>CM016568.1:8291117-9491117 GCA_003412495.2 Echium plantagineum
TTAATAATTTATCGTTCATTTTACACGAAAAATAAGAAGGAGGACAAATTTTGATACATCCGAGTGCAAAAGTCATTTCTCGAAAATGAAAATTATAACTGTAAAAGATTCTACATAGTGGGAATGATATGGGAGGAAATCATGCAAATCCCTGCTTTTGCTCTCCTTGCTTTTGTTGCGCTTTATCAACTACTGAATCTTTCCATCACATTTCAAAGTCGTTTGGCTTCTTCGATAGATTGTTAATAATATAAAAAAAAGAGCTCCAATTATTATTATTATCAATAATTTTATATAATGGGGTCTAAGCTTATGATTGGATATTTTGAATGATACTAAAATGAGAAGTGGTGTGCATCGCGTGAAGCTCCATGACTCACCTTTTGCAAATGGTGACAAAGGTAATCTAGGAAGATATTATGACTAGATGCATATATTTTAAGTTGAGAAAACGAGATAATTGGTGAAATGGCTTGAATAATTAGATGAGTACTGTACTTTGATATTTATAAGTGGTAATAATTCGTAAATAGTCCCTGTACGTGTATGTAGTGTGCCCAAATGATCATCCAATTTACACTTTCGTTAAATGGTGACGGAGAAAGAAGATCTAAAACCATTTGAGGGACTATTTTACACAATACATACTTACTCGGATCATTTGCAGTCATTTTGAAAAAAATTAAAATTAATTAACTTTTCAAGTTTTTATTAAAATTATAAAAATCACCCAAAATTAAATATAATCGTTAACTTTTACATTCATGTTAATGTAGAGACTATTTATGCATATAAATTATAATACACTTACGAAGGCCATTTGCGTATCGAAAGACTAAAATACAACGGTTATTCACTTAATGAAACTATTTCGGCAATGTCCTGAAATTAAGATATAATAAAAATATGTTTCTCTATATATATGAACTAAGAATTGTAGAGTTACTCATGATAGTTCGTTATATATGCGTAGGTCCCTTGAAGGATACAGAGCCCAAATATGTCTGGAGTCTATTAGGACAAAGATTAAGCGAAATGCCCTTGGCCTTTGGGGTGGGGTACCCTATGTTGGGTGAATGTGAGCATTATTCCCCACCTTTAAGTACAGAAAGAAACCTCTAAATAGACAGCTTTGTTCCCATGTGAATAGATTTAAGAGAAACACTCCCAAATAGCAACCCATTTGTGCTTCATCTCTTTCTTTTTTTGTTTGAGCAAAGTACTATTGCTAGTATTTAAGTTTTTGTAAGAATGCATATTTTATATCGAAAATTGGTATTATTTAGTGTTAATATATATGATTTTGGACTATTCCTTCTATTGTCAACTGATTTTAAAATAAATCTCATAAACTTTTTAATATGGTATCAGAGTCAACTCCAAGTTAATGAGGCACGTGTAAGTTGTAACCCCGCCGATGTTGTTTCGGCATATATTACCGTCGATGAAAATTTCTCTGACGATTGGGTTACACGTGGGCGGTAATGTTAGAATGCACATCCCACATCGAAAATTGATGTCATCCCGGGTCAATATATAAGATCTTGAGCTACTCCTTCTATTATCAATTAGTTTTAGAATGAAACCTCATAGACTCTTAACAATTTTCTTCATTACTTCAATAAGTGAATATATTAAATGAACATGATGACTCTCATACATGTTATAACAAAACAGAATTTAACCAATGTTCACTTTTTATTTTTTCTCTAGTAATGACTTTTGCTTTTGAGATTATTTTTGGTCTTTGATTTTTACATTCCAAAATTCATAACTATATATATTCCATTTTAGCACTTTTTGTAGATTTTTATAGTGTAAATTGAAAGGTAAAATAGAGAAAATGGAGTGTAATAATCAATTTTTGGAGTGTAAAAATCAAAATCCTTATTTTTTTACAATGAGGTAATGTAAAGTAGCAGAAAGTAAGAACGCCATATCTAATGCGATAGTTCTAACAATGTGTTTGTGCATTTCATAGATGGACCTAAAGTATGTAACGGGTATTCACATGAATATTTACATAAAAATGAATAGCTCGAATAGTTAAGTCTTTAATTAATTCATTGTTAATCCTAAGTTTAAATCTTGCCTAATCATCTATTTTCCGCCACCAGAAATAAATTTCATTATAATGAAAAAACATATTACAAACTGATCAAACTACTATGATCTCAGACGTGCTAAATCACAACACAAGATCAAAATTAATGTTTACAATCCAAGAACGCTAATCTATGTATTAGAGTATTTGTGTTTGATCATATCATTCTAAATCAAAAGGAGGCAAGGATTATGTCTCCACTTAAAAGAAAAATACCTAATTACCAAAGACACCAAGGTCTAAAGCCCATTAGACAATAGCATATGCCTCAGTTGGAAACGATCGATCGGGACTTAAATGCCCCGAAGCCAAGTCCCAATAAAGTCTCGAACCTTGCATCTTGATTTCTTGAAAATGGCCTAATTCTGCAATGAAGTCCCGACCAAGACTCGAACCCATCGTACCCAATTTTGGATATTCGTCGGGACTTGCACGTCCTGATGCCACGTCCCGATCAGGTGCGCAAAACAAAATCTCCATCTTGACTTGAATATTCTTAAGATATTAGCTACACGAAAACTTTCCTAATGCACCAGATGTACTATAGTACCGAATGTGCTCACATAGTGAACTCAAATGTGACGGATCTATCCAAACACTAATAGAGATAGACAAAACCAAGCATCTCCATCCCGTATGTTTGGCCTATCACCAGGCAAACTATCATATCATAATGAACCAAAAGATAGGTTCGTACGGGGTACTCTTAATTGTCTGTGGATGTTCCATTGAAGCTCTTGAAGCCAGTAATTATGTCGAAAGTGATCGAGAAGTAATAAAGAAGATTGTCGTAGAGAAACATAGACAATTGTAACCAAGAAATTAAGAATCTTCAATGGATGGAAAGAAATCATGAGATCCTCATCTGAAAGTAATAAAAAAGGGCTTAAATTCTTATGGTCCCCTGAACTTTGCTCATTTGGTAAGTTTGCCCTCTGAACTACTCGAACTGGTCATTTTGGGGATTCTCGCTTGTGTTCAGGGGGCAAATTGATAGAGTTTTAGTTTTAATGGAGGGCCAAATAGGTATTCAATATATAACAGAGATTTTGGGTTCAGTTTGAATATAGAAAATATATGGGGGCAATTTTAAAAGAAAACAAAAATTATTAAAAAGGAAAATTAGAAAAAATCCCCCCTCCGGTTTTAATTTTTATTATTTTACTATTTTTTATTTTTTCAATTATAATAAATGAATGCCTATTTTGCCTTTTATTTTAAGCCAAAAGTCGGGCAAATTGAGCAAATGAACAAAGTCCAGCAGACAAATTGATCGATTTAAGAGTTTAGAGGCCTAACTGACCAGATGAGCAAAGTTCAGGGGCCAGTAGAATTTAACCATAAAAAAATTGTGGTAGAGAAACATATACAATAGTAGTAGAGTGTAATTATGTTTCTTTTTGCCTAGATCTAGATGGTAATGTCTTAATCACTTTGACAATGACATTTGTATTCCTTGAAGGATAAATAAATCGAAGACTTCGACTTAGTGACATATTTTCATGGAAAATATGAAGATTTTTTATTTTTTTTATAAATTAATGATAAGGTGAAAATCGAATCCCAGGACCTTCTGATCACTGATAATAGCTTTTTCCGCTATGCTATTCGACAATATGGCTCAAGTGACAATATGTGATGATCAACATAGTTTGGATGAAAATTGCCCTTCAAAATGGCTCAAGTGTTGCAATATAGTCCCCAATAGAGACAATTGTTGCACATTAGTCCATTTTTTTGTGTTGTGACATTTATTACGTTTAAGGACTATACTGCAACAGATGTGCCATTTCAGGGACTAATCTGCAACTTTGGAATTATCTGGAACTAAAGTACAACTGTGTCCTACTATCTGGAACCAAACCTGCAATTAGCTCTAAATTTATTAGTCAAGCTATTATAACTTATATGAAAATAATAATAACTCATAATATCTCTTTTTTTCTTTTCTTTTTTGATAGTCTCTTTTTTTTCTTTTTATATATTCTAAAATATTCTAAATCCATCCAATATGAACCATATACCATAAATATAGTGGTCTTATTTATCTCGCTATTAAAATCCCTATTTTTTTTTCATAAATTCATTATTCCCTACACCCACGTGTTTGGTACTAATAATTCTAATTTTTTTTATTGAATTTGCTTCCAATGTTTTTAGTCTTTATTATTGAGAAAGTACCAAGAAATTCAATCTCTTCGAATATAGTAAAACAACCACAGCTCTATAATTTTGTCATATTTTGTTATTTCTCTTTTATTTAAACTTAATTAATATTTGTTACATATATATAGTCAAGTATTCTAATAAGACGAAATACAATGTAAGTTAAAAAATCTACTCATGTCGTATTTCCTTCTTAATTGCTTACCCCGTAGAATTGAAATTTTATTTATAGATGACTAAATGAATATTTTTCAAAGTATTTATATCTGCTAAATAAGACGAAATAATGTCAAAACAATTCATACTTTGTCGTACTGCATCGTGATTCCTTACCCCTAAAATTGAAATTCCATTTGTAATTAACAAAGTTAGAAGATTTTAAAGTATTTAAACATGCTAAATAAGACCAAGTACAAAAAAAAATCACTCTTTTCATACGTTAGCGTAATTGGTTACCCGTAAAATTAAAATTGTATTTATAATTAATTAACATTAAAACAATTTAAAGTATTTAGACATGCTAAACAAGAAGATTTAAGACAGAGTATTAAAAATTCGGTACTTGTCATATGCCGTCGTAATAAGTGCTCCACAAGTTCTATTTGTAATTAACTAAATTAATATTTAAATGATTTTAAATTTGGATAAACTTAATTTATTAGATTTTCAACATTATTATTTTTCTATAATATTTTTCAACAAATATATCAATGAATAATATGGAAATATAAAGTTGTACAAGATAATTTTGACTCATGATTGGAGAAGAGAATCAACAATGAAATTACAAGAATGGGAAATGGGTCGATGGATCTTGACGAAGATGCCATGAAAATATCAATTTCTTTAAAATGAAATAAAAAGATATAGAAGGAGAATTAAAAATTCTAACTATTTAAATATGACAATTATATATTGAATATTTAAATAGTCAAGGATGGCATGCTAACATGCATGGCTTGACACTTCTAGAAATCTTTTATGTTTAATTAAAATGGAGGCTTATTTTCTCTTTGCCCCCTCAACTATTGCTAAAATTTTAAATTGCCCCTATAACTATTCTAAAACCTCAATTTTCCCTTTATGCTTCATTTTTTCATTTTTTTTCTCCAAAGTCGTTATATTACCCTCCTGAACTAATGTAAAAACAAGGACAAACTTCAAATGATACAATTATTAGTTTTATGGGACACATTTTGATTATGACAAAATTATAAATTACAAATTAACCCCACCACAATTATCTTCTTCCTCACAACCAACCCCATCCTCACACCCAACCTATACCCACCACCGTACCCCTACCAAAACAGCCGACCACCCACCCAATTGTAAGACGTTACCTCTCAAAACCCACCGCCCAGAACCACCGCAACCCCACTGCCCCATCACAACCACCATATCTACCCGTAAGACCACCAAAACACAAACCAAAACACAACTTTTCTTACAACAATATTTCAACCAACAACCTTAAAAAAACCAATTTCCACTATCCAACAACCTTGGAGTAACACATCTATAAAAACAAAATTATTAATAAAACAACAAATTAATTAATCTTCACCCTCGAGAAGAGCAACTCCAAACCATCCTCCTCCACAATTTGGCGCCACCTCATCACCCTTCGCATTCAATCACACACTGTCCACCCCATCGACTCTAATCCCCTCCTCTCTCACCCGGCCCCCTCCCCCCACCACCAATGTTATTAATACATCATTATCAAAATCGAGCAATTCACTTGTTCCCAAGACATAAGATTCGACGCAAATGGCAATTCACAGTCGCGCAATTCACAATCAAATCTCAACAATCGACTCCATCCACAGAACAAGTCTTCAAGAAGTTCGACACCAATGGAAACGACAATATTTGTAAGAAGAATTTGGAAGGCGTTCCGAATTCCAAGGATTCCCATACTTCGACGAAAGATGTATGGCGCATTATGGAGGATCTTGACGTTAACGGTGACGATAGTGGTGCTAGTGAGGGGAGGAGGAGGAGGAGGATAAGATGAAGTGTTTTGATGTTGATGAACATGGTTTCGATTTGGCAGGGGGACGGGGACGAGGGGTGGGGGGTCTTGTTTATTTTTTTTATTAATCATTTTGTTTTCATTAAAAATAGATACACATGTTTGATTAATTTGTAAAAATTAATAGTTGTGTTATTCCAAGTTTTCCATGGTTTTTACATTAGTTCAGGGGGGTAATATAACGATTTAGAGGACAAAATGTAAAAAAATGAATTACAAGGGACAAATTGAAGCTTAGGATATAGATGTAGGGGCAGTTTGAAACTTTGACAATAGTTCAGAGGGCAAAGTGAAAATAAGCCTAAAACGGACAGCCCACACACGTAAATGTATGTTTTGGTTGCTTGAAACATTAAAGAAAACAATATGATTTCATTAGGTATTCCCTATTCGTTATTGACAATTTGAATTGACCCTTCAACTAATAATGTTGTTCATATTTTAAAAGGCATCAACTTTATTATAAAGAGATAACTTAATTTTTTTAAAACTAATTAATTACTCAGTGCAAGAGTAGTTAAATTTCAATCATGACTTTTTTGTGTTCAAGAAATATTAGACCAATAATACTATATTAACAGATGGTAAGATGCTTCAACTTTGGTCATTATTATTTGACTTTTTGTCATTAGTTGACCTCTTAGTTAAAAGATTGACAAATATGTATATAAGACAACCAGATTATTCTTGTCTTTGAACTCAAAGATTGATCAACAAATAAAAGTCGGCAAGTCAAATATGTTCTATATATTATTATTTTAAAAAATATTCTATTATTATTTTTCATATATGTATTACGTATTTTGGAATGATGTTTTGTAGCCTTTCACCCATTTAAAAGTAATACGTCATCTATTTTATGACCAATTCAATCCAATTCATCCGCACTTGTAAAACAAGCGAAATTTGTAGAGTTTCTCCATCAAAAAGTTCTCCTTCGTCAACCATGGTAAATTTGTCAAATTACTCACTTTTTCATAAAATTAATATGTGAAATTATTAAATTGCCCATGACTAACGATCATATGATGTAATTAGTCGATAACTAAAATTATAGTTGACCAATGTGCTAAATGGGAACGATTTAAGAAGATTGGTGATCAACTGAGACCTTCTGAAAGTTATGTGATCAACTGGGTCCCTAGCCTATAAATACAGGTGATAATCCCAGCCGTTTGTCGAAAAAGCAAATAAACATTTTAGTCTATCATTTATTCATTTACCTTTGTACTTATTTTTTTTACCTTTGTACTTATTTTGATTAAATCTCACACTTAAATTGAAATAAAGGTTATGTTAGTATTCTTACAAATTGCTAATATAATTGTAGATAGTGTGGTTGGTCTAATTTGGTCCCTCTTAGTAGCATTACAATTTATAACAATCTAACAATAATCTAGATATTGTCACATACTTTATAATATGATTAATGAGAAAATGTATTCATGTTAACATTAAAAATATTCTTAAAATGGGAAGTACTTTTTAGGTTATCTAACTTGTCACGCATGACTATCTTTCTAATGAGATCAATCCTGAAATTCCAAAGAGTACTTGTCTTGGTAATCCCAGAGCAATAAATGGCATAAAGGATTTTATTCAAAAACCATCGCCACCAATCCAATAACGTTCAAAGGCTGGAAAGATTAGAAACTAGAGAATGACTTTCTCTTCCCTGAAACAGACCACAAATTTTGTCTACGACAACTGTTAAAGAAGTTGGCGCACAAGGGATAACAAAATTTTGCTCGGAGTCTCCTCTTATTCTAATCCTAGCAACAATTTGAACCTGACGAATATTTGACTGGAATAGTCACAACCATATTCTCATTGTAGGAATCATTAATAACCATAATATTTTTATTGCCACTGACGTACACCTTCATCTCTCAAGTTTGGTTTAGGTACTTCCGTTATTTACAACAAGAGAATGATTTGAAGTTTGTGTTAGGTTAATGGGCGAGTAGCCCATAAGCCCGTAGAAGACACAAGGAAGTGGTGCAACATCCTTAGAAAATCAACAAATGCATGATGCCTTCAAAATCCTAGAAATATTGTTATTAGTGAATTTAATGAGACAAACAATTAATGTAATTATCTTGGATTCGCTATGTAATGATTCCTCTAGCATTAACAACCATTAATCTATAATAAGGATTACTTGTCAAAAAAATTGTCAAATATTACACATTTTCCCCTCTTCAATTTTCAAAATAAGGATGTATGTGCAACAACTATCACTTTTGGGTATTATACTATAACATTTGTGTCACTTTTGGGTATTATACTATAACATTTGTGCCATTTTTGGGGACTAATAATCAATAGTGTAGCTAGATATTGAAAACTAAATTGCAACAAAGTAACATTGTGGGAGGCTATACTAACAATTACCTCGATATTTTACTGCTAGAAAAAACACCAAAAGATGAGTTGTTTGTTAATAAGTTTTTGAATGACTTTTACAAATAAAGTCACAAGATGTATTGCATGTATACTTTTATGTTTATAGATCATGTGTAAGGAATGTTCTAACTACTTAAGTTGTTTTGCGTTTGTGATCGAATGGTTTTGTAGTTTTAATTGAACTCAAAATTGTTTTTCTAAAACTTGATTGACAAGCGTACTGTTATCTCTTGATTCATTACAAATAACTTTGTGTTATTTGAGCAAGAATAAAGATTGAATCAATTGTATGGATCATAGTGAAAAATAACACTATGTTGAGATCTCCATCGAGACTAGGTCTCAATGACGGGCTAATCAGCTTCTTGTTTCCTCATCGTGATGAGCTCCATCGAGGGCCAAGGCTCTCGGTGGAAAATGTTCTAGAGAGGCTCCCCATCGTGACTTTACATCGAATGCCCAAGCTCTTAATGAGTATTATGTCTCGATGACCCTGTTCATTGTCAAACTTGTTTTATCGAGACTCATATGTCTCGATGAGATGTCTGAATGACTTGTACTATTAAGACCGTTCATTAAGCGCCGTGACCTTCATCCTGAGCTTGATCTCTCGATGATAGGTTAAGATAGAGTGATTTTCACATTTATAAACACATGTAAAATGGAAATCACGTCCACTTCAAACACAAGTTTTTTTCATCTTTAAAAAACCCTAATCTGTAACTCTTTTAAGCAAAAAGTCATTCCAATCACTCTTGCATACATCTTACATTATTAAGATCATTCCACAAAGCAACTTGTTCTCCTCTTAATTTATCCATCAAGGGATATATTGTTCAACAATGTTCTTATATCTTTGTTAAGGTGAAATATAGTAATAGTGCTAGAGGTTTCTATTGGTATAGCCAGAAGGAATTCAATTAGCTTTGAATTGTTGATCCTAAAGTAGGTCTTTGCATTTCTAGTTTGGATTAGCTAGAAATTGAGTTGATTGCTTGTATCGAATTCAAAGGGATTTCTCTATATTAGTGATCATTACCTAAATCCCGAGATTTGAAACGCGAAGGAAGCGTACTCTGAGAACCGAAGCTCGCTAAAATGACTGAGCAATTTGTTACGCTTGCAATCTATAATTTCCGTGGTATTATTGTATTGTACTTCTTGCGAGTAAATTGCTGAAATGGTCCTCGAAAGTGGGTTCAGGTTGCCTTTTGATCTCCGAAAGTAAAAACGTTGCAAATCAATTCACAATATTGGCCAACGGTTGGAGATTGATTCAAAACTTAACGGCACTGTTAAATGTTAACGGTCCATGCGCCTCGTGACTTACATGCGTTGTTAATAAGTTAGAACGTTAATAATAATATTAGCTTAGGAGTGAACTACAATGGCTATTAGGGTGTTCAAAAATTAAAGTCTTGATTAAATTTATCGACCAATTTGCAACTGTTGTCCAATTAATATCGTGGACTGATTTGCAACTTTTGTACTTTCGAGGACCAAAAGGTAACTTGATGAACCCACTTTCGGGGACCATGTCTCCAATTTGCTCTAATTCTTGCTTCATATTCTAGTTGTAGTTGTTATAACTCTTTATAATTGGTTAAAATCCAAAATTTTGTAGAATTAACATAATCCTTATTCACCCCTTTTAAGGATAAAGTATTAAATAACGCATGGAACTTCTCCTAAACTTGTGCATAAAATCATTTGATTAAATATAACTTCTCAAAATATGATTAGACTCCTTAACTCAACAATTTTTGGATGAAAACTAACCTTAATCATTCATCCCATTTTCAACAACTGCTTTATTTATCATCCAAGAAGATCAACTGAGGTTGCATACAACTTCAGTTTCACCTCCAAAGCCGATCATGTGCAATGATCGTAAGTGCTTTATTCTGGTATAATATTGTAGATTCTCTTCACGTTTTAGATTGAACTCTATTATAGTGAAAGGCTTTAACTCGTATCATCTTTTTGCAGATTATTCATTTAGTCAACACAACATATTCAACCAAGCATATCTTAGAGCTACGATGTTATGAAAATCTAAACCTAACCGATAACCATACTTATAACATCTAATGGCCTAGTGGCTATGAGGCTCAGCTGTCTTGACGAAATTCGACTATAATTAAATAGACGACCAATACTGAGATGTCAAGACAATAACTGACTGCGCTTGACTACTACAGAAAATGGCTACAATAGCGCTTGTTTTTAGGCTTGCATAACATTTTTGAGCGCTATCTAAGCTACCGTTATTGTAGTTAAGATAACGCTTACAAAGTGTTATAGAAGTGTGTTCAATAACGCTTTCTCTTGCATAACACGTTTTATGAGCTATCTAAGCTACCATTATTGTAGTTAGATAACTCTTCCAAAGCGCTATCAAAGCAATATACTTCTATAACACTTTTCTTGCATAACGCTTCTTATGCACTATTCAACCATTGTCTTGCATAACACTGTGTGCGCTATTGAAGTTGAATCTTGCATAACACATTGATATGCGCTATTAAAGCATTGTCTTGTATAACGTTTGGTATGTGTTATTGAAGTTAAATCTTGTAGAACACTTTTTATGTGCTATTGAAGTGTATGCTTCTATAGCGCTTTTTATGAGCTATTGGAGCTTAAGCTTGTATAACATTTGGTATGCGTTATTGAAGTTAGATCTTGTATAGCACTTTTTATAAGCTATTGGAGTGTAAGCTTCTATAGCATTATGTATGAGTTACTGGAGTTAAACTTGTATAAGGTTTTTTTTTATGCGGTTTTGGAATGTAAGCTTCTATAGCACTATTAATACTTGTATAACACTTAATTAAGCTTTGTAAGATATACATACATAGCATTTAATTAAGAACTATATAATATAATTTATAATTTTGCAATTCTATATTTTTGTATAAAATAATAGTTCACCTTCATCATGATCACATTTAAATCATCAAATGTAATATATTAGAAAACAACACTAAACATTTGTCCAGAATCAATGTAGGTATTACCAATAATATCATAAACATGATAGCATGCATATAATCTATAACAATGACATAAGAAAATCATCCATGCCAAGTAAATCGACAAATACTACTTTTCCATCTTCCCCTTCTCAAAACTTTTCGAGAAGTACCATGCCCAAATAATTTGAAGCTTCTCAATCATGCTTCAAAGGTACAATTAAAATCTGTCCAGGGACAAACTATAAACCACAAGTTAAAAAGAAATAATAATTAGAAGATGAGGTCAGAACTTTAAAACATAGCTAATAAAAAAAATTACTTGCAAGAGGAGGAATAGTCGTATCACTGGTATTCAAAATATCCTCAATATAACATCTAACATAATGACCACAATGTATTCCATCAGTCTGCTTCTGGCGCTATTGATCATAACACTACCCGTTAAATATATAAGCACATCTTTAATGTACAATATTTATCCTTAATTTGATATGTATGAAAAAAAAATACCTGAGTATTTGTCCATTTGAAACTATTAAATGCTGTCTTACGAGAATTCCTATCAGTCTGCTTCAGACTGTGCTTGAAGTTGGGTTTAAGAAGAGATTCCCAATATGTTTGAAGAGTTATGAGAAAAAAATACATGGTTGTTGCCTCTTTTATTGCAATATAAACGTTATTCCTAAAGCAAATTAGTACCCCTTATCTACAATGGAAAGGTAAACTGATAAAGCCACACATTTTGATGCTATATGCACAGGGCCATTCCTCGTATTTCGGGAGCTGTGCGAAAAATTAAAAATGGGCCCATTTGATAATGAAATTTTCAACTTACTATAATATTTAATGAAGATGAAATTTTATTATTATAAAACTACATATTATCGAGTACTGGTGGATGCAAAATCGTCAAAATACAATGAATATAAATGATTTTTAGCTTCTTTGATGGTTCCAGCCCTTCTGGAGTAGTCTCCAGTACAGGTGCAACACGGACAGCTTTGGAACCAACCTTATCTCTCGAACTGGACGGTGCTCTAGTTTAACTAGTGCAGAATCTGGAGATGGTTCTCTTCTGAACAGTCGTAATCCTTCTCACTAGTACGCTCAAAGTCTATAGCAGTGTTTGTTGATTAGGATCCACCGTACATAGTATAGTCTATATGCGAACACAAACACTCTCACACTTAAGTCACTATAAGGTCCGCAAGGAAATGTCAGAGCAAGTATATATCAGAGTGAATCCGAATTAAGTTACTTTTTCACAAATGAAGTGGTTATCTATTTACAGTGTGGGTATGAGAAGACTAAGGAAGATGTACATACTCCGTCATATGTACAACATGTGTATTGTTCAGATTTAGAGATGTGAGAACTGGACTTTCGGTATCAACTCCCCTTTGTCGATGGTGGACCAACGAACCCAACTCTCCTCCTTCTGCAAGCCCAATCCTATCAGACCCTAGTCTATTATTCTCCTTCTTAATGCATAAGATTGCTATATTTTTTTATGAGACTGTTAAATTTAAAATAGGTTTTATAATTAAGTAGAAAGTAAAACAAAATAACATACTAAATATGAAAACTAAAATAAGACAAAAAAAGTATAGAAATAAGAAAAACAACCTAAATATCCAAAATAAAGCATAATATAACTATATGAAATATATAAAAGCCGAATATATATAAATACATAATATAAAATAAATTAAAATAGAAAATAAAGCAAATATTGAAACGAATATAAAATAACAGATTTATTACAAAACCGAAAAATAGAACTATATAAAAGATAATAACATCACTTGATTCGTTGAAATTCTATTGTATTTTGGATGTGATTGGCTCTCGAATAAACATTTTTTATGAATTCTAAAAACTTTCTATACTATTGAAGTTATATAATTATATCATATACAAAGTTACTAATATTATTAATATTGTTAATTGAAAATATAAAAGAGGAGATAATTTGGCTGGAAAATTGACAATTGATATGAAAGATAAAGATTGAGTTTAATGGTATGAATATTTGATTAAATTAGAAATTTTATTAAGAGATTTAATATTCTATTAGAAAAATGATATTGGAAATGAAATAGCTATGAATGGTTGTATGTTCGAGTTTTTTGTATATTTAGATGCACGTTGATTGCCGGAGTGTTTATAATTAGACTAGCGCGATGGTCATTCAATTTTTATCATCAACTTAAAGCAACTGAGTAAGTAGGTTGTTATATTTTTTTACTCTCGCAACTTAACTTATTTTAGTTAGTAGTTACTTTAATAAAATTTCAATATAAAAATATTTATCATTAAATGAGATAAATTTATAATTATTCTTATATAGAGTATAATTTTCGAACTCTGTTTTTTTTAAAAAAAATCAATTAAAAATGTATTTAACTACTTGTACTTATTGTTGATTTAATGTAAATCATTAACGCAATAAATGGTGTCCATGATTTTTTGAATAATCATATACTACTATTACCTAAAAAAATATTAATTCGCACATATATTAATCGTGTACCATGCGACTAATTTATGATTATTCCTATCATTTGCCTTAAAACAAGAATGTCACAATTTCACCCGTGAACCAAACGTAACCCACAAAAGCAAGGGTACCATTGTCCTATTGACAATTCTCTTGTCCAAAAAAGAAAAGAAAAAAGAAAATAATAATTCGTTGACCCTTATAATTCCAATGGCGGCCCCTACGGCGTTGGCCTTGCCAAACAAACCCCCCCCCCCCCCCCCACCCCCCCTCCAACCCCCCACCCCCCCTCTCAAACTCCCTTGTTGGCATTTAAAAGAGAAGACACCCAGAAACAACTAAACATAACACAAAGAAGATAAGAGGAAGCTCATCAATCACCAAAGCCAAAAGGCTGCTTTTTTAAGTTGCCCAAAAGCAACTTCAATTTATACAACACCATACAAAAAAGCTTTGAGCTCAACTCAACAAAACACATAGTATAGTTATGGAACAAGGACTTGTTCAACTTGTTTACACTTTGAAGCCTTTTGCTATAACCTTCATTTTGTTACTGTTTTTAGGAAAACTTTTCATTTTCCTTTTTTGGAGACCAAGAAAGATAGAACAACATTTTGCCAAACAGGGCATTAGGGGACCTCCTTACAAATTCTTTGTTGGTAATGCAAAAGAACTTGTGAGCCTAATGATGAAGGCCACCTCTCAACCCATTTCCCCCTTTTCTCACAATATTCTCCCAAGAGTCCTCTCCTTCTACCATCATTGGAAGAAAATCTATGGTAACAATTCATTTTTTTTATCTTCTTTTTCAACGTTTTATGACAATTTTGATTTCAAATTTGATTTTGGTTTCGGGGATTGTTCTGAAATGTTTTCATTTTTGAAAAATTATTGAAAATCCTAAAAAGAGATGAAAGAACATCTAGTATGTTATCATTTCTCGTTTAGAAGGTGAAAAACTATTTTTTACACGAAAAATAGTGGATGCACGTTCATTTGTTGACGTCGTGAAAATATGTTTATGTGGTTTTAAGAGCATTTTGCTTTTATTGTACATGGTAATAACATGGGTGATTTTCGGTTGCTACACAGTGAATTTGTGTCATAATAATACTGGATGAGTATCTATTTGATTGTTAATGTAATGATGTTTGAGGTGTCCTTTTCGCCATAATGTATTTTCAGTACTCTCTCATGAGAGTATTAAAGAAGGCCATCAAACTTTGATGCTCATCATATTTTGGATTTCAAGAACTTAATTATTTTATATTTTTATATTTTTGGCTATCATGGACTTTGTAAATTGATATTCTTGAAAGAATGCTCAACGTGGCACAATTGGCATGTCAAGAAGATCTATATTCTTGTCCAATAGTTTACTACTATGCACTATTTCTTAAAAAAATTGTTTTTTAATTGAATTTTCCAAATTATGAATTCTATATTTTTATTCAAGTTTTTTATTTTGATATGGATGGTTCAATAATTTTTGTATTTGTTATTTGTGGTATTATAATCCCTATTTGATTTGTATGAAATGGTTAACGGTCACCCTCAAATTCCCTCATGACTCCTGAGGGGCAAGAGACGACGGAGCCGTTAATTATCACTATTTGATAGGGGAAAAAGTTTTATATTTTGATGGGTTGACATTAAATGTTGTTTGATGATGAGTTAGAAGAAGAAGTAGTGGTACAATGGACATGTTTGGTAGTGGCATTTGTTTGAGTTGTCTTCTTCTTGCTTCAGTTTTTGTTTCCATCCCCTAGCTAATTTCACTATTCCCTCTCTAATGGGTAGGGTCTACACTATCCAATGTGATTTTGTCATAATTTCATTAATTAATCTTTTGGTTAACAATTTTTTTTTTATAGGTGCAACTTTTTTGGTGTGGTTTGGACCAACGGTTCGACTGACCGTAGCCGACCCGGACCTTATTCGTGAAATATTCACTTCTAAATCTGAATTTTATGAGAAAAATGAAGCTCACCCACTCATCAAACAGCTTGAAGGTGATGGTCTACTCAGCCTCAAAGGTGAAAAATGGGCTCACCATCGCAAAATCATCACACCTACTTTCCACTTAGAAAATCTCAAAGTAAGTCCTACAAAAAACCTCGTATTCAAGTCCCCTGACCCTCTGAGACACATCTCGTGATTCAAATCTCGGTTGGTAGGTTAAGCTGACATAATTACTCTTTTTGTGAATTAATTTTATGTGTAGATGATGATTCCGATGGCGGCAAAAGGGGTAATTGAGAAATTGGACAACATTTTGAGTATGCCTAAGACAAATGCAGAGGATGATGGTGTAGAAATTGAGGTTTCTGAATGGTTTCAGACATTAACAGAAGACATTGTCACAAGAACTGCTTTTGGTCGAAGCTATGAGGATGGTAAAGCCATTTTTCGTCTCCAGGCCAAGCAAATGGTCTTAGCTTCTGAAGCTTTCCAAAAAATCTTCATCCCTGGTTACAGGTATATTAGAGCTCAATTCTCGTTGAAAATATATTCCTGATCGGTTATACAACAGAATAGTGAAATTTTAGTATGAAATAATTATTTTACCCCTGTTTGCAAGTGTAGTAGAAAAGATAGTTAAGTTGGGGGTAAAATAGTCATTTTACACCCAAAAAACACTATTATGGTTTGTATAGTGTTTCCTTTTAATTAGTAATTTATATATTCGTTATTTGTAGGAGTAACAGTGTTTAAACCCAAATACTTATGTGTTTTTTTAAAGAAAACCCACCCATTCCACTCTTACAATAAAAATCGAACCAGGACCTCTAAGTCACTGCAGGACCTCTAACCACTAGGTCATTCGATGTTCTCAAAAAAATACTTAATGTTAAATTTATGAACAATAATATTTTGGAATAAAAAATAATTTGATTTTTGTAATGAAATAGTCAACCATTGAAAAGAAGGAAGCACATGATTTTAATTAATTATGAGATAATTTTGATTTGGTGTTAGGTTCATACCAACAAAGAGGAACATGATGTCTTGGAAATTAGACAAAGAAATCAAGAGGTCACTTGTGAAGGTGATTGATGAGAGAAGAGAGAATTGGGCAGATGAGATATTAGAAGATGGTCCAAAAGATTTGCTTGGGCTCATGATACAAGCAAGCATCAAAGAATCAGCCAAAAAACAATCATCAAAATTACTCAATCATTCAAATATTAAGACCAACATTAGTATACCATCAAAGACGATTACGGTTCATGACATTGCAGAGGAATGCAAGACGTTCTTCTTCGCGGGCGAGCAAACAACGTCGAATCTGCTGACGTGGACGACGGTGTTGCTCGCTATGCATCCAGAGTGGCAAGAGCAAGCACGTGACGAGGTTCTTAAAGTGTGTGGACCACGTGATGTACCCTCCAAAGATGATCTTCCAAAGCTTAAGATGGTACACCTTTATTAACACGAAAGCATTTGTTTTTTTCTCTTATTTGTCTCATTCAAGTACACTCTCAATTTTTTTATTTTTTAAATGATTAAAAAAAATATTCTTTTTCTTCTTCTGATATGTGTGCACTTAAAGCTACTAGACCTTCTTTTCCATGTTTTTTATGCAATTCCACCTATTACTAAAACTAATAAAATTGTCATGCAATCGAAATCGTAGAAAGTTATCATTCATTAAGTTTTTTGTTTTTTAATAATTCATTAATGACATAAAATTTAAATATTTCCATTTTATAATATTTTCTTTTTCTTTTATTATATTTTGGGTAATATGTACCATTTTCTAAAAAGAACATTAAGAGCAATTATCAAAGATTATTTTTGCATTTCAGGTAAACTATATTAATTCGTTAATGAATAATGGTATACATACTAAACACGTGCATTAAATAATTTTGTTACATTTATTTCTAAATGTCTTTAATTTTTATCATCTTAAAATTGTATAATTTAGTATTATGTACTACTCCTTCCGGTTGGCAACACGTTATCAAACGCGCCCAGAGTCACCCTCAATATGGAGTATATTTTTACTTCAGATAAAGTAAACATATAAATCAGTAAAAATTAATGAACAATATCATTAACGAACTGTAATCATTATTGAGAATGACCATCCACATCATAAATTTATTTGTCAAAATTGGGTACTCTTGATGACCCAATATTTTCCATACAACTTTTTCTTGTTTGATTATAATAAATGTATTGATTAGTGGTTGGAATGTTGAATGCAGCTAAGCATGATATTGAATGAGTCATTAAGGTTATACCCCCCAATTGTGGCAACAATTAGGAGAGCAAAAACAGATGTGGAGTTAGGTGGATGCAAGATCCCAAGTGGAACTGAGTTATTGATTCCAATCCTAGCCGTCCATCATGATCAAGCCATATGGGGTAATGATGTGAATGAATTTAAGCCTTCAAGATTTAGTGAAGGTGTGGCTAGGGCAGCTAAGCATCCTGTTGCTTTCATGCCCTTTGGTCTTGGCCTACGCCAATGCATTGGCCAAAATCTAGCCCTATTACAAGCCAAGCTAACCTTAGCCATCATCCTTCAACGCTCCTCGTTCAAGTTGGCAACACGTTATCAACACGCGCCCACTGTCCTCATGCTTCTCTACCCTCAGTATGGCGCGCCCATTGTCTTTCAACGCTTGGACCAACGCTCGCCCACACCCGATCACGAAAGATCTTAAGACATGGGCACCATTTTATAGGATTTTTAACTTAGATGATGACTAGAAGCTCTCACTAATCTTCCAAGTTTGTATCTAATGTAAATGTGCTCCAATTGCTAACACTTTTCTAATTCTATATATACCTCCCGTATGTTGTAAAAAGAATATTATTTATGATGGAATTTAATTAGATTTTTTCTTTGAGACGAAATTACCCTTATGATTTTTTACTTTTTAGTGTCACGTGTTTTCAAATATCCAAATATAAGACGAGCATATTACTTGTAGTACGACATTGAGTACTTGTTAATTTTCGTATCCAAAATGTATATAGGGTACAATTATGTCCAAAAATAGAGTTCAAGTGATTTTCGTTCTAAATTTAATCTAGTCACGTGAATTTTTAAGTACATATATGAGTCAACCTCCAATCTAGCCATACCTCAATTTTAACCCACTCACCCCTATTAAGTGTCTTTTACTTTTGGCTTTCTAACCGTTTACCCCTGAATTATTTTATCTTGTATATGTGCCCTGAACCCATTTTTAACATATATATATATATATATATATAAATTCATTTAATACAACCTCATCATCTTCCCCAACCCTAATTAAAGACGACCCCATACCCACTCCATCTTCTTATTCATCACCTTCAACCTTCACCACTACCCTACCTCCCATCCTCAATTAAAGACGACCCCAACCTCTTTTATCCACATATTCGATGTTGACAACAACAATATTTGACACTTATTAACGACATTTCTTTTGTAATGGTACTAAAACTTTGAGAATATTATCTATAAAAGATCAATTTTTGTTGTAGTGACACCAGAATGTTTGTAAAGTTTCGCTCCAAACAATCAATATTGTCAGACAATAAGTGGTTGAACAATGAAAAACTGAATCTAGATACTAAAAATATTAAGGTGTTTAATAAATTTAACAAGATTGATTGAAATCCAATTGTATTGAAAACTATTCCTCTACTTTAGTTCATTTATAGATAAATAATATATATAAAAAATAATATTATACGAGATAAATAAATTATAAATATTATGAATTATATTTTAAATATTATTGTTATAACAAATATAATTAAAAATAATAGTAATAATAGTTAATAATAATAATAATAGTAATAATAATGAAAACAATATTAATGAGAATGATAAAAACCATACCAATAAAAATAAGTATGAAAATAATAATAATAAAAATAATAATGAGAATAATATTAACAATAATAATATATAGTAAAAGTCATGATAATAATAATAATATTGATAATAATAATAATAATATTAATAAGAATAAGAATGCTAATAAGTATAATAATAATAACAATAATAATAATAATAATAATAATAATATTAATAAAAATAAGAACTAAAAAACAATGAAAAAATTAATATTAATAAATAAAAATATTAATTTTAATAAGATAAGAATAAAATAATAATAATAGAAAACTAATAATAAGAATGATGATAATAATAATAACTACAGTGAAAATTTCATTACATTGTAATAATAATAGTAAGAATAACAATATGAATATTATATATAATAATAATAATATATAATAATCATGATAATAATAATAATAATAATAAATAAAGAATAATAATAATGATGAAAATAATAATAATAATAATAATAAAAATACAAATTATAATGAGAGTAATAGTAATAATTATAATACAATAATTATGAGAAAAAATAATATTGAATAATAATTATAATAATAGGAGTAATAATAATAATGAGGATAATGATCATAGTAAATGATGAAGATCATATTATTATTATTATTATTATTATTATTATTATTATTATAATAACAAGAATGTATATATTTGGAAGAATATGTGTGATGTCGAGAGATTAATGAAAGGAGAAATCTGTATAACTGAAAGTCATCACTTCTAATTTGGTTAAAAGGAAAAAATTAAGTTGAGAATTTTGACTTAAATTTTGTTAAGGAATCTGATAAAATCTTAATTTCTTCAGCACTTCTAATTTGGTTTAATAAATTTAACGAACATTCTTTAAGAGTCTTATCTAACAAATCATCCATAAGAACCTAACATGAGCCCAATAAAACGACCTTGCAATATTATGTTACGCGTAATTTACATTGTATATTACTACACACTAACTATTGTTGCACATACATTATTATATGTGTGAAGTAATATAAAGCAAATTAATATTTTATTTAGTTGGTTTTACCAAAAAACTTATAATATATTAATAAAATTAATTAATCTTAATCAAATTAATATAAATACATGACAGGTCTTGATCATAATCATTCTACAAAGGAAATACATGACTAGAAATACAAGAAAATAAACAATCAAATTCATTTAGGAATACATAATAAGTTAAAAACTAATTAAAAGTTATTTTTAATTTAAACAAGTGTTTATTGTTATTGATTGATTACAAAAAATTACAGGGTTTCAAAGGAAATCTCTTATGTTTCGTTTGTAGTATATTAGTATTAGACTATAAGCTCGCAATGACCATCTTACGCACATCCCACAATTTACCTCCTCGCGACTTCCTTGGACGACGGTGACTTCAGATTGCGGTTCACCCTTTTACCAATACTACAACTTAAATTTCACAAACTACATTTTTTAACAACTCTTCCAATCTAATGCCTTTGGTAATTTTCCACATATCCCAAAGAAATTGTACTAAAGTTTTTAGAGGGTTGCTTGGTTTCAAGATAATTGTCGAAAACCCACAGAATTTTACATCTTAAGACATGAAAGTACAAAATGGTCCAGTCCCAAAAGCTAACATGAATATGAGGAAACCATCAACCCAATGAGGTATGTTTCCGCAAATTGTGCCCCGAGATTTACAATTCCCTAAAAGAAGGAAGAGATTATTTATACATCAAGCAATTTCAATTAAGAGCACATAGAAGGATTAAATCACTTGGTGTTAAAGGAATGATTGGATGTGCAACTTCCAAGATCAATTTGTTGTCTTCTTTCTAAGTAAAGATAAATTGGAAACCAGCATGCAACTTCACCTTTTTATATAAAATAATAAAGTATAAATGTATAATTAAAATAACATGTTTCTTCTGATTTTTCTGTTATCGTTTTAATCTTTGACACAATAATAAATAAAATTAAATTTTTACTTATATACCCTGATTTGTTATAGGAATAAACAATAATCTTTCAAATTTTAAAACAAAAATATGATTCATGTTCATTTAATGACAAAATCATAACGATAAAATTAAGTAAAAAAAAAATGGAAGGACCATCTATCAATATAGTTGTAATAGACTACTCCATTCTCTTTTATGGGGTTTAGGGCTTTGAGCTGTAATGCTCAAAGAACAAGTAAGATTTGGGAGATAACAAAAAGGGTTAACCCTTACCAACTTGATCTTGTTTTCCTTTTTCTATTATGTTTTTTTAGGACTCTAGCATTTATCAATTAAATTATATTTTCAGTGGTTAAATTACAAATAATTAATGAGTATTGTCATCATGCATAGTGATATATACCTTCTTCAAGTTTTTTAATTATCATCCTAACTATTTTAGCATCAAATAAAAATTAAGTAATAATGAGTGACATTTTACATTTATGTCCCTAATTAATGAACAAAATATACAATAATTTAATGAATATATTAGTAAAATATTAGAAGCTTTTATTATCATTGCTTACTAATAAGGGCTTGAAAGGCAAACTAAAGAATGTCGATAACTTAATAGACTAGTGACATCTGACTCAAGCTTTTAACTAGGAGGTATTGTTAGAGACATTTTCCCTCATAATTTCGTTCTTATTACGAGTATTATACTCCCTCCATTTCATAATATATGACGTTTTTGTTTTTGCGTGCCCAACTTTGACCGTCAATTACTTATTATTTTAGTTCAAAAAATATAAAATTAACATCGATAAATTTCTATCGATGAGTACTTTCATAAAAGTAACTTTTTACAATTTTTTATATTATAATTAATTAGTTATTGTTAATCAAAATTAGACACGGAAAACGAAAAGGTCTTATATTTTGAAATGGAGGTAGTATTAGTTATACATACTCTAACTATCTATATAGATAATTCATACTTTCATCGTTATTCCTTGTTGTTTATAATATTATATATAATAATTTCTATCTAATATATTAGTTAATAATTTATATATTCCTTATTTGTAATGTTAAGGTAATTCATACTTTCATCATTATTCCACACACAAAAAAAGAAAGTTGTATTAAAATAACATATTTTAAAATTATTGTGTTTGCTAGGATTATAATTAAAATCAAAAGAAATTAAAATGGAAGGGATTATTTGTTATGATGGTCCCCCCTATGAAGCATGTGTCTCATTCATAATTAAGTGAACCTCTAGCAATATTTATTTTTATATCTTAAGAATGTGTTTAATTAGGTGTTAATATGCTCTTACCGTGCACACGGTGGCGTATTAATTGTTTTTATTCTTTCTTATCATCATGTAATAATCTAGAACTAATAAATACAACTGAGATGATTAATTAATATTGTTACGTAGGTGCTTACTGCAAAACTGCTCATTAATTAATTAATTAATTAAACCACCATAATAATACAAGAAGCTGAGTACAAATGTACAATCAGTTGTAGACTCTATCTGCCCTTTACCCAAAGCGTAAGGTCGAACTAAAATTGGACATAATGCAATTACTCAAATAATCATTTTAATAAGTCATTTGACTTGCACCACAATTCATGGTTATATCTTTCAAGGAAGCTGCCAATATATATTAAATAATATATCGATTTAATAACGATTTTTCTTAAATGTGCCTTAGATCGAATTAATAATACTAAAAGTAGTAACAATTGTCGATGACTTAATACACTGGTGACATCTGACCTAATTTTCATGTAGGAGGTCATAGCTCATCAAGTCTCATTGGAGACCATTGTCTCATATTTCATTATGACTCTCTATTAGTTAGTAATTTATGTATTCGCGTAATACTATTTTAGTCATATTTATATCGTTAATTTACAAAAAAAAAAGTTATAATAATAGCAATTATGAATAAAATTAATTTTCTAGAAATAACAATAGTAAGTATGAATGTTGTAATAGAATCACCATACAACTCCAAATAGTTATTATTGTCGTTTTAACTTTCGCCTTTTTTCCAAAACTCACCAATTTTTATTCACCCAAAGGGGAAGAAAATCACCTATCTTAATAGATCATTATTAGGAAAAAATTAATTTTTTAAGAGTATAAAATAATATATTCCCTCCATCCTTAAATGATTGTCACATTTTGACTTTTCATGATCAACAAAATAAGAATTAAAACGTAAATATTATTAAACAACAGGAAAATGATGGGGGAAACTAATAACTTTCAAACAGAGAGGATGTATATTTAGGAGTAAATAATGGGGTATGCGTAAATTTTTTGAAGCAAAGAATCAAGAGCTAAAAAATACAATTTTTTCTTTAATTTTTTAGTATCTAACTATCTATTATTATTATTACATTGAAGTAGTAGTTTATAGAGATAATTGGCGGAATGGTTATTGCAATTGTGTGTTAGGTATACTTTGGTGTAACTAAATAGTAAGTCTGTAGGTTTAGTCCCTTTAATTGGTATATTTTGTGCAGTTTAGTCTCCAACCGTTAAAATTTGACGGAAAACTGTAAAGTTGGCCAAAACTGAAGTTTCAGCATTAATTCAAGGTTAAAATGCAAATTGGATAATATGTAGTCTTGTATAACTTTTTTAGTGCACTTTAGTCCCCGTAATTAATTTGTTTCCGATTTTTTCGATGGTTTTTTGGATTCTTTTTCGATTACTTTTCGCTTTTTTATGATTTGGTCTGTTTTTTTTATTCCTTTTTTATTTTTATTGTTTTTTATCCTAGTAAAAATGGTTCGATTTTTCGATTTTGTACTTTTTCACAAAAGTGTTCAGTTTTGGATAATTCTTTGGGCAAAAAATTGTTTGATTTTGGTAGTTTGTTTCTCAAAAAGTTTGAATTTTGGAAATTGTTTTGGTTTTTCCGATTTCTTTTAGATTTTTCGATTGTTTTGTCGATTTCGTTTGATTTTTTTTTTACTCATATTTAAAGCAACTGGTGGCCGCATCCGAGGCTGAGGCAGAACAAGATGACTTCCATCTGGAAGAGTTCGATCTCCTCTCGGGATTGGTTGAAAGTGAAGCAAGCCTTTTTGTTAAGGTTTACGGTTTTCACAAGGGATTCATCAGCCTTCAAGGTTTCCAATCTGCAATGGCGAAGTCATGGAACTGCTCCGACCTTCGTGTCTCACGAGTCGAATGCCCTCTTCTCCACGTCTTCTTCCCTTCTATTGAGAAGAAGATACGGGTTTATGAAGCGGGTCCTTAGTGCTTTGACGATAATCTCCTTTTACTAAAGGAATGGGTTAGAGGGGTGAACCCTCATCTCTGGAATTTCTGGAATGCAAGTTTTGGATGCAAATTAGGGTTTTGGCGAATGAATTTTTCACCAAGGAGATAGCTTCCAAACTGTTGGGTGCATTCATGCAGAGTGAGATTATCGAACTTGGGCGGGACAAAATGGGGAGGAAAAAATAACCCCCTTCATAGTTTGACCTTAATTGTACCCCTAATACGAAAAAATTTCCTCCCCATTTTGTCCCGCCTAAGTTCGATAATCTAACTCTGCATGAATGCCCCCAACAGTTTGGAAGCTATCTCCTTGGTAGAATATTCATTCGCCAAACCCCTAATTTGCATCCAAAACTTGCATTCCAGAAATTCCCGAGATGAGGGTTCCACCTCTCTTAACCCATTCCTTTAGTAAAAGGAGATTATCGTCAAAGCACCAAGGACCCGCTTCATAAACCAGTATCTTCTTCTCAATAGAAGGGAAGAAGACGTGGAGAAGAGGGCCCTCGACTAGTGAGACACGAAGGTCGGAGCAATTCCATGCCTTCACCATTGCAGATTGGAAACCTTGAAGGCTGATGAATCCCTTGTGAAAACCGTAAACCTTAACAAAAAGGCTTGCTTCACTTTCAACCAATCCCGAGAGGAGATCGAACTCTTCCAGATGGAAGTCATCTTGTTCTGCCTCAACCTCGGATGCGGCCACCAGTTGCTTTAAAGACTCGGCATCCATTTTCAAAAAGAACAAACCAAAGAGAAGAATAAAGAGGGGGAGGCACTTAAGCGATGATTTACAGAGCATAGAAAGGATGAAGAGAATTGTGTGATACCAATCTCCACCAGGGTTCTTGTATAAATAGTGCCCAGATCCTGTAGATATGGGACACAAAATCTTGAACATAATGAGAGAATGAGCCATAAATGAAATCCAAAATCAAGGGATGACTACCAAATATCATTTTGATTGACCATAATGGTCAAAAGAAACACAAATCTTGCTGGATCCAATCAAGGAGGAAATCAAGGACCCAGAATATTGAGAGACGAAGGTTTGAAATTTGGCAGAAAATTGACACTAAGGAAAGAAACCTAGTGAGAGAGTGCTCTAGAGAGGAAACTAGAGAGAGCAATTGCATCTAATATCAGCTTCCTCATATTACTTAATTATGAAAATATGTTTTAAATTAGTACAACTACCATAATCAAAAATTTTTACGAAACAACTACCAAAATCAAAATTCTTTTTGCCAAAACAATTATCAAAATTGACTTTTTTCCAAAAATTACGAAACCAAAAAATCGAACTTTTTTTACTAGGAAAAAATCGAAAAAATCGAAAAAAAAAAGAAAAGGCATCGAAAAGAAATTGAAAAAAAATAGGAAAAAATTTAAAAAAATCGAAAAGAAATCGAAAAAAAAATCGAAAAGAAATCGGGAGAAAATTAATTATGGAAAAAATGAGTTCTATGGAAGATATGATGTAATTTGGAGGGAAAAAGTGCTCAAAAATTTCCTAAACATCCAAACTTGTATCAAAATCTTGTTTTAACCTTAACCTGATGTCAAAACATCAGTTTTGGCCTAAACTTACAGTTTTCCGTCAATTTTTAACGGTTGGGGACTAAACTGCACCAAGTGTACCAATTATGGGGACTAAACCTGCAGACCGAATATTTAGTGGAACCAAAGTGCACATGGCACACAAATACGGGGACAGTTCCGACAATTATCTCGTAGTTTATACATATTACAAACTAGTCTTAATGGCTGAAATAACTCCAACATCTGGAGTTTTATGAAGACATACATAATATATAGAAAAACATATTAAACTAAACACGATCAAAAGGAACCTCCAACCATTGGGTAGTGTTATCCTTAATGAAAGATGTAAGCTCCTGACGGATTTTTAAAAAGACACAAAATTCATAATAACGAATATTAATTCACGCTTACAATTACTTTGTGTCTCGTAGTTTCTAAAATGTAGAAATCAAACTTGATGGATTAAAGAGGAAAGAAAAGTAGTAATTGAATTGTAACATGAACAGAAAAGAAACTCATAGTTCTTTTGGTAAATATTATTACTTTTAGGAGAGGTGATGATGTGATGAATGCTCTTAAAAATATATGAGTCAATCGAATAGCCTAGTGAAAAAGGCTCTTGCTAATGACCAGAAGGTCCTGGATTCGAGACTCATCTCATCACTAATTTACAATAATATATATATATATATATATATATATCTATCCTATATTTAATTGGGGAAGGGGGGAATTAGTTAATTTTTTTTTAAAATTATTGAAGCCCCACGTTTGAGGCCTTGAAGCCCACGTTCTAGCAGTTTAGATAATCGGTTAACTTCAAATAATATTTTCCCTGGTCTATAATTACTCCTTTAGTGTGTGCTCCCTTCATTTAATTGAATGAGTTGAGAGCAAACAACCGTAAGTCTAATTCCATTGCCATGACTTTGAATCTAGCATTTTCTCAATCCTAATTTTTAACAAAGATCAGTAATTCACTGTTAGTCCTTTAGTAAATCGTCAGATGCAAGTTGCAACCCAAAATTCCATGTTGTAATGGGAACTAATTCGTTATGTTGGATGTTGATTTTATGAGGTGAATAATTTATTCGTTTCTTTTATAATTAGAGAATATTAAGCCATTTAGAGATATATTGAAAATATTTATTTGTTGCTTTGAACAATAATGATTGAAACAAAAACATTCTTGATGAACTTTAGAATATTTTATGATTTTATTTGTTAATTTGGTTTGCACATATGTTGTAAAGATTTTGTAAGTAATATGTCAATTGTATATGTTCCCCAATTGTTTGATAAAATGCTTGGGAGGATAACAGGGTGAGTAGTATAAATATGAGACTATTATTCAAGATTATTCAATTTGATCAAGATCCTTACTTTTATTCTGCAGGCCTTCTATCCACTATGCGACATTCATAAATATAATGAAGTCAAATACTTTTAGTTCACTGTATTTAATTAATTGAGCACTTCATTTGTGAGTAACTCATATGCGAATTCGTACTGACTATGAATTTTGAAATTAATGATGATTGTAGGTACATTATTAGAATGGTGATGATAACAACGTCCTGTATACATGAGTATAGTGGTAGCAACTTAAACCTTCCTTCTTTTTTCTTTCTTTTTCAATACATGCCAATCATTCATAATTCATCATAATATTTTTCTGCAATCTTTAGCATATTTTTATATGCAAAACAGGAACGATACTCCGGAACTGATTTATTATTTTTTCAATTAATGTGTGTTTTCCTCAGTTTCGGCCGAGGAAATTGCAGATTGGTGTTAAGGTAATTATTCCAAAAGACTATCCATTTCCAAATGGTCTTTGATTTTTACACTCCATCAAGTGAAAATCACACTCCACTTTTGGTGTTTAATTACATTTATATCCTTGACAATTATCAATGCACTTTTACATGGAACTTTCTAAAAAGCAACGTGAGGGGCAAAAGTGGTAATTTGGAGTGTGGTTGTAAGTGATTGGAGTGTAAAAATCAAAAGTCTTCCAAATTTCAATGGCTGACTTTTAAAGTTACAATTTCAATGGTTTTTATATATTAATATATCATTAATATTTTTATACTATGATTTATGTTCTTGCTAATGGGAAGTTATAATTTGTATATGTATGCTACGAGGCACCTAATTTAAGGTAATTGTATTTATTCATCAAGTTTCTGAATATAAAAGGTGTTTATATTCCATCAAACTTCTCTTTCTTAATAAGTATTTGAGAAATGAGGTGCCATCATTATTGCATTCCCATGCTTCAGTTGGTGTTACTATTTTGTCATTACTCTGCAGCTCTCAAGGTACATTTCATAACCATCATCATTTGCCTTTACATTTTTGAGTATGCTATCTTATTAAGCTCAATTTTATTGTTAGTACTATTTCTTATTGTTATAACAACATGGTGAACAAAGTATGTGACCAGGGCCTGCGTTATGAAACCTGTATTGCCAATAGCAACATATGTCCTAGATGTACTCATACACAGCCCATGAATCCATAATCAAAGGTATTTACTATGTTGTGATTCGTGAATCTTCTGCTCATTAATTACTTGATGATTTTGAACATGACGAAGCTTGCTGACAAAGTGGCAAATGCCGGTTTTGCGTGTTGTGGTTTCTGATTTCCTCAATGGGGAACTGTTGATCCCTATGATCCTAAGAATACCCAAAAACCTTTGTTAGAATGGATTAAATCACATTCAATGGGTTGTTCCTTGAATATGCCTCTGTGACGTTTTGTGATTACTTTATTAGCATAAAGGTTTATTGTTAACTAAAAAGTTCGTGTATATCATCATTTTAATTTGCCTAGCGCGATTGGTGTTGCTTTTGATATGTTGATGTGCTTATTAAAGATGTTTATTCATTTGATTTTGTCAGAACGTGTTGTTGAAGATGCGAAATCAGGATTCCACCAGTATCGCCACTAAGATTGTGAGATTCCAAGGTTAACTAACACCTCTGATGGAGAGAGCAGTGCCATCATTGATGTAAAAGGTAGTTCTGAAGTGCTTAGTGTCTAAATCCCAGAAACCACCTTCTTCATCTATTTGCCGATAAGCAGGACTCTGATGGGAGAATCTAACGACTTAGTTTTGTAAACCTGAACTACATCATTTGGATTCTTTATCACTCAAGGCCTGTAAATACATTTGAAAACTTTCAGGACATCTTTTAACTCTTTTTTTTTGTTTAGTTCATATATTAGGTGTTTGTTTTAGGCTGCATTTGAGTACTTAACTTAATCTATAATGATGCCTTTGTTACTTTGCCAGATTCGATTTCATATCTGAAGTACATTTTATTCCATCGAGTTTGATTGTCTAGAGGAGTATCTTGGAACTACACACCTGAAGTTGCTTCGACTCGAGAGACTTATCCTCCATTTTGTGCATCAATTTTGTTTTTAACTTTGTTAAATGTTTAGTCGATCAAATTCATGATGAACCAATGCACTTATGTTTCTTCAAATTGATTTTTGAATTGTATACGATATTCTTTTGTATTTTCTCATATATAAGTACATAATTCCAATAATATCTAATTAACTATATAAAAAATTAACTGTATAAGTAGAACGAATTCGCACAGGCTAGACTGTGCACAAACGGCTAGTATATATATATACGGCAAATGGCCGGAACCATCACCCATGTTTATAGGATGTTTCCAGTCAATCACCTGTGTTTTAAAGTGTTCCATTCCATCACCTATGTCTAAAAATTAGTCCCACTTGGTCACTCCGTTAACATTTCCGTTGAAGCTCCGTTAAATTGGTCACGTATATGGCACATGACATTTAGGGGAGGGCATTTTAGTAATTTCAAATGCTACAATGTTTAGAATGCATCACCCATGTTTATAGGATGTTTCCAGTCGATCACTTATGTTTTAAAGTGTTCCACTCCATCACATGTGAACTTGTTGTCAAATCCCGAAAAAAGCCTTAAATGTTGGTGTGAAATTTCAAAAATACCCTTGACAAAATTATGTGAACATAGTAGCGTGAAATTCCGAAAATGCCCCCTAATATTGATGTAAAATAACTAAAATACCCCCGTAACAAGTCACATGCACATGACACACTTAACGGTAAGTTAACGGAATGGGTGATGGACTGGAAAGTTTTGAAACATAGGTGATGGAACGGAACACTTTAAAACACAGGTGATGTACTGGAAACATTTAACAAACTGGTTCCGGCCAATTGCCGATATATCTTACTATAGATAATTGGGGAAGGGGTGAATTAGAAGTTATTATGAAGCCCCATGTTCTCCTAATATATAAGATATATAATTAATTAAATTTATTTATTTTTTATAAACATGTACCATATTATTTTGAAAATGATTTAGCAAAAAGTTATATTATTTTGCACATCAAATTTAAATTCAGTTATTTAAGATGAATTAAATAATACTATCACATAGAACTATTATATTTATTTATTAATAAAAAAATCATATATTATAAATACGATGCACGAGTTCGCACAGGCTGGACTGTGTACAAACATCTAGTATATATAATACTTAAAACTATTTCATAACCAAATTTGGATTAAATTTAAAAATCAATGTTGAATATTTATATACGTATGTATCACGACAGAAAGAGATAAGATGGCATTTGTTTTAATGAACGAAACCAACTAGCTTATTTGTTGTTGTATTTTAATTGAAAGGGTTTATTAATTGCATATAAGACACCTGTTATTATCATCCTTCATTAAAGAGTACTCAACATATTTGCATGAATCTTTCATATATAAAAACAAAAATTTAATATTTTTCTCCTACTTGAATGATTGAGTAAGTGAGTAACGCGGTTTGTGTGATATATTAATTGTGCAATAAATGAATATCTTAATCTTGGGGTCTCTAAATAGATAAATTATGGCTTTTTAGCCAAATGCCCGTGAACTTTCATTATCATTTTTATGTGCCCCCTCAACTATCAGTTATTTTCTTCCTGCCCTCTAAAATTTTATTCTTTTCTCCTTTGTCTGCGAGTCTTTTCTTTCAACTTTAAAAGATCAAAGGACTATTATACCCTAATATTACTCTAAAGTATAGGGATACATTTTAAAATATTTCACATAATTAAAACTAAATCCCACCCCCTTCTTCTTCAAAACAGAATACTACTCTAAAGTACAGGGGTTAGGGGTTGGGATGGAGAAGAAGGGTTGAGGGTTTAATTTTAATTATATAAAATATTTTAATATTACCTCTATAGTTTGGAATAGTGACAGATGTATAACGGTCATTTTATCTCTTAAAACTGAATAAAATAGCTCAGGGACACCTCATATAGGAAAAATAACATAGGGGCACAAAGAAACGAAACAAATACTATAAAGGACAAAAAACCAAATAATGAAAGTTGAGGGGGCAATTGGCTAAAAAGCCATAAATTATTACATGTTTCAAAATGAAAGCGTGATTCTAGATATGATAGAGGGCACTGTCCCCCGGCATTGATAAACGACAAACTTAACATTCTTGAGTACAGTTCTTTATTTTGTTGTAAGAGAGGCATGTCTATTAATCATTAAATTTATAGATGAGTGTGAAAAAAATATTCTTGTTTATATGAATTTATCGAATGCCTTGTAAAATAGTACTGCGATATAAAAGTACCTAAATTCGCCTAAAATTTTCCTATAGGAAAGATAATATGCAATGATTTTTTTTTGTATCTTTTTGAAAATCTAGGCCTCTTCCCAATGTGTTAATTAAAGAGCATCATTGCTTGTGATATCAGCAGCCAACTTTTGTTTAAGTTACATAAATATTACAACCTCCGTTTCTAAAAGATTATCACATTTTGACTTTTATTAATCAAATATTATAAAATTTGATCATAAAATGATAAGAAACAATATAATCTCGTGGGACCTTGCTAGATTCGTCTCAATATATATTTTTGAACTTTTTATAATTTTTTCACATGTAAAATAATAGATATTTATATTTTAAATCGTGTTTTATTGACCACCAAAAGTCCAAAAGTCAAAATGTGACAATCTTTTAGGGACGAAGCGAGAGAGTATGATAATATAGATTTTGTTTTAAATAAACTATGATGGAAAATGTATTATGAATTTAGTAAATTGGAGTTTAATAAACTTCAAATGAACAACTTTGTCTTTTATAAATGTTGCTCCAATAAACATTTTTTCACTCGTAATATTTAAATTGCGCATCTTTAACATAATTTCGAGGCTTTTAAAAAGAGGTTCACGCCCGATATTATTAGGTTCAACGTTTTGGTACGATAATATGGACATACGTGTTTAAAGTTTTAACAACTTCGAAACGGAGTCTAATACCAAGAACGAAACTCCGTAACCATTTGTACTTGGTTGATTAAGAACATAATTGTTGTGTATTAAGCACTAAATCCTAAGTGACCTCTCAATTACTATTAAGACCATTAAGCAATCTACCTGGCTTTTATAGTGAAGCCTTTAATATTAGTAGTAGTAATATTTATTTGTTGTATGTCCCTTGGGAACTACATGGCCGGTCGAACAACAGCTAGCCATTAGTAACAAATAATCAAATAATTAGGCATTATTGGGGTACACCAAAAGTAATCTCTATCTCTATTATATCTCGATATAATAGAAAAGGATGAAATCGTCATTATTACGGTCCTCACACATTCCCATCTTAAAATATACAAAAAAGACAAATTGAGCCCACGCACGCTGCATAACTTAAACGGTAATGGGCTTCAGTATAAGAGTGTGCTTCTCCACAAGTGTGTAGGTTCGATCCACGGCAGGTGCATGAGTAATTAACTCTGCATTTGTTCAAGGGAGGATCTGCTTGTGGGTGGTTACCTAGCCTACTCTGGGCATTCTTGAGGTGGAGTACCGAGCTGCTAGAGGCACATCCCGAATTCACCTCCTCTGTTGGGGATGGGCTAGCCAAGCGGGGGCGCCTTAAATGAGCGTATCATTTAAAAAAAGATAAATTGAAGAATATATCTCACTAAAACCTCCCTTTTAATCATCTCGGTGTATGTCTTGATGGGGGGTTGAGAATTAGTTTCGACATTTATTTCCAAAGCAATGATTTCTGTCAATTTATCCTTGCCGAACGTAACGGAAAGTAAAGGTGAATTGACATTCAAACGTTGTGATCACACGTTGGAAACAAACGACCAATTTTTTTTTGAATTTCTGTATCCGAACTTGTGGAATTATTGTTGGAATATTACTTCAACGACGAGACCAAGCGTTGTTGTAATTCAATTGAAATTTCTACAACCAAACTCATAGAAACATAGCTGAAATATTGCTGAATTGACGAGACTAATAATATCACGACTGTATTTTCATGAATTTTGTTGCAAAAATTCAAAATAAAATAAATAATTTCTTTTCACATGTAATCACAACATTGAAATGTCTATCTAACTTTACTTCCCTATATTTGGTAAAACCAAAATGGATAAAAATCATTGCTTTCAAAATAAACATATTGGAATTAGTTTTTACCAAGCATGAAGAAGTTCATGTGATACAAAAGTAAAAGAAGCTTTCATAGATTTGGACCACCTGATATTCAATTTCCTTAAAGAGAGACCATTTTTTATCAATCACAACTAAATATGCATGCCATTGAGAACAAGACAACAAAGTACAGTGTAGTTTTACATGCAAGTACATACTCCACATTCTTCTTTCTTTCCTTTGGCCAGCTCATATATTTATGATTTCTATTTCTAAAATTTATTGCAGATCCCTAGTAACACGTAATAATAGAAAAAGGCATGTTAAGATCTATTACTAATTCATAAATAAATATTCTTTAATTTAATTAAATCAATTTGTCTCATGTTCATTTCTTGCCACATAGGAGTGAGCTGGATGTATTCTGTCTCTCCTGTTATAGACCAAGAAGCAAGTAGATATTTATTTTCCAATCTACTAATGATGTATGATGTATGATGTATCATGCATGCATATAATAATACACATAAAAAATAGTATTAATATGAAGGATTTACTTAATAGTCTACTGACATCTGATTTGACTCAATTTTTTAAGTAGAAGGTTTTGGATTCAATTTTTGTTGGAGACAATTTGTCTCTTATTTCATTCCAATGGTCTATTAGTTAGCACCTACTCTAATCGTCTATTAGGAATTTATATATTAATTATTAGTAATGATCTTTTCTGTTCGGTTCGGTCTGTTTTTCCCGAGTTTTTGTGTGAAGCCGATCCTATCGATTTTTAACTAACATAAATCGATTCGGTTAAACTTATTCCCGTTTGAATTGGTTTGGTTGATGTCAGTTTTGAGGCGTAATCGGTTGGTGTCGTTTCCGTCGATTTTCGGTTTTGAAACAAGCAAAAAGTGAAAGTGCACTATTTCAAATTAAATAGAGTCTCACATCGACATGACATCAAAAAACAAAATAAAAATACATTCATGGCAATAAATCATATTTTAAGAAATACAAACTTGTTCCTTTGCTTCAAACTAAGTTTCGAAACAAGTTATGTAATATCTGAAGTATGGAAGTTGAATACTGAAATTTAGATTTGTGGAGGCAGACAGTAGAGAGCTGAAGTAGTATTATTAGCCTATTAAGTTTTAGGAATATATAAGGTGTAATAATTTTGGATTTTTAAGTAGTTTTTTTATTTGCACACTACTACTACTTTTTAAATTAATAAATTACTCAAATAACATAATAATCTTCTAAAAACAATCCATTTTTATTCAACTAAATCGGTAAAATGTTAAAGCTAAAAGAAATTCAACCGTCAATATGGTGGACAAGCCATTAGCCACCTCTATTTGTAATAATAAATTTTTTTTGTGAAAAGATACTGTTCAAAATTTTAAATATATGCAAGCCATTCATGTATAAAGTGTAATAATTTTTTTGAAACTCAAAATTTTGTGAAATAATTATTCCATCCAAAATGAAATGGTTAATTTTCAGGGAAAAATTGTACATGGTTGCTACTTGCTAGATATATAAAGGAGCCTTGGTTTGGTTGTCATTCCTCAATCGAAGTCCAAATCTGTAGGCCCATAACTCAAGAGGGCCCTCAGATTTATCGCTAACGGATTAATGATATCTTAATGGGGTTTAATTTAGTGGGTTATTGTTAAGTCCTATAATCAAGATGTTAAGCTAAAGGAGCGACGAAATTTATTTATAAATCGAACATTCTCCTATTAAAGGTTTTATCATAGGATTCCCGTTATCACTAACCTGAGTGCTCTGAGACGAGTGCCCTTTCACCTCTCTCGGCCTTGAGTGGTTCGAGAGGCGGATAGGACCTTACCTTCCCACCTCGAGAAAGGTGTTCCTCAGATATCATGTCGTCTCGCTCAGTCCCTAGAAGGATAGGCAAGAGAAGGATATTTGCGCTTTTCTTATTAGTTCATCAAGACTCCTTTCTTCATATGTGTAATTATATTTTTAACTACAAAGAATATTGTAATCTAAGGAGAATCCAATATTATGGCACGGTGAGTATATTTTTTAAAGTACGGCTTGGACAAGGTATACAATACAAACACCACAAAAGATATATTTGCGGTTTTCTAATCATAAAATATCCAATGTACATTGCATGCGTTTACTAAAATATGTTCGATGCACGTTTTTTCTTTCACTAGGACATCCAAATGCGATTTTTATAGGCGCGCCACAAACAATATATAGTCCATTGCAACAACCACTAATCACATTATGCAAATTAACCAACAAAACTAATCACAAGCACCTCACATGCATATGATTTCAAATAGTTGTGTACATTGAATTGGGACCAAATGAACAAAACCTTAAAACTACATGCAACATGAATATGAAGTTAGCCATTTGATATGCATTAACTGTTGATTATCAAGCTGGAACAACCCATTCCCTTCACTTTCAACTCTTCAATTGTACTCCTATTATTGTCTCTTGGCTCCTTTCATCTATGATGGTCCATACAATTGATGATGCATGGAGTGACCATTTAAGAGCTCTCACTTGTTATAACATTATTGTAAGATGGTATATATGAAACTAGTTGTCTAATTCATTCATTCAATTGTCTATCTACATATAGTCTATGACATAATATGGAACAATATACAAACTATCAAAAATATATTTGGTAAATATTCACTATTGATAGACTTGTTATTAAATATGTTGAGACAATGAGGCGAGATAATTGATGAAATTGCACCAGTAAGTGGGTGACTGTTGCACTTTGATCCTGTAAGTGGTAACGATGCACAAATAGTCTCTCTAAATGTATATCGTGTGTACAACCGGTCTCTAAACTAACAATTTCGTTAAATGTTGATGAAGATCGAAAGAAGATCTAAATCTGTTTTAGGGGCAATTTGTGCACAATAAACACTTACATGGACCATTTGAGCTCATTTTCAGAAAAAAATTAAATAGTTCTCCACGTTTTTTTAATCAAAACTGTAAAGATGACCCCAAAAGTAAGTATAATCTTTAATTTTAACGGTAATGTTAATTTAGGGACCATTTGCGCACATGATACACACTTACAGGGATCATTTGCGCATCGTTTCCAGTTATGGAGACTAATGTACAACGATCACCCACTTATTTGGGTCATTTCGACAATTACCTCACTATCAGACCTAGTTAAATATTGTCTTTTGTCAATTTAATAGAAATCCTAATTACTTGTTCAAAGAATTAAGTTTTGCTTATATATAAATCACAACCAAATATTTTAATTTACTTTTAATTAAACTATATTTTCATCTTAATCTAAATTTAAAAGGCATTTAGAATGTAGTAAGGAGGTGCCACTAGGGATTACTTTCCCACCCAATTACAACATGGAAGATGATGTTTTCAAACTTTGAAATGCATATTAACCCAAAAACTGGCCAAATAAATCCTTTGGTTAACTTACATTGGGAATTAAATGCGAATTATATATATAATTTCGGAAGTTATATACGTAACACTGTCACTTATTAAGAAGGATGTGCAACTGCCAACTTGCCACATTAATTGGAAAGGATTGTTACAATTAACTCAAGAATGTGACAACCATTTTGAAACATAACAATTGTCACACGCATAACACGCATAATAAATTGAGGCAAAATCACATGGGTAGGTGCTAATCATGAATGATGCAAGTAGTGAAGTAGGGCAGTAGAGATGGATTTGGTGGAACCACATAAATGAACAACTCACTCATTTTGTAGCTACTAAGTTTTATCAATCTGTTTCATTAAATGGACCTTCACTAATTAATTTTGTTATAGTATTATTATAAATTATTTTGTATATGAGTTAAATGAGATGGGAAACATGAATGCCCCATGGAAGATTGTAGATAATTCAGGGGGACAAAACCATGGCATTATTCTCTCTTAAATATAACTTCCATGCCATTAATTATGTGTTATGTCTTGATTATCAGAGAAAAAAAGTTTGAGACATGGCTTGGAGTAGTTTTATATTTTTTATGGAGAGATTATTGTTAAAATGGTCATAAATAGTGGGACGGGTATATTTTGGTCCCAGGTAATTAGATTATTGTAACTTGGTCCCATATATTAGTAAAGGTGTTACAGTTTGGTCCCCGACTAACAATTCGATTAGTTTGCCGTTATTTCTTGGGGCAAATTATGATCTTACAAAATCTGTATGTACTTTACTATAACTAATTTCTCTATTACAAAGTTCCTTTTTAATAATATGAGTTAACATTTGAAACATTTTAATGTTAACAAATATAATTTTCATATATAAAGATTCAATAAGATTTTTGTCAAAAATTATTCTCATTTAAAAGCTCCAATCAATATGAAAAAAGAAAAGCAGCATAAAGGTTCAAACCATAATGATACATAGACGATTAAATTAATACTTCCTCACCCTAATTGTAAGGCTTATTATATTTTTCTGGGCCAAACTTTGAAAATTTAGACCATCAATTTTCAATAGTCGATAACAATAATACAGTATTATGATATTTTGTTAGATTCGTTTCGATATAAATCTTAGAAATATTAACTTTTTATAACCTTTTATGCTTGTACAATTAGATAAATTTATGTTGTAAATCGTGTCTCGGTGACCATGAAAAATCGAAAAAAGCCTTATATTTTGAGATTGAGGGAATATTGATTTAATCGTCTATATATATGCTTAGGAACATTCGTTACGGCTTAAACCTTTATGTTGCTTTTCTTCATTGATCTTGATTAGAGCTTTCGAATCAGAGTAAATTTTGACAAGACGTTTAAAATAACATTTTTTCTGAAAGTGTTATTTGTAAAAGTTAGAATTTTTTAATGGATTTTAAAATGTTATAATCGGAATTAAAATGAAAGAATTAAGACAAAATTAAAATTAAGTATGATAACATAGGTGGAAACTTTCTAAATTATAATTTTGTCCAAAAAATAAAGACAAGTGTTATGTTTGGTATCCAAGCATCAAAATTAAGTATGATAACATAGGTGGAATCGATATGAACCGAACCGCTTAAAACCGAACCAATTTCGTTTTGTTTAGCGTAGAACCGATGATGTCAGTTTAATTCTTTTTTTGTCCAAAACTGAACCGAACCGTGCACACCCTTACTTTTACGTTGCCCAACCCTGTCCGTACCAGTCTAATTAGAGTATTAGACTGGGATGAGCGCAAGAGCAAACGCAGTTTGACTTTGGACTTAATCTTTGGGTTTGGGCCAGATGAGCCCAGCTTACTATTATATTGGGCTAGATTTTTTTAAAGAATTTTTATATAGGTTTGTGTTAATTACTTTATGAGTCTTGTTCCAAAACTATTTTGGATTTTATTTTTCGATTAAAATTAATTTTAATAGAATTAATTAAAATGTATTAATTAATTTAATTTAAAATTTTAAAATAGTTCTAATTGGAATTAACCTTGGCATGGCAACTAATTCATCTTCAATTTTTCGGCGAATTTCAACGTTTGAGTGTGCTCTGAGTCAATAGGTACTGGATGTACTGGTGGATCCTTGTTTTCGAATCGTAGTTCCCCACAAACGGCGCCAATGATGGTTCCACTTCTGGGCCCAAGTCTGGTTTCCGTTCCGCAGGTTACGTCCTGAACCAGCTTCGTGTTCAAGACTTGACGGAGCTCTATATGTCTAGTCGAAATGGTCCTTCTCGGAATCACCTTCAATCACCTCATGGAAGGCTCAACCTTTGAAACGGTGGTTGGTGATATGGATCCGTCGTACCTGAAAGTGTGGTCAGTGTTCGACGACAAACACTCCGATGCTTAAGTCAGTAATAGGTCCGCAAGTAAATGTCAGAGCAAGTATATGTTAGAGCTGTTCAGAATTTAGTTTCCTTCTACAAATGAAATGGTTACCTATTTATATTGTGACTTGTGAGTATAAGATAGAATATCCTTCTATCGATGGAGGCAGGGGCGGACCCCACCCCACCCCCTACGTATTTCGGTATCGTGATATTGCATATGCGATTTTTCGAATTTTTGTGATATATAATAACAAGTGTAAGTAAACCAAGTGGAAGTGTAGCTTAGATGGTTAAAACCTTCCTATAAAAGGTAGAGATCAAGTGTTCAAGCCCTCTAAGCTGCTCTTCCTCAGAATGAAGGATGGAGAACTGCGCTTTCTTACCTTTCATCCGTATGACGATGTTGGACTAGCGAGCCCATCTCCTTAGGCCAAATCTAGTCCAGCCCTGAAAAACGGTAATCCTTCAGCTGCTTAGCTTTTTGATCGAGCTATTATCGTTGGTGTAAGTATACTAATATTAGTGTTACATAGGAAATTATGTAAACAGAAATACATTTAAGCCCTCACAGCATAGTTCTATTAGTAAATATCTAGAGTGCTAAATACCTACAATCATATCTCTTCAGGCATGTGGGTTTAACTCCGCATAAGGAGCGAACTCCATGGTAAGGGTGCATGCAGGCCGTTAAGATGACAATTTCATCTTTTTTGGATATGTATTATAAATTTAGATTATTTATCCATACATCTTAAATGCCACTATTTGTTCCTCTTTCTTTAAGATTATAACAAATGTTTCGTTTTTTAATTCTAAATTATTTATAAAAACATAGAAAATGTATGTCATGATTTTAACGTAATACTACATAATAAACAAAATATATGTCAAAGTAGATGCAATATAAGATCCAATTCGGTGTTGAACATTGACCAACAGTTTGAGAGACTGCGTCTAGTCTTAGAAAGTTTAGCAATTAATAACGTGTATCATGTATTCATATATATGCAAGATTTCAAAGTCAACGCAAGATTTCAAAGTCAACGCAAGATTTCGAAGTCAACTATTTTGTGGAAACTCATACTATTCATAATAATGTGAAATGGGAACCCTTCCCTCATGGTACTACTTCGCTATCGCACGCTAATTGCTAGCATTCCGTGGACTACGTCTCATTGCTTCACCAGTAGTCCATACAAGAGCAACAACCATTCTTGAAATGATGGAAACGGTTTCGATCCCTTGCAATGATCTCCCTTTTGAAGATACTCGAAATTAACTTCGTGGCTGTATGACAATTGTTGCAGACTCTAAGGTTCTTGACGATTCTAAGAGTTGTCCCCGGCTTCGTGCTAATCAGTCCATAAGAAATCGCCAACATTTCGCTATGCTGACAAACCACACCCTCTTTCCACTTTTCTTCTATGTCATAAAACACCTCGGATGTATCTGGGACATGGCCAGCCATTTCTAAAAGCCTACTCATTTCGTCAAGCATCTTATAAATATTTTCGCTCTGTGGATGAGATTTGTCGCTCACAAGAAACTCATGTACTACGCTATCAACCTCGATGGAAGTACACCCAGGGAGTTTCTTCATCCCCATGTCATTTATCATAGTTCTTATTCTCGCAACTTCTTCCCACAGACCAGCCTGGGCGTACATATTTGATAGAAGAACATAGGCACCAGCATTCTTTGGTTCTAGTTTAAAAAGTTTCTCGGCAACACTTTTACCTAATTCAAGGTTTCCATGTATTCTACAGGCCCCTAACAGGGAACCCCATATGGCGCCATCTGGCTCCACGTCCATGCTTTCAATTAAGGCCATTGCTTCATCGAACAGACCAGCTCTGCCCAAAAGATCAATCATGCATCCGTAATGTTGCAATTTCGGAGCAATATTGTAGTCGTGAACCATTGAATTAAACCATTGGCGACCTAGATCGACAAGACCACCATGACTACAAGCTGATAGAATACTTATGAAGGTAATACCATCGGGTATAAAATCTTTCTCAATCATCTTCGAAAATAATGCAAGAGCCTCTTTGGCATCACCATGCATTGCTAGCCCTGATATCATCACATTCCAAGAACCCAAAGTAACCGTATCAATTCCATTAAAAACTTGTTTGGCAGCTGCTACGTTTCCACATTTCGCATAAAGACTAATAAGGCTTGTCCACAGGGAAGGATTACTAAATTCATCCTGATGCTTGTCAATATACACATGTATCCACTTGCCAAGAGCAAGAGCACCCAAATGAGCACAAGCAGGAAGGACAGACAAGAAAGTCACATCATTCGGCTTCACATTTTCCTTTTGCATTAGGCGGAAAACATCTAATGCTTCTTTGAAACTACTTGTATGCGAATAACCACCAATCATAACATTCCAAGATATCAGGTCTTTCTCGTCTAGTCCATCAAACAACATCCTTGCCATAATCAAATCACCACATTTTGCATACATATCAATGAGTGCATTTGTTAACCGAAGATTGGATCCAAGGCCATGTTCCTCAATCCATGATCGCACCCAATTACCTACATCAACTGCCCCAACATGAGCACAAGCCGAGAGAACACTCAACAAAGTACTAACATCAGGAGACACTCCCCTGTTTCTCATCTCATCAAATAAACCCAATGCCTCATCAAACCTACCCATTTGAGCATACCCTGAAATCATCGCGTTCCAAGAAACCACATCCTTTTCTGGAATTTCATCAAACAATGTACGTGCATCATCAAACCTCCCGCCCGAAACATACCCATTAATCAATGCAGTGAACGACACTGCATCTCGAGACCCCCTTTTATCAAAAGCTAATCTTGCACTATCCAGCTCACCATTCTGAGCATACATATGAATAATCGAAGTATGCACAAAAACATCATCGTCAAGCCCAAACTTCATTACATGTCCATGAACTTGTCTGCCTAATCCACCCCCTCCAATCTTTGCGCAACACTTAATAAGAAAAGGAAATGTATACGAATTCGGCTCAAGACTCGAACGCAACATATTCAAATAATAATCTATACCCAAATTAGGCCAAGAACTTAAAGAAGCCCCGCGAATAACCATATTATAAGCAATGCGATTTGGGTCCTGAATAGATTCAAAGATTAGGAGTCCATAAGGAAGGTCACCATGAGGGCTAATGGCGCAAAATTCGACTAATTTAGTAAGTGCAAACTGGGCGTTGTGGAGGCCGAACTTGATGAACTGGGAGTGGATTTGTTTGAAGGTATCAAGACGTTTGCATCGGGCGAGGAGGGAAAGGGTCGGGTGGGTTTGGAGGAGGCTGTATGGCGGGTCGACCGAAGGGAGGAAGTGGAGAGGGAGGGAGGAGGAGGAGGAAGAGGATAAGGTGAGGGGTGGTGTAGAGAGTGACATTGTATGGTGGATTTTCCTGGTTTGAAATGTCGTTATTGAATGTACTAAAATTACCCGCCAAATCTTCTAACAATTGTTACCACTTGGGGTAATTACGATTTTGCCCCCCCCCCCCCCCACCCATTTGGAATGGTAGTGAAAGAAAAAAGTCAGTTGGGGACAAAATTGTAATTTCATTCACAAAAAAACACATCACAAAGTAGAATTGGACAAGATTTGGATCAATCTTAGTTCGATTTGTAAATTTAATGAAATTAAAATAATTTGAATCAAAACAGATTTCGATTTAAGGTAACGACTCATTACTTGGCCTAATTATAAATTCGATCGCTGTTTAATGAACCAGCTAATTGAGGGGTTAAAGAATCGCTTGATAATAAGTCTAGGTTGGTGGACATACTCAGATGAGTGCATTTTTGTCTGATACCTCGATGGAAGATTTACACGAATACAATAAGACCAATTACAACAGGTAGTCAATAAAGGTGATAGGGCAATCTCATGCTAAATCCAATTAGTTACATGTTATCATTTGTCTTGAACAAATGCAATTTAATGTTAAAGCGGGGTTTCATGTTGAAAGTAATCCTCCTGATTTATTAATTGGATTTTCTGAGCAATTTAATTATATTAAGTAAATTTTTGTTTCGCAATATTTATTTTCAAGATCAATAAATAGAATTTGAGTTTGTATCATTCGGATTTCAAAAAAAGAAACTGACATCTAGTGTTATGGATGAAAAATTCCTAATTATGTGGCGTTGGCAGACATTGAGTGTTAAATTAGGAAAAAGAAGGTGAGTAATCTAATGTGATACTCCCTCCGCTCTCTTGTAATTGTTTTTCAAGCCTCAAATTTTTATTTCTAAATATTTGTCTTTCTAGCAAAGTTACATTTTCAATGTACTTTTTGATTAGTTTTTACAATAAATTCATCAACCAACCAAATATGTAGTTTCAATTGATTGTACTTTTACATTTTCCATGGACTTTTTTTTTTTTTTTGTAAATTAGCGATGAGGTGAGTATCGAACCCATAACCTCCCGGTCACTAGCAAGAGCCTTTTCCACTAGGCTATTCGATTAACTCATTTTCAATAGACTTTTTGACTATCTTTTTTTTATATGTGTGTAAATGACTAGAAAGACAAGTAAAAAAGGATGGAGGGAGTAGCACATAAGGTGCTAAAATTTAACTACCTCCAAATAGAGATGTTCTCGGTTCGCCTCAAATTAACAAAATCGATCGAACTGAACCGAAATTTTACCGATTTGGTTGAGGTAAAAATGACACCGGACCGAAATGGTGCGAAAAAGTCCAAAACTGACAAAAAAGTTGCGGTTTCACTCTCAAGAAGAAGATGTGTGTTTAACTGATCAAACTAGAAGATGTCAGGAAAATCTTGAAGAGAGTACAATAATTGGGTTCACGTCTCACTCTCAAGAACAAGATGTATGTTTAACATTTCAAAACTGTGAAGGCTTTTTTCAAGAATATGACTTAGTCATTACTATTATTTTATTTTATTACAAAAACAAAAAATGCCAACTTAAATTTACAAAGAGTTGTAATAAGTCAACGCTTTTGGTCAACGTTGCACATAGTCAAACAAATCTGTAGACTTTTATTATTGATGTCTTAATTGCTCCTTACAATATTGCTGGTTATGCAATGACCACTCAACCTCTACTTCACAGAAAAGTACACGAAAAAAAAAATTCAACATTGTTTTACATATTCCTTTGTAGAACATAGTTTGGAAGTCAAACAACTGTTGTACATTTTAGCTTAATTTCGATAATGAAGAAGCAAAATTAATGGATAACAAAAAAGCCAACATAATCGCCATCTCGGTGGTGTTCTTGTTAATCGTAGTCTTAATTATTGCGCGTTACGAGCTAAAGCTTTCTAAGCAATTTTACTTGATTTGTGGTGCTGATGTAGCAGCCATTCTTGCTGTTTTCGCGGTTGTTATCGTCAGGCAAAGATTCCATACTAGACGAAAGTTGTTAGAGAAAAGGATGTTGTCTGAAGGCAGAGAGCTTAGGATTGAGTATAGTTTTCTAAGGAAAGTTTGTGGAGTGCCCACCAAGTTCCAGTTTAAGGAGCTTGATAAAGCAACTGATGGTTTCAAGTCTCTTCTTGGGAAAGGTGCCTCGGGGTCTGTGTTTAAAGGCGTCCTCAACGATGGAACTGTAGTGGCCGTGAAGCGGATTGAGGGGGGGGAGGAGCAGGGGGAGAAGGAGTTCAAGTCAGAGGTGTCTGCAATTGCTAGTATTCAACATGTTAACCTTGTTAGGCTTGTTGGATACTGCAAAGGTGTTTCGAAAGGACCTCGTTATCTCGTGTATGAATTTTTCCCGAAAGGGTCGTTAGATAATTGGATTTTTATGAAGAGAAGTGGCTCATCTGGAAGTCAGCAGCCTCATGGTTGCTTGTCATGGAATTTGAGGTATAGGATTGCTTTTGATGTTGCAAAAGCCTTGTCTTATTTACATCATGATTGTAGATCTTGCATATTGCACCTCGATATCAAGCCTGAGAACATTCTCTTGGACGCGGATTTCCACGCCCTTGTTTCAGATTTCGGGTTGTCAAGATTGAAGGGGAAGGAGGAGAGTCGAATTGTGACGAATATTAGAGGGACTAGAGGATACTTGGCTCCAGAGTGGCTATTGGAGAATGGTGTTTCTGAGAAATGTGATGTGTATAGTTATGGGATGGTTCTTTTGGAGCTAATTGGTGGCAGAAGAAATATTGTCACAATTGAACAAGGAAATGATAAGAAGTCGAAGAAAAGGTTCAGTTTCTTCCCTAAAATTGTGAACGAGAAATTTAGAGAGATGAAGTTGATGGAAGTTGTTGATCCGAGGCTCGTGGCAAATGGACACATCGATGAAAGACAATTGACAAGAATGGTTTGTGTAGCTTTGTGGTGCATACAAGAGATACCTAGGCTTCGGCCGAGTATGAACCTTGTGGTAGAGATGTTAGAGGGGCGAGTATCGGTGCACGATCCCCCGGACACCCAAATGCTAGTCGTTGATTTATTGTCGATCAACGATGATGATTCCGGGATAGTTGAAGGTGGTACTCCTAGGTTTGGTCCCAAAGCAAAACGCAAGAATGATGTTGAGTTCTCTGTATCGAATTACTCTATTCCTTTATCAGGATTTTCCGGACGCTAGCTTTCATGCATTTGCTTTAGTTGTTGATTCATTCTCCAATCTTCACTATACATTTTGTTTTGTTTCAAATTTCAATTTTTGTGACTCTTGAATATGATTAAATTATTCTGTGTTGCATTACTACATGGAAAAAAATTCATTGTCTTCAATCTCAAATTACATTTATGGGTTGCTTCCAAGAAATAATACAAGCTTATGTATAAAACTGTAGAATAAATACCCGGAAAACGAATTTCCAGTAGATATTGGATACAAATAATTCTTCAGAGTGACGTTAAAAAGAAGTGCATCTCGACCACTTCCAATCTTCATCCACCCTAAAGAATGTCGGAAAACGAGATTAAATAAACAAACCAGTGTCTTGAGGCGCCAGGAATTAATTCTCTGACGAAGGCTCTGATGAAGTTCTCCTACGCCTCTGACTTCGGCCATCCTCAGGCCAGCCATCTGAAGAACAGTATTGAGCTTCAACGGAGTTAGGTGAGTCCCCACGCGGTCTTCTCGGTGTTCTTCCTAAGTTTACTACCCTGGTTCCCAAAGAACCAACTGGCTGGAGACTACTCCTTGTATTGCTCCCAGGAAGTTCATTCTGGTATCGTTCGCCAATGTAATCTCTTCCAGGAGCAGGCACTGTATCTGAAGATTCATCTCTTGGTTGAGATTGAACTTCCTCGTCAATAGACTCCCCCCAAAGTCTTCTTGGTCTTCTTGATCTTCTTCTTGTGGTTATCCTAGCTGTTGTAAAAAGTGACTGGTCACTGCTTCTTGAATTACTCCCAGCTCGGAAAACTCGAACGAGGAAAAAAACTGTAAGCCAATTGCCTTCATCAAATTCAGGAGGAGTGTCTACAGTGATCTCACCTCCCTCAACTGAAGACTGCAGGGAACTAATCAAATCTGCGAACTCCCTCCGTCTCTCCATTCTTCTCCAGTTTCTCTGCCTCTCCGGATCAGCCATTGTTGGACACACCAAGGGATGTACTGTTCTCGCATGCTTTCGCAGATCTGAATATGTACCACTGAAATCGCACGTCTCACACGCACAGCTTCTTACTTTTGCATTCATAAAACAACGAGCAGAGTCCACAATAATCCACCCATTTATCTCTCCACGACAGAGAGGGCACATTAGGTTTGACTTATCTTGATTTTCCAGCACGACGGGGTTCATGGATGAAGATCCTTCCTCGTTTCTTCCTCCCAATGTATTCGCCGCTGTTGCTTCAGAAAATACAGTATCAGCTATTAAGTGTGAGGCTGATTCCGACATAATCCCTTGCTCCATGGTTTCTGGATCTTTTCCAAATGACTTCTTAAACTGGTCAAAACAATTTGAGTGGCGATAACTAGTGTCACACATAAAAGGGCGGCAGCCCTTATCATGAGAAGAACACAAGAGGAGAATTGCATTATGAGGATGTTCCATGCAAACAGGGCATCGAGCTTCTTCCCATTCTTTCTTATTATCTTCATTTTCTAAACAATTTTCAGCAAATGGATGCCTTGACCGACTAGAGCTGCACAGAAGGGGGGAAGCCGTGAACCTATCTGAAGATACAGAACGATCGCTTCTCTCTTTAGGCATGTTGAAATGAATCTCACTTTAGTACAGAATATTGACAATTCTCTTGGACAACCACAGGCCAACTGTAATGGCACAGATACAAGCCGCATGAAAAGTATATATGTCTAACTAAAACTTGTCAAATTCCTATAGCACACGGCATTTAAATTGCTAGCCAAAGATAAACGCAGGAACACAAATCCACACACTTTACATTCAAAATAAACTAATGTCATATATGTAAGCACGACTGTTTACGGTATACCCAAACATAACTATTGAATATAACTGGTTCTCATCAAAATACATTAATTTGAGAATAAATGAGCGCAAATATAAAGACTAATAAGTAGCAAGCCACAATTAGCGGAAACACAAACTTATAAATGTCGACACAATTAACCAGAGGTTAAGGACACCAGTGCTGCACTACCTCAAGTTATATAGGGTTAAATATTCTACAATAACAGCAAATTTACAATCAAGTAAGCAGGATTAGACGTTCCGATTGCAAAGAAAGCTGCAAAAATTCCCAATAACTAAAATAGAGAATAAATTAGTGCTAACAATGGCACCCTCCTTGAAGTACATCGAGTAATCATAATAACAAGATACTCCACTGAAAGGAGGGCAACGCCCTCTTAAGGTATATGCCGTTGTCATCAACTAAAAGTATTGATCTTGAATTTTACAAAAACACGATGCCTAACCTCATCAGCAAACCATACACAGGCTCACTAAATTCATTTAAACCATCATCAACATCTTTAAAATTAAATAACTAAGTATCTCCATATTTTACGGACTCAAAGATTTTATGTTCACCGCGATATATAGAGTAGATCAAAGTGGCTCATATTACTACCCACGTTTCGTGAAGTAATAATAGTGTTTGCACTTTACTCTTGCGTTAATACCGAAACAACCATAGACGGAGCGAGGGGCGATCCACTCTTGCCATGGAAACCAGTGGATTTTCGTAATAATTATTCACAAATTTAAATTCAAGTTCAAGTTCAATATCAAATTGCAAGATCAATTAACAATCAACTATAAAAACAACATACCTGGGCACTGGAGTCGACGCAGTCCGTCGAGCAGTGGCGGCGATCTGGAGGGGGAGCAGGTAGCGGCGGCGATCTGGAGGGGGAGCAGGTAGCGGGGGCTGAGGTGAGCTGAATTAGGGTACTTAGTAGTGTTCGGGGAATTAGGGATTTGTTGTTGCTACTTGGTTCTACTACTATTTAAATTCAAACAAAGAAAAAAGTTCGCTCGGTTCGATTCGGTTCGATAGTTTTTGTGACCATAAATCGGTTTGGTTTTAATCCTTTTAGTTTTTTCATTTGGTTAGATACGGTTTAATTTTCTTGCATTAGAACGTGGGTATTAAAATAAGAGACACTTAAAAGTGCAAATAAATAGAATAAAAAAATTTATGAAATAATATTGAAACTCTACTAATTTTAACTTAATATATAATATGTTATAACAAAAAGAGGTTTATATTATTGTATTTCATATTAATAATTCAATTATAATTATTATATTTCAATTGATCTCACTAGTTTTACATAAAAAGACGTTCAATTAGGAAACAAAGAACAAAAAATTATGTGCAAACTCATCGTTTTTTTGTATTTGCTAACTATACGACAGCACACGAATAAAAACTATCGTCTCTTAAAGTTGTCGCAATTGCTAAGTTCGCCATTTGTTGTCGTAGGATCTATACCCGAATAAGAACAAATGGGTCATGTTTCATCACATTTTCTCATCTTATTTTAATCATAATTTAAGGTAGGCTTAATTTCATCTGGGCACCTGAACTTTTAAAAAAGTCTCAAATAGGCACCTGGTGAATTTTTTTAACAAGTAGGCACATGGACCGAAAAATTAGCACCTAAACTTTTATTTTTCACATTTATGAATTTCTCAGATTTTAAAATTTTAGATAGAGGGCAAAATAATTAAACCACAGTTAAAACTAACTCAACTTAATTATAAACTAATCCAACCTCAAATATTTAACCCAAACCCATTAAAAACATCATCTTCAACCTTACACCTCACCTCACCCCCCCCCCATAAACAAGATCATCTGTTAAATTGTAATAATTGGAGAAGATTACTGCAACTTTCATCAAGTTACAACCACCATTAGCAATTTCCTCATTAATATGACACATTTTATTTAAGTATTCAACCTTAACATCTATTATAATTATTCTGGCAGGTCCAATATTGCTTGAAGACTATCACTTGATCGAGAAACTTGCCAATTTCGATCGAGAAAGGATCCAAGAGCGCGCTGTCCATACTAGAGGAGCAAGTGCAAAAGGGTTCTTTGAAGTCACTCATGATATCACTAACCTTACTTGTGCCGATTTATTTCGTGCTCCAGGAACTCAGACCCCTGTCATTGTGAGGTTCTCCACTGTCATCCATGAGAGGGGAAGCCCCGAAACTTTGAGGGACCCTCGCGGTTTTGTTGTCAATTTCTACACCAGAGAGGTAAATTAGCTCCCAGGTCATATTTTAGTGTTGGAAAGTTGTAGTTTATGGAGATAGGAGTTGGCTGTAAGGTTGAAGATGATGTTTTTAATGAGTTTGGGTTAAATAATTCATGTTGGGTTAGTTTATAATTAGGTTGAGTTAGTTTTAAGTATAGTTTGACTATTTTACCCTTTATCTAAAATTTTAAAATATGAGAAATTTAGAAAAATGTGAGAAATGAAGGTTTAGGTGTCAATTTTTTTTTTCCAGATGCATACTTATTAAAAGAAGTTCACCAAGTGCCTATTTAGGATCTTCTTAAAAGTTCAGGTGCCGAGATGAAATTAAGTCTATAAGGGATGTAAAAGTAAATCAGTTAATATTCTTTCATCACCTATCGAACTTGAGAAAATTATAAACAAACAAAAATTAAAATCTTAAAAAATCTTATGCACAAAAATATATAGTAGGAAACAGAATTTTACAGTAATAAAAAATTGTGAATGGTGGTCGAATTGATATGTAGGGTGTATTGTGGTGGATATAGACTTATGCATGATTTGGTTTGGTTCGGTTTTGGATAAAGAAAAGAATCAAATCGACCTAATCGGTTTTATGGTGAACGAAACCGAGAGCAGTTTGGTTTCAAACGGTTCGGTTCATATCGGTTTCACGTCAGTTCCGATTCGCATCGGTTCGGTTCGATTCTCTCAAAGGCCGACCGAAATCGGTTATGTTCCGATCGATTCCAAAAAAATTGATTCGGCTCGGTTTTAATTTTTCTACATACCCCTAGGTGGATATATTTTAGTTGTAAATTTTATGTTGTAATTGGACAAAAGAGTCGTTAGCAAATGTTGGGATATGCCTTGAATCCGTTTTACAGCAGCGGATCGGAGCTTGGATCGGAGCTTGGTCGGTACTTGACCAAGTCCCGCAGACAACTACGAAGCTGGTCGGTACTTGGGTCGGTACTTGGTCGGTACTTGACCAAGTCCCGATCTCAGCAGATTCATCAAGGGTTTTGGCGTTTTCTGATGGGCTTTGGGCTTTCTCTCCTAGTCTACTTAGGTTTTCCTGATTACCTATAAAAAGGGGACTTGTTCATTAGACCTAGACACGCTTAATAAGCCAAATAGTTGAGACAAAACGTATAGGTTAGGAATCTTGGAATAGAGAGTCTTCTAATCCTATTCTAGGAATAGTGTGGACTAACAATTCTATTCACCTGAGATCTGATTGATCAACTCTGTAACCTGTACTTCCCATTATAGTGAATTGTCTCAACTATTTGTCATGCACTTTACGTGATTCTTTGTCTAAGATTCGCATCTGATTTGTTAATTCACTTCTGGTGTCATAACAGCAAACATGTATGTGTATGACATTTGACAATGTTAGCATAAGTTAACTGTTAATGCAAATATAAACTTTTAACAAATTTTAAATTTAATTGTTTTAATAACTTCATTATTAATTGATGATTTTACATTATTTTGAAGAAAGTGAACATAATAATCATAGAATATTTCAAAAAATTAATTTAAGTAGTTTACTACAAAATAATAAAAAATAAGAATGTGTAATAAGTTTTGCATTGTTAAATATTTTTATTATTATTATTTAATATTGATTAAAGATCTACAACTACATATTTTGATCAAGTCATTTGATTTTCTTATTTTGTTCTATAAATATTTCAAAAAATGAACAATTGAAAATATTATCTATCTATTCTAAAAAAAAGTGTTAACCACTTCATTAACATGAGAATCTAATTTTTTACTAGTTGAGCTTTGTCTCGTGGATCTTATTTATCTATTCTTGTAAAACATAAAAAGTATAATTATCAGCACTTATCATTAGAGTAATTTTGAACGTTCATTATATATATTTCAAACAAGTTGTATTAAAGGTGGTATATCGGTGTCCATAGTGTAAAAAAAGAAAAAAATGTAATTCTTTTAGTTATGAAAATATGTTTCATGAATTGAAATTTTAAAACAAAGACACTTAGCTATCTTCCATGGAAGAGACTTAGTTATCAATGTTGCATGGAAGACATGAAGACATTAGGGGTGTTGGGAAGAGACTTAGTTATCAATGTTGCATGAAAGACATGAAGACATTAGGGGTGTTGGGCAGTGGAAACAACAAAACCATGAGTGTCAAAATGGATGTGAAGAATGCTATCATATTACAGATCATGAACATTATGTTGAATTCGTCTCAATGAGATGGCCTCCATCCAGTACATACCCCAGACGCCACAATCACCGTACGATCATCAATTGAGGTTGTTGTGCATTAGGTGTATTGTACAATTATGTAATTATTAACGACTGTATATTTTTTCGAAGACGCGGTACTCATTAGCGAGCGTCTGGTGACTAACGATTCCTGATTCTCCTGTCTTTCCGCCAAAGTCTATACTTGATAAAAAAAAATTAATTTAGATGGTTTCGGATTTTTTTTTATTAAGTTTGTTTGTTAACTATTTTTATTAACGATTGAATGAAATCAGATATGGTCAAAATCCTTAATAGTATTTTAAGTTAAAAATCTTAACTTAATTTTATTGTCTGAATCAATTCTAAATGCACTAATATTAATTTTCAATATCTGTCCTCTCCCAATCTTTTTCACGTATTTCTTTTTCTTCTCTTCTATCACGCACGTTTGTTTATCTTCCCCTCATCTTTCTCAATTCCTTCTCTATAAATCTTATTCTTCTCCAAAAAAAAAAATTAAACTTTTATTCATAGATATCAAGCAAAAAAAGCAAGTCACTCAATCAAATAAGGCGAAAATTTAACCATTTTTATTTATTCTATATAAAATTGATATTGTAACAATATTTATATTTTCAATTTCTTGTAATTCTTCAATAAGAATTATTTGATTATAATGTTCATGGTGCAAAATTGATTGGAGCTTGATTTCATAAATTTTTATTATCTAAATGATTTATTTGGGAAAATATTCACTTGTGTGCCCAAATAATGATATCGGACTTTTGTTTACTTGTAGTTGTGGTAAACAATTTGTTTATACCTTGCAGCAAATAGTGAACTCTTTTTCAAATATGAGATTTTTAATTTCCTAGGAACAAACAAAATCATTCATCCATTATTCGTATAGAATGTTTAGGAATTTTGGAAGTTATGATATTTATTTTAATATTTTTATGTTTATTAAATTTAAATTGTTTATTTAAACATATTTATCATTTTGAAATAATTTATAAGTCAATTACTATTTATATGTAATTTTTGGGAGGTGAAAGTGAAATATATAACTAAATTGTCAATGGATTAAGGATATGGCAAAATTGTTTAGATTGCTCATATTCAGTCTTTCTCTTTGAACCGTTATCAAACAACTAAATAGATTTAGTATTTAAATTCAGCTATAATTCAGTTTCAGCAATTCAACATTCAATCACTTACAATAAAAGTTCAGACGTTTTTCAGATTTATCAAACATGCCCTTAGTAAGTTTGAACAGCTGTGTACTCCGTTAGAATGACACATTTTATTGCTTTGCAATTATCTGCTGAACACTCTTCTCATTGGATTTTGATTTGTTTTTATGGAGAGCCTAAACTCCATCTTCGTAATTTTGTTTGGTCTGCCTTGTCTCTTTTCCTTTCTTCTATTCTTGATTTTCCTTTTTCAATTGTTGGTAATTTCAATCAAGTATTGTTTAACTCAGAGAAATTACCTTCTCTCTCTTTGTCTGTCAAAGGAGCAGATGATCCCTTGATCTCCTATCCTCTTTTGACATCAAAGACTTGCCCAATTAGGGTAATTTCTTTACCTGGAGTGGTGTACGGGCAAATAGAAGAATTCTTGAGAAGCTAGATAGAGCAATGGCCAATGATTCATGGTTTAATAATTTCAGCAGATCTTCTTGTACTTTTCTTCCATTTGTTAAGTCTGACCATTCCCCTCTTCTTATTTCTACTAAATTTACTTCCTCGGCTATCCAGAGGCCTTTCAAACTTAAAAAATTTCTTTACAATCTCCCTGATTTTCCTAGGTTTTTCGATTTCTTCTGGCATTCCCTTCCTTCTCTTTCTCCTAATCTTTATAATTTTTCTTACAAGCTTAAATGTTTTAAAAAGGAGGTCAAGTCCCGGAATAAGTTGCGGATTGGTAACATTTTTCAAAGGATTAAAGATGTAAATGAGGAGCTTTCTGCTCTTCAAACATCACCCTTTGTGTTTTCCAATCTTGATCTTATTTCTAATCTTGACAACCAACTGGATTTTCTTCTTAATGCTGAGCATTCTTTTTGGAAAACTAGAGCAAAAGTTTCATGGGATAGAAATGGTGACTTGGATACTGTTAAGAGTCTATGGGGTTCCACTCTAAAACCAATTGGCAATAGAGGAAGTAGCTCAAGATCTTATATATTAACCCAGGAGGACATCGACTTGCGATGTGGCATGTGCATCTTAACACTCCCCCTCACGTTAAGAGTCTATGGGGTTCCACTCTAAAATCAATTGGCAATAGAGGGAGTAGCCCAAGATCTTATATATCGACCCGGGAGGACACCGACTTCCGATGTGGGAGGTGTATCTTAACACTCCTCCTCACGTGTAACCCAATCATCGGCGGAATATTCCTCGCCGGTATTAACTGCCGGAAACAACATCGGCAGGTTACACGTGCCTCAATAACTCGGGTTTGGCTCTGATACCATGTTAAGAGTCTATGGGGTTCCACTCTAAAATCAATTGGCAATAGAGGGAGTAGCCCAAGATCTTATATATCGACCCGGGAGGACACCGACTTCCAATGTGGGAGGTGTATCTTAACAGATACCAAATTCTTTCATGCTTCTACTAAAACACGTCTGCGTACTAATAATATTCTTCAAATCCAGGATGGGTTTAGTAATTTTCTTTCTGATGAGATTGGTATCCAGAACACTGTTTCTAATTTTTTCACTTCTCTTTATACATCGAATGGTCCTCATTTGAATTCTTGTTCCTCTGTTTTTGACTTTTCTTGCATTACAAATAAACTTTCTTCCTCCCAAGTTTGTTCCCTCAGTTTGCCCTTTTCTACTGATGAAGTTAAATCTGCTCTCTTCCAAATGCATCCGGATAAGTCTCCGGGGCCAGATGGATTTCCGGCAGGTTTTTATCAGCAGAACTGGTCTACTATCAATTCTGATCTTGTTTCTTCTGTGTTGAAATTCCTTAATGGGGGAAAAAATTTAAAGGAGATCAATAATACTTTTATTACTCTTATTCCAAAAGTCAAATCTCCCATCACTATTGCTCAATTTAGGCCGATTAGTCTTTGTAATACCATATATAAAATTGCTTCTAAGGTGCTGGTCAATTGCCTTAAACCTGTTCTTAATGATCTTGTCTCTGTTTTTCAAAATGGTTTTATCCCGGGTAGAAGAATTCAAGATAATACTTTTATTGCTCAGGAATTAACTAATTTTATCCGCACCTCCAAATATTAAAAGGTTGCTTTGGCTGCTTTTAAAATCGACATGAGCAAGGCTTTTGACCGGGTTAATTGGGATTTCCTTCTTAATGTTTTAGCTTGTATGAATTTTCCTTTACATTGGATCTCCCTCATCAAAGAATGCATTTCTACTGTCAGATACTCTGTTTTAGTTAACGGCAAAGTTTGTAAACCTTTCTATCCATCTTGCGGTCTGAGGCAGGGAGACCCTTTGTTTCCTATTTTATTTGTCATTTGTGCTGAGGCTCTTTCTGCCTCTCTCACTTTAGCTCAAACCTCTGGTCTTATTAAAGATGTTGCCATTTCTAGAAACTCTCCCAAAATTTCTCATCTTTTTTTCGCCGATTATAGTTTTTTCTTTTTAAAGCTTGACTCTTGTACTATTTCTCATTTTAATAAACTTCTGACTAATTTTTGTCCTGCTTCGGGCCAAATGATTAATTTTGAAAAATCTCAAATTTTTTTCAGCCCCCTTACCCCGTTTCATGTTAAAGTTTCTGCCTTATCCACTTTTAATATCTCGGAATCAGACACATTAGGCACTTATCTGGGAATCAATCTGGATATCCATAAGAACCCTAATGTTGTTTTTTCAGATTTCATTGACAAGGTTAGAACTCGGATTTTATCCTGGAGCTCTAAATTTTTGAATCAAGCGGGGAAAATTACTCTTATTAAATCTGTTCTCACTTCAATGTTAGTTTATCCAATGTCTGTTTTCAAATTTCCCTTACATGTTATCAGTAAACTTGAAAACTTGTTTGCAAAGTTTTTTTGGAGCTCCACCTCTAATTTTGATAATAAGCGGATACATTGGATCAATTGGTCCTTTTTATCTCTTGCTAAGAAGTTGGGAGGATTGTACTTCAAAAATCTGCATCTTTTTAATATTGCTCTTCTTGCTTCTAACGGAGCAAGAGTTTTCTTCAATGGCAACTCTCTGATTTCAAGCATTTTTAAGCCTAAGTATTTTCCAAACTCCACTCCTTCAAATGCTAAGACTGTGCAGTCTAAATCCTGGGTTTGGAGGAGCTTAGAATCGAACCTTTTAACTACTTCTTTTCTTCTTTATCGGAATATTTATTCTGGCTCTTCTGTTAATATCTGGTTTGATAATTGGCTTCCCCCTCCCTTTACATGTGAGATTCTGCAGTACAAGAATGATTTGGCTAGGCCACAACAGCCTTTTCTTGTCTCGCATTTGATTTGTCCAGATGGAACTTAAAAATCGTGGGCTTATCTCCTCACTTTTCCACGACCATATTACCAATATTATCTGTCAGATTGTTACTTCTCCTGGTAGAGATGCTCCTTTAATTGATGGTAGTAAATTAACTACCAAATCAATTTACAATGCTTTATCAGATCCTCTTTTTAACTAGATTTCTAAGCAAAATGTTTACTCTTCCATCTCGAGTAAAACGTGGCCTTGTATTTGAAAGCTCCCTGTTCCTTATCAAGTCCAACTTTTCCTTTGGAAGTTGATTCTTAATCGACTCCCACTCAAAGCAAATATTGCTTCTAAAACCAATTTTTTTTTTTTGCTATTTGTTGTTTCTGTGAACAAGACCAAGAGGACACCACTCACCTCTTTAGTTCTTGCTCTAAGTTGCAACCTTTTTGGTCCTCCTTTTTGGACTTGGGATGGAGCAGACCAGCTTCTCCTTTTCTATCTCACTTGCTAATTTGATCACTAAGCCATGAAAATTGCAATCTAATCTTAAGATTCAACTTTTATCTTTGATTAGCTCTTTGGAACTAGGTTTGATATCAATGCTCTTTTGGGTATGAAGAACTCCTTTCTTCATCTTTGAGGGAAGTCTTTCCCTTCGAATGGCCAATCAAGGCAGATTGTCTGCTCTTCCTCACCGTCGGCTAGTTTCCTTGCTTTGCGTAAGGGCTTTGACCACACTGCAATCTCAATTACCCTTTCAATCGATTCAAGGGGTCGTAGGAAAGTGCATCTTTATGATCATAAAGATTCCTCTCTTATTGACAACCTTGAAGACGATTCTTTCACTTCTGATTTGCCATTGGAAGTCAAGTTTTTGGAAACAATTCTTGCCGGGCTAATTTTGGGTCTCAATCGAAGGCCTATTTCGATTCACATTTTCTCTGATTTGGCTTTCTCGCAGGTCTTCACTAGGCAGGTCCAAGCCATTGTCAAATCCAGAGACTGGAAACACTTTTGGGAGCACAGTCGAGCTAGTGACATTACATTACACTAGAGAACAATTTTGACGGACTACACATTGGATGTGTTCAAGTTATCTACTTTCTGTAATAGATCTACTAGTCATTTTGTTCATGCTTCGGAAGCACATGTTTTTTGGAACAACTATGAGGGGAAAGGATGTTACCTCCCTTCTTAATGTTTTCATTTCTATATATCAAAAAAAAAAAAGAATGACACTTATGCTACAAATTGCCTAATATATATATATATATGAGCATTATCATTTCACTCATCCAAAACATTCAATCATTCAATTAATATAAGTTTTCTTCTCTCCATTATAATTCTAACAATTTGTTCTTCAAAGTTAAATTATGCTTAGCAAAATCTAGTTATTAGTTCCACATTCATAAATCTTTGAGCCCATACAATATTTTTGTATTACTTTGTTATTTTTAGTATGTGCACCATATGTTTAGCGTCCTGGTTCTCTGCTTATGGAAGCAACCATCTTGTTCACACAAGTTTCAATTTAATTGAGTCTTAACGACCACTCATCTCGTTAAGGTGGGTAGGGTTGCTAGAGATCCGATTCGAGTTGATATCGTTAATCAAATCTGTTTTGATTGTTAATTAACTAATTTGATTATTTAATTTGTAGTAGGTTTAAAATAAGACCATCGAAATCCGGTTCGTTAATTGGTTCGAAATAAAAGTTATTCGATCCGACTCACAAATCTTTTTTTGTTTTTCAAACTTAATTTGTATTAGATTAAAACGTTATACTATGTTTGGTCTTTTCTTAAATAAAAATGTATATCATAAATGATTTTGATAAACAAATTACGAGTTATAAAAACGAATCGTAGCCAGTATAAATTGAAATTATATTGTAATTAAATTAATATTAAAAAACGATTTTAACAAACTATTATTGAGTGATTTAAAATGAATTACGACTTGTCGGAGTATTGAAACTGGTTCCAAATTTAAACGATTGATCAAACGAAGCGAACCTTTTTTTTTTTTTTGTAAATTAGCGATAAAGTGAGTTTCGAACCAGGACCTGTTGGTCACTAGTAAGAGCCTTTTTCTACTAGACTATTCAATTAACTCTAAACGAACCAAATTTTACGAGGTGATTTACGAGAGGTTAATAACAAGCGGACCGGTTGGGTAACAACTCTAAACGTGAAGGCCTTTAGAATCACATTACGTATTTGATCTATATAAATAGTTAAATACATATCTAACAACTTCACATAAGGAAAAACGTCATAAATAGATTAGAAAAAACCATGAATCAATTAGCTCACTTTATAGGTTGGAAATCTATAACGAACAAATAATCACCCATTTAACTTGAGGGAGATTGACATTATCATGAAAATGGGCGTTGCCGCAAAAGCCTTTTTTGAGTTGGAAAGTTTTATGATGTTGATAACGTGGTATAGTGTTGGAAACGAGTTTGTAATTCGTTACCCTCTCAAATACCCGGCTCGAATATTTGATTCGATAGCTCGTTCGGTAGTTAGTGAGTGGGATACGAAGATAAGGTTGTGTTCGTTTGAAATACCCGACTGGCTCAACAAATACCCGTCCATTAACAAATAATTAAATGAATTAATAAATTCAATACATAAGTTAAAAATAATTATCTATAATTAAAATTTATGTATTTATTATGAATATTTGAAATAATTAAGATTCATTGAATTTATTTAATATTCTAAATATAGCAACGAATTTCTTATTTGTTAAAAAAGTAAGTTTTTTGCCCTTTTTACCTTGAAGAGTCGGGTAATTGTCGAGTCGAACCGGGTAATTACCTTAAAGAGTCGGGTACTTATTTTTTATTTGTGTTAAAAATAAGTGTCTTTTTCCTTTTATCTTAATGAATCGGGTAATTATCAAATTAAATCGGGTAATTACCTTAATAAGTTGATTAATAATTATCTGACTCGTTATCTTATCGAGTAAGGTGAGGTAATGAGTACCGGACTGGACCCAACACCACCTGAGTATAAAATAAGTAAAACATAATTCATAGTTTATAATTAGATGATTGACATCCACTAATAGATAACGAGTGAGAGGCAAATAGAGATGATGGATGCCGTTTATGTTGAGAGGCAAATAGAGATGGTCCCAAACCATATCTATTTGCTTTTTTTAGCAGAAAATTGGAAGATAATGGAGTATGATACTATTTGAAGTCTGAATCTCTGTAGACATTTACAGAGTTGCAGGTTGTAGTTCACATTATTTAATTGGCTACCCATGGTTTTCCTCTCCTACTTTTGCACAACTTTTCTCCTTAGCTTTCACTCCACTTGTTTTTTGTGCTACTTCACATTTATTACAAGATGCAATCCTCAACTGGATAAGGTCTCATATTTTATTTTTTCTTACAGTAAATATATTTTTTATTATAAGATGAAAATCATAAATTTTAATAATATCTAGAAATAATAGAGGCAAATCAAAGAATAAAACTGCTACTACAAAAAAATACTCCTAGTAAGAAGGGGAAATATTATTAGTTGAGAGAATGTAGAAAGCTAGCAAGTTCATCTCGATCACTTTTACGTTTCAATGAAGGATAACCGCATTTTATGTTTAACATAAAAGTGAATGAAAACAAATAAAGGGGATAGAATGCCATAATTAAGTAATGGAATATAAAAATCATTAGCAAAAAATTTATATTATTAAATAGATTGGACCTAAATTAACAAAAGAACTCCCGATAAAAATGTTGAAGTTTATTCGAGCGAGAAAACCACCAACCATAAAAAATCGACTTCCTCACTTTCATGAGGGAAAATTTTATATAAAAAGTATGAAATCGTCACAGTAACGATTTATACGCATTCTATTCCGAAATACATGAAAGACGTAAATTTGTTTTCAAGAAGGTTTGAACTAAGACCTCAGATGTCACCAAACTGCTACTTAGTAAACGACAAAAGACAAAATTTTATTAGAGTATTTTTTACATGTTAACTTGTGAGAATAGAGGTCAAATATTAAAATCTTCAACCATAAAACTTTATTAGTATTTTTTATATGAAGACTATCACAATTCCATATGATTAGAATAAAATTAATATTTTAATTAAGACACTAGAATCAATAACTGACTACAAAGTCCACAACAGTGAAAAGTAAGTAAGATATAACTTTAAGTACAAAATAAAAGCAAACACATAAACAAGCTACTCAGACCTTAGAAATGGAAGTAAAACCATCAAACTCCACCCCTAAATCCAACAATGCTTCACCTATAAATAACAATGTTCATTCACTTATCTCTTCCATCATCTTCTCTTGTAACACAGATATAAACCCTTCATTTGCTTATAGATTAATTCGAAAGATCGAACATGACTTCAGCGGACCAAAAGATGGCCATGGCTAAACGTTGCTCCCGCGGTATTACTTCTTTTCTTGAATCTTTTGCAATTGTAGATCATTAGGTTGCCCGTTCGGAAACATATTTCTAAGATTTCGTGGTATGGTATTGATTTTGCAGAGGGTGTAAAGGCGGGAGCTAAAGCAGCTGTTGTTGCGACAATTGCAACTGCTATACCAACTGTATGTTTCTCACGAAAACTTCATTCGAAACAAACATCTTAAGCACTGTAAATAGAAATCAGCATTGTACTATTCAAATGCAAGAACGTTCGTGAATTCACAGCCAACAGTCAACAATTAACGGTACCAATTATAGTAACATTCTGTTTCTATGAATCTGCAGCTAGCTAGTGCAAGGATGCTGCCATGGGCAAGAGCCAATCTCAATCCTACAGCTCAAGCTCTCATCGTTTCTACAGGTAAATTATCAGCATTACGAATAAGAACATCGAAATTTCAAACCTGCAAATTGAGTGAATAGTGATTGATGATGTCTTCATTTCGATTGAGACTGATAATTTCACACAAATGCAGCTGCGGGAATGGCATATTTCATTGTAGCAGACAAGACTATTCTCGCGACAGCAAGAAGGAACTCTTTCCGTCCTAACAACGTTAAGGCATAGGACAACCTCGAAAACTTATGCCCCAGAATTAATGTCCTGTTTTTTATTCCTCTGCACTCTAGCTTGTTAGGCTAGCTCGACGTTATAGCAAAATCGATCAATGTAGACTGTAGAGAATATAAATAAACATAGTTTCTCTTAATTGTTGCTCCTTTTTACTGAAACTGAATGTTCTTAAGGGAAGTGAATAAGTGATACCAAAATGCTTCACCACTCACCAGTAGTCCATACAAGTGCAACAATCGTCCTTAAAGTGATGGAATTTTCATTTCGGTTTAGCTTTGGTTAGGCTCGGTTCCGGTTTCCCTCCACGCCCCTTTTAAACATATTCGAAATTAACCTTGCGGTTGTATGAAATCGCCAACATTTCGCTATGCTGACGAATCAGACCCTCTTTCCACCTCAGGTGTATCTGGGACATGGTTAGCCATTTCTAAAAGGCCACTCATTCCATCAAGCATCTTCGGATCTTCCAAATATCTTCGCTCTCCGGATGAGTTTTGTCGCTCACAAGAAACTCATGGACTACTGGGCCTAAAATCGAGCCGAATATTTGAAGGTTCGGAGTCAGCTCGAGCATATTCTAACGTGAAGTTCGATTCGGCCGAATATCGAAATGCAACATTAAGCTCGAGTTCGAGGGACATTTTTAGTTAGTATTCGGTCGATTTGGCTCGGTTTGAGCCAGACCGTTTCAAAATGTTCGGCTCGCTTTAAACTTATGTTAAGTGCGTGTTAGGTATGAGTTATTTCAGATTCGAAATTGGGGTGGGTTATTCTAGACTGTGTTTTTTTATTTCACCCCGAGAATATGTCATATGAAATTACCGAAATAACATTATTGACAAGTCACGTGCCCTCACATGTTATTATTAAGTAGTTATTTGTTCACAGTCTAACCTGTGCGAATTATATTTTTATATTGATAAAATTGTTTAAGGTACAACAATTACGGATATCAAATTCAAAAGTATAAAAGATGTTAAGAAATACTCTATATATTTATTAGCATTTTAGAAAATTCAAACTGAATTGGTTAGATTTTTGTGACTTGTGGGTAGTTATTGTATATAAATTTTTAATTAGAAAACAAAATGCCATGTGGCTTTTTTGAGCCTCAAACATTTTATATAATATAATATAATATGATAGATTGACAGAATAGGTGAAGAACTAAAACATTTTGAAAGGTGGGTGATTGACAAGGCCGTTTTTCAAATACTCCCTCCGTCCCTACATGATTGGTACATTTTAACTTTTCATGGTCAACAAAACACGAATTTCAAATATAAATATCTCCTAATATACATATGAAAAATATTATAAAAGTTAAAATTTAAAAAATATATATTGAGACGAATCTAACAAGATCCCATATGATTACATTATTTCCTATTGTTTAATAAGAATTGTTGATAAAATTTTCTAAAGTTTGACCATGTACATCTTGTGTACCAATCATTTAGGCACAGAAAAAGTATAAATATTGAACTAAAAATATTATGTAAACCTAAGCTATTGTTATAGACATTTTTAAAGTGCCGTTACATTGACGCCTTAGACGGAAAAATCACATTCATAAAGTATATATCAATAGGAGACAGAAATCCCACAATGAATATAAATCCAAATAAAAATGTAAAAAGACATTACAAAGTGTTAGATTATCTAGAGTTAATCGAATAGTATAATGGAAAAGGTTCTTGCTAGTGATCAAAAAGGTCCTGGGTTCGATACTCACCTCATCACTAATTTACAAAAAAAAAAAAAAAAAAGTGTTAGATTATCTAATCTTTTTAAGAAAAAGAAGGTCTAAAAATCCAATTCAATCGAAAAGCAGATAAAACATGGAAAATTTATTGGTAATGTTTGAATTAGAGAACATTGGAAAGAGAAAAGAGGAAGTATAATTATTGGTAATGTTTGAATTAATAAAGTCTTCACCAAAACGATATGAAATGTAGTAGGTTGGATTAACAACCGCTAGCAAAAAGCTTCAAGTGGGAAAACTGTATATGTATTACTCCATTTGACTTATTAATTTAATATTTTCATTTTGTGTTCAACTTTCAATCATAAATTGTGTATTTTTTTTTTCTAATTATATAAAGTCGAAAGTATTAAATATATATATTTAAAATATTTTCATAATGTTATATTCTTATAATTTTCATATAAACTAATAATAAAAGTATTTGATTTTTAGAAAACACTTAATAATGTGGGAGGTGCATCTTAACATCGGCGAGGTCGTGTAGACTCAATAACTCCGGGTTGGCTCATAATACCATGTTAAGAGTTTATGGGGTTCCACTATAAAACCAATTGACAATAGAGGGAGTAGTCCAAGATTTTATATGTTGATCCGGGAGGACATAAACTTTGTAAACTTTGACCATTGATCCGGGAGGACATAAACTTCCGATGTGGGATGTGCATCTTAACACGATGTTTTGAATTTTTGAAGTCAAACTTTGTAAACTTTAACCATTAATTTTTATTAGTATATAAAAGAATAATATAGTCATGTTAGATCTTGTTAGATTAGTTCTAATCTATATTTATAAGAATATCAATATTTTTAATAATTTTTACTCATATAAAATTAGAAATATTTTTGTTGAAACTTGTTGACAGTTGAAGTTAAAAAAGACACAGAGAATATAAACATATAACACATGCATCAACTGATATATGAATTTATTTGTTCGGATGCCATAGGGCATAGGGTTTAAAATTATTTAATCTGGTGAATTAGGGTCAGGTTATCAAACAAAGTCAACAGCTACGACTTAGACTACAAAAAATTAAGGCGATTATTCTAATGGTGAGATGAGGAAGGTTGCTAACAACAAATATGGTGGTTAGGTTTCAGCTAATTCATTCATTATTTTAGTAGTTTGCTGACTCTATTGATTGTCATGTTACAAATATGGTGGAATATTTTTTCTAAAAAGTTATCAATCAATTAATTATATACTTTTAATTAATTAACATCTTATATTTTTCTTAATTTATTTATAAATAGTTAGAAGAACAACTAAAAAAAACAGAGGAAATAATAAATTGCACTCTTTTAAAGAACCGGCCAACTGAAACTACATTCATGCAAGAGAAATGGAACCATCGTCAATCACTCAAGTTTGTGAAAAATTATGCATTCGATTATTGGTGTTCCATTTTGACTGTTTTCGATCACCCACATTTGACTTTGTGTACGAACAACGCATTGACGCTACTAGGAAGAGTCTTAAGGGATCGTCGAAGTGTAAGCACGTTTTATAGGTACAAACTAGCTAAAGATCGACCAACTTAATCGGATCAAGATAAGGTTCAAGCCTCAAGTGAAGACATGAGCTATATTCAAGAAAGGAAAGTAATTAATGAGGATCAAGCTATGATTGTTGAAGATCAATCTATGATGGTTGCCTCATTAATCACCACACGAACGGATTTCAATCGAGGAAGATTGCAAGAGGTTAATTTGCACCATACCGTTATAAAGTTTAAAATGTGCACCATACTTCCCTGTAAACTTAAATGGGCACAACAGCCCCTTGTAAACTTCAAAATGTTGCACCCTATCTCGTTGGTGTTAAGTTTGGTGTTAATGTCAACTTTTGGGTTAAAATATGGCTTAATTTTATCTGGGCACCTGAACTATTTTTTAATTCCCAAATAGGCACCTGATGACCTTTTTGTAACAAGTAGACACATGGATCCCAAATAGGCACCTGAACTATTTTTTAATTCCCAAATAGGCATATGAACTTTCATTTTTCACAATTTTTTTAATTTCTCACATTTTACAATTTTCGATGAAGGGCAAATTAGTCATATTACACATAAAAACTAACTCAACTACTTTTAATCTAACCCAACCTCAACCCAACCCCCACTTAACCCCACCCCATTAAATATTTAACCCAACCCATTAAAAACATCATCTTCAACCTTACACCCCACCCCCACACCCCACTCCGTTTGATCATACTATTTTGGTTTTCCTTTGGTACTTGAAGGTTATTCCGATGCAAGTTGGATCTGCAATTGTGATCATTCATCTACATCCGAATGGATCTTCACTCTTGGTGGGGGTACTGTTTCTTGGGTTCAAAGAAACACACTTACATTGTTGATTCTTCAATGACTTCTGAATTTATTGCATTAGCATCAGCATGCAAGGAAGCGGAATGGCTTCGAAGTTTTTTGTATGAGTTGCATTTATGGCCAAAACCAATGTCACCTATTTCACTTCATTGTGATAGTGAAGCAACATTAACAAGGACATACAACATGGTCTATAACGGTAAGTCAAGGCATATTAGCTTACGGCACAGTTATGTCAAACAACTCATTCAAGATGGAGTTGTAACTGTGAGTTTTGTACGCACTCATGAGAATTTAGCAGATCCCTTACTAAAGGCCTTTCTAGGGTTCTTGTGGTAAAGACAACAAGAGGGATGGGTTTAAAGCCTATATAAAGTATTACAAGTGATAGAACCTTAACTCAATGCTTGGTAGAACCTTCGAGTCTTGAGTTCAATGAGAGCCAGTATATTACTTTGTAATGACAAGCACATTTTAATACATCTCTTAGTTAGTGCTTGGTAACATAATGTAAAGTAGGAAAAGTTGTATACTCTTAATGGACCTTTAATGTATGTATGATGGATTGACTATATCTATGTAGGTGTATATTATGTGAATATTGTTTTGAATAAAGTGTCAGAGATTCATATATATATTTTGCTTTTGATATTTATTATGGATATTGATAAAGGTTCACCTATATGAGTTTAAAGTGAGGCCACTTTAGGTTGTCAGTCAGGCCTGACTTCTCAATACTCATGAATGGATACAAGACACATGGTCATACTAATAGTGTCAGTTTATTTTGTATTAAGGATAAAGGACTTGTGTGTGACATGGAATTAGGTAGTTCGAGTGGCTAGATGGTTCAATGCTCTGTCAACTATTCTATGTTGACTATTTAAAAGATATGATCACTAAGATGAAGATTCAATCGCAAGATACCTTCATTAATGCATGGGATTGTTGTGTGTTGTTATTGTTCAGAAATGGTGGGGGATTGTTGCCATTTCTTCACTGCCTCATGGTAAGGCAACATCACGATGAGCCTCACGATGGAGGCCCCTTTTTTCTTCCAGTGGATAATCGTGACCCTCTCATCGTGAGGGTGCCTCATGATGGGGTCACGGTGGAATCGATCTCTAAACGGTTTTGAGCTAATTTTTCATACTTTATATGTATGTGTTTGAATCTTTTCAAGGGTAACTGCCATTTGTACACTTTCTCTCTGAAAATTCATCATTCTCTCTCAACATACAAACCATCTATCATTACAAAGGTCCTCTTGATTAATTTGTGGATTAACAAGAGTCTTGATTCTTTGTATCCCTAAGACATTCAATCTACCCCGAAGCACATTTATTGGGGCGGAATAGTCTTAAAGACAATTGCGTGCTTGAAGAATCAGTTCATTAGTTGTTTGTAGTCGTTGTTTTAATTTCTCATTTCACACTCTGTTTTTCCTAACATGCTTTACATTAATATACTATTAAATGCAATTCGATTGTGTTGTAACTAAACACTTCGATTGTGTAACCGATACAGAATGCCGAGTTGTATCCACTAGTATATATGTAACATAACTAAATTTATTGATATACATAGTAAAATTAATAGAAATATAATTTGAGTAAAACTAAACATATACTATAAATTAATTAAAAATGAAAATTCTTCCAAAAAATACCCATTGACAGTAGGAATTCAATTGATTAGATTTCGAACTATGTATGCAACCTGCACGATAATACCATATGATATTCTTTGATTTTACTTCAGCACAGGTAGAGCATGCTATTAAGAATGATAATTATGTATGCAACTTGCTATTTTTTTAGTTCGTTAACGTAACTAATTCAACAAAACTCAACTGTTGATGAATCATCGTTACGCATTTACCTATTCTTTTTAATGTCTTTTCAGGGCCGGTCCATAGATTTTCGGGGGCTAGTGCGAAAACTGAAAATGAGGCCCTCGATATATATAATAAAAATAAAATTTTCGAGAACTCAATTTTTAAGCTAAATTTTTCTAAGTTCTCGGGTCTCGAATATTAAAATGTGGTAAAGATTCACTATTATAAGCTAAATTTTCATTATTGAGTTCAAATGGCATAATATTTTTATTATCAAGTTCACTTGAGACTACATTTATCACTTGAAACTATATTTTCTTCCATCAAATTTTCATATAATTGATCACTAGCTATAAGATTACTTTCAGAAAAGAATTTTTCAAGAGCTCCTTTTTGTGATATAACCAATTCATTTTCACGTTTTCTTTTCTTCTTTGATCGTTTTCGGATAAATATTTGTGAGACAACATCTTATAAAATAGTCAAACAATTATTAATAAACAAGTATGAAATTGAATATAAAATAACTTAATTAATGAACATAAATAAAGTATGAAATTAATTAAAATAAATAAAACACGTTCAATAAAAAAGTTTATTTGTTTTTTTTTCGATTTAGTATAATTAACAAGAGAAAACTGAATTACATCACCTATTTAATGACACGATTCTAATTCTTCAAATTGACAAAGCATTGTGCCTCACCGAATACCAATTCATCGAATGGATCAACTATTTTAATTTTATTAAAACAACAGTATTGCATTGACTCTGATATCAGATTATGAGTAAATTTGCTCTATTCTACTTATACAATTAATATATTGTTTAAGAAAGACCGAAAGACTAAAAGAGTATTAGTAAGCTAAGTAGACAGTACATCTGTCTTCGAATTCTTATTTATCCTAATCTCATTAAATAATGTTTCATGTTTGCTCTACGGAATTTGATTATTAATGTTACAATAATAGCGTTATAATATTAATAGTTAACCGAGTTCATAGTTTTAGTGCTAATGTTTTTATATCGATTTTAGTTCAACATTTTTCAATTCTAAATTATAAACTTAATACTTATTTAATAAATATAATTTTTAAATATTTAATTTAATTTCTAATTTTTAAATCAGTAAAACAATATATATAGAATTTTTTTTTTATATTTTGGGGCCCCTCCAAAACGGGGGCCCAGTGCGACCGCGCCCCCCGCCATGGGTAAGGGCCGGCACTGTGTCTTTTTAATTATTATTTTAATATTTATATATAGACCAAAGAAAAAACTAGTCGGAAAATCATTACAAAATAGGGCAATGATTTCATTGATCAGTCACGTTTGTTAAAAAATACTAGTCGATCACCTAATATGACTTTGTATACTTTCGATCATTCATGTTGGGTATTACGTATATTTTTGGTCACTCGCGCGTTTTTTTGTACAACTCTTGATTTTTCAAAAATTATAGTAACATTTTGGTATGGGTATTTTAGCCATTCTCCCATAACTTCCATTAACTTCCATTACACTCTACATACATTTTCATGACAAAATTATGAGAGAGTGACTAAAATAACTTTACCAAAACGTTAACTTTTTTGAAAAATTAGGAGTTGTACAAAAAAAAATGTGTTAGTGACCAAAAGTATACATAATAATAATACCCAACATGAGCAGGGGCGAACCCAAGGGGGGGGTGGGGTGGGCACCGGCCCCCCATAGGTTTTTCGGTATCGTTATATCTATATACGATTTTTTGAATTTTTGTGATATATACACTAAAAAGTGTAAGGAAACTAAGTAGAAGTGTAGCTTAGTTGGTTAGAACCTTCATTTAATTGGTAGAGGTCATGGGTTCAAGCCCTCCAAGGTTCATTTTTTTGATACTTTCACTATTTTTATTTGTTTTGGCCCCCCCAATTTTATTTTTCTCGAAGTTGGCCCCTCCTTTATTTTCATCCTGGTTTCGCCCCTGAACATGAGTGATCGGAAGTATACAAAATCATATTAGGGTGATCGACTAGTGTTTTTAACAAACGTGAGTGATCAATGAACCATTTGCTCTAAAGGCAAATAAAACGAAGTTTACCACCAATTTTATTCAATTTCATAGGAAATGAACAAAGACAAATCACGACGAGATGAAGAAGTTACGACTAAGAATATACGAGCAGATATATACGCGAGACACCTCGTCTTTAGAGCGAACACGACAAAAGGACGAAAACCGGTCTCCTTTTTGGCGTTCTCCTGTAGTGAAGATAATGACAATATACTGAAAATATATTATCGATTGGACGATGATTGAAATAGAAAACTAGTCGAAATGTATATAACAAGAAATATAAAAGTATGATTTCTTATAATAGAATGAAAATTGTTTCAAAACAATAAATTTAAATAATAACTTTAAAAAGAAAAAAGGGTATAACTCAGACTTATTTTCATACGGTCCCCTGAACTCTTTGAACTCTTGTGAAGAGGGGATTCAACTACCTCTCTTCTTTTTTAAATAAAGGACTGAGGGCTGAATTATCCTATCTCTTTCCAAATAATCTGGAACTTTATTTTTAAAAAGATATATTAAAAAATACACATAAAAGTAGATTTTGCGGCAAAATTATTAATAATTAAAAATGATAATTAACAAACAAACAAAAAACATTATTTTTATATAATTTTCAAAAGCCCTCCTCCTCCACACTCACTCACAACCCCAACCCCAACCCCCCCACCCCCACCCATAGCCCCACCCAGACTTTATAGGAAATTATACAGATATGTTAAAAAAACACTAAGGTAAAGTAGTTGAAGTCATGGATGATGGGACATTACTATTGCTTGTTTTTTCACACATTCGGCTAAGGTGAAACAATAGGAGGTATATGATATTTAAGGTCACAAGTTTACATTATTGTTTTATACACAAAGAGGTCAGGCAATGTCATTGAACATATTGATTGTAGCTCTACTGGACAAAAACAGTCATGCACAAGATTACATAGGTTGGGACAGGATATATAATAATGAAGACTCTTCAATAATTTACGCTAAATTCTTTAGGGATGTTGAATCTTGTGGACTGTTTGTGATCGATCTGTGAGAACAGATAATCATTGATCTAAGTCATTTTCACGAGGGGCCCTTGGTGGATTCGAGGATCTTTCTTTGGTTGGATCAATTTCATGAGGGGCCATTGGTGGTGTTGGATTATGCGTCCGTACACCTTTTTAAAATGATGACTTAAATATAGATTTACTATCTAACATGTTTCTTTAAATGATTTATCTCATAATCATATTAGAATCATATCTAGCAAGCACAAGAATAATGTCATTCTATCTGTAAGTAATGTTTGCCGCGATACTTACATAATTTCTCATTCTAAACACAAAATCTCTCCTTGATTAAACTTCAATTTAGATTATCATTATAAACTATATTCTAGGATTGTGGTTAAGTTTTATATATAGGAATAGTATTAAAGAAGGAGCACACCAAGTGTTTGTTGAATTGTTCAGGAGAGAAAACAAGCTTCAAGTTGATATCCACTCATCAAGGAGTCAATACAAGATTCAAACTTCATATCTATTCAAATTTAGGAGTTGTTATTTGTGCTAAATTGTAATTCCATTGTAGCTCATTGAGGAGCATTTAGATTGGGATCAAAATATCAATCTCTACACCATAAAGAGATATCCCATCGAGTTAGGATTTGATCTTCGTACAAGAGACTTGAGGTTCCGAGGTGTTGTGAGTCTTACTCAAGCTAGGAGTCGGGAAGATTGTCGTAGTGTTAAGGCTAGAGCTCAAGCAATAGGACATAGAGTGCTCGAGGTAGTGGAGTTGCGTCTCCGACTTGATAGAGACGAAATCCTAGGTTGCGACTTGGGTTCTTAGTAGGATACCAAGAGTTGTAAGTTGGTTTGGACTTCACCAATTTTCGAAGAAGTACCGACTAGTGGATTGTAGAGAAAGTCTAAAGGTGGTATGCCTTGTCGAGGAGTAGATTAGTGAACTTCGGTACATGCCTTGTCGAGTTTGCATCTCTACCCCTACTCTTTACTTTCTCGTCTATATTTGATTATATGCTAGAATTTCTAGGTTTCCATAATATATATTGCTTGCGTTGATTATTTTGCTTCTGCCATAATATATCATAAGTGTTCACACATTCGTTAAAACAAGTTTATTTGGGGTTTCGATATTAATAGTTTTATTAATAAAAAAATTGGCTATAATTCCGCTATAACATAATTCACCCCCTCCCATTAGGTTGTCATATAGGCTAACAGGTGGATCCGAGAGTCCTTCTTTTGTGGGGTCACAAGGATCTGTTGATGAGCCTCATGTTCTTTTGGTTCCTCCAGAGCTGAGATGTGGTCCTTAAAGTTTTTGCTAGCGAGGTGTCTTAGCTTTGCGAGGGGCTCCTTTCCCGAGGATGTAATAATGCCGAGGTTTCTTGTTTGCTATGTGCCCTCGTAGAGCTTCTTGATGGGTTGTGTGTCTCCATGCTCCATTCTCCGAAGGCACCTAGACCACGACGAAGTCAATTGTAATCACTCCGACAATCAATTTAATATTGGTCCAAGGTGAGGGTGAACGAAGCAAGTAAATATTAAAATGTGAGTAGTACTTTAAATCAAGTTGTCTCCGGAGTATTTATATATAGAGATGGAATTACTTTCCTGCTTCTCAAATGGTGACACGTGTATGATTGTGATTCAAGCTCAACTCTCAAAAGACATCTTCAAAAAATGGAAAGATGGGCTCAGCTAGACATTAACCCTGAATGGTTAATTCCGTTTTAATAAATACTAGTGGGTCAAGCCCGTCCGAAGACGGGCCAAATGGCATAATTTGTTTGTCAAGGCGTGACCTTGCAAATATAAAAGACAACTCAATCTAAATTTAATTAGTAATTTAGTAGAACTTTTAACAATGTTCAAGAAAAATCATGTTTTGCTTCTATGAGTGTCATGAAATTGAGGCTTTGAGATAAAGATCATTCATGCCTATGTATACATATGCCTAGATGTTTAGCAAGATGTTTAGCAAGATGTACACATCTTTTTTTTTTATAATTAGCGATGAATTGTGACTACAATGATATTACAAACATGAATACAGAAATTGCTAACTAATAGAAAGTTAGAGTATAATATGAGACAAATATGTCTCCAACAAGGTTCGAACCCATGACCTCTTACATGAAAGGTTGGGCCGGATGCCACTAGGCTATTGAGCCATCGGCAAGATGTACACATCTTTAGTTGCTACTCCTTCAACTTTTAAGTTTTCAAAAAAGTCCACATGTCTGCAATGTAAAATTCATATGTAACTGAAAGAAGATGCATGTAAGAAACAAAAATAAATAAAAGAAACTCCATAAAATTCAGCAAAATTAGTCAAATAGAGGAAATAAAGAAACAAACTTACAGATAATTGATATGCTAGAAGTGAATAAAGAGCCTTCCAATATGAGAAACCAACAACAAAATTTCAATTTCAATAACCCTTTTAATCAGTCACCACATAAAGGGAGATGGAAATTACCTATGTGATGAGAAAAGGATAATGTAATTTGAATGTAACAAAAAGTGAAGGGGATAAGAATTGAACATATCATAAAATTGGGCGACTGGTCTTAATTTTCACCTGATTGTAGGTCATGGCTTATCAATGTCATTAATGCAATTGAAGAGAAATCTTCTTGAAGGACAACTACAATAGTCCATTTTGAAAGAACTTATTGCCAACCCCTTTCAGATATAAATCTGTTTGATTCAGAAGGGACGATAAACCCCCCAAAATTCCTCCTTCACTCATCACCACACACGTTACGAAATGAGAAATTTTGCAAAATACCATGGTCTACGCATGGTATTTGCAAAAATAACCAAAAAAAAATTTATTGGAGATTACCCTAATTTTGAGGTGAAATGACTATTTTACCCTTACTGAAAATTGATGACATTAAACAAGTTTTTTGGGCTCAAATGACTATTTCAATCTATTATAATCTATTATATTACGATGTAATCTCTTTAAATTCACAACGAATTGGACATAAATTGGATACAACCATAAAAATTGGATTAATATATTAAAATTAGTACAAAGCACAATGCATTATACTTCATTATACTTCAAATTGATGTTACAAAGTTCAACCTAATAACCGTTGATTTGATATATACTACAAATAAATTTTACTAATACATTTGAAGACTAAAAGAACCATGGAAAAGAAAAAAGAATTAAAAAAGAATCAAATTTATATTCTTCAGCATGAATCTTTTATCCATTGGCCATTCGCGCTACTTTAGAACTTGAACTATTTGATTCTTCAACCTGAAATAATTAAATAGTTTATATGAATTGTAACAACACATAAAGTACATATATTTTAAACTGTATACTCCATTATACAGTATTATAATCGATTATACGTAATTATACAGCGTTATCCTTATCAAAAAACGAGACTATATCAACATAATACCTTCAAGATTTGAACTTTTATTACAAAACAACATCAAATCTTATTAACGTGGTTTGACCATGTATTTATTCAAGTATTTAATGTGTATGACCTTGACCGTGTATTTAATCACGTGTTTAATGTATATGACCATTGACCGTGTATTTAATCACGTGTTTAATGTATATGACCATTGACCGTGTACATTGCTATATATATACTACTATATGACCTAGGCCTACTAATAATACAAGGCCACTAATAATACAAGGTCAAACACATTAAAAACGTGAATAAATACACGGTCAATGGTCATATACATTAAACACGTGATTAAATACACGGTCAATGGTCATATACATTAAACACGTGATTAAATACACGGTCAAGGTCATACACATTAAATACATGAATAAATACACGGTCAAACCACGTTAATAAATCTTCAGATTATATACACGTAACACACATAAATCATAAACTCATAGTTTAAACATTTTTTAAATTCAAAATCTTGTGTTCAACTTTAAAAAATTCAATTTTTTGTTCAAAAAACAACATTAAAGTACCAAAAGAACAAACCTTTACACAACATTAAAGTACCAAAAGAACAAACTTTACACATATATCTATACTTTTTAGTGCAAATTTACCCACATATTCATAAAAATCTTAGAAAATATTCTAGCTTTTGTTAAAAAACCTTCAAATAACATAAACACAATACATATAAAGTATAAAATTAATTAAAACATGAGTTTAACTCAACTAAATTGGAAAACGTGATTTGACTCTACTAAATTGAAAAAGATTGAAACTTTTGTTAAACAACCTTCAAATAACAAAAAGGCAATACACATAAAATATAAAACTAATTGAAAACGTGAATTTAAATCAACTCTATTAAAAAAACGAGATTGTAACTCAACTAAATTGAAAAAAATTCAAACTTTTGTAAAAAAAACAACGTTGAAGGAGGAGCAAAAACAAACAATAAGTAGAAAGTGAAGATGACGATTAAGGTGAAAATGGTGGATGGTGGAGAGTGCGTTGAGAAGAAGAGAGAAAGAGAGATGGGGTGAGATGAATAGAGAGTGAGAGGAAACAGATAAAGTGATAGTATTTATAGTAGATTTATTGTAGGATAGTTTAGTCATTTCGCCCTAACTTTATGGTATTTTCCAATAAAAATAACTTCTGTTTTTTTTGCAAATATCATGGGTTGACCATGGTATTTTGCAAAATTTCTCTTACGAAATTGGATGGTTGATCTTAATTTCCGCTTGATTGTAGCCATGGCGATATGACGTGGCGTGGCGGAGATAAATCGCCATGACCTGCCTTGTGGTGGTCGTCTACACATGGCGGTTGTATGGCCTCCGCCATTTGCGCCATCTAACTGTGGCGTGGCGGAGAGCCATGGCTAGCCACTTAACTTTTGTTTTATTTGTTTTTCTTAACTTGTTTTGGATTTTCATATAAGTACTAATGTTACAACTTGTTTGTATAACCTATTTTAATTTCATCATTTTATTGTTTTACAATAATAATGTAATTTTATTATTATTCATATAATTTTAAATTGTTAAGATTTTATAACTACTTGATGCATCATTCTCCCAATTGTCATTCGATTGCACATTTAATGAATTATTATTAGTATTATAATATGAATCTCGAATTACAAAAGGCTACTGCCTCGCCGCACCGCCACACCGCCGCGACTTTTTTGAGTTCATAGCCATGGACCGCCACACGCCATTCCGAACTATGGTCCTCATGAAGGACAATTGCAAACCCCACCATAATATCTAATTCACTCATCACCACACACATTAGGAGTATGCTTCAAACAACCAACAGTTGGGATGATAGCATAGAGGGAAAATGGTTGTGGGTCGGCGGAGCACGGTGCCCAAGGACATGTTTCACTATGCGACCCGAATTATGTACAACCAAATAATGCACAATGTACAAGCACTTCAAACAGAAAATACCATGACCATGGCTCATTTTGGCACCCTCTTTAGTCCCTTTGTATATTGAGTTTATAGGGGCACTCACAAATAGCCCCATCATCATCTTCACGAAAAATCATAAGGATAAGGCAGATCGATAGGTGGAGCAGATGGGTGGGGTTGGTGGTGAGCAAACTAGTGCAAGTAGAGGCTAGGAGTAGATATAAGAAGAGGGAGGTTTTTTAATTCTTTATTAATAAAACTAATTTTTATCTAACTAGTTAACCATCATCTTTAATTATTAAAAAATTTGCCTCAAAATTAAATATTACGTGTATTTTTCGAGTTTGCCCTAGTTAGACTTGATTATATTACATAGAACATAATAGTGGGGCAATTCGAAAAAACTAGAAAATAGATACTTTAATCTCTTATATATTAAAAAATCGTTGAATTTTTAGACTTTTGCATGAAATGTTTGAATAGTGGAAGAGATTAAAAGAAAATAAGAATATAATTTAATATGCCACAAAAGTGAATAAAAACATATGGTGTGGCAGCGCCCACCTTTTATGAAGATTTCTTACATTCAATGATTGGCCTCTGCAGGCCACCATATCCACAATTATGTGCTCGAATCTAATGCCGGGATTGGAAAATACTTCTCATTGCGTTTCACAATTATTTGTAAGGATTATTTATTTTATATAAATTTTTTTAAAAAATTAGATTAATTTTGAAACATAATTTTTTCTCTATTTTATCTTTCTACATACATTTGGTAAAAAGAGATCCTAAAAAAATTCTATTTTAGAAAACTTATTTTTAAATTAAGAAATGAAAAAAGTAATTAGTTTTTTGTTCCCCATATATATGAGTAATTATTAGCCTTTTCACTCAAGATAATGTTGTTATATACGTAGTCTAAACTATTAATATTTGAAGTACTCAAAAATCTTGAAACCTTTTGACGATTATTTAATAGTCTAATAAAATTTGATCTAATTTTCTATGTAAGAGATCTCGAAGGCTTTTATCTAGTACGAATCGCTTCTTGGTCTCATCAGTATCATAAAATCAAAGCGAAATATGAAATCCTTCACATATATTGGTGAACATTTGTTTACTATGCATATTTTCATTTGTTAAGAACCAAACTTTCTTGATGTTTGGTGAGTTTACAATTTTCCCCCTCTACTATTCTACCTAAATGAAAGGGCTTAAGACATAATTATTAATAGCACTCAACTTCTTTAACAAGTTTTCTAGTTAAAAAATTCCAAATTAAAAAATAAACACTCATATGAATTAATTAAACATCGATTGAATTCGTACGCATCCATCCAACCAAACAAACAAAAGATTAATTTAGACCCAATTCTATATTCACATGTTCCTCGAGAAATTTTCTTACGAAATTTTGTTATAACATCTATGACATCTTGATCACATGATTCTATGAATGGAAATGAAAATTCAAAAGAAAGAAATTAAAACAAGCAAGAGTAGAACGCCTCACGAATGATCAATTTGGTGGAGTAGGTAAGGATATGACTAAATAGTCATTAGTTCGATTCCTCGACCTGAAATCTATCCGTCAGTACTCACTCAACGAATAGAGACATACATGAGTATAATAGATGATGAACACAAACATGTCTTCTACAATGATGATAAAATCCACCAAACTTTAGTTTCTTTTTACAAATCTAATGAAACAAAACCATGAAAAAAAAACAAAAACATTGATGATGATGAAGATGAACACATACATGTATGTATACTACTATTCATGAACTATGTTCTAAGGCTACTTACGGCGGCGGCCACCGGTTTTTTGCGGTGGTTGTTGAGTTGACTTGGGTGGTTTTCCAAAGACAGAAGCACAACAACCGGAGACTTTAGGGGAGGGTGGATCAGCCGATGGTTCAACATTGGCCGCACGATAAGCCGCTCTCTCTTTTCCTCCACCGTTGGATCTTGATCGTTTCATGGTTGCTGCACTACTTGATGCTTTGTCCTCTTCAGATTTTGTGGCTATTTTAGTCAATTCACCTGATAAGACTTTATCATCCCATACTAGTCCTGATGAGCCTGACCTTCTAAAGGATATTTCTGACCTTTGCAATCCATCCATCTCTCTCTCTCTCTCTGATCTCTCTTAATCTCTCTCAATCTCTCTGGTTTTTGATTTATGGTATGTATCTTTATGTAATAATTGAAGGATTTAATGGTTGTGGTGTGTTGTATATAGAGAGCTTGAGAGGGGGAGGTTGATTGGTTGGGAAATTTGATTCCACCCAAGAGTTGTAATGACTAATGACTTTGTTGTTTTTTTCTTGTTTGTATATATAGAGGATGGAAAATGACATTTTGGAATGGGGTAATTATTGATTGGGGACCTTTTATTGTGATTATGTTAAGTGTGTGTTTGGTAGTTCGGAATGGAATCAAATAAATGGGAATGGAATCAAATTTAATTCAATTACTTGGTTTGGTAGTTCGGAATGGAATCAAATAAATGGGAATGGAATCAAATTTAATTCAATTACTTGGTTTGGTAGTTAGGAATGTACGAGTATTTTTCATTCTATTCCTTAGTTAATCTCATTACCTCATTTGAGGTAATACTCATTAACTCCAACTTGAGCGTAATCATCCATTACTTCAGATGTGGTAATCGAATAATATTATTATCATGAGTATTATTATTATTATTATTACTATTATTACTATTATTATTATCATATTTCTTATTATTGTCATTATCACTATTGTTATTATTATCATTATTATTATTAGCATTATTATTATCAATATTATCATTACATATTTATTATTATTATATTAATATTATCAAATTCATTATTATTATTATTATTATTATTATCATCATATTCATTATTATTATTATTATTTATATTATCATATTTATTATTATTATTATCATTATTATTACATATCATTATTATTTTATCATTATTATGTAATTATTATTATCATTATAATCATATTCTTATCATCATTATTATTTTAGGATAATATAATAATAATAATAACAATGATAATGAAAAATACGATTATTTTTACACAAGCGGCTTTGACTACACTGAGAAATTTGACACTATTATTATTATGAAATTTCCTATTTAATTAATTAACCGAGTTAAAGTGTATGAAAAAATATTCTTATGTTCTACTACATATTTATTTTTCAATATATGTTTTTTAATTTATTATGACTAAATAAATGAAAACTAATTTTATTATTAAATAGTTATTTTTTGGAAGATAAACTATTGTATTCAAAATTATGTAATATTACTTGAATTTATTTTAATGATATATTAATAATTTAGTTATATTATCATTATTATTACATCATACCAAACTAAAGAATGTAATCGTTAATGAGAATTGAATTACATTAGTACGTTCATACCAAACAAAACAATAAGATCATTTGTTCATTCCTTTCCGTTACTCATTCCATTACTGAACTCATTCCATTACTGAACTCATTCCATTCCTACGTCATTCCATTCCAGGCTACCAGACGCTAGATTTTTGTTTTTCCAATTTTCATGAAATATATATATAGTTTTATTATATGATGGAGTTATTTCTTAGTTTATTGAAAGGATGAATCCGCCATCCTAACAAACCTCATCCCTGTCTTGGAGTACACGAATGAGATTGATTGTAGTAGTGTCTTAGAGTACACGAAGAATGTGAATTGCAGGATATGTTCAGTGAAGAGGCAAAATTACATGTACTTAATATTCTAGCTCTTGACCAATTGAGATGAGCTATGCCCGAGATCAGGGACGGACGTATGCTTGTTCTTACCTGTTCAGTTGACATGCACTTTTTTTGAAGAAAAAAAATTATATATATAAAGAAAAAATTAATGTAAAAATTAACATTTAAATTTATATTTGAATATATTTAAGTGTTCTGAACACCCACTTCAAAATTATGCTAATTTCGAACATGCACTTTACCACACCTAAATTCGCTACTGACTTTATTATATTTATAATAGTCATTTTCAAACATGACCATGTTATTGAGATAAGTATTAAAATGTTAATATTCTTCATATGCTCCACAAAGTCTAACTTGTTGTAACTTAGCCCCATTAGTCTTCGATTTATACCCTCCCGATACTTCCTATGAGAAAGCAAGGCATTATATTAAATGATAACATCAATGTAAACTCATTTAAAACACAATCTTGTTATAACGGTATCATAATAATACAAGACAATTGTACCGTAATAATGCATTACAAGTAGTAGCAGATCTGTTCTAGTTCGAAACAATTTAGTCGAACAAACATTTATTTTCAAAAAGTTATATAGGTATAAAACAAATATTAATATATATATAAACTAATATTTGTGTATATAAGTTTTTTGAACATTCATCTTAAATGTTTTATTGATTTCGAACATTCAATACAAAACATATAAATCCACCGTGATTACTAAGTACAAAATATTCAATATAAATTAATACAATATAGGTTACTATTCTACAAATAACTAAAACGAAAAAAAAAAAACAATGTTAGAAATGTTGGCATTAGTCAATGTTGCAATGAAGGATTAGGTATATGGCTATGTCTAAAATCATTAATGAATTATTATTATTGAGATCGTTGAAGGTCAATAATGGAAAAATTCAAGGTCCAGCTAATTAAAGGAGCTCTTTCTATGTGGACGGCTTCAATAATTAATTAATAATTAACCCAACAAATTAAATGGAATACATATTCCATTTCAAGTGATAGGGACTTTTGAGAATAATTAATTAACATATGGTTTGTTGGAAGGATTTAAGTATAGCAACCATGTTTGAATATCCAAAAGATGTCTGAATTAAGACAACTGCAGTTATTGATTTTGACTATGTAGTTTCTGGACAATATTTCTTTGCCATCCAATAATGAAGCATTTAAATTGCGTAGCCATAATACATTAGTTGAACAAAGAAGGATATAATGATACCATAACAGGTTTTTAAAAATGTTGAACCATAATTTTAACTGTCCCGTCGCTCTTGTCCTGAAAGTAACGATGAGATAAATCGTGGGATGTGCTTCGGATGGTCAAGGGACTTTAGAGTGCCCGTTAACCACTTTCACACCAAATTCTACCTCATAGGAAGCTCGTATCCACACGGTACAGAAGAGATAAGGCATGATGCTACTCGCCCCAAACTCTTTATCACTTGACATGTGCCCCGGGGCGAGAATTAGGCTTTTTAGCCAGACATCGGTTGAACTAACGCATTTATGTCTAAATGGTCTCTATAGTATTGTTTTTTTTAGGGATGTCCCCTGAATTCAATTTTCAGTCTTAAAATTACGTTTATGATTTTTAACAAGTGAAATGACTATTACGTTTATAATTTTTAACAAGTGAAATGACTATGTTATCTCTATCACCTTTTTTTCCAACTCACCCTATCTTACCCCTACCTCAACCGTTACATCTACCCTACCCTACTGTGTTCATTCTAACATTACAGTTCGTTATATACCAATTTATATTCTTCCTAACTTTTAACTCTATTACCTCTTGTAAAATATATCAAGATGCCATTTACTAAGAAACTGTTTTTTGCTGTTTTTAAATATTTTTATTTTAGTTCAGCATCTCTCTTCAAGTAGTGATACATAACTTACCAAAATGTCCGTAATCAGTGTCCCTATTTCATATGGACGTGCATGGGCGGGTGGGTGAGTTCGGGTGCAAGGGAAAGGGAAAGGGATGGGGTGGGTGCAGGGGTTGAGGTAGGGATATGGTAAGTGAAGAAGAATTAGTGGTAAGGGTAATATAGTCATTTTACTCCCCCTATCTTATTAGCTAAAACACACAATTTTAACACTGAAAATTAAGTCTAAGGACACCCCAAGAACATCAGGGGGACCACATAAACATAAACTCGTTATTTAAAGCGATATCCGTCTAATAAGCTAAAGAATTAATACATCAAATACTTGATTGAAAATTAATTAATAGTTCAGAGGCTTATTAGCTCATTAGCCTGTATTTTTCTATAAAATTCTTCATAATGTAATTTCAAAAATAAAATGAAGAACTAAAATTCCTCTCGAAAAGTGAGAAAGTCAATTAAAATGGATTGGAACGAGTAACATCTGATTGGCACAAGAACTTCCAGTTTCCTCTCAAAATTACATAAGAGAGAGCTATAAGCAGGAAACGAAGTTATCCAGCAAAAATTAGACAGACTAGGAACTCAAAATGGTCAAACCATTCATATCTATCAGACAGAATCTGTTTGAATAGAAATACAAGAGATGCAACAGAGGTTTAAATATGATTTATCATCTACATGGATGTGAAGAAAGGGAAAAAAAGGGTGATCAATCACAAAAATAGAGAGACTGGATCATGAAAGTGTTTGAATCGGAAACCAAGTTCTGGCATTCGAGGTACTAGTTCGTATGATCTAACTGCTGCTGATGTTCTAGACATGCTATCTAAATGTTGTGGCAAAGAAAACTAACCGCCTCCTCCGTTGAGACAGCTTACAACTTTAAAAATGCCTCGCGCCAATAGTTTTGCCATCGAATGAACGCAAGCATAATAAAGTTATAATCTTCTACTATGATCATGAAGCTCGCACTACGAGTTAATTGATGTCATTATTACCATTCGCTAGAGAGCCCAACCTCCTTTTCTCTTCCAGGATTTCACTAAGAGTTTTCGGAGCAACAAAGTTATCTTCAGGAAGTTCATCCAGAGGACTTTCGGAAGGTTCTCTACTTCCTCTTGTTCTGTTCTTCTCATCTTTAATTTGAGCAAGTGTCTTGGGTCCTTTGAATACTGTTGATTCCTCACCATAACTCCTCTTCCTAACTGCTTCAGTTCCTGTAACTCTGGACGAAAGCTGAGGCTTCTCCTGAAGCCTGGACCTATCAAAGGATGAGCGTGTGAACCGGCCTTCACGCCCAATATGAGATCCCAAATTATTGGGTTCCATGGGTCTTCTTACATGATGTTCAGCCTGATACCGAGGTCTTTCCCTGCCCCGACTAACAGGTCGAGTTGATTCGCGTGTTCCTGAGTAAGCATTGTGTGGATGGTCATCAGTCATCCGGCGTCTCTTGAGACGGTCCCGAAGGTCAATACTATGCAGACCGTTATAAGCTTGTCCTCTTGGTGAATGACTCCTCCTAGCAGGCTCAACACGATCCAAAACCCTTCTTCTTGAGTCGGATCGACCGTCTCTTCCACGACTAAGAGAATGCTGAGCACCGAAATGATAATCATATTCACGTCTTTCTTTCTCATAGAAAATGGTAGAAGCTGTATATTCAGGATCATCTCTGACACTTCCCTTGAAATCATACTCATCACCAACACGCTCCTCACTGTCGCCATCGTGATCAACTACATAGTTGTAGTCATCTTCATACACCAACTCATCAGATCCATTATCAACAAGCACATCAAATCCAGGAGATGATGCATGGGGACTCCTTGGAAGAGAGTCTGCTGCTGCCATCGGTGATATTGAGCTGTCTTCAGCAGCATCTTCATACAGAGATCTTGGTGTGCGTGGAGAAGCACTTCGCTTTGCAACCCTTGAAGGTGAAGATTGAAGAATTTCCAACTGAGATTCTTTCCTCATTATGGGCCTCCGGGTTGTTTGTTGGTGACCTGTTTGAAATGACTTAGCCGCAGGTGCAGAACCAGTATCACTTCCGGAAGATCCTTTCTTCTCAACAGGTGGTGCATCAGAATTTGGACGTGCATTTAAGTATTTCTGGCCATGCATGTTATTAATAGGTATAGGTCCATGCAGAAACGTACACAGATCACCTTTATTGCAAAATCCATTATAGAAGTAGTAACAGGGAACACTAGTCTTATTTACTGATACTGCAGACACACTCGGGGCAGGGACAGCAGTCTCTGATGATGTCTCTGTGCGTCCACCATCCAATGGCTGGTAATAAAAAAAAGTCCATTTAATAAATGGTGTGACAAGAGGAAAAAAAAGGTATTGGCGGTTGCGCACAAAGAATAATGAACACAAGTAAAGCAGGTCAATAACTAATAAAACAGAGAAAATATGAATTTCTACACTGTTAGGAACATGAATGAACGTAAACTAGCAGCATATCATAGTGACAAGAAGCATGGCAGTTATACAGTACCCAATGTGACCCCAAAATCCATGAAGTAGCGGGCTTCATCTACCACTTACACAGTTTTACTAAATACGTTCAATTGTCACGACAATGAAATAGTCACACATACCAGGAAGAAGGGTGCTTGAACTACACTTAAATGGTTAAGCACCCCAAGTTGCACGTGATGCTCCATAATTTACCTAGAGCTATTTCACTCAGAGTTTTCATTGCAGGCTTTTAGAGTGAATGCTTTATCGAATTACTTATAAACCAGTTTAGAGATCAGCTTGCACAATAACATATCTCTATCAAGTTGAAGCATTCAAGCATGTACGCCCTTTTTTTATCTCTGCTGCATATACTATAAACCATTATGACATGTATGTGTAATACTACATGCATTTTGATGGACTTATCTACATTTTACTCTTTATTCAAATCATTTGTTGCTTTGGTATTCCAAGGTACTATTAACATCTTCCAGGACATGTTTTCGTGGTCCTCTCCATCAGGATTTTTAGCCTTTTTCAAATGTGTTCTTAAGCTTACAAATCATGCATAACAATTCATTTTTATAAATTTTGTACTTTCAATATGCATAACTTTTTCTTTTTATGACTAAGTGACATATTTCTTAATATATGTGAAATATCTACAAAGTCTATTAAAATGAATTAAAGGGAGTATTTATCATAAATAATGTGTTTATTTCTCAGTGAAGAAAATCAAATAGTAAAACTTATACAGTATTAAGAACTTACAGGATGCCGGAAGGCACAAGAGGCGTTCAAACAACTTCCAGATAACCAGTACCAACAGTCCCTTGGGTTGAGTCTAGCCATCTCACTGTGCCGGTACTCACATTCCGATCCCTGCATGAATATGGCATAGATCAGTGAAATTATAGAGCACATCCTCTTGAATCAACATATCTAAGTCAAATGATGGTATATGCTTATTGGAACATATCAATCCAACTCGACGCACATATCAATACAGCTCAATGCATACAATAAAGCTCGTGAATACCAGCTAATGTCAAGTTGTCAACAGCCCAACACCATCAGCACTTCTTTAATGCCCAAGCAAAAAAAGTTCTTAGCCTACTTAAGACACTTAATTCCCAATAACAGAGGTTTCCGTTAATGCAAACATGGACAGCTACCTACTATCACCATTATTTATATGAACATCAAAGATAGATTCCTTAAATACACCCAGACGAAACTTCTGAACCGAAGTGACAACCAACTTTATAATTAATTATAGATGCCTGAGTCATGCTTATCTGATGGACCGAAAGTGTCATGGGAATTAATGGAATCAAATAGATAAATAAAATGTCAAAAAACGATTACCTAATCAGAAACAGAAACAGAAATCCGTAATCCTGATATCTTACAATTCCAATTACCCATGTGTATAATAAGTTGATCCAAATACCCACACATTCACTTATAATAATCATAAGTCTATCATTATTAATTTGAATCCCCAATGTACAATAAACCCGCACTCGAATCAAAAAAATTAACTAAATTATATCAGTATGACAATTAGACAATCAAAATCTAGCTCAACTTGCAAAACTATGCAAGAACACCAAAAGGGTAAACCTCCAAAAGCTTCAAATTTGCCAAAAACCTGAACTTTACACTAAATATATACCAGTAAAGACTAACCCAAATCGAAAAATAAAATAAATATAAACTAAATTAGATCAGTAAGGTAAAAGAACAAATTCCAGCTCAACTTGCAAAATTTTGCAAGACCTTCAAAAGGGTAACCTCAAATTCTTTTAATAGATAAATCAAAACCTTACAGAGTTACAGTAATTATATACACCAATAAACCCTAACTCAAATCGAAACTATCAAATAATTAAACAAGATGAAACCAAGATATACAAAAATCCAGCTCAACTTGTTTAATAATGCAATTCCATCAAAAGGGTAACATATAAAAGCTACAAATTCATCAAAAATCAAAGCTTTACGGTAATTAAATATCAATAAACCCTAACTCAAATCCAAAAATCAAAAACCAAAAACCAAACAATAATACTAATAATAAAAGATTTGACCTTTTTGCATGTAAGAGGAGAGGCCAAGAAGTAAACACAATCTGTATTGCGTTTCTGCAAATCGTCCTCCATTTTCAATTGGATCGTCTGCTTAGTGATATGGAAGAAAAAAGAATGGTTGAATTGGGGACAACCAAACGCGATCTATATGGGTTTTTAGGTTAAGGAGCGCAGAGCAATTTCCACAAAGTGTTGTGCAAAATTTGAATTTATCAAATTCATCATATTCGATCCGCTATCGAATTACTTTATTATTTATAACTATTAGGGATGTTAATGAGTCAAATTCGAGCGAATATAAACCGTATAGGACTATTCTACAAGTAGATACTTTATCGAGTCGATTAATTACCATGTTATTTTGGTTATTAAGCTATAAAAAGTACTCATGTCATGCTCGATTAACTCTATGACGAGTTTAGAGTTGAGTACCAAGTAGGTATGAGCTCATTATCTCACGCCATTAGTGATAATTATCTATGATTAAAGAACAACAAATGAGAAGTTATTGGACATTATATATTAGTATATTTTATTTTACTTTTTTAAGGTCGAGCAGGTAAAATTTACTCGATACGTTTATCGAATTTAAATTGACCAAGTTTTACTCGAAGGACCTTCTAATTGGTTATCGAGTCGTGGTTCAAGCAGGTGTCGGATTAGTCTATCGGTTGGCATCACTATCTGAAAAAGAAATCTTGTATGGATGAGACTTAGATGAGTTTTATTCAATAAACTCACAAAAATCAAACTCAACTTCTTCATTTCTGTTGGAAGAATTTTGTTTTCCCCACAAATATGTCCAAGTCCCTTTAATTAGATGATTTGTAAATTTAAAAATATGTCTTAATAGCAACTCAACAAGGTTAATGATCACTGTGACACAAAAACAAAAGTGATTCCTAAATCTTTTTCAACAAAATATGATCTCCATATAAAGAAAAAAACGCATTATTGAAATTTCTCTACTTGCTAAAATATAATCTATTTAGTAGATACATCTGATGACCTGGTTAATAATACTAAATGATGTGATTGTGGATAACTACATTTTAGATTTTTCTACCATCTTTGATAATTTTACAATATACAATTTTATTTTGGAGAAAAGAAAAGAAAATTATGAATTTGATAATTACAGATTTTGCACAAACACTTTCCTCAAGTTTCTCTCCGCTCCTTTTAACACAAAACCTAGATAGATTTGATTACAGAAACAATGAAATAAAGAACTCCATATATTAACTTCAATTTATCTTGGGAAATTGAAGTTGTTTAGCACATAAAATCAAAATAATATTTCAGTTATTGATTTGATTATTTAATTATGGTCAAGAAATTACTAACCTTCAATGGAAACATAGGTAGCCAACTAAATTGTATCTAGCTGCACCAAGAGCTCGGATACGAGACCCTCGAATATAATTAACTCATACAATCAAAACATACGTTCAAATGGCCATGAGATTCTCAAGTAGACATTGTGAAAATGCATTTTGCTAATACTATTATTCTTGGGCAGGAATGTCGAAAATGTATGCATAGATTTATTTCTCCCATGGTGATTAGAACGCTCCCCATATGAATATCATGTTAGTTAAAATTTGTAGACCATGCTCTCTGTGTAACCGAGTTCCTTCAATATGCCGGACACCTAAAAGCAAGGATTAACGAGTATTACGAGCCATCATGGATGGGGAGGAGAACCTAACTAGAGAATGGACTGAAACGACCATTCGACAATAACACAATACCTCGCCTTGTGTCCAGTCTTTGGCTTTGTCACCAGATACATGCTGCATCATTCCAGGAGGACCACATACCTGAAGAAATGTCAAATAGAGTGACCAGCGATCTTTAGTGGGATATATGAAGACACTGCTGCTCAAGCTGTGTATGCTAAGGGAATCATGCCTATGAACTCTGGTTAAATCAATACTAGTCGATCAAGTCATCGGACTTGCTAAATAGAAAACTTGGAAGTCGATGAGTACTACATAGAAATCTTACAAGGATTAATGAATCATCACTAGGGGCAGGTAATCCTTTCACAACCATTTCCTTCGATAAATAGCCTACACCACCATTCCAATCTTTAGATGGAGTATCTACAGTGTAGAATACCTACAAAGTTACATGCAGATAGTAAGTTTAGTTAGTCCCTGGAAATGTCTGAAGGAGGCTAGGAGATAAGAAAAGAGCTAAATAATATTTGAATACCTTCAAATTTGGGTGCTTAGCTGCAAGAAAGTCAATCTTCTTTTTCAGTAATATGTCATCAGGCGATACATTAGCATAGATCAAGGAAACCTGAACCAAAATAAGTTACCACTATAGAATTATTTGATGGGATAAAACACACTGTAGTAGTTCTCGAGACAGCAACAATTATCCTGACAAAATACATCAAGTCAGGCCACCCGAGCAAAGATGCAGTACCTGTGTGTTGTCATCAGCATTCTTAACTATAGCATCAATAATCTGAAGCATTGGGGTGATTCCACTGCCACCAGCTATCTGCATATTACATAGTCATAACGTGATCAAACATCAATCGGAATTATAATGAATCAATTACAAGAAGTAATCTTAGAACTTGTTGATTGCGCTGCAGAATTAGAGACCACATTAAAGTGCAAAGACTGCCTGCAACTTCACTATAGATCAAAAGCGTAGGTTGTGTAATGAGACACTTTGATTTATTCCATAATATACAAGAGCCCGAGAACAAAAAATATTTGGCTTCACAACACATACCAAGAATTAGAGAGAATAAAATATAGACAATTGAGCAACAAGCTTTCATGTTCCCATAAGGAATCTAAATTTAGTATCAGAACCCAATACATTAGTTAACTGTTGATAGAAACCAACTTAACTCAAATTCTTGAGTGGTGGCCTAACAAAATAAATTTCATTAGTACTTACTTTGTTCTTATTTGAATGCAGCCTGTTTTGTCTCTATAAATAGGTCATTTTAAAAAACAGAGGATGTAAAGTATAACATCAAGGAATTTTGAAGCTGCATTAGTGAACCATGGCCAGAAAGAGAACTCAGTTCATGCTTTGAGACAAGGTCGGAATGCACCGTCTCTCAAAAAGAAATGAACCATTCACAAGTTTTTACACATTACAAAAATTCCTTGCCTATTGTGATGGAAGGAAGGGTGTTGTTTGCTGCTGCGCTAATATATATTGGTCTCCCTTTCATAATATTATCGAGTTGCAATGTACATAGATATAAACTTACCATGCCGATGTGTTTCTTCATATTGGGAGTGTATCTGAGCTTTTCATTAGGCCTGCAAATTGGAATTCCACCAATAAAATATTACTTAAAATACAACATCGCAGACACCACTAGGATATAATAAGATTAGATTGTGGCATAGCTAGTCATCAGTCCACATATAAGCCAATTGCTCACCCTTTTACTTCCAGTACATCCCCTGGATTTAGTTTAGCAAAGTGCTGGCTCATTTTTCCTTCAGGGTATACCTGCAGCATTTTGCATTAATAAATGTTTTCCTTCATGTCTTATAATATAAGAGCACTTCATAAATTCGATATATGGAAAAACCTAGGCACATGAGTAGTGCGACCACTTAGGCATACCTTAATTAACAAGTCAAAGTATCCCTTAGCTTCAGGATCTGATATGGGGGTATAACTGAAACAGAAAGCACAAAGTAGTGTTTCTTGATGAGAACATAATATTTCCTCATAAACAAGGAAACTTAAAATATTTGTGTGCGTGTTGGGGGAATGGGGTATGTTTGTGAAACCATAGGTAAGGTTATGCTTCCCAGTGGAGCATTTCTATCCTAAGCCTCCCTAAGTGGCATTTGTTTGTACCTCACTCCTTTCTATTTTAAGAAACACCATTGAGCGTAATGAGCTCAAATGCATTAAAGAGTCATATACTAAGCAGAAAATTGCTAACAGGTTAATCGCAGGAGTTCAAAGAGAAAACAGTTGAAGGTATATTAATTAGTTTTATAGACGTTTGTATCTACAGTATGATAAGTGAAATAAACTAATATAATACAGAAAACAAAACAAGGCAAACATAATTACTAGTTTACTACATGTATGAAAGAGGAATAATTAATGGTAACGAACTTTTGGGTAACAAAAGATGAAGTTAAAGAAACAGAGAAGTAAAACGTGATGAATTTCTATCTCCAGTCTTTATTAGGGAACCAGACTTACGGACGAACAACATATTTTTGCTTTCCTTCAGCATCTTGTCCTAGGGGCGCCCTGTGAGCAAGAACCAGTCAGTTTGATGCTGATCAAATAACATTTGCATCATTAGTCCTCGTATTCTTATTTTTCTTCATGAGAGTCAACACCAAGATGAAAAAAAACTTGTTCCTAAAATGTTAAAACATTTTTTGACTTACCAGAGACATCGTATAAGAAATTCCCTGGTTCAATTGTACATACCTTGTGAGTAGGCAAGAGGCAATATCGAGGCCTAGCTTTGAATTAGGGTCAAATGAAAATCTGCAATTAGGGACACATACGGCCAAATGAAAGTCTGTAATTAGAGACCATACACTTGTGAATCGAATAAGGTAGCAAGAAAAACAAAAGGTAGCAAAAAAGGGTATTATCTTCTTTATTAGTTAGTTTTATGGATATCTTCATGCATCGTCGTTACCAGTGGAAAATAGTTCAACAAGCAACATAGGTGCAGTCAAGAGCCTTAATCTCTTGCAAGAATTTAATGATAAATTATAATGCTAATTTACAAATCACCTAATAGTGTGATAACCTTCGTGAGTTCGTGGACCAAAAGAACTTAGTTAACCCATATTAACGTGAATTAGTAGATCAGATAAGTGTAACATGAATAATGATATATAGAACCAATTGATTATAACTTGACCACCTTTAGCTTTAAGTTGCTAAGAAGTACCCCATTACACACACATTTAATTGATGAGACATATGGGTGGTATGCAACTAAGGTACATTTACAAGGGACCAAAAGCACATTGTATATGTCCACAAAAAAATATGTCTCTTCTCATGTAAGAAAATTGAGTTCTTAAATTATTCAATGGATCTACTGATTAAATCTATTTATTTCCTCAATGGTAAACTCCTATCAGGCAGGTCTACACAAACTATAAGTTAATATTTAAAACAGCATTCAACTATAATGAAACACACGAATGGTCTAACCTGAATAACTGACTATTGTGGCTGACCTGTGCCTTATCTTGCAGCTTAAATTCAGTCCACTTATTAGGATTTAAAGCTTAAAACAAAAAAAAGCATCGATTAGTGTACATTTAGTCATAAGATCTATGCAGAAAACATACAACGGATCCATCCTTTTTTAACAGGAAGATTTCCCTTTTACTGAATTCCCAAAACTATGTCTCACGTACAGTAACTAACACTTAATAAACTACTACCTTGGCTGAATTTATAAAATATTAGAAATTTTAGAACATCTCAGAATTACGTTGACATTAGAGTATACTTTTCATCGATAATGTAAATACAGAGAGAAATGGTGAAAGGGAATGGGTGGCAGCACAGGAGGAATAAGGCACTAGGGTACTGAACTCTTTCAGAATCACAAAATTTAAATGAAAAAAGTCCAAATTGTGAGGCTCGTGGCATCATATTGGGATGATTCTTTATTTAGTCTACCCTTAAAAAGCTCGCAGCTATACAGCTACAAGAAATAAATTTAAATATGCTATTACTTATTTAAATGAATGAAAAATACTGAGAAAACTTACCAGATTTTGGGTTTGCATCTTCACTGGCTGAATCTAACTGTGCCTGTTTAGTAAAAGAGGGAAAAATATTCAAAAGCCTCTTCACGGTAACAAACTCACCAATTATCCTCCAGATTTTGTCAAACAAGCATCAGAATGACCACATTTGAACACATAAATTCATGAAAAGTACACCACAGTCTATAATTCACTTTCAATAACCTATTGAAAGTTCAACAATAAAGTAAGAGCTATCCATGGCAACATGGAAATGTTCCTAAGAAAACCAGCGGCATATAGATGCGAGTTTTGCACGTTTGATCTCTATCCTACAAGGGGAGTGTGTAATTAGTAAAACCTTCCCGAAACTAACGACTTACTTCATCCTATAAGTTTCATATACCAATCAATTTATTTGTAATATGCATTTCCATAAATTCATCTCTAAAATATAACAATGAAACCATTTTCTGAAGTTCCACCAATCAATTTGTAATATGCATTGCCAGATAATGCCAAAAAATCAAACTTACAAATCTTAGAAATGGTCACCAATAGAAAGACATGAAAAGATTCAACACGTAATCTTCAACATTTCAGCTGCATTGCCTAATTTATGGTCCCCAAAGATAATCAACGAATAATATAACCATAGCATCCAACTATGTAACAAAATAATTGAAGCACACACATTGTACAAATACTCTCTGCATCAAGAAAAGATCGTCCATTTTGTGTTAAGAATCCATTTGGATCCATATGAAAACCAATTGGCTGTAAATGTATAAAGCCCAATACCTTACTAATACACCGATCTTAATATCAACCACTGCGAGACTCAATTCTCAATATTTGATTCTAAATATCAAAAATTAACAAACTCTTTAGTCTTAATGGACACACTCAACATTAAGCATTTTAATACTATATAAATATAAAAAAATACAAACTTTTGCTATATCATTAAACTAAATACTCCTCCATTCCTATTTAATTGATCACAAAATAAATAAATAAAATCATTCCTTTTTACTTGAGATATAAAATTCCAATTCAATTTTATTATCTTTCCACTTCTGTCCCTATTGAAGTATTTTTTTTTATCTTGAATCTATTCCCCACGAAAAGTACTTGATCATACACGATCTCAACGAATTTAGGCCCCATGAGAAGTAATTTTTATCCTTATTTTATCTGGATATATTATTAATAGTACACTACTCAACCCCTTAATGAAGTATTAATAGTTTCCGTGATAAATTCAAAAAACATACATAAATTCAATATTATTAAAACGGCAACCATAAAAATTGGGAAGTGGACAATCTTTATGGGACAAAAATGGGTATTAAAATGGGAAAAATAAAAATACCAGCTGAGGAGAAACGAAGAAACAAAGGGCGGCGGCCCCACCGATGAGTGGAAAAGCTCCACCGAATCTGGAGGAATTTGAGCTCGATTTGGTCCCAATTGATGGGATTATTGAGATCGAGCTTGATTTGCTCAGAAACCTTAATAAACTAGACATTTTACTTTACAGAGAGACGAAACAAGGGTTGAGGTTTAAGGATCAAGGTGAGTGTTTGAGAAATGGAGGTTTTTGGACTTCACCTCTTGACTCTTGTTTAGAGGTGTGGACGGGGTATAATTGTCATTTTATTCCCAAAAGTCATTATTTGGGTGTGTATAATGGCTGATTTTTTTTTTATTGATAATTAAATTATAGCAGTGCTCTTGACTCGTTAAGACATTTGAGCCATTAAAGTTATCCAACAAAAAGTTACAATAATCAGCATCAATGTCTGAATTGAAATCTTTAATAACAATATCCTTAAAATTCTGAAAGCATTCAGAGCTTGATGGATCCACAAAATATTGCAGCAGTCTCTGCAGTCCTGATTAAGCAAACGGTCTAACTCCTGATCATGTTGAATGGCGTGGAAGTGTCTATACGATGGCTGAGTGAAACTATCAGTAATAATAAAAATGTTATGATGTTGAAGTTTACTAGCAAGAAGTAGGGTCGTAATAATTCCTTCATAAAACTTTTCTAAGGAAAAATGGTAAGAGTCATTTGGAGAAAGAAGATTTGAGCCTTCTATGTGATTATTTTTAGGTGTAATTGATAAATTATTTTGAGTTGGTGTCATTTGAGATGTCTAAGAGAACTTTATTGTCCCGAAGGTGACATTCTCTAGTACATGTTATGTTTTTGGATAGAAAGATGTTATTATTGAAGAGAAGAAAGGATGGTTTCTTATGAAGATTGTTGCGGTAAGCAAGGCTAACATTAGTAATTGAAAGAGGTTTATGTTTCTTGGAGTGGAAGTGAAAATCAAGGAGCCATTTTTGTGAGAAGGTGCACATCTTTTTGTGTGTAAATTAGCGATGAGGTGAGATTCGAACCTAGGACCTTCTGGTCACTAGCGAGAGCCTTTTTCACTAGGCTATTCGATTACTCGAGAAGGTGCACATTTGATTAATACAATTGGAGAGACTAGGGGGGTTAGTATTGAAATGTGCATCAATCCTGGTGAGCCAGATAACCCAGAGAATACTCCCTAAATTAATGTTTTGCTTAATGTTATTGCTGGTCCAAGTTCTCATTAGCCACTTAACGAAGGTCTCGCTAATGGGGTCATAAAGAGGAAAATTAATGTTAAAAAGAGAGAATAGAGAAGAAGAGAAGGGTAATCACAGAAGAGGTATTGAGCACTTTTGAGGTTTTTGTTGCAAAAAGGACAGGTATTATTGATAATATTTTTAGTTTTAGCCCCCAATCCTTCACCTTTTGCGTGTTTCCAAGAAAAGACTTCTCAGATTTGTTCTCTTGTCCTATACCATTAATCACAAAATATTCCTTATTAACATCACTTTCCTTACTCTCTTTTCGATCAAATCTACTCTTTTACTTACGCTTACAATTTTAGTTCTCTCTTCTTCCAACTTTGTCATCATTACTCTCCCAATTTATCACCTCTCCTAGCTTAATACCTCTGTCCATTCATCTTTCCCAACACCAAACCTTTCAACTCTCCAATCAATTCTTGGCTTCGGTAATTATGAGTATTATGACTATTAAGCCCAGCAATTCTAGGTTTCTCTCTCCTGATTATCAATCCAATTTAACCAATAAACACAAAATTAATAACTTTCAGCAACACAATCACTTTTCTCATCTCTCAACTCCAAACTTTCAAAATTGTACACCCACACCTTCAAACCATCTCCGAAAATGACAAATCAATGTAGATATAATATCAACTGCAGACATCCTCTTGCTCGAAGAGGTTGGATCATCCCACTCAATCAAGAACACCTTCAAGCCACCCGTAACCGTATCACTAGAAGTCTTCTCGGACTTATGTTGGACTTCGAAACTTTTGAACAAGATTGTGTTCAACAATACGTGAAAACCTACTGGTTTCTAAGAGGGTCAGTCTTTGTTGAAAAGATAGGGAACATCTTTTCCTTCTTCTTTGAAAACAATGACGACAAAGACGATATCATTGTTCGCTTCCCCTTCAATATCAATGGAAATCTTTGTGTTGTTAGACAATGGATACCCAATCTTGCTTTGCAAAATTTCATTATCCATTTCATGGACTTATTGATTCAAATCCATGGAGATCCTGTAGAGGGCTTCCATGAAACCAACATTCGTAATATGGCAAGGACAGCAGGTGTGGTCCTTGTTATTGACTTGTACGCCCCTGAAGCAAAAGCTCTGGAGTTCGTTTGTGTCAAAATCAGAGTGCCCACCTCAGCTCCGATCACACCATGCATTTTTCTCGATCTTTCGGGAAGTCCACCTCATTGGGTCACTTTCAGGTATGAGAGGATCTTCAGGGCTTGATATCATTGTGGCAGAATTGGGGCATTCTATTGCCCATTGTCGTCTTCTACCTGATCGGCACTCAACAATCTCATGGAACATCTTCTCCGCAACAATGTTGATAACAATCTATACTTCCATGTTGATTTAGAACACCCCCTGTTCGACCACCCAACTCAACCGAATTTTGTAGCTCCTTAGTTCGTCTTCAACTTCATAACCATCCATTTCCCCCACCAAATGACCAACCTGAACATCACTACCCAAATGCCCTACATAATCAATCACCCAATAACGATTTCTCACCCATCTCAAACATGTCAATCTCCCCCAATAACACCTCTGATGTAGAACCTATAAAAGCTAGATCCCATGTCCCTGATAATGAGCAAGCCACCCATGTCCATGCCGCTCAAATCTACATTATTGATGAAATAATTGATTTTATCATCAGAAGTGGTCATCCCACCTGTCCTCGATCCATAACCAACAGAAACAGGCCTACCCCTGAACCCACCCTAACCAATCCACTTACCAACCCCTCCACCCAGGAACCTACAACAGTTGACCTAAACCCGTGGCATTAACCTAGTGGTTATCGATCTAGTCTCCACAATTGGAGTCTTCAGTTCGAGTCTGGCAAGACATACCAAAACAGTGGAGTTTGGTATGAAATTACCGTTTTGCCTCCCTATTTGGAAGTGTTGTGAGTGAGAGAACTCATTTGGAGGTCAAATTGTAATTTCATACCAAAACAAAATAGTGTTTTGATGTGTAAGTGTTGCCCATATTTTTTTATATAGTTGTATTGAATAAAAAATATACAAACATTAGTCTAGGATATCTATCTCGTGCTATGAGCTCGACTATAGTTATCATTCATACGTACAAACTTATGACTATTCCTTATATTAGACCCATCAGACGTACCTGAAGGGAGTACAAAATATGATCTAAATGGGGAATTTCCTTGTAAAATATATCAAAAGTAGTAAAGTTCGTGGGAAGTAAAACTAATATATTCCGATTTGATAGATATTGATTCCAAAACTGCTGCCACGTTTCTTGTCGTCGTATCCTGTGTATGCAGCTAGATAGGACTTGCGAAGACAGAAGATCCCAGACAATATATAGTGCTTATGGTGATATGGCATGTATGAGAATAAAAATGGATAGTAATGCTTCTATCACAGGCTGTGTAACACATGATCTTGTGGTGGTTAAGGATGGCAAAGTATTGGTTGTGAATTGATGTAAGATGGTGTGTGTGGATGTGAAGCCAGGTACATTAATTGTGGTATAAACGTTATGTGTTATATAAATATAAAATGTATGTATAGTAGTGTATTTGGGCACGGAAGCAGTGTAGTTGACGATGATATTGGTGCGTGTAGTAATGGTGGATTGTTTGTATGATTTATTTGTATTTTGTCTTGATAAGTCATGGGAGTTGTGTGAGTAATGTCATGTTTTAAGTAACGTGTTCCTATGTTGTATAAGAGGTAAGATACTGAATTGGATTTGTTGATAAACGATATCATTTCGAGTTAGCCATATGGCCCAAATAGTACTATAGAGATATATAGGGTTTTTAATTTTTGAGTCATGGGTAGAAAAGTTTAAACTTCGGCAGATGAGTGTATGATATTGTTTTGGGGGGTTGTGGATGTTGAAGGATTTGTAATGACACCATAATGGTAAGATGGTGGGACATAAGCAGAAGAGATGGTCAATCATTTCTTAGTTACGTTCGCAAAACACACAATTTATGGAAATAATTTTATTTATTTTTGTTTGTATATTAGTAAGTGTCGGGAGTCCATTAAGAAGAAGTTTCCACTAAAAGAGTTTAATTTTCTTTTGTGGAATTCGGAGTTTCCATAAATGTTTCTATATATGTTTTGGTAGTAAATGATAGTTTTTAGATAGTTTAGGAATGTGGTGACCTTTGAGTAAGGAGAAGTAAATATTTTTGGTTGATGGTATTTTAGTTTTATGAGTAGGTTGTCATTGTAATTGATTAATTTGTGAGGTTGTTGGAATGACTAATATAGTACTCCCTCCATTTAATTTTGTTTGATTGTTTCAGCAAAAAGTGTTTTATTAAGAAATGGTGCGAGATTACTAAAATGTCCTGCAATTAATGAAAGCTTCAATTATCATTAATATATCCCATATTGCTCATATTAATGAGTTAGGATTAGAAAGAGAAGGAAAATTACTTGTTTAGATTGAATGCGTGATCCACAAATAGTTTCGGATGTTATGACTACTCTAGGATGAGATGTGTTGAAATTTTTCTGTATTATAGCTTTGAATTTTTTGGATGTATGACTAATATTGACTATGCTAAGATGAGATGTGTAGGAATCTCTGTACACTATAGTTTTGGATGGTTTGGATAATTTGACTATGCCAGATGAGATGTGTTAAAATGTACATATACTATAGTTTGGATGTTTTTTATTAAATGGATGTTAACTTCTGTGTTATTTATCTGTAGTTTGGAGCACTTGCAAGTCTGTGTAATAACATATCATGGATAGTGATTATCATAATTCATCGGCTTTTTATTAGAATGACAGGGAATAACTCATATCATAGCGTTGTTCTCTATTTCATTGTCTTTTGTAGTTTCATCCTATTTTATTGCATGTTTTTTGTTTATATATACTTTAAAGCATTCCTTAATAGTCTTTACCAATTTAAGATGGGAGAATTAATATTCTTACTTCCTTTCAACATCTATTTAAACCATTTTCAAATTTTCATTACACTCATCTTTACTGCAACTTTTCTCGGCATATTATTGTTTTGCATAATGGAATTACTCCCATAAACTCCTATTATGATGCTTAGAAACTGCAATTTTTCTCCATATGAATGTAAGAACAAAAATAATATAAACTTACAAATTAGACAATTTTCTCAAATGCATAACAAGAGTCTTGACAAAAGATTATTTTTAATAAAATAAAATGTCACTACACATCATTAATAAGGAACCAATATCTTCAAATCAACATCCATAAAGATTTCATGAATTCAATCATATCCATATTAGATCTTCAAATTCATCATCAATCTAATCGAATGACGGATAACCAATTTTCAACATTGACACAATCGCATCTTCAATCTCTATATTAGAATTCAATTCTCCTATATAAATAGGTATTTGTTTAAATCAAGTCGACGTCGCACTGCGTCTTCCCGTAATTGACATTGTCTTTCTTCTTCTTTCGAAATCTTGTTCAAGTCAATTTTTATATGATTCCGCTGCATTTTACCATCAAATACACACAAATTCATTAATACAAACTCAATCATGAAATCAAATACACCGATTCCATTTTAAAGGAAAATGTGAAAATTTCGTTGAGTTAGAATTCAGAACCTACATTCTTTGAGCAACAACGACTTAATAGCCTCTTTGGTTTAATCTTTTCATCGTCATCAACATCTGAATCTGACACATACATATGTAATTCTTTTAGTTTGTTCTCACCTCAGTTATATCGTAATCAACATTATCATATAGATTTGAATTGATTGGTGATTTTGATTCTCCTTCCATTTAATTTGATGGGGTTATGGATAATTTATTAAAGTTTTGTTATAAGTCCACTACACTACACTACACTCCAGTGTAATAGACAGATTAGAGAAAGCATGAAGTACGTACTTGCTATGGATTAAAGGATTCTTTCAGAATTAGAGTAAGGTACTATGCATTGAAAATGAAAATAATGTTTGCTACACATAGAGTTGATAGATTGTTACTTTATTAAAGCCTTTTAATATTAATTAGGGGTAAAAAGGGAAAAATAAGTTTAAAAGCACATTAGAATGATAAACGATCAAACATTTTGAAACATGGAAAAAATTCTAAACAATCAAACAAATTGAAACAAGGGAAGTATTAACTAGTTTTGGAGGGAATATAGAGTATTGCCCATATAACAGATCAACATAACCTTTTGAAAATGATTTTACAAATATATTATGTTATTTTAGTAACATAAATCAAATAGTATTGTATAAAAATGTTATACTCCTATAAATTTTTTCATTAATTTTTTTTTTTGTAAATTAGCAGTGACGTGAGCCTTTTCCACTAGACTATTCTATTAACTCAAATTTTTCATTAATTATTAAGTACGATTTAAATACGATAAACGAATTCGTCCAAGCACGACTGTGCACAAACATCTAGTTAATTTAATGGGCAAATGGGACCATCGATCACTAACTTTTGCGAGAGTTATGTGTTCGATTACTGTGCTTCAACTTTGATTATTTTCGATCACCCACGTTGGGTATTGCGTACAAACCGACCTACTCTCACGTTTTTTTAAGGTCTAGAAGGGGGGTTGGGGGAGGGAGTGAGGGTTGAATAGCCAAACGTGGATAGCTCGTTTGGATGGTCATAAATTTGGATGAAAGGGAAGGAGCGAGTCGAAATGACTAAATTGTCCCTGTAAAAAACATCACAAAATGGCATTTTGTAAAAAAAATGTGTGAGTGGCTCGTTTCGTACACAATACCAACGTGGGTGATCTAAACAGTCATAGTTAACCCATAGTGATCGGACGCATGATTCTCTTAAACATTAGTGATCGATGGTGCCATATGCCCTAATTTAATTATTAAACATAAATCGAAGTAGACCCACTCGAACTCGGTAAAATCAAACCAAACACTACATTGGCTCGATATACTGAATCATTATGTAACGATTTTCTGGGGGGATTTTGCAGGTATACCTATAGGCAAATCCTATTTCCCCGGACCGTATTTCCATGGACCATTGTGTTGCCTATTTTACCCTTTTGCACAGGTGAAATTAAAGTCGTAAACCCCTTTGTATGATGCCTCCACACGTTTCGCTTATAATGCATATTAGAACAACAATAGATGAACTACACTCTCCAACAGTATCAAACATTTAGGTGCATTATTTTCACACTTTCGGTTGTTAATCCATTAAAATTATTGACGAATCATACGAGTAACTTTGTGAAATATCTAACACAGGTATGACATGCACACCCATCTCTGTAGGTTAGTACTATACTTTCATTTGTTAGGCGAAATATGATTTTTATGTTAATGGTTTAAGACTTCCTTCATATTTCTTTTTGATATATATATATTTAACAATATTAATTATTTTATCAATTGTAAACACATTTTTTATAATGAGCAAAATATTGGAATAAAGTAAGGAACTCGAGATATTTTTTCATTTTTTTTTCATTGCATACAACTATAGTGCATAAACTAAAAAAAGACAACAATTAAATAAATTACATCAAATGAAACGAATTAGAAGACAATGAACTATTTTTTCTTCAATGCACCCAATAGTTGATTGTATAATTGAATGTTGGATCTGTAAGGTGCGACCATGTTGCTGCACTTGAATGATGACTTCTTTCCCAATATAATGCAGGAGCAACCATAGGTATTTGAACATTCTCCATTTCAAGCTGCGAAAGTAAAACAAAATATTAAGTTTATTTGTTTCTTGTTTCATATTGAAATGCAATTGAACAAATTAAATGAACTTACCAGTACAAAATGTGAACCACCCGACACGTGTCCTAACGCCACCGTATCCGTGGGAGGGCCATTACCTGCTTTCACATATTCCGGGAGACACGTGATTCCGCTAGAAATGGAATAAGAGAGAAACACCACATTGTACGCAGTAGCGATAACATGTCCAACTTCCGGCAAGGACATCCAGTTTGCGTACGGGGCAAATCCGTCGCCATAATGACCAATTTGTGTTATCAAATCATTAGAGCTAATCCCAGGTAACGGTGTCGTAGAAATCTGGATTACTCATTAGCTCGAGGACACAATCACTTCTCACAGTGCTCCACCGATTCTCATTGCCATAAATTTGAAGAGCCACTGCCCTATACCCACAATTTCCATCTGCCTTGACATCTGTGAATCCCCGGACACATGGGACAATGAACGGGATCAAATCAGAAGAGTAGGATGACATGTGAAGACAACCAATTCGCGGGCGCTGACCCTGACCACGACCATGTACCTGGACACGACCACGACCTCGTCCGGGCTTTGAAATTCCACCAATGTTGTTTGATGGAGCTTTTGGGGGACGTTGACTGGGAGTTGCAGGAGTAGCCGGAGTTGCTGGAGTTGCTGGAGTTGCTGGGGTTACAAGAGTTGCTGGAGTAGAAGGGTACATTGGTGAACCAATCGAATTTGATCCTATGGACATAGGACTGAATTGGGAAGCAGCAATGTTGGAACACCTAGATGCTTTTCTAGATTGTGATTTAGTTGAAACTCCAAAATTTAATGCAGTCCTTTCCCAATCTGACAATATTCTCGAAGTAAAGCCCCTTTGAGAACATGCTTCATCCGGAATAGGTTCTGGTAAGGACAGATTTGCTACTTGTGGAATTATTGATTGTCTTAAACAACTCTCTTTGGAGAGGGGGAGTGCCACTTTGAATTTCGGCCCACGTATTTTCTATGTCATTATTAGTGAAGCTCGGGTGATGTGCATGGACATCTAGCTCAATATCTAACTTCTCCCGGAGGTTGGTTAATGCCCATTCATAACTTTCAATCTTTTCGTGCTCGAGGAAAGAATAAGCTGCGGTAAAATTCTTTCCCGTCGAAGTGAAGCCAACAATTTGTAAAAATGCCAAACCATAACAATTTGTTTTGTAAGTGCAATCTCCCTGGATTACAAATGGAAAACAATTGAGCATGTTGTAAGCCACCGGATGAGAGAAGAAGATGCCACCGGATGAGAGAAGAAGATGCCTCCATTCAACATCTCCAATATCGGATGTCGGCATTTCTTTAAAGTCATAAATGAAGACTCTGCCAGACGACTTGTAAGTTTGTTTTTTTAGAAAAAATGTATTCAATCTTTTTAGCTAATGTAGTTATTATTTTTTTTTACAGGTAATGCCTCTATTGTTTCCTTATAGCTGTAACATGCAGTTGATAGGCCAATGTTGTTTGACCCGTTTCGAAGGAACACAGGCGTTCAATGTGGAGATTGAAGAGGTAGAGATCCAAGGAGTTTCCAAACGCCTAGTGTTTGGAAATGGTTGGCCTGAATTCTACGAAGCCAATGATATCGAAGTGGACGATTGGCTCGTGTTCGACGTAGACCTCCTGCGTAGTCGTAATGGCCATCCCGCGTTTGTTGTAACCGTGTTCGATTTGACTTCTTGTGTGAAGCCTTTGTTGTAATAATGTCTTTAATAAGACTTTTGTTTTATTGTTTTAATGTTGTAATGTCTAATATTATGTGTTTAATAAGTTGTGTTTTAATATTTCGTTGGATTAAACCAAACATCATCCCATCATCCCATCACTTATAATATATGGCATATACTCAAGAGAATATCGGTTGTGACAAATTTGCCGTCTTTGGATGTGAAAACTATCCAATCGCAACAAAACTTGTAAGCATTATTGTTAATTATGTTTATCGTTAATGGTAACTATTTTTTAACTTGGTTAACATCATATTTTTTCAACATTTTGCATTTCAGCGAATTCCAAAAAAATTTCCGGAGAGAACAAATATTTCATTACGGGGACCTTGCTGTCTCACGATCGACGGAACCACCACGTTTTACGAAATGAAACTTAGTGCTAGGCATGGTGCGCTTTACTTGACCGATGGTTGGAACACTTTTGCTCGTGAACACCGTCTCATGTCGGGGGAAGTTATGTTCTTTAGTATTGATCTTGAGCATAGTCGTGACAACGCAATCTTGTTCGAAGTTGCCGTGTACGGCCTCAACGAGATGCGTTATGTTTAAATTTAAATGTTGTACTCTTATTGATATTAAGTTTAATGTTGTTATGTTTTAATATTTCTACGTTTATCATTAAAACATGATAGACCCTTTATTGAATCACTTATTAATATTTGAAACGTACTGTTAATTAGTTATTACTATTATTTAAAACTAAATCCATACCTTAATACGCAAATTTTCATATGTTAGAAATTGAACGTGTAAGATTATCATACTGTAAAGTCTAGAATGATACAAAAGTATGGATTGTGAGTTTTAGTTAGTACACAAACTTCGAAGTTGTGTGTATTGTCAATTCAAATTTCAGTAAAGTGATTCCATTTCTGACACAAAAGAAACGTGTGTCAGTATCACCATAGATCATTTGATACGTATGAAAGTGTTATTTCGTATGTCATATTGCGACCGTTTTACACGTACTGGCTGTTATTACGTATACATAAATCATTCCACTGCAAAGCAAAAGACATAACTTAAAAAACAGTAACATTACTTCTAAAGAAAATCAAATGGCGGTCTTCACTACGGAAACCATTGGTTGTTATCAATTCTATATCACGGTTCCGGGAATGATTGATTGTGAAGTGGTAAGATTAAAAATGATAATTCTTTACGAATAAAACTACTTGCAATTATTAATATTCGTTATTTGATTTGTAGGCATTTCCAAGGCACTTTCGCGAGATGACTAATATTGAGATTGCAGACGCACGTGGAGACGGAATATGTTACCTCAAAGTCCAAAAGGATGGATACTACGAACTTTATAAAATGGCAACTCGTTTGAGGTGGTATGAAGAGCTTCCGGCGTCTGTTCGTGCTCGTGACGCAGTGATACACGACGATATTATGATCGCGGAAGGTTTTGAAGACTTCAATATTCACTACCATGCGATCCGGGGGGAAATAATATTGTTCGAGATTGACCTCGAATTAAGTCGTAATTGTTGTGTCGTGTTTAATGTCCAAGTGTATGGTACTAACATGATACGTCGTGTTTAAATCCAAATCTCGACACTTGTACTATCGGATCGTGTACTTCATTCATATTAGTTCATTAACTCACACTTTCAACAAAACCCATCCAATGATTCCATTTTTTGTATTTGCATCTTATATGTTGTGTTTTTTGTACTATTCTTTGGTAAATTGATAATAACATACATTATAATCCAATATAATAATGAAATAACCAATAATCGATAATCGAAATTGAGAAATAGAAGTGAACGTGTGAGATAGTCATACCTGTCAATGTAATATGAAAAGACCATTCTTTTAATTAATTTAATTGTTTACATTAATATATAGTACGGATGAAATCGACAATTCATTTGTACTTGTACGTTATTTTCACACGTTTGGGCAAATAATTCCAAAAAAAAATACCTTTGTTTATTCCAAATCGGGGTGGGGGGGGACCATTATCAAACAAGAAACAACTTTCAAACCCCAATTGACAAACCCCCAAACCCTGCAACCCCGCCCCACAGCAACCCCACCATTATTCATCCTAAACTCACCACGTCGGACAAATTTGACGGCGCGGAAGTGTTGCCACCAAGCTATTGCACGCACTCGTGGACAATTTCGCCAAAAAACCTCTTTTTTAACGAAAATAAAGGTTAGTTTTTGGGTTTTCAAATTCGTTTTTTTATATTCTAATTATTACTATATATAGTTACTTTTTCATGGGGATCACTTCATAATTGTTAAATAAGTAAGTTAAGTTCAACTATTTTAGTGCTTGTTCTTTATTTTCGTGTTTTTTCCTTATTTTTTTTGGTGATTACTTTGTGTAGGATGTTAAGTTCAGTTGTTTAGTATGATGTTAAGTTCAGTTGTTTAGTATGATGTTATGTTTGCAATGTTTGTTACGAAATAGGATTTGCCCGAAGATGTCATATTGCCCGTAGTTGTTAGTTTGCCCGAAATAGGATTTACGAAAATAATGTTTGTTACAAGCACGCTTGTTACTTAACTTATGATCATTTGTTCTTGTTGTAATGTGTTTAGGGTGCATATAGTTGACAGTAGTTGTTAGTTTGTAGTTATGATCATAAGCTTTGACTTAGTTGTGATCATAAGCTTTGAGTTTAGTTTAAATTCTTCTTCAGTAAAGATGTTGACATAAAGAATTCTGAAATGCTTGATTATCATAGGTTTGATGCTTGATTATCATAGGCTTAAACATATGGGTTTGATGCTTGATTATCATAGGCTTGATCATAAATGTTACTGAACTTACTGTGTAATTTGGAGTGATTTGGCTGTGTGATAAATGGGTTTTAGATGTGTGATTTGGAGTTACTGAACTTACAGTCGTTATGATCATAACTTACTTTATGAATGATTTTTACTTTGCATTATGCTTGTATGTTAAAAAACTATAGTTTACTTTGCATTATAAACTATAAATTAGTTATGATGATAAATTATTAGTTGTAACCTTTGAATGATTTTTTATTTTCAGAATGGTGAAAAAACAAAAAGTGAGTAAAAAAGATGTTCTTAAGGATAAGGATAGGCACACGAGAAGTCGCCATGTCACGGCCTCTACGAGTCGAATCCAGAAAAAGGTAGGTGAGCCCAGCACCCCATTGATTATCACTACGGATGATGCACCGAGGGATGACTCGGACGTGAGTCGAGAGACTGCATATGCTATTGTGCCAGTTGAGCAGACCACTGTCCCTGGCGAGTCTACTTCCCAGCATGAGACCGGAGAGGATCCACCTGACACCGAAGATGTCATATTGCCCGTGTCTACGATGACTGATGATCATGGGTTATTCGAGGGGATAGATGATATGGAGACGTTGGACATCTAGGAGATGATATCCGAGCTACCGATATTCGATATTCGTGTAGAGGGTCTGGGCGCTTCAGTAGAGGGCGATGGAGGGGTAGACGGAGGGCAAGAGAGAGATGAAGGGGGGGAAGGAGGGCGAGATACGGATGTAGGGGAGGAAGGAGGGCGAAGACATAGTCTACGAAGGGCGAGTGGGAGATGAAGGGGGAGACATAGTGCACGAAGGGGGGGATGGAGGAGGAGATAGAAGTTGAAGTCAAAGGCAAGGAAGAGGGGAGGGTGAACGTGGAGATGGAGGTGGAGGTGGAGGGCGAGGCCGAGGCCGAGGGCGAGCGGGAGATGACTCGGATGATGACGGTCAACCTGATGCGGATGATGATTGGCAGATCACTATGGATCCGGGAGGCGGTCCAGCAGATCCCGTACGGTTTTGGCGGTCTATCAATAATTACATAGTACTAACAATAATTATGTGCCCTTAATTACTTGATTACCAAAAACTACCCGATAAACTTGAGCATTATTTTGACTTCAAATAATCACACAAATTGATGTTATGTGTCATTTTATGTGTCTAATTTTTATTAATTATTCATGTTTTCTTATGATTTATATTTATCGTATATAGTTGCATTAGTCGTAAATTTGAGAAATGATGGCATGTGTTGGCACCTTTTAGTCGTAAATCAGTATACACACTCAGTAGGAGAACTTAGAAATCTATCCATTAGTCGTAAATTTGAGAAATGATGGCATGTGTTGCCACCCTTTATTGATTATGAAGAAATGACACAAATACTTGTTGCAGTAGTTTGAGAAATTTGAGAAATAATTGTTTCAAAATTGATGGCATGTGTTGCCACCCGTAAATTTGAGAAATTTAACACAAGGTTCCAGTATACACACTCATTTCATATTGTATTTGTTTGAGTAGTTTCATGTGCCTCCAATCTTTTAATGAACAATTATTTTTTCTAGTCAAAATTAGTCTCCATCAAGACCACATTTTGTTTCATCATATTAATGTCAAGATTTAACATCAATTGAGTTGTTATTCGGTGCAGTTATTTATCACTATATATAATGACTTTATTTTTATCACTTTGTATGACTTCATTTTATCACTATTTATTCAATCACTCTGTATGACTTCATTTTTACTTCAAATTGACTCTTTTTTTACTTCTTCATCTATATATAATGATTATAACTACAATGTTGTTTACGAGTTCATTTTAAACTAACATATATATATATATATATATATATATATATATATATATATATATATATTATATATATATATATATATATATTATATATATATATATATATATATATTTTAAGACCACCCTGTTCATAAAGTGCGTGATGTCATCATGAAGAGACATAATATGTCTCTTATCACCGCATTCGTTGAGAGATGGCATCGGGAAACGAATACTTTCCATATGTCATTCGGTGAGATGACTATCACCCTGTTCGATGTGGAGAAGATCTTGGGGATTCCATGTACGGGTCAACCGGTACGTCTGCCGGATGGGGACGGGGCACTTATGGATGAGGAGATCTACTTGGCTCTCTCTGGTGGAGTTCGGAATATTGGCTACAAGATGCATAATATGCGCGAGGTCGGCCTCCAGCCATCACAGACTTTGTCGGCGACACAACGTGCATGTTTGTACCTCGCCTATTTGTTTGGTTCCACATTGTGTCCGAACAAATCCGGAGATTACGTGCCTATCGACTATGTGACTCTCTTTCGAGAGGAGATGAGGACCGGAGCCATGACATATGGTGCGGCTACACTAGCATTCTTGTACCGTAGTTGGGGATGGCTTCAAAAGCTATGGCGAAGCAGATGGCAGGATGTTTGACTTTGCTCGAGGTAAACGAACTTATTGAATTTTATTATTCTTTTATTTTTTGTTTTACAATATTCAACTATAATAATCGTTCTTAAATTGTCTTATAGGCTTGGATATACGAGTATTTCCCGATTTTCCAACGGGGCCTGAATATTGCTTGGACTCCGGATGAGCCGAGAGCGTTCAGATGGTCTACTATAGTCGCCACCCAGCGAGATCCGGCTGATGTGGTCACCTATAGACGGGTCTTGGACCCCCTCACCACTGCAGACGTGAGTGTATCTTTTTTTTGACTCGTACCTTTAATAATATATTTTTTGGGTTAATATTAACTATATTTTACAACTACAGATTAAGTGGATCCCTTACGGTCGTGTTCCTCGTGACTCCATGACCTTCTATCACGGTTGTGTACGGTCTTTCGAGATCCATGAACCGCATATGCCAGATAGGGTCACCAGACAGTTTAGCCGCGTGCAAGCCATCCACGGTCGTTCATTAAAGAATTCAGCAGTAGTGATTCGCAGTGGAGTGTAGTGGGGGCACACCGGATGAATCCCGATGAGTTTGGGCCCCTTCTAGTCCACAACACCGACCATTGCACGAGGACGTACATGGAATGGTATCGTAGGCACAACCACCCTCGTGTCAGTGGTCCATCTGCCCCAGCTCTATCACCACCTTTGCGCTCAGACTTTGCTCGCGATTCACGTGTATGATATCATATTATTTATATTGAGATTATACTTCATATAACACCCGTATGTACATGTTCATGACTAACCAAATTTTTTTATTATGCAGGAATGGCAGGAGCTACGGGCCATTCTATTTGCAGTGGAAGGCAGCCGTGACCCGGATGAACTCGTGGAGGCCCTGGATAAAGCGTGTGAAGTACTGCGAAGTCGTGACTATTGATCTTTGTATTTGTCTAATTATGTAGATATATACAATCTGGATTTTATTTTGTATTTTCGTATTGTTGCTTTCAAGCAAAATACGAAAAGTGACTACGTTCTTTTATTATCTATGACTATATATTATTCAATCTAGCGCCGTTAATTTTAAAATGTATGTTTACAAAAAAACATGGTACATAGATCATACAATGTTAAGAATGGAATTTTAAAGAATGTACAGAATGAGCAGTCGAATTCATACAATGTTATCAGTAACCATTTTAAACATGGTACGTGTGAAAGTATCACACTATGTATTACACTACGGATTTGCATGTCATAATACAGTTCTATGTTCCACAGATATACACGAATGAATCATTAGATCAATAACCAACAAAAGTATCATACGTGTGAAAGTATCGTACTAGAGGTTTAGCTACATGTAAAGAACCTTTATCGTGTCACTAGGCTTGAATAAATAACTTGTACCAATTCAATTGATTTAATATGCATTATAAGCGAAACGTGTGGAGGCATCATACAAAAGCCTATACGACTTTAATTTCACCCGTTCAAAAGGGCAAATTAGTAAATTTACCCGATGGAAATAGGGGCGGGGAAATATATGCACCCATACCTATAGGATTCAGTAAAACACAACTTCAAAGTTGAGAAAATTCAACATAAAAATGGAAGCTGATTTGGAGATCTCACTCGATAAACTCCCTATCAAACGTCTCGAAAATATCGAAGAAAACGGCCTCGAACGCTTCCCTAGGTATATATATACACACTATATAATATCTCTAAATATTGTCAATTTTTTTTGATTTTATGCCTCAATTGAGACCGTAAAGCTTGTTAATTTATAGTATTTGTAATGAATATTTGTTTCTCGTATTGTATATGTATAATCGTATATATGTGTATATGCGTATGTATGGAGGTTCAATTTATATAGTCCAAACATCCGAAAAGGTTTTCGAGTTTGAGCCTGGAATGATTTGTGTCGATTAAGACCGCGAAGTTTGTTAATTTTGAGGATTGACGATTTTTTGTGATGAAGGGAGTATATGTGTGTGGATTTAGTTGCTAATGTGTATGTGTATGTTTTTGAATTTGTGAAGTGATGTAGGATATGATGAGAAGTCGGTGAGTTTGATTCGGAGGATTGATTTTGGATGGGCGGTGGAGAGAGCGGAGGAGCCGGATCGGAAGAAGCAGAAGAAGAAGAGTTTGAGTGGTACAACCGATGCGGCTAGTGGTGCAAGTGTTTCGTCTAAGGATTCTTCTTCTGCTGCTGCTGCTGCTACAAGCAACAAGGATACTTGGCAATGGCAGAGCTTAGTGGAGAATTTGCAGTTAGCTCTACAGGAGCTCACTGTCATTATTGAACTGATTAACACGGTATGTTTCGCGCCCTAACGACTTTCTTGATTCTACTTGTATATACGTGGGAGAATTATGATTTCAGATGGTTCACCCTAGGCAATGAGTTTGCCGATTTACCTGTGTTGTGCCTGAGTAGTTTGAATTAGAATATGAAATGATGAGGCTTAATGAGATCTTTTAGTATCTTCTTATATATTCTCAAAGTGTGTTTAAATTACAAAAAAATGAGTTCTAGTTGTAACTTTTTCTCTCGTCGAATTTAGTTTTATATAATTTGGGATAATGGGACGATAGACAGGTATATTCCAATGAAGATGTGTCTTTTTCGCCTTAAGATACTTTACTGCAAGAAATTTTGCAAATGTAATTCAATTATTTTGTGTTGACACTCGTGACCCTTGTGAACTGAGGAGTGGATGTTATATTCCTATATTGATTGAGCCCTGTTTCCGTAACTGATGGTAAGCAAATTCTGTTAATAGAATGTGTAAATTCCCATGTGTGATTGTGTCCCTGTCTTCATGATTACTTTGGGGGGAAGAATAAACAGTGTTGAAGTATTTTAAGTCAGATAGCTTTGGTTGATTTGTTGAATATAGGTGGAGGCAAATGATGCAGTCACTGTGGCTGGCATGACCAGGCCGAAGCAGCTACCGAATGAGCATCTGTCTGACCTTGCGGTATCTTCCGCAACGAAGCTGCAATGCTTCCGGGTAATGCCATTTCTTCTAGTCCTCCTTCATTGTCTATATAGCATAGTGACGTCATTGGTTCATATATCTAACAGACCCAGTATGAAAGGTGAAGCTTGCAGACTTGTACTCTATAGTAGTCTTTAAGCATTTAAAAACATAATCTTTTAAAAATTCTTTATGCATTTTCTGGTGTCTTTGTTTTGAAATTTTGACAGCACCTTGGAAAGTATTTAAAGCAGTCTGCCAAAGCATTAGACAAGCAGGTAGCTAGAGAAGCAAGATTCTATGGTGCACTTATCAGGTATATTGGACGTTGTACTTATCATGGTTGTTTCTTCTTGAAATGTTAAATTATTGTAATTACTAATCTGCTCATAGATTGCAGCAAAATTGGAAAGTGAAAAGACATCGCATGGTCGCTTCTGCATCTGGAAATGAAGGGTTTTACATTGATTTATTTGACAATTCACTATATGACCCAGCAGTAGCTTTGCGCCCATCTTCTGTTTCTACTATCCGAATTGAGCATGACTCCGCTGGAATGCTAGCTGTGAATTTACCTCCCAACTCATATCGATCTCTCAAATTCGAGTTGCTAGGTTCACGTTCAACTCGCGATGGAAGAAATCGTGAAATAAAAGAAGAGAGGTCCACAATGGATTCCTCCAGAGAGTACGATAAGGAAGACGTCAGTGATGTTGAGTATATTAGGGAAACCCATTCAGTTATTCGTAGAGTCCATCAAGCAATTTTTGACGAACAGGTATGTATTTGATCATCCTTTTATTCACCTTTGACATGTTCATATGCTTTATTAGACATTCATTTATTGCCAATTGAAATTTGGCTTTCGGCCTCAGGTATTTGATTTGGTGAATCGTGGAGCATTTAATCCCTCTCCAGGTGTCCATGTAACTGGAATTGAGGAAAACTTTTTACGTTTAAGTATCGGCGAGGTGGCTTCTCTATCGATTTCTCTTGTGCCTTCTGGTAAAGATGATGTCGTTCAATCAACAGATATTGATGATCTTGATACTGCACATACATCTCTGGAGTCCAGTAATTTATCAAATTCGGAAGGACAAAATGAATTGAAAAGAGTGGGGTTTCCTAGTCATCACTGTTTTGAAATATATTTGCAGCAAATATTTCATGAACATGTGTTTGTAAAAGCAAAAGGCAGATCTGGGTCTAATGTCAAAGCTCAGGCATCAGGCCCACCAATGAAGGAAAATCTAAATCTTCTGGGTCATTTTTGTATGTCTCTTGCTCATAGAATCTTCTCGAATAAAGTGCTCGTTGTGCTGGAAGATTTGGTAATGTCATATTTTTTGTTAATACAATATCTAGCACAATCTACTGCTTGTAAACTCATTAACTTACCATGATGCTTTAAGGTTGCCAGAACCCCATACGTCCAACTGATATCTCATCCTACTTGGCATTCTCGGACATCATGTTGGTCACTGTCCATGAAGGTTCCTCAATCTATTCTGAATCATGGGGGCCAACATACCACTCCTGGAGTTCATCATGCGACAGATGTCAAATCTCTATTCCAGACTATGGTGGTGGTAAATGATGATTGCATCAGTGTTGAGGGTGAAGGTGCTCCAAATGTTGTTGGTCTCTTCGAAGGCAGAACTGAGAGCATGAACCCTATGAACAGATATGACTGCGACGTTGCCGACCTTCCAGTGATTCTGTTGCAGCAGGTCAGTTTTCTTGTGAACAATTTATGAAATAACGAGTAGCAGGGTTGATAGTATAATTGTCATGCTTCAAATATATAGTTGATGGAATGTGGGTTGTACGAGAATGTTCCATTTTATTTGGATCTAGCACATTTCTTCATGAGAAAATGGCAAAACTAGCACCTTTTGAACTCTTTTTTAAACTTGGAGCACCATACACTTTTTTTTGCAAAAACATAGCACCTCCCCCCTTGCAATTGACTATTTTGCCCTTACTACTAAAACCTAAACAAACATCAAACACCATCTTCTCTTATCTTCTTCCTTACCTCTTATTTTTCCTCGTTCCTCCATTTCATCAATATTCTTCCATCTCCATCTCCAAATTGAAAACCTCCATCTTAAATCGACCAACACGTGAAATTCCTGCCCCGCGTCGTGGGCTACATCGTGTGCACATTGCACGACGATGCACATGATGACGCGGTCTGAAGAACTCCAGGGATCACTTGTCGTGTGCGCATAGTGTTCATGGAGCACTACTCGGACATTACAACTAACAAGGTTCCCATTTTCGTGTGTGCATAGTGTTCCTGGAACACTACTCGGACACTACGACTACCAGGGATTTGAGTCAGTTTCTGATAGTGTTCCGAGGACATTATCAGGAACACTATAATTACCAGGGATTTGATGGCTGGCTGAGTTCATAAAAAAATAATGTAATTGAGCTCGATAAGTTGCATCAAAAGAAAATAAAACATAATAAAACACAATAAAAGAAAATATATTTCCGAAGGCATAGTTCATAAAATTTCTTCATATTATAGATGGTTCATATTTTCGAAGACATAGTTCACATCAGATCATTGTCGCAGCTCACTGGACAAAAGATAATATAAATAATATTGTTTTTTTTTTTTCTAGAATAACCATAAAAGAAGACAATCAAATTAAAATATCATTTTCATAGAAGACATGGTTCCCATTTTCGTTCTTAGCCCACTTCACAATGTCGACACCAAACTTCCTTCAGAAATCGCGAGAGTGTTTTGCCTCTACATCTTTCAAGCTCTTCTACATGGCAAGACATTGAACAAATTTGCAGCTATACACCCCACAATCATGTGTATTTGGCTGTCATGGCACATTAACATAGCTCACGTTAAAGGGAATATCTGGATCCATTTTATCTTTGATATTTCAACCTCCATGTTGTATAAGCTCGGTACAATGGCAGCGTGAAGCCCAAATGTGTCGGTGTGGATATCTTGCCTCAGCGAATCATACACCTTGATCTCTTTCTCTTTGAAATCATATTCATAAGCAACCCAATGCATGTTGGCAATATTATGTATCCCATAGACATTATCGCAATCCTTCCATGGCTTGCTTAGTCAGTTGTCATTGTGTCTAGCGACAACTTGACACAACTCCATATTCATTACTTCCCATGGTACATCCATTTGGTCATGGCCTTCTGAGACAACAACTCCATATAACTAAACTTTTTGCAAAACACTTCCAAACTTACAACATCATAACAAACAGGCGCATATAGGTGTAAACAAGCACATATAGATGTAAAACAAATGTCTTTCGAGACATTTCAACAATATCCAAAAAAAGTGTCTTTTCACATAAACCAATGTACAATATACCATTTTTTCCTTTAATGTCCCTATTTGCATAGAATAACTCAAAAAAGTAATGATTGCATCATATAGTTAAGTGATAATTAGATTATTAATGATTGCTTTATAGGGGCATAGATGGAAAGTGTGAATGTAATGATTGTTTCTTAATTTGTGTGAAATGTCTACAAAGACATTTGTTTTGGATTGGAGTGAGTAATAAACTAAGTTTTTGCTTATAAAGAATACTAAAAATCCAAACTTTCTTATAAAAACAAACTAAAAATCGAATATAGTACTAAATAAACTAAGTTTTAGCCAAATAATACTAAATATCCAAACATTTTTATGAAAACTACCGAAAAACAACTAAATATCAAATCTTTATACTAAGATATTAATTATCAATGAAACAAACTAAAAAAAATTCAATCTTTTCTCAAAAAACTACAAAAAAAAAACTATCAAAACACAAGACTATACGATAGAAACTAATTTTTTGCAAGAAAACTAAAAAAAATCCAATCTTTTCTTGAAAAACTACAAAAGAAATTACGAAAAAACAAATCTTTATACTCAAATATTCATTATAAACGAATTAAAATACTTACTTAAATGAACTCCAACAATTTTTAAGATAAAAAGCTTCGAAAAGTTCAAGATGTGAGATTTTTTTAGAGAGAATTTCTTGGGGGAGGGGGGGGGAGATGAAACGTGTGAATGAATTTCGGGTGTGTGTGTGTTAAGGTGGGAATAACCAAATGGAGGGGGAAGATGTTTAATTTAGTAGTAAGGGCATAATAATCAATTGCAAGGGGGGGGGGTGTGCTATGTTTTTGCAAAATAAAGTGGAGGGTGCTCCAAGTTTAAAAAGGGTTTTAAAAGGTGCTACTTTTGCCAAATTCTCATTTCTTCATGTACCTTTATAAGTTTACCATTCATTTGTTTTGGTGCTACTTATAAGTACTCAGATGAGAAACTTGGCCAACATCTTGTTTTCTCAATTATGGATATCATCTTATGGCTGTCTGTCTAATTACGATCGATGTATTTCATTAACTTATTTATGCTCGTTCTGATTTTTGTGACAGATTGCAAGTCATATAATTCGATGGCTGCATGAGGAAGCTCTCGTGGTGGGTATTAAAACAAATAGAGACTTCCTTTCATTATCATTTGAGATGGACCAGGGGGACACCCTTGCCTTGGCGGCACATGTAGACCCTGATGACCCTAAAGGATGCATATCATGGTGGTTGGTGATGGAAGATAGATCGAGAGAGGATCACGGATCTCAAGCCAATATCTGCACATATGATTCTCAAACCAGGAAGTTCTTAGGATTTTTACCTTTAGAAGTTTTGTACTCTACATTGTTGGATTTGGTTAGCCTCTGCAGCAACTACGGTATCCATTGATGGCATTAAAACTGGTACATTTGGTTTACATGTTCAAGTAGATCTTGGAAGTTGCTGGGGGTCATATGATTAAATATGTTGCCTGTTGGATTCTCTTGTTCTCCTTCCGGTTCACTAGTCAATACACAGTTTTCCGCAGACACGAGTTTGGAGGGGTGCCAGTTTGGACTTACATAATTTGACAGAGTCATGGTAGCCGAGGCCTTATCGATGTATTGTGTGCAATGGCAAGTCCGTTAAAACCAGCTCTTATGATGGTTTTTCGTATCTAGCGAGCCAGAAATCCATAGGAGTTGTAACAATATGAAGGTTAGAGTAACTGTAGGTTTTTCCCAAAATGCAATGTGAGTTCTGATTATATACTTAGTATGATTTTTGACAGACACATGTATTGAGCTTTTGTACTTCGCTAAATTGTCATAAGAAAACAAGCACCAATTAAGAATGGAGTGGGTGCAATATGCAAGTCCTTTCACTGGCAGTAAAATTGCATTGGTGAGACTCTTTCCACCGTAAAACATTTTTACGCCATCGTGCTTTATATCCTTTTTAGTCAAGAAATAATACAGAACGCACGAAACGTAGAATCGAGCACACTCGCGAGCTTGAGCGTGGGTATAAGAGCCCTGGAGGTAGTCTTCGCCAATTAGATGACAAAGTTAGAAAATTAAGAAAAGAAGATTCCAATAAGTACATTCCACAAGTAGCGCAAGGAACAAATCTATTACTCCTACTTGTAATAGAGACGTCAACTCCCTCCTGATTCCCGTCCAAGAATTGCACTTAATCTTGTTCTCATTTTTTTCAAGATCCTCTATCTTTGGTTGATTTATTTATACGTTTTTTTGATGAATCAAAGAAGCAAAAGATGAACTTTATACAGTCCGGACTGCAAAGGAAGCAGATTCAAGGTCTGAGAGATCGACCAGAGAAGGAATGCCGGACCAGGAGTGAAGGCCGTTGATCTGGGGAGGGGGGTTAGAGACGATGGAGGGAGAGGGAGGAGGGGGTTGTCGCAGGTCGTGGGGGATGATTGTGAGGGAGGGTGTTAGGATGATTGACTAAATTACCCTTCCTTAATTGTCATGTGACAATCACGTGACCAACACAACTGAAATTAGACGAAAATTTTAACGGAGTGATCAAATGGAATACAATTTAAAACATAAATAATCTACTGAAACGTTTTAAATGATAGGTGATCAAAACCTTTCGAGAATATGGGTGGATAGGAGCGTTAGGCCGGGGGTTGAACCTTTTTTAAGAATCTATTACTATTAGTTGTTGGCTGTTGCCAACCAAAAACCTTTATCGTGCACGCACATACTTTTCATCCCACCGAAACCCCGTGCCATGTTTTTCCTTTTCTCTTGCTTCTTTTATTACATACTCATCAATTTGTCTGCTTTTGTCTACATTAACATGCATTTGTGATTCAACATGATTTATATATATATGTCAATGTTAACATGTTATGATAGTCCGTCTTTGTTAAGTCCACGTGTAAATTTCATATATGTAATCCAATCGGACCGAGTTACACGACGAGTACAAAATTGATAAACCATAAACTCAGTCTCACGTTGGTCGATTGTACTTTTTTTACATATATATAATCAATTGGTTTTAGTACCTAACGACGCATTCTTAACATAATTTGATACTGAATTTGCAAGAATTCTTGATTCCCTTTTTGGGTATACAGAATTTTTTTCAACTGTTGGATGAAATGATATTGGTTTTTCAAATGAAATGAGTACTTTTTTCAATGTTTGGTAATGGGGTAGGTGAAAGATTCAATCTTTAATTGTTTGTCTCTTGAAATTCTGTGTTTCTACATTGGGTTGTGTGAAAGACTGGTGATTTTCTTGGTCAACTGATATTGACTTCTTGTGAAGTCCAATGCTCTTTGAATTGAAAGACTAACGGTTAGCTGATTGGTTCATTGTCTGATTGTTGTATGTTACCAGTCATTTTTTGACAACGTGAATTACAATAGGGGTGTTTATTAGACCAATCGATTTCGTCCACGTGATCATCGAAATACTGAGTTCGACGTGGGGAGAGTTCTCGATGATTATATTACTGGAGTGAAGTTATATTTTTCGCGTTCGTTGATTTTTGCATCGATATAAAGATTTGGGGCTTATGTCTGGTGGAAGTCCTAGAGGCGGAGGGTTTGTGAGACTGAGGCATAGTCAAGGTTATGCCTCTGGGGGGGAAGATCTTGAAGATGATGCGAGTTCTAAGCCGCCTTCTCAAGCTTTTACGATTACAAGGACACGAAAATGGGTTGATATATTAGAGAACATTCTTTGGATTGGTTCAGCAATGTCATTCATATACTATGGTGATGGAAACTCCAATTTGTTTTTCCTCTTGTGTCTTGATAGTCGAATACGAAGGTATGACTTGAGTCTTAGCTTCAAACATGGCATTATAGTTTTCAGTCCTATCCATGCCTATTTGTATATAATTGTAGTGAATGCATATTTGCAAGCACCTGCTAGTATTTATAATTGAAGTTTTAGCAGCATATGTAGTATTTCCTTCGCGCTTATATGGCCTAACACGTCTGTATAGTCGTATGTACTGCTTGGAGGAAGATCTTCCATATCTTTAGAGACCCACCTTACAATATGCGGTAAAAAATCCAGAATAAGTTATTTAATCAACACTTCTTACAACTTACAAGTAAGATTGGAGGAAGTTGGTTTAAGTTTAGCTTTGAACTGTCATGAACTCATGATGTGTTTCTGTGCTAGAAATAAAACGATCATTGACTAGCAATTAAAATATTAAATGTAGCAGATCTTACTGCATTTGGATTGTTTTTTCGGTTATGCATTCCCTGTCTGAATTAAGTTACTCTTCAAGTTTAAAGATCATATAAGGGTAAAAGACCAGGAGACGAGATTAAAAGTTGACAGAAGGAACGGTACCCTCATTTTTATACCTGTACTTATGTTGCTACATATGTTTAGTGAATTAGTCTTGCTGTTGAAGGAATCGTCCCAACCATTCCGTAGAGGTCCATATATATTTGCATCCTACTTGCAGGACTTCATATATTAGAGACTCTCAATCAAGCATAATACAGTAACATGCTATTAACCGTTTTCAGTTCAACTGTATGCTAATACAGTTCTTTATAATGACACTCGTGACACGACCCATAAAGAAGGAAGGACTATGCAACTTCATGATCCAGCTTACTTATGGAACTTCGCTTTTGTAATTTCTATTATCAGAGTCAATATATAGTACAATTTACTAGTAAGTTTAAATTAGTTACTATTTTGCAAAACAATAAATCTTGTACACCATTATGTCCCAAACATAAGTTGCTCTACTTTGAAAGACAACTGTCATGTGCTTGTCCTCTTTGCATATAGGCATACTAATTTTTTTGTGATTCCTGGAAGTGGATTAATTGTCAAGATGAGTTTTTTGGGTCAAGAATGAAGGAAAATTTTCTTGATTCCAATGTGTTGACGAAGAAGCTTTTATTTTGCTAGCGACTGGTTGATGACCTGAACTGTCTATTCCTGTTGATTATTGAGCATAGATAGTGAGATTACAGTGCATCCATATTTAACTTTTCCTTAGATTGTTCGCAGATTACATCTGCTATGTTCTTTAGGTGTACTCATCAAAAGCATTTCTAGAACTGCGCTTACATCTCCTATTTATCTTCATATGTTCTGTAACTACCTGTCCCCTTCGACGTTCATTGTAAACTGAAGGTGGTCTTCGCATGTACTCTGTACGTCCTACAAAATTTTACGTTCCCTCATTTTATATATGTTTGCTGCTACATATTCCAACTTCGAATTTTGTATGTTGGAATAATCTACTGTGATTTGCCAATTATATGGATTATGGATCATAAGCTCAGTTCTATTTAATACTTTACCTGTTTACCTTAGGACACCGTTGTATATTGGGATATTAGCCGTCAGTTTGAATGTCTCGTATTTCTTGTACTCGGGTATGATAGCATGGGGATTCAAGAAGTATAGTGAGAAGTGGGAAGTCTCAAGCACGGCTGCCCTTCCTTATATTACTACGCTTGGGCTGTTATCCTTCTGCTTGTAAGACGATTTGACTTTTTCCAATTCTTGGTCATTTTAGTTAATGTAGTTAACTTGAAAATATTAAAACTGTTGTATTGGTTCCAATGACCTCTTTTGAGCAGATTCTGTTTTGCTTTGTGGCCTATATGGAGTTTCCTGACCCTGCCTCTCGTGGTAAGTCTTGAACGTGAAATTTAGTATGTCTATTCATATGTAAGTCGTACGCTTCTGGTGCCAATTCTTTTATTTTCCTCGCAGTTCACTCTTTTCATGGCTTGCATGGTCGTAGTCCCATACTTGGTGTTTGGAACCTTTAAGCCACAACCTGAATCACTTCGTACAGATTAGACATAATCAGATCGAATTGGAGCCTTTAGGCACTGAAGACCGCATATAGCTAACCCAGATACTTTTTTTGCGAAGTTATCGTTGATGTAGATAGGCTTCTTTTCTCCATCGATGTTGATGTTGTGGTTTAGCATGATCGTTTCAATCAACAGAATGAAAAAACTCGACAATTTAGTCGTGGCTCCATATAGATCAAATGGGATGGAGATCTGGAACTGTTCTATAGAAGGTACAAAATTGAAAAACTGTTCCTTATTTCAGCTTTGCCTGATTATGAACACAGGTGTAGTTCTCATGAAAAGTTCAATTGAGGTTCTATCTTCATCTTATTCAAGTTTTTATCAATGTTTTGGTATTATATTATTCATAACTTCTCATTAAAGGTTTCTTATTTAACAACGAAATAATTTTACACTCTTTCATATACTAGCGGTTGGTGTAATATTACCGAGTTTATTGTAGCAATAGTCTCGGTAAGTGGGATCAAGTTGCACTTTCGTCCCGCTAAATAGGTAGTGTTGCAACAACATTCCCTCTCCTAGTACACATGTGGTTCGCAAATAGTCTCTAAATTGATATTGCTCTTTAAAAATTGATGGATTTGAGCAATTTTGGGGTAAAATATTATTCTTGAAACTTTGATGTCATGTTTTGGGATTGAGAGTTCCTCTTAGATTCGAGTTTGATCAATAGGTTTCACTTTCATCCCAATAACTTGGACCCACTTATTAATCACAACCCCAATCCCTAGACATGACCCAAAAGTCTTAAAAATTGCCTATTTACCACAAAAATTGTTAAAACCCGTTCATTTTTAACGATATGGTTAATTTAAAGACTATTTGCAAATCACATGTACACTATGAGAGACGGTTACTGAAAATGCAGCTTGACCTTACTTATTAAGATCATTGTTACAATTAACTCTAATATTTACCTACTAATAAATTTCTAGGTTCATATATTTTTATATTTGGTTCAGTTGTATTAATACGACATGTGTGTCTAGCCATCTAGGGAATACTCTTTTCACTAAAGTTGGTTTTCCGTCCACTATTTTATTTAGTCAACGATTAGTCAACGCATATGTGAAGCATGTGATATTTTTCGAGGAGTATTTTTGTCATTTCTCATTGATATTATATAAAGAAAGAAAATACCCATTAGACGGCGCTCATAGATTACGTGATGTGTCATCCTAGGTCTTTTCACTTAGACATCACTTTTCGTAGCAGCGTTTTTATGTATTGTCTAAGCCCTTTTTGAGCGATGTCTAAAACTTTTTTAAAGTAGTGTATAATTCTAAATAATTTAGAAAAATACTTTATCCATTTCAAAACGATAAGACTGTTTCATTTTTTTCATGTCTAACTCATTAGCAATAATTAGCTAATTACAATATAAAAACCGGCAAACAGCGGGGATGACCACCTATGTTTGGGCAGGGACCCAATTGATCACTTAACTTCAAAAGGTCTCAATTGATCACCTAACTTCTTAAATCGTTCATATGCAGTATATTGGTCAATTATAATGTTAATTATCGACTAATTACATCACTTGCCCATCGTGCGGTCGTTAATCAGAGAAAATTTAGTAATTTCACATATTAATTTTCTGAAAAAGAAAAAAATTAATCCAATTAAAATAACCCCAGATCCCCAATTCAATCCTACTAATTTTGCGTGTTTCACAAATGAGGACTGAATCGGGGATTTCAGGTTATTTTAATGGGATTATTTTTTCCCCAGAAAATTAATATGTGAAATTACTAAATTACCCCTGATTAACGACCACGTGCTGGACACGTGATGTAATCGGTCGATAATTAACATTATAATTGATCAAAGCGCGGAATGGGAACGATTTAATAAGTTAGGTTATCAATTGAGACATTTTGAAAGTTAGGTGATCAACTGGGTCCTTACCCCAAACATAGGTGATCATCCCGGTCGTTTGTCGTATAAAAAATTATAAAAAAGTTACTTTTTATGAAAATACTCTTCAATATAAATCTATTGATATTAATTTTACTTTTTGAACTTAAGAATAATAAGTAATCGAATAGCCTAGTGGTTAAGGCTCTTGCTAGAGACTAGAAGGTCCTGGGTTCGAAACTCACCTCATCGTTAATTTACAAACAAAATAATAATAATAATAACAATAATAAGTAATTGATGATCAAAGTTGGACACGCAAAATGAAAACATCATCTATATAGGCGTTTTCGGCCAGATCCGTTTGTGAAAGAATAGAATGAATGAGAAAGGTGAGGAATTTGGAACCACTAACGAAAATAGATATAGGAGAAATCGTTGGGATGTCAAATAGGCTTTTGGGGATAGAGGGACTTGAACCCTCACGATTTTTAAAGTCGACGGATTTTCCTATTACTAAAAATTTCATTGTTGCCGGTATTGACATGTAGAACGGGACTCTATCTTTATTCTCGTTCGATTAATCAATTCTTCAAAAGATCTATCGAACTATGGAGTGAATAATTTGATCAATGAATACTCGACTCTTTCTTCTATGCTTATTATTTGATCTATATAAAACAAGAATGTAAAAAAAAAGAGTCAATTTCATTGAACACCATCATTATTATTGATCCAACAAGCTTGATTATATACCAATAAAGATAGAAGGAGCATATTATCATTCTAACGTCTGTCGTGAACCCTATTATAAAATATGTGGAAGAAGTAAATTTTAAGACGTGCCTCAACTAAGACTTACTAGAGCTTACATTTCAATGGACAACACTATACACACATCTTTTGAAATGGCCATTTTACCCCTCCACTTAATTTCCTCATATATTACACTTCCAAATAGGAGGAGCATATTGGTCATTCCATGCTACAATACGCCACTATTTTGGTGTGTATAACAGATCAGCGTTTTAATACATACCAATAATAATATTTTGATGTGTGGGTAGTTCATATGCATGCAATTAGAGCCGTTAACGAGCCGGTTTTTTACCAAATCGGTTCGGACCGGTAAACAAACCGGTTCACTCGTAAGTCGAACTGTTAATAAAATCGATTTGAATGTTTGATTCGTAACCCGTTCGAAATTAATCTAAAAATAGCCGGTTCGCTAATCGAATCTTAAAAATTTGTTCGTTAGTCGGTTCAAAATAAAATCGATTGCCCGATTTGCTAATAGTTTCAATCGAAATTCGTTTTTCCACTCGCAAATCGGATAGTTAGGCCATGTTTGGTGTAACTTTTCAAATAAAAGTGAATATTATAAACAATTTTAACTGACGATTAACAAGCGGGCAAAAGATTAATGAGCGATTTTCAACGAATTACGAACCACTACCGATTAGAATTAAAATTATATTTAAATAAAATGAAATTTATAAACATTTTAACGAGCGATTAACGAGCTAGTGCAAACAATTTACGAACTGTAGAAACGAATCGTAACCGGTTTGAAGTTCAATCCGAACGAACAAACGAGCCGATTTTAACAAACCAATTCAAGTAGTCAACTACTCAACTATTCCAATTTTATGTACTTGATTGATTAGTCTACGTAAAATATTGCACCATCACTTGAACTAAAATTCAACCTTTATTGTCACAGACTCATAGTTAGTCTACGATATCGATGTCTGCCATAATTTTAACCAAATTTTATGTGCAAAAAAGTCATCATGAATTGTGGTCTAAAGTCATTTCAAATGATGTAAGTGTGAAGTTTAGGCTTATAATCTAGAGTATGTGCTACTCCACTAAATAAAGCTAACGTTATCAAAATGTACACTATTTTCTTTTTCATGCAAGTGCTTTTGTTGATTTATTAATTACCCATTTTAAGTTGAACTTTATCCTATTTAAATTAAATTAATTAGCTTTTTCACTTTTCAAGTTTTCATTACAAATTGTATCATAAATGTTTTTATTTTCTTACTACTTCAATAAATGAAAAATTAACATCATTTAATTTCTTTTTGATAATATAAGGACATATATTCATACATGGTTAAGATTGTGTTTCTACTATATAGTCATGTTAATATTTACTTCATTCAGGATATTCTTTGGGCTATTCTGCTCAAGTAGCTCGTCTGAGCTCTCAAGTGCAAGTGATAATTACATACTGTCCCTAACCGGACCCAGGAACTCGATTCCGGTGGTGCAAAATTTTTATAAATAAAATAATTTTTTACAAAATAAAAATTGAAAAGGGTATCATTTTATTCAATTGTTTTAAACTGTAAAAATATAGAAGGAGATATTTTTATGGAGAATAATAGTTGTCGTTGTCAATATATTATAGAGATACCTATATTTATAGGTAGACATTAAACGTAACCAACACTACAAGCTTATGGGCTAGGATTACTTGCCCATTAGCTTAACACTATCCCTCAAACTCATGGTAATTTTATAGAATTTCATGAGTTTGCAATACAACAATAATAATAGTAAAAACGAAAAATAAATTGGATCAAGTCGGATCCATGATCAGTGCGTGCCGGATTCGCCAGACAACGCGTATCGCCAATGAATAACTGACAGTACGCCATCCTTTTCTAACCTGTCAGATCGGTGCGTATAGGACTCACCAGACTCTGTTTAATTCGCCAATCAGAATCTAACAGAAACGCCATCCTTTTCGAGACTATCTGTTTAAAAGTCCACTTTAACTGGGAGTGGAATAAATCAATTCATTGTTTTCATTTTCTTTTTCAATGTGCTACTCTTCTTGTCCATAATACTATCTTTCTCTCCCAAACTCATGGTAATTTGTTTAAATTTTCATGAGTTTGCAACAATACTAATGCGAAAAACAAAAATCTCAAACTATGAAGGGCAAACTTTAAAAAATAGTAAATTTCAAACAAAAATCTCAAGCTCGAATAGAATAACATATTGTCATGTAAATTGAAAAAATATTAATATAAATATTCAAATTTTAATCGAAAATGCGATTTGAGATCTAAATGAGAATATTCGAAATTGTATTGATCCAATTATTGGACATACATACTCGTATTTGTTTAGCATTCGATAGTCGTTCATTTACATTCATTTTATATTAGTCTATACAAACAATACATTTTCAACTTAAATAAATATACATATAGCGCTCATTTACAAAAAAAATGAATATACATATAATATATTTTTATATTCTAGATTAATATGTAACTAAATTTGAAAATAGAAATAAATGAGGGGAGGGGAGAGATGAAGTTGAAAAGAAATAGAATTAATTTTAAACATATCAATTTCAATTCTATTCAAATTTCATCAAAAGAAAACCAATTACATATTGATTGACCTATGGAAACAATTCATTTTAAAACCTAAGTAGATCCAGCTCTGCTCCTGTCTTCGAACAAGAACTTAGAACAAGAGCAGTGATGTGAGCATATATTAAAAATTCTATATGTATCCTAAGAGTTTCCTTAAAAAAATTTTAATTTTGAAGTTATGAAAACGAAATTTTTATATAATTCCAAAATCAATATTTTTCGTAGAAATAAGTTTAAGTTTTTAATTTTCCTTAGAAGCATATGAACTCAATAACTTTCAAAAAGAAGAAGAAGTTTATATATTGATTTAATATTAATTTTTTTATAACTTATTTGGTAATATACATACATATAACATATAACGCACACTTTTAACGTGTTAGATTATTACAATTGTCTGTTCATTTTTAGACTTAACTTTTAAATATTTTTACAAATAATATTAAAAGATGTAAATATTCTACATAAAATTTTAATCATTTGTCAACATCTTATTACAAGCTTTTATGTAACATTGATTTCAAAATATTTTATTTTATTTTTAGTATAATTCATATATATATAATATTTATGTTTATTCGAATTTCTTTTAACATATAGAACTTATTTTTATTTTTTGTATTTTTTACATCGTCTCTTAAATGTTTCTATAATATTTTCGAAATATTTATTTATTTCTTAATTTTACAATACATAATTCACTACAAAATAAAGTTGAATAATGGGCAAACCACAGAGTATCGTTCCATGTAGCTCACGTATTTGACTTGAATCTTTTTATTTTGCTTTTGTATTTTATTTCTTCTTGAAAAATGAAATAATTTTGACGTATTATTGAGCTACATGGGCTCACGTATTTGACTTGAAAAATAATAATTTATTATTCATATTAAACAAACATAGTCTTTATTTATAAATTTCAAAAAATAAATAATATTAGTAAAAATAGTTTATGTATTTGATGAGTGATAAACGAATAATATGATGTGACACAAAGTATTTGGTTTTTAAAATACTAACTGTTTTGGATCATTTTAATGTCTCAACCAGTCAACCACCATCTCCTCTGAAAAAATCGTCGCCCTATGGACCTGCGTCAAATTGATTTTATTCCTTTTAATGCCTACTCTGTACGAGGCCATCATCTCCTCTAAAAAGATTGTTGTCGTATGGACCTGCTATAAATTAATTTTATTTCATTTAATATGCCTATTCTATACGTGGTGACTGATTTGAACAAATTAAAAATAGTCATAAGATTTAATAAATTGAAATTAGGTTAATTTAATGGTTACAATTTAATTAACACCAAATTAGTTCATACACAAGAATTGACTCAATTAATTCTATTCTACTTAATGTCTATTGTATACCAAGAAGAAAATGAATTTTAATTGATTCCTCCTTTTTAACACCACTGACAGTGTATTCATTGTGTAGTATCATTGTACTGGAATATAGCTCAGTGATAAAGAGTCTTGGTGTTGTGGTGTCTCTTTGCCTCTTCTTTATTTGGTGTGGTTTCAATTTCCTTTGAATTGATTGTCAAATTGAAGTATTGTACAAGGAAGCCAAAGTACCCCTGACCACTGAGACAAATTCGCGCTAACATGCGACATCAATCCCAGGACAGGGAAGATGTCGGGACCCTTACTTTAAGGGTCTCAAATTTTTTAGTAATTTAGTATCATTATGTTGTATTTTTATGACAATCTATTTCAACATGTCACCTTTAATCTTTCATATTCCCTCTTCAACTACCCAAATCCCTTCACCATTTTCCTAAAATCAATCACATCACTATGCAGAAAAATGCTGCGAAGAATAAATAGAAGTTCAGTTCCATAAAAAGAAGAGATAATGCAGCCTCATAGTCCATCCAGATTGTGGGGAAAAAAAAATACAAAGATGTTTTTATATAGTGATGATGGCACCTTAATGGGATTTTCAGAATCAGACAAACATGAAATTTTGGAAATGAAAACATAAGCATACGCGTGGAGTATCAACAATTCTGCAAAAACTTTGTAAGGGGGGTGGTGTGGAGTTACTTGGAGCCAGACGCGGCTCTAGCGAATTTGGTGTGGTTGGTTCAAAATATAGATTAAAATTTTTATTCATTTTTTGTATTACACTAACATAATATTTATGACAAATTTTTTATTACATGTAACACTTTTTCTGAATATATTAGATATTTATCCTTAAAATACTAAGTAAATTATTAATTCCATCATAATTAACTTAAAAATATATATATGAAATGTCTAAAGTTTATTTTTATAACTAATGAATAGTTAGACTTCATAGGTGCTATAAGGTAATATAAAAAAATTGTACCTAGGAGGTGTTGAACTCATGACGTCATAAACACATATACATAGTTACCAACTAAGCTATACATACTTTTGGTGGTTCAAATGAACCACCTTGAGCAATACCAGGTCCGTCCCTACTAGGTGAGGGAGTGTTGTAGGTGGAGTGAAATTGTTCGAATTAATCCAAGAATATTATACACACCATAAAAGTGCTTTCATAGAAGTGAAATTATAATTTTAGCCTCAACTCAAACTTATGCAAGTATTACCTTTCCAAACAGGACCGGGGGGGGGGGGGGGGGGACAGAATTTCCTTTTCACTCAAAAATAATATTGTGTTGGTGTGTGTATAACAGATCAGTAAATTACTTGTGAATGTGAAGGGGTTATTTGCGATGAGGATATGGGCTAAGGATAGCGGTGTAAGGTTGAAGATGATGTGTTTATTTTTCATTAAGCAAATGAATTAATTATTAAGAACCACCACCACCACTAACCTTTCATCTTCAATACAAAAAGGCACCACCAACACTAACCTTTCATCTTCAATACAAAAAGGCACCACCACCACCACCACCAACACCAACAACCTTTCCTTTCTTTTTCAATACAAAAAACCACCACCAACCTTCAACCATCATCTTTATTTTTCACCAATCACCACCAACTTTCAATTCATAAAAACACCACCACTAATCACCACCTTTCTTCTTCAATGCACAAAACCACCATCACCAACCTTCAACCACCCACCCCGCCACTGCCCAATTTCCGCCCCCCACCCACTGCCCTGATTTTTGCCGCCACCCCCCACTGCCCCAATTTCCCCCCTCCCATTTAACTGTAAAATCGTGTTCTATTTCCCCCCAAATCCTTGTGGCATTTCGAAATTGTGATGGGTGGGTGTGGTTTTGGATTTTTGGGTGTGAGGTTGTTGATGGTGGTGGGTTTGAGAAGAATAAGAAGAAATGGGAAAGAAGATAAAGTAGTGGTGGTTTAGAATTTGGGGTTGTTAGTGGTGGAGGATTTGTGAAGGCGGTGGTTGTTGTCGGTGAAAAAGATGAAGTGTGAAGAAGAAGAAGAAGAAGAAGAAGAAAAAGAAAATGGTATGTATGTAATTTGTTTTAATTTTGAAGGTAAAATAGTCTTTTCATGACGAAGAGTGCTAGTCATTTACAAAAAAAAAGTGATGTGTGCTCCAACTTTAAAAAATACTTTCAAAGGTGCTAGTTCCATTTTCTCCCTTAGTGAACAACATTTTATTTTTCCCTTCTCCCTTCCTCATTTATCTTACTGTACCTTTTATTTTCTTTCTTTTCCTTTATTTATTTCTCGATTTATTATTGTTCTAGAGCTTATTTTTCAAAATATTGGCTTAAATTACACTTATCTTTCTCAATCCACTTTCATAATTATTTAGTTTTGTAAATTTATTCTATATTTTTTACTATTCATTTTCCTTCATTAATAAGTATATTACATATTTTTCAATTTTATCACTCTCCATGATTTTTAAACTCCGCCCCTCCTAATTTAATACTCCCTCATTTCACTTTAATTGACTTCACTATTTTTGAAACACAATTTTAATCATCAATTACTTTGTATATAAATTAAAAAAAATTATAAAAAATAATATTATGAAAATATTTTAAAAACAGATTCAATTGTATCGATTTTATATTTTCTCGATGAATAGTGAATATAAATTAATTTGTAGTTAAAGTTTGACATGAACTCCCAAAACATCAATTAAATTGACAATAAGGGAGCGGATAAATACATTTTTCTAGACCATTTGAAAGTGTATAATGAACTTTTAGTTGATAATTATATATTTTCCCTAAGCTATAATAAGTATATTTATTTGGATTGTAAAATGTATTATTTTCATCTATCAATAGGTAAGGTAATGATTTATTTATTGTTGAAATCTATAAGATTTAAATCTATCTTCTTCAAAGTTTGAATATAAACTATAACGAATATACTATTAAATTCATATATTAGTAAAATAATGTCAGAGCGAAGTTGAACTTGATTTTTTGTATTCGGATCGAATAAGCATATAAATTCATATACTGATATTAAAATTTTAATTCAGTCATATTCTATTCGAATTAGATTCGGTTCCGTTCTACTCTAATCCACCGCATCGTGGAGTAGTGACTTTGTTTGTTTTCATTGATTAATAAAATGAAAATGATAGTTATAAAAACAAGTCGAGTTAGACTCGATTTTTGTATGCGTATTGCTTTTTCTTTTACAAAATTTGCATCAACGGAATCGGACTCCTGGATCCGTCCCTGCCGATCTGCTAGTCGTCTAACACATATTTATTGTTTACCAAACACACCATTGTCTTTGGCATTACATTACCAAGTCCAAGTGTTGGATGTTTTCAACATACAATTGCGTATTGCAATTAATGGTTTAGGTTGGCTTTTTTGTTACCCGCATGTTGTATGTTCTTTTGGGTATTTTGTCTTGTTGAAAATGCTCATTATGCTTGGTATGTTGTGCCGTTGAAATTTGAGATTTTAACAAAATGGGCCCATCTTCCACCTAGCTTATCTACCAAATTTTCCAACTATTTGAACACCGAAAGAGTAAAATAAGAGGATGTAATGACCATTGTACCCCTAATAAAATTAGTTTTTTTATGGACTTATGTACATCAGCTCCCCTATAAGTTATAATAGGGGTTCAACTTACTAAAACTGACACTTTTTCAGCTCCCCTAAAATAGCTTGACTCTCTATAAATTATTCACTCACCCTCAAATTTATATTCTCCCTATTCTCTAGTTATAATTACTATGGCTCAATTAGTTGTGAATAATAGGGGATCTGCTAAGGAGCAACTAGTCCCAAAAATAGAAAAGTGACAATTGAGAGTGAATTATAGACGAAAATTTAGGGAAGCTGATGTTCATGCTCTTAGAGTATTCTCAGCACATTATACATAAAATTTCTCTAAAATTAACTATTCATACCACTTTATCAAATTTAAAATCTACTTTTAACATTTCATGCAAAATCAGATTCACTATTTATATTCCTCAAATCAACTATATTGTTTAGGTCCAAGTTGAAGACAACTCAAATTATTTAAATATTGAAGACAAAATCAAATTATTTTAATATGAATATGAAAATAATAAAATTTAAAATAATTAGTTTTTTATTCTATAAAAGAAGATTAAAATAATAAAAAATTTGAAATAAATTTATATTTTTAAGCTTTAATTTAAATTTATAGCTCCAATATGAAATAAATTTGTACAATCAACATATTTAACTGATTAGATGAACTACATATACGTGATACTTGTTAAACCTAATGTTGGCAGCCACCGGGGTCACTTCTTACCTAAGTAGGGTGCGAGAACAAGATTGTTGCGCGACTCGCTCGATAATTACCCGACCTTTTAACAAATTATCAAAAAATTAATAATGATTAATAATTTAGATTTGTGAATTTTATCATCAACTCGCCATGGTGGACAGTCAATGCTTTTACGAATTAATATTTTGTTAAGTTAGTGTAAGAATATTGCAGTTAGTAATATTCGTTTATCCAAAAAGTTGTGGATACACAAATTTTTCAATGATTTAAATTAAACTAAACACAAATTGAAGTAGTTTAATGAATTTAATTGATTTTCTTAAAAGAGTTAAAAAATGAGATATAAAAATAACTATATCGTATTAGTTAGGAGATTTCTATCATTTGGTTTTATTTATGTAACCACCAACTACAATAAATTAATAAATAATAAAGGTAACTATCAATTTGAAATAAATTAATAAATCAAAAAATGAGATATCTTCATGTGACTTTTTGGTCTTAAGCATTATATATAATATAGACATATATTTAAAATGATTAGTGTTTCTAATCTTATTAACCTTCAAATATAAACCCTATTTAGTTTATTTGGGTTAATAAATGAAGCTCTTTTTCATATAGCCTTAACAAGTACTTCCTTGATTTCACTTTAATTAACATTTTGAGAATTCGTGTTAAACTTTGACAACAAATTACTTTATATTGATTTGTCCAAAAAATATAAAAAAATTGATAATTGAATTCGTTTTTCAAAATGTTTTTACAATACTATTTTTTTTGTAATTTTATATTATGTAAATACAAAGTCATTGATAAAGTTATATCTCGCAAGAAGTAAAGTCAATTAAAGTGAAATAGATAGTCGCATAATAAACAAGTGGGGGCCTGATGCCACTCTTTTTAATATATTTTTTTGGAATTTTTTATCATTAGATTTACTAAATATTGTGATATTCTCTTGATACTTAGTTAAAGACTCACTCGTTATACCGTGAGTGACAACCAAGCCAGTCTCTCAAGTACAAATGTATATGACACCCTAAACAACCGAATAGTTACCGACTTGATCCAGTATCTACTTACCCGATTTGATCCAGTATCTACTCGATCAAGTTATCTAATATTAGTTCGATCCCAACTCGATAACAAACTCTACCCTACTCTTTTGGGAGACATCATGGTAAAATAGTACATTCACTTATAAAAAACCACTACTTATGTGTGTATATAGTAAGTAAGCAAATTTTCTCAATCTTGTTTCTTTTTCATTGAAAGCCTTCCCTTTAGCCCCTATTTTCTTGCTGTCTAGCATTTATTAGAGTGCTCAATTGCTGACCTTCTTTTCACAGATTGAACCTTTATTATGTTTTATCTAAATTAAAGCATAAATCAAATTTGATTGTGGAGTTTTCAAAGCATAAACTTCCTTTATAGTTAATCGAATAACATAGTGGAAAAGATATTGTTACTGACATCAAGGTATGAGTTCGAAACCACCTCATCGTTAATTACCAAAAGAAGAACTCAAACTTCCTTTATAGTTAGTTATCCTTTTGGGATATTTTTGTTCATCTTGCATTTTCTCTTGTTTTAGTTAACTATTTGAAGTGGGCATTTGCTTGATACTTTTTTGAGGTGGAATTGGAACTTTTCCTTTAATATTAGTGCAAGATTATTTGCTTGATTCAAAGATTGAGTTTTGTATTTTTCACAATAATTTAATTGTTTAGATTGCAATTTAATGTTTGAAAGTTTCTTGATGTTTTTAAGGTGAGAATGGGAACTTTTCTATTAATGTAAGTAGTGAAAGAATTGAATTTGATATTTTTTATAATAATTTTTAATTGTTTGGACTGCAATTTGTTGTTTGTAAGTTTCTGATTGAGATCTGTTGCTTGAAGTTAGAAAGTTCTGATTTTTGAGATTGAATGGTGGTGTAGGTGAATTGTTGAAGTGATGGACAGAAATAAACTTCTTCAGCCTCCTTTGGTAAATGTTTTTCTATCTTATGGGCAATGCTAAGTGTGTTTTCTCAATATTTGTTCAGAAGATTTAGTGCTGTTTATCGGTTTTTGATACTTCGGATTCAATACTCGTCATACTAGCTTAAATAATTTGGTTTGGATTAATTGTCGTTCTATATTTCAATCGTTTGACTACTTAGTCCTGTTATATTAGTTGAAATGTAAAACTACACATTTTGGTCATCTATGTGTAGATATTAGGATGACAAGTATTAAAGCATGGAGGGGTAGCGGATACTGGTCACTTGGCATTCTGCTTTAAGCTATGCAGTTTCTTTTGGCCATCTTCACCTTTTAGTGAACCAATGAAGCTGCTTCTGTGGTCATTAGCCTGAGATGACTACATAAACTTTTCGTAGATATGCTGAATTATTTGGAATTTTGGATGTTGCTGAAGGACTCTAAATAGTTTTAAATGACCGTTTAAGAACCTAAGTTGGAAGTTTTACCTTCATTATATAAGAACTTGAAATGATGCCAATTAGTCAATCACTGTTGAAGACACTTCTTGGATTAGAGGGCCGTTGAACTTTAAAATTCTTATCGTTTCGTTTACTTGAAATTATGGACCTGATAAAAGTTTGTGAATTCACTCGTCCATGACTTGAATAGATTGTGTGATCGTATCACTGGCTTGATGTCATTCGCATACTGTGCCATTGTCGATGATGCATATATTGAGTCCAAGGGTTGAGGTGCCATTAGTTCGTCCTTAGTTGTATTCTGATCATGTAGAAGCATGAATAAGCTCATTCTATTGTGATTTCTTAGTCAGATAAGATGTCTCAACACTCATCTGGAACAACTATAAATTAAGCAATAATTAGCAAATGCCCAAATTACACAAATGTCACTTTATTTAGCAAATGGGATGCCTTCTTTATTAGTTTACAATCATAACCATCTTGTATCTATCATTTTCACAGCATTGTCTTGAAGTGTTTTTCCTTCTATTTGAAAATTATCTTAGTGAGATAAGAAGAGAGAGTTATTGACGCTTATAGCTCTTCTCATGCTGCAGGTTGATTCTACAGCTTGTCTCTGTCGAGTAGATGCAGGACTTAAAACTGTTGCTGGAGCGAAAAGATATGTTCCTGGAACAAAACTCTGTATCCAGCCCAACGTCAAAGCCTCCATCCATCCTGCAAGAGAGAAACCACCGCGTGACAAAAATCGGACACCCGCCCCTCTGCTTCCTGGACTTCCAGACGATCTTGCAATTGCTTGCTTAACTCGTGTACCCAGAATTGAACACCGCAAGCTACGTCTTGTCTGCAAAAGATGGTATCGCCTTTTGGCAGGTAACTTCTTTTACACTCTCAGAAAAAATAATGCTATTTCTGAGGAATGGATATACATCATGAAGAGAGACCGGGAAGGGAAAATGTCATGGCATGCCTTTGATCCTATATACCAGCTTTTCCAACCTCTCCCACCTGTGCCCAAGGAGTACTCTGAAGCTATTGGTTTTGGTTCTGCTGTTCTTGGTGGCTGCCACCTCTACATCTTTGGTGGCAAAGATCCAGTGAAGGGTTCCATGAGAAGAGTCATCTATTATAGTGCACGTACTAATAAGTGGCATCGCGCTCCAGATATGCTTCGAAGGCGTCATTTTTTTGGTTCTTGTGTGATAAACAACTGTCTGTATGTAGCTGGTGGGGAGAATGAGGGTGTTCATAGGTCACTTAAATCAGCTGAAGTTTATGACCCCAACAAGAACAGGTGGTCCTTCATATCTGACATGAGCACGGCAATGGTGCCTTTCATAGGTATTGTCTACAATGGAAAGTGGTTCTTGAAGGGTTTAGGATCTCATCGACAGGTTTTAAGTGAGGTCTACCAACCTGAAACTGATAGTTGGTCCCCTGTATATGATGGAATGGTTACGAGGTGGAGGAACCCAAGCACATCACTAGAGGGGCGCCTTTATTGCCTAGACTGTAAAGATGGCTGCAAGCTTAGGGTATATGATGAAGCGTCTAATTCATGGAGCAAGCACATAGACAGTAAGGCACATATAGGAAATTCGAAGGCTTTGGAGGCTGCAGCTCTTCTCCCCCTGAATGGAAAACTATGCATCATCCGCAATAACATGAGTATATCTCTTGTCGATGTTGCAAAATGCGATGGTTCCAATAATGCCACTGCAGAGCATTTATGGGAAACCCTTGCAGGTAAAGGGCAGTTCAAAACCATGGTGACAAATCTTTTGTCAAACCTTGCAGGTAGGAACCGCCTGAAGAGTCATATCGTCCACTGCCAAGTTCTTTTGGCATGAAGTAGGAGTCATATTCAGTGAGAACACGCTTCACGTGGTATGTAGTCCCCATATTCATTCCCTTGATTAGGTAAACAAAAGGCATTTGCGGGGGAGCATTAGAAGCCGAGACCAATTCTCTCATTGATGTAAGATGTAATGTGAAACATTTGTTTCTATGAAGCTGTTTGATCAACTACTTTTAAACTGCAGGTATTTCTATCATTATGTTGTATCTAGAGAGAGTCGAACCGATATATAAGAACTTTTGGCGCAATGTATATATGCTTTTGTATACTTCTAATATTGTTGAATGTTATCCCCCGTTGAGTTAGTCTTTTTGAATTCGAAGTGTGATCAGTTTGGCTATCAGTTCTAAGCAGTCTCATTTTCAAAAACTTTTGTTTAGCTCCATTAAACTGTATTCAAATTGGATTCAAAAAATTAACCACAAAAAAGTGGAGCTATTTATTGTTTATGCTACAACAACAGAGATTACAAAACCGACGTCTGAAGATGTTCAAAATTTGAGACAGCTATTTCCAGGCACACTAGGGATGATACATCGTTATTCGTACAAGAAGAACAAGTTCTCAAATTACAGGTCTGAGAAAAGAATGAACAAGAAAATGTAAACAGCTAAGCGGTTGAAGATTATTTCAGAAAGGATTGAGCCAGCGAATAGCTATTCTGCTTCTGCCTTTTGTATTCATTGTACCGGAGGAAGAAGTAACCAAGATAGTCGAATTCGATTGGAGACATTTTCGCCTGTCGTGAGCCAAAAAACATGAGGTCACAAAGTGAAGACTCTTCTATTATGAGGCTAACAAGAAACATTAACATGTATTACCTGAATCAACGCCCATAAAGCCCAGTATATATGCGAAGCTAACATGTAGGTTGCTGTCTCGACGTAAAGAGCATCTAGATCTTTCTCAGCTACCTAAAGAATAGCGAATGGTAGTATCACAAAGAGTAACGTGATATTTAATTCTGTCACTATTTGTCTATTTTCTGACACAAACGCTGTTGTCCGTTATGCAGTAACTGAAACTTAACTTTCCATACCTCATGTGGTTTTTCAAAATTCAAGTAGTGCCTGAAGAAAAGGTATTGTTCATCTTTATTTGGATACCTGCAAACGTGTAGCAGTCGACAATTATTATGCATTTGATTTTATCTAAAATCAGAATAGACAGTAGAAGAAGATCGACATACAAGCTGTAGTCGCAGTCATAACCAGCATATTCATTGAAGTGATTTCCAATGTCAAAACCTCTGTAGTTGTAACACCCATACTCAAAATCTATGAAGTAGAGCTTATCTGATATTCAAAAAGATGTGAACGTCATTACAGAACTGGAAAGTCATATCCAAAAATGAAACGAATTGAAAGAACATTATCGAATGCTTGATCTCAATAACAACATAAATCATAGACGACGCATATCAAAATCATATAAGATGACTGCTTAGAAAGTGGACTCGCTCAAGATTGGTGGTGGTTAACTGCTTCTGCAACATGTATATTACAACTGTAATATTACAAAGGTATTAGGCTCTTACTTTCTAGTACACATATCCTCCTTGTCACTTCCACAGGCACTCTAGTTCGCTGAGAAAGATTCAAGGCCCCCAAGTAGGAATTTCTACTTAAAGATGCCACATCTAATAATCGCTAGTATTAAAGTTTCGAGATACTGCATATTCTAACTACTTCCACCTTGAAGCCAATAGATTCAGTACTTCAGTCTAGTTACTCTTTGATGCATTGACCTGAATATACAATCATTACGGCCGTTTCGTTATCTGCTACAGATTTCAAGCAACCCCATAGCTAACTGCTTGAGACACGTTCTTATCTGATAAAACTTACAGTAGTGTCTCATAAACCAAGGCCAGTTATTCGTAGCCATCGATAATAAACATTTAGAGAACTGTTGTTGGTATTGGTCTGAAGTAGTTTGGATTTATATTGTGGCGGACAATGAGCTAACACGAAAAAGCTAGCCTCAGTGCTCTTTCACTTAGCTTACTAGTGTATTTTTTAACCTCATAGAGTTAAGTAATCCAGGGTAATAGTCCGAACTAAGCCAAATCTGATCATAACTATGCAATCAAATTTTTTTGAAAAAAGAATTAAAAAGAAAAGCACTTCTGCTCGTATGTATTTTTGTCAAAAGTAGTGAAGATAGTGACAACAAATGATATCCAACAAAGATAATACTTCAACATATTCCGTGGGTTATTCTTAGTTCTGCATGCATGTGTTTTCATGGAATATGCAGAGAGGTTCAAATTACATTATATCAAAGACAAAATAAAACAATACTTTGAGATAATATAATTGAACCTGTGACCACTAATACCTTTTTCATCATTGAACATCAAATTGCCAGATAATAAATCATTGTGAGCGTATACTACAGGAGCTTTGAGTCGGTCAGTCAATTCCTGTTTAAACATTAAAAGATCCTCCATCATATTTTCAGCCAAAAATGTAATGCATAAAAGATACAGATCTCAAGAAAATCCACTGGAGATATATTTGTAGACAGAAGAAAATCATTTTTCATGTAAGCTTACATAGCATTCCTATATAGTGTTATTTCGTCGAACTGGATCATCATACAGCTTAATTGGTCATATGCAACTAGATTTCAGATCATCGATTGTGCAGCGTATGCAATATGGACTATCCATTCTCATGGACAGAACAATCAGTGTTTTCATGCTATCTTGCTATCATGATGATCCAAGACATAACGAAAAAACAGGACAATCAAATCGTCCCTCATACAATGAAGGTTTAGAAACTTCTTTAACTGGTCAGAAACTTCTTCACCTGTTTAAATCTTCGCAACAATGGTTCTGCATTTCTTCATCACAAATCATCCTTACAAATAATAATAGAAGGCCGGTTTCTTCACCGCACCACCTTACAAATTAATTTGCATGTCTTACTTCGTTCTTGGATTTGATATAAAGACTTCCATTTTAGAAAGCCCATGAGTGTATGCGTGTATGGGAAGACGTTTGACGCAACTTTAATATGTTCATGTGTGAGTCTCAATTAAGAGAATTACCTTGAGGTCATTAATTTCTTTACGAACTTCATCAAATGATATTGATTTATATAGCTCCTGTTTCTTATCATCTTCAAAAGTAAGCTTTGAAGCTGCAAGAAAAAATCAGCCATTATACTAAGCAAGTAAGAATTCCTAGCGAATAAAAAAAAAGCAGCAATAGTGTAGAATAAATAAGTCAACTACAGAGAGCTTGTCTAATAAAAGAAAACCTTGTTCAAAGAATTCCAGGATGGTGTTCCATAGTAGAGGTTCTTTGGAACCTGGAATCTCTACTTGATGGAATATTCGAAGTTGTTTCGCAATTTTAGTAACAAGCTTTGGCACTCTCATGTCTGCATATAATACAAACAACAATGTATGGTGTTATCATGTTAAATTGAAACATCCGATTATATAACCTTTGAACATTAGAGAGGCACGTTAAAATATTCAGGCGAAGGAGAAACCTAAAGTAACTAAAGAGCGCGTGTGGTGGACTTATTCTGGTATCAAAAGCAAAACCAAGAAGAAACACTGGAAAAGTTGATCTTACATAATTCTCAAAAATGATAAACAACACATTTCATGCAATAGGTGAATACGAAGCTACCGAAGACTTCTTCTCAAAAGATATCTAAAGCAAGAAACACACACATGTTACAATATTTACCAAATGCAATCCATAAAAGTTCAATGGTAAGTATTAAGTCAATAATACCTTTTCATATATATAGAAAGTATTTGGAAACAGATTTTTTCTGCAGCTTACAAGTAAGGTACTGTAAAAGGCTCCAGCTTCAACTCTTTTTGCTTTAAAGAAGCTTGTTTATAAGCTGCTTGCCTTTTTTTGTTTCAAAAAGTTGTTTCCGAACACGTTCAACTCTTGATTGGGCAGGCATACGTCGGATCATTAATGTTTGATTAAACATAATTTATTAGATTAACAAACGAGCAAGAGTGTAAGCATACACCAGTCAACAAGAAAACTGTAGAAATTGAAGGTAACTGATAGCACTTTATTTTTAGAAGTCTACGTCAATGAGCCAAAACCTCTGTAATCAAACGTTCTAAAGCCAGTGTATATTTTAGAAGAACTTAGCCTGCAAAAAACAGGAGTACGGTCTTATATGAAAGGCCATCTATAAAGGATTCCAGTCATTTCACCCATGTATAATAGTTATGAGGATAAGAACTACCCAAGCTTCAGTCACTTAATTTCTAGAGAACTTTTAAGTTTAATGAAGTGCGCAGTGCGCTACTTTCACGCAGATACTTGGTTTTCCATGGATAAGCTAATATTAAGTACGACATCAGACGATGAGTTTACACATCATTTCATTCCCAATGAAGAAAGCCGAATCATCAAGCATGAAATCAGATAAAAAAAAACTAGATCATTTCATTAAAAAATGAAGAAGGTCAAACCGAACATGAAATAGGAAAATGTGCTTATTAATCATTGCATTCCCTTATGAAGAAGGTATAAGTAATGGACAAGGTCAAAATCAACTAGTCTTACCAATGGAAAAACAGGTATCCTCTGCTTTAACAAAAGCATTAGAATATATGTTTGCAGGCATTCACTCTTACGTTAAAAAACAATAGAATAAGCAGCATGAATCAATTAACATCATAGGACATAGGCAATCATATATACACTTTCATATGGATTACCTGATGGAGTTAGGGTACGTGCATATATAAATGATTGTACCATCCCATTTCCAAATACCCCAAGCAACTTGGCACCAAATCCTGCCGCTGAGAGGTGGGGTAGAGCCTATACAGAAGTTAAATAAATAAAAGTTAGCAGATCATGGGAGAGGGGGGGGATAAGATATATAAACTGAACTCTGAAGACCATCACATGCGAAAGGAGTCTGCCTTCTCACAAAGGGATTGAATGGTCAAACTTTCATAACAATTTGTCTCCCACACCTTCCGCAACAATTTTTCAGTGACAGACTATTGTTTTTCCTTGGTTAAACAACTAGAGAACGAATAAAGTTGCCATCTAGTGCTTATGCTTCAATCATGAAATGAGAGCCCTTTACATTTCAAATAGTGGTTCAAAATCAGAGGACTCGCCTGCAACTCTCGCTCACGATTGATAACATAGTCAGTGTTAGGACCATACAGTCTTACAGTCAAATCCACAGTATCTCCATTTTCTTCTGTGATAGATACCTTTAATACTGCAATGTAGAATAACAGGCGTGCTTCAATATCTATTTGTTTGTGCAGTTTAATTACTTTCAGTATCCATATTCGATAACTACAAAATGAAAAATAACCTTGACATAGGAGTATATAAAGATGTTACATGATGTTCAAATCTCTTGAGCTCAAAGAAATAGAAAAACGTACGCAAATTTGTGATGCCGCCAGAAACTCTCTCAACCGAGAAGCGTGCTTCATCCAAATCTGACCATTTCTTGAACAAATCCTTGCATAACTCTCTGGTAAGAGAATAACAAGAAGTAAAGAAGCTATATATCGAAACGATATGCTTATTATTGGAGAACAAAAAAGAGAGAAATGAAGTATATTATGATACATTTTGCACAAAAACTTATACAAGACATAAAAAAGTAATTGAACATGAACTTTTTAAAATCAATCATTAAATTACAAAACTGGACAACATATTTGGTAGATACGAAGTATAGAAAAACAAAACTAAAATCAGAGAATTGAAGGATGTTATGATATACTTCTTACCCCAAGTTATACAACACAACAGCTAATTTAAAATCAACCATCAAAACTCAAAACTAGACAATATATAAGAAACATGGGGAGTATTAGAAATAAAATAACAAAAAGTACGCTAAACTAAATATACTATTATACTTCGATAAAATTTTTGTCGGATATTCTACAACACATAATTGCAAATTTAAAAAGTCCATCATCAATTCATACTCGCATATTTATAAAAATTAATCATCAAAATTCAAAACTCCACATCCATTTATGCGACCCACAGAATATCAAAAAATAATTAAAAAAGTGTTGGAATAGGGAGACATACACAAAGCTAAAACAGGAATATAAAAAGAACAATAAACAATTAGAGATGCTATCTATCATTGTCTTTAAGTACAAAAAAGCGCAACTTAGAGTATATTCTCTCTTTTTTCACTAAGTATTATACAATAAACACAAGTTGCAAATTTAAAATATCAATCACCACACTTCAAAAATGAACAATCGTTATAGAAAAAAGCGAGTATAACAAGAAAAATTAAAACACGTAGGTGAATTGTAAAAAAATCAATCATCGAAATTCAAAACTAGACAATCATTATGGGACAACCGAATTACTAGCAGAAACAAACAACAAAAAGTCTAGAATCAAAGATGCACAACTACACAACGCGAGGCTTTCATAGGAATACGAATAAAATGGTCAAAATTGGACAATCATTATGGGACAAAGCGAGTATATATAAGAAACTCAAAAGAATTGAAAAAATTGAAAAAAAAATGCTGGAATAGTTAGACGTACACAAGGCGAGGCTTCATGATTGGAATAGGAAGAGAATGATCAATGATTAGCGAAGAATGAGGAATTTTTGAGCTATGAGCTTCAGCTACTTCCATTGCGTTCCAGATCTTGCTTGCTTCTCCCATCATCAATTTCCCCTTTGACTTTTCTGGTGAAATTCAAAATTGAAATGGATTTGGCAGAGTTGAATAATCTCTTTAGTGTTGACTTTTTCTGGGAAATTCAAAGTGTAATGGATTTGGGAAATTGGTTATTGTTGTTAAATATATAACTGAATTTTGAAAGGGAGATTCTTTGAGGCGGTCGTGGAGTATACAATAACAATGTGAGATTATTGGATGGGAGAGGTTTGATGTTCGTTTATTCGACGAATGCGTACAAGCAACTTGAACGAATTGTCTATTATATTTTAATACAAAGTATCAATAATAATGTAAGAAGGTAATATTATTGATGAATTAAACATTTTTTGTTTCTTTTTTTCGTTTTCATTTTCTGTATCAATAATAATGTAAGAAGGTAATATTATTGATGAAATATTCAATACAATATACATGTCTATTTATACACAAAGTTAGACCTAGGTTTACCTGTGGGCAAAGCACGACACAGTAATAATAATAATTACCTAGGCGTGTCAAGACAACTTGTCCTAGTGGCAAAGCATGCTGACACCACTAGCAGAGGTCTCGGGTTCGAGTCCTCTTGCTAGCAAAAAGAAAGAGGTTCGAGCGATCTTAATCGCTCACTAGTTTGAAAGCTAGTTGCCCCTTCCTTTGAAGTTACGAATTTATGTTGAATTGATGAATGTAATGATTACAATGTTATTAATAAAAACAAATTTTACAAAAAAAAAAAATAATTACCTAGGCGTACATACAATAATATTTATGCTAATACAACTCCGCAGTCGAGCGGGAAGAGGATGGACGCTGAGATTGTCCCGAAAATCAGTGAACAACACATTTGAAATGCATTTGATGAACTAGCTGCTATCTGATGTCGTAAGGGCATATAGGGCACTCGAACATGGCCTAGAGCAACTTGTTCGCAAAATGAATATCAATTTCAATGTGCTTAGTTCCATGACGTTGTACTGGGTTCTTCGTAAGATAGATGGCACCGATGTATCACAATAAACAATGGTGGCACTGGTTAGGGGATGATGTAATTCAAGCAAAGGAGACAACATGTGATATACGATGAGCCACCGGTCATTAAAATGTTGTGTCCCACATGAGGGAAACTGGCAGAATCTGTTTTGTACACTTCTACTAAAATACGTACATGCAAAAGCTGTAAGATTCTCCACCTAATGATTTTTTATTCTATTTAATCTTTTATGGAATCTTAACTTTTTTTTAGGCAAAGAATGTTACAGTAATACACTTTCAAAGTCTTTTTGAATAGATCCGTGACCACATGTCCACATTTGCAATGTTTTCTATAAATAGATAAATGGAAAACCTATATGCTATATACGGTCTTTTAAAAGCAATTCTGATCATTTTACCAAAATTATCTTTATTCTTTTTTACCTACAAAAATTTTCAGTTCATTTCAATCACATCTCTTTCCCTCTTCATTCATAAGTTAGATTTTTCTCTCTACATAAACTGCCGCAAATTTATTTTGATTCATAATATTTAACAATACCAGATTTTATTTGCGATTAAATGTAGTATATGTAAAGAATATATGTCAAATATGATCTTCAGGGTTAACTTCATTTATTTTGACAGTTATTTTTTAGAATTAAGACCTTTCGTCAGCTTTCAATAGTAAATTCTTGGATTCTCTTGGGCAAATTGGGTAAAAACTAATTGGGTAAAAACTAATTCCAAGGCCCTACTTTCCAAGTCCTGAATTTTTTCCGAAAATACCCGTACCGAACCAGTGAATTCAATGTTGGAAGAAATACTCAACCTCAGATTCATTGGTTCGGTTCTAAACAACAATTCAATTTTTCATTATTATATAGCCGAACCAGTAAATCTAAGATTGGATATTCATTCCAACCTTGAATTCACTGGTTCGATAAGGGTTTTTGTGGAAAAATTTGGGGCCTTGAAAAGTAAGGCCTTGGAATTATGTATACCCTGCAAATTGCTGTTACGTTTAACTTTGATGCAAGCAACAAAAAAAGTGAAAACATATGCTTATTTAATGATTGCAATATCAAAATTGCTACTTAAGACAATTGCAAATAATAGGAAAGATTTAAACTTTATGAAAAACAAATCAAAATATATATATCCAAATGCCAAAATCAAGCGAAACTCCCAAAAAATGTGAATTTTATATAAACTCAGATGTATTATAGGATGAGTATATAAGGAAATAATTACCTCTAATCAAATCCTAATTCGCTGCTCAAATGAATTGAATAATGTTAATATCTAAAAGGAAACAAAAATCGTCTAAATTACTAAACCAGATAAACTATTATGGTAACAAAATTGACTTTTCAAAATATCAAATTGTGGTTCTTTGAGGAATGAAAAATTCTACTCTAGTTATTTATCAAAGCAAAATAATCAAAACATTTTGCACTTATTCAATTGAAAACATGTGATAGTTTTTCATTATAGTCAGATTTGGAATCTTAGATTGGAGCAAGTGAGAAATCTGCGATAGTAGATTGAGAGAGAAAAAGAAGTGAGAAAATGAAATAGGAATTTTTTGGTATTATTTAAATGGGTATTTTGGATATTTACTATGCAAGGATTGTATTTAAAGGACTAAATATAGAATTACCCAATGCAAAACTTACCCCCGACCCCCTATACCATCCTTAGTGATGTTATAACCCTTTAAATGCCTAGCCAAATGACCGATTCCACCTTTACCCTAACCGATTTTTTATAAAAATATTTTTCTACATGTTAAACAAATTGCGGTTTCCTTAGCCCGATCGGCTTTAAAGTGTTGCCAAACCCAAGAGGTTTCTTCCTCTCGTTCGTATTACCGTAACACTAGATTGAGAGACATGTAGTTCATCTATAGTATGCTCAACATCTAAATTAATACAATCATGTGTTTTAGTGCCATAATAAAATTCAAACAATAACAACATCAAGTAACAATAAATTGATAAAGAATATCGAGTTCAAGTCGAAGCAAGGTAATTGAGATTGAATGCAGTGAACAAGCCATTGCTTTTGAGATTGAGTGCAAGAACAAACCCAAACTTTAAGATTGACTATACTTATAAGATATGCTTAGATTTGCTGTGAGATTTATTGGAGATATTTGTGAATTGTGTGAAAAGAATGAAGTTAATGTCCCATTTTATAGGTGCCCAAAACATGGCAGGAATAGTTTCATGGAGACTAAACATGGGAACGTTAGATCACAACGCCACCACGTTTGGCCAAAATTAGTCGTTAATTACTTATAACGTTCAAAAAGATAGTCAGTTATCAGGAAAATGTAGCCACGTTTGATTCATACGTCCCCCTGGCTTAATCATCAAAATGACCATTATGAAAATTGAACGTTCAGAAATGAAGTCGTTGCCATTAAACGTGGCCACGTGTAATCCAAACGTAGGGACGTTACTTTCAAGGTGGCCACGTGTGATCTAAATGTGAGGTGGTTTGTTCCTACACTAACTTTGCAAAATATTCTTATCCATCTATAAATATTTTAACTTTTGTAAAATATGTTACTAACATTTACTTCAATACTAAAAACTTTCAATTCATATATATATAATAATATAATAATTTAATTACCCATATTTCACAACTTCTTACATGCTATAGATAGAGAGCAAATTCCAATTGAAGTATCATTGAAGCGGTTTTACAAGGTTATGAACGCCTTAAACTACCTCGAAATTATGTTAGAGGATGTCGACTATTTCTTTAAGGGAGTGTAAGTTTTATTTGGACGATCAAATTTTTGATGTGAAGTTCGAAAATGGAAGGGGAGAGGATGAAGAACTAGGTCATGTTTTCTTTAAGGATGGATGACGTCAACTTTCCACTCATTTCAACTTGGCCTACGGGCAATTAGTAACATTGAAGTTCATAATGAAAAGACCGAGCACCATGGATGCATAACTTATATTGTCCATATATATGGTCTTGAATCTTGATGCTTGAGAGAAAATATCTATTACACATTGAAGTCTTGAGTTACCTATGTGAACTCCTTATCACATGAGCATAAGCTGTTATTCTTAATCAAATTATCATCAACTATTTATACTTCTTATTATAATTAATAATAATAATTTGTTAAATGGAATCAACAATATGATAGGGAAAAACTTGTCCACGTTTACCTCACTCGTGGGACGTTTGGGCATAATAATAAAATAAAAAATCGTTCCCACGTTAGGCCCAACACACGGGTCTCGAACCGAATAGAGCCCACTAATCTCTTAATGGACGAGCCCCCAATTCGTTAAGGACTCTGGTCCATCGAACATGGTACACCGGCCGGCCCGGTTCGTTACAACAAATCACACATCTATTAATTTCTCCCTTTCGTGCCCAGAAAGTCTTCTGCTTCTTCTACACCTCTCCCCCTTCCAAATCAAAGCAGTCTCTTCATCCCTAATTTTGACGAATTTGAATACAAATCGAAGAAAATGGAGGCACCAAAGAGCATATCACACGATATCGGGGGCCCGAAGATCGATACTCTCCGATTCGGGCTCGATGCAGCCAAGAGTGAAATCATCGGATCTCATCCTCTCGAATCCTCTTACCAATCTGTAATCTCTATTTCCCATTTTTTTGTCGAAAATTTAGAACAACTACCCAATGTCCCAAAAAGCTTGTCCAGTTTTGAATTTTCATTTTTTATTGACTTTTTCGATTTTTGAAACTCAAATGTTTTTATATATGTTGTGTAATATCTGAGGAGGGTATATAAAAGGCTAGTATAATTGATTTAGTTTATTATTAACATCTTAGTTATGATTAGAATCGAAGGCGGGCTTTCGTCGAGGTTATAGAGTTTGTTACTTCTTACTTCAGTTGAAATAATTGTCAATTTTTAAGATATCTTTGAGATGAGAGGTATGTTATAGAGCAATGATTTATATAGTCCTTTGTTATTTTTGAAAATCAATTAGGCGAAGGCTACACAACAAGAAATGAACAGGAAAGTTCTGGCTCACACATACGGAGCTGCTTTCCCTTTGAAGATGGAACTCGATCGTCAAATTCTCTCCAGGTTGATTAATTTTTGGTGTTTTAATCGAGCTATTTTCAATTCTGGTGTAATAATCATATTAATTGAATGGGTTGGATTTTTATATGTACTGTATCTGCAAGTTAGGCTTTAAATTATCGTTTGATTATATAGTGATGTTTCTATGTGAATATTTGTTTATATCCATAAATCATGAATTAAATTTATTGTATTGTGGCCAGCATTTGAACTGTGCATTTAAGTTTTTTGGTCTTGGCTAATTGTTCGATGGACGAGGGGTGTGGTATAAATAGAGAGGCTACTGAAGCTGAGTTGATGAATATGTTGCTTGTGGGATATTAGATTCTATCTGGTTGGATCATAAGTATTTTGTTATCGTTATCTAATGAGCGAGTAATCTTGTGATTTGTAACTGACATTTAGTAGGAATAATGTATAATAGAGATAAAAAAAATTAAGTTTATTGTTAATGGTAATTTTGTGTGTTTTACAATTGGCGATTTGTATTGAATATTATTATCGTGGTTAATTAACATTACTAGAAAACGATTAAGCAATCTAGTTAGCATATAATATTAGCATATGATGTACGGGTAATGTCCTGCTGTCAATACACATTGCTACTTCAGATAGCATCTTAATTGTGAGTAACTGAGTATTGGTTATTAAAAGGATGGAATGTTCTATCAAGATAAGCTGGATTGGTTTATTTCCATAGCAATGTAGCCATATTCCAAAAATTGTTTGGATTTGCACAATAGTTGTACAAATAAAGAGGGCAAATAATTAGTCGTCTAGCTATAGTTCAAATGAGCTCAAGATAGTCCCAATGACCCTCCTTCCTTCCTATTATTACTCTCTCCTTTCAGTCTTTTTTCATTTTCAAAAAACTTATCTCATAGATCAGTTAGAAATTTTTTGTTACCTGTGCTGTGCCACTGCGGCGTTGAAATTGAGTAGAACTGTGCTTGTCATTTCCTTCTCGTTTTGCTTCTTATACATTTACCTATAATACAAGTATTCTTTTGTACTTTTGACGTCATCAAAGTTCTCTTACATTAATATATTATTAATGCATTACTTCGATAGGAGCGACACAGAGTTATTGCTTTTCTCGTGTGCTTATATCTGAATTAAGTTATAACATTGTTTGCTCTCCACAATTCAGATTCCAGAGGCCTCCTGGACCAATACCATCTTCTATGTTGGGGCTAGAGGCTGCTACAGGTGCTTTGGAAGACTTTGGGTTTGAAGATTATCTAAATGGTAATTCCCTATCCTTTTCAATTCCCAATTGCAATATTATGGTTGTCAAAAGAATTGGATTTAGAAAGCACTTTCAAACTTACGCGTCCCTAATCGATGGGTTGCTACCAAACTAAAGAGAACAGTTTTGGATTTTTATTATCCCAAATATCATCTTCCACCATTCAAAATGGAAAATGATTAAACTATTAAAGAGATGAGACATCACCAATAAAATCACCATAGCTCCCACCTGTTCTGGTTTTGGTAACCCCTCATTGGTTGTAACCCTGATTTTTGGCACATCAACTATTTTCTCCTTCGGTTTTGCTTTTGCACTATCTACACTCTTTATAACCTATGACCTACCTCAAAGCTCCATGTCCCCTACAGAATAAAAAACTGATAAAGAATGAAAAGACATTAGATCTTCAACAACCTAGGCTGCCACTTCCCTCCTCTTTGATTATTACCACCCTCCAAACCCTGCTTGCTGGTACACCCACCACTTTTCCTTTACCCTTCGGCATGATCTACCCTTGCCTCCTGACTTCTGCAAAGTTCCATGTCGTCTTCTTCACTATGCATGCATGTCGGTACTAGTAAGTAATCCATATGTTTTAGTGTGTGTCTAATTGATCGATTGATCCTGAATTTTCATAATTTGAAGGTTCATGCATTAACATATAAAATTTTGAATGCATAGAGATATTCTGCACTAGAATTAGACTAATTAGCTCGCACTTGTACTTGGTCCGACCGTCCAATTACGCCTAATGTGTCTGGGGAGTTTCCACTAGTTCAACTAGTGCTTATTAGAGAAGCTCTGCTGTATATTATTTCGATGTCAATTTTGGAAGAGGTGTAGTATGCTCATACCGAGTGGGTTCCTGCATCTGCTTTATTTTCCTCACTTGTTGTATCATTTTCTGCAGATCCTAGGGATTCTGAGAATTTCCGTCCGCTCGACATGCACCATGGAATGGAAGTGCGTCTTAAACTTTCATCCGGACCTGTCTGCCCAACTTTTATGTGAATCATTTCTCATTGCTCGAGGATGGTGGCATCGACTTTGCTGGTTGTGTTTCTTTAATCTAGATGCTTAAGTTGTGTTGGTGGAATCCAGAATATACTTTGAATTTGTGAAACTTAAACAGGAAAGGATTCATCGGTTGGTATCTACTATTCTGATTGCAATATAACTTATGCTCATTTAATAACAAGGTCGTAAGAGGAAAACTAAACCAAAAAGTGTTGAGAATGTAAAACGTGAAGTACATAAAAACAATTTCTTTCACTAAAACGGAAAGTAAAAGAAACGGAAGGAGTACTAATTTAAAGAGCTAATTTGAAGCTAACATGAAGGGATGTAGGACAATAAGGAAAATAAACCTATCCAAATTTAATTATGTATATGCTACAGTAGTTCAACTTTAGAGTTATTTGTGATGCAAATTATGTATTAATTTGATTTTCTGATAGTATTACATATACTCCCTCCGTCCCTAAAAGATTGTCACATTTTGACTTTTGGTGGTCAACAAAACACGATTTAAAACATAAATATCTATTATTCTACATGCGAAAAGATTATAAAAAGTTAATATTTCAAAAATATATATTGAGACGAATCTAACAAGGTCCCACAAGACTATATTATTTCTTATCGTTTAATGGGAATTCATTATCTAATTTTGTAATGTTTGACTACTAAAAGTCAAAATGTGACTTTCTTTAGGGACGGAGGGAGTATTACGTATAGTGTCTTATTAGAATGTAATACCGATTTTCTATTAAAAGGTCATAATTGATTAGTAGAAATGAATCTGGTGCTAATAAACTTGCATGCTAACTAATTTATGGAGTATTTATGTACTCTTAATATAAATATACGTTATTAAATATAGAATTCAAAGTACACATGTAATTCAAAATATATATCTATATAGATATAATATTCTCACAATCTAATAAGATTACATTCTAAATTGAGCAAATGGCTTCATAGATCACTTACGTTTGTTAAAAACACTAGTCGATCATCCTACTATGACTTTGTATACTTTCGATTACTCATGTTGAGTATTGTGTATACTTTGGGGGTCACTCACGCATTTTTTAGGTACAACTAGCGATTTTTTAAATTTTTTAACATTTTTGTAAGGATAGCTTTGTCATTCTCACATAATTTTGTCATTACATCAACTAACATTCATCATCTTTTTCATTAACTTCCATAAGGAGCTAAAACGTTTTGAAAAAATACGTGAGTGACCCTTACAGAAATATTAGAAATTTCAAAAATGGCGAGTTGTTACTAAAAAAAACGTGAGTGACCCAAAGTATACATAATACCAACATGAGTGATAGAAATACAAAGTCATAGTAGGGTGATTAACTAATATTGTTTTAACAAACGTGAGTGATTAATAAAACCATTTGCTCTTCTAAATTTGACCTAGGGATAAATTAGTCATTTCATTACACTGTATGTCACCCTCCCTTGTGAGTTGGCCACCTGAAATTACCCCTCCCCCCCCCATCCCAAAATAATTGTCCAGTTTCTCCTACTACTTCATTACACTATTTACATCCTCATTTTGGAAGTAGGACACATTCCAAATTCCAAAACAACATCTCCCCAGACCCCAACCCACCCTCAAATGGACCCTCGCAGAGTCCCACCCCCCCGAACAGTAAGTGACCCGAAAGTCCGCCATGTCGGATTCTTCACCCCACCCGACCCCAACCTCCCCTCCCCCTCCTCCCCACCCCTCCCCTCCTCCATCTCCCCCGTCATGATCCCCCCGCCCCGCCTCTCCCCTCTCCGCGACTCCATCGTTGTCGGCAGCTACAACCCTTCCGAATTCGCTACCACTTCCTCCGAATTCTCCGAGAATCATAGGGGTGGCTTTGGAAAGTTCGGAACCTCTCTGCCGACTGGGGGGGTGGATTTGGGATTGATTAAGAGGAGGAATCAGTTCACGGCTAGTAGTTTGACTACTGTGTCCACGGTCAACGAGCTTCTTGGACCTGCTGGTAATTTTTCTATTTTGATGCAATAATCTGTAATTTTAAAATTGTTAGTTTCCAGTCAATGTGCTTCTTTGAGCTGATTGTAATTTGGATTTTGTGGTGTATTGTTCAATGTGTAGAGAGATTTATTGTCAATTTCGATCGATTAATTGACACCTTTAATATTTGAATCGAAGTTATTAGTTGCAGTATAGTAGCTTGACCATGGTCTCTATAGTCAACTTGCTTTTTAGAGCTCCTGGTTGTTTGCATGTTTTGATTTATATTTCAATGTTAGGATAGATATATTTTTAATTTTGACTTTTAATGGTCAAACTTTAATTTGAGCAAAAAATAGGGAGTATTCATCGTAGTATAATAGTTTGACCACGGTTTCCATAGTCAACGTGCTCGTTGGAGGTGCTGGTAATTTTGACTAATTTCATTTATTGTTGAATGTGTAGCATGTGCACTCCAACACTAATTTTTTTTTTTTTTGTCAATTTTGACTTTTAATGGTCAAAATTGACCAACTTTGATGCGTTAATTGGCACAAGTAATTTTGATTGTAATTGAAATGGTTAGTTTCCTATGATAGTTTGAGCATGGTTTCTCCATTTAACTTGCTTCTTCGAGCTGCTGGTAATTTGGATATTTCCGTGTACTGTTCAATGTGCAGAAAAATCTGTTGTGTGTTTGATTTTCAATGATTGAAAGTGAGAAACTTTCCTGCATTAATTGACACATGTATTTTTGATTTGAAACAAAATTATTAGTTGAAGTATACTTTGTTTGACCATGGTCAACATGGTTCTTAGAGCTGCTGGTAATTTGAATTTTTGGTGTTTTGTTCAATATGCTAGGACATCATTTTGATTTGTGCGTCCCAAAAAGATTTCGATGTTTAACTTCTACTATAGTTTTTCTGGTTAGTGCTTGAGTTGGGCTTGGGCACTTGGCTATTTTATTATTGTAAAATCACTTTCTGCTAAAAATGTGTTATGCAGCAAAAGATGGAGGAGCAACTGTTAACGCACAAAAGGACCGTTCCAACAGTGCAAAGCCGTTAAAACAAAAGACAACTAAAGCTGAAAGGCGTGCTCAACAGGAAGCTCAACGTGCTGCAAAGGCATCTGCAAAAGGTTTTTCTCTTTTATTTTGTTGAGAGCATATATTTGAGTTTGATATCAGTCCTAGGGTAGGGTTGTTAGAAATACAATTGTGACGTCAAATTTATTTATAACATAAGCACTATGCTTAATTGTTGCTGATCTATGTTTAAGTGTCTTCTGTTATTGGTGCACTGGCTTTTGCTGTCTTGGATGAATCCTAGTAATGTCTAGAACTCTAGATATCATGTTATCATCTCGTCCTTATTGTTAACCTGCTGATTTTATGTTTAATGATCTCCACTAAATGTCTTCTTGCATTCTTGGAACCTGGTGACTCCAGCTGAAGGAGGTAAAGCACCTGCTGCTGCAGTCAACCCTGGCAAAGCTACAAAAGTTCCTTCAGTGATGAAAGACAGTGTTGCTGCTGTTGAGAAAAGAAGCGGTGAGCGGCCTACTGATAAAGATAGAAAGAAAGATGTTCCACATCCACGCATGCAGTTTGATGACAAAACTCGAGTTGAAAAGGCGAAGAAGCGTTGTGTGGTGAAACAAACTGAAGCTAGAAATAGAGTGGAACTTTTCAGACATTTACCACAATATGAGCATGGGACACAATTACCTGAACTGGAATCGAAGTTTTTCCAAGTTGAGCCTGTTCATCCTGCTGTTTATAATGTATGCTCACTTCAACAAAATATATTGCAACTGTTACATATTTATTTCCTATCAGCCATATTTTGTACTTCAAATCTCTTTACACTGTTCAAAATGTGGTCTTGTCTCCATCATGTACAATCCGACACGTACATGTAAAAATCTCGTCGCAATACTAATGACTATTATCTTTTGGCAGGTTGGGTTAAGATATCTAGCTGGTGATATTTCTGGTGGAAATGCACGCTGCATAGCAATGCTGCAAGCATTTCAAGATTCCATTAAGGATTACACTACTCCGCCTGATAAAACTCTTATCAGAGACTTGACAGCGAAGATAAATAGTTATATCTCGTTCCTGATTGAATGCAGGCCTCTTTCTATAACCATGGGAAATGCAATAAGGTTTCTCAAAACTCGAATCTCCAAATTACCTATAACTCTTTCCGAGGCTGAAGCAAAAACAACTCTTATATCAGAGATTGACAGCTTTATCAATGATAAGATTATATTAGCGGATAAAGTAATTGTCAAGCACGCTGTTACGAAGATTAGGGATGGAGATGTTCTTCTAACATATGGATCCTGTTCCGCTATTGAAATGATCCTATTACATGCTCATGAGCTTGGGAAACAGTTTCGTGTTGTTGTAGTGGATTCACGTCCGAAACTTGAAGGACAGCTATTGCTTCGTAGGCTGGTGAACAAGGGTATCAACTGTAGCTACACTCATATAAATGCCATTTCATATGTAATGCATGAAGCAACACGAGTGTTTCTTGGTGCTTCATCAGTTTTGTCTAATGGAACCGTCTACTCAAGGGTGGGCACTGCATGTGTTGCGATGGTTGCTCATCAGTTCCATGTACCTGTCCTAATATGTTGTGAGGCTTACAAATTCCATGAAAGAGTTCAACTTGATTCAATCTGCTCTAATGAACTTGGTATGTGTTCTTGTAACTGTCTGCTCCAGAATTTTGTCATTCCTCTTGTTGTGTACCAATCTTACAATATCGCAGGAGATCAAGATACCATTGCCAAGGTTCATGGTAGAAAGGACGTTAATTATCTGGATACTTGCATAAAAAATGAGAATCTACAAATTTTGAATCTAATGTAAGTGTAGACTTATCTTTGATGCATCAACATCAGATCGTTAGTGCTTGTTCTCTATATATGTACTTACTTTTAACTCTCTTCGACACAGTTATGATTCAACACCTTCAGATTACATTTCAATGATTATTACGGATTACGGCATGGTAAGTCCAAAGATCCCATATCCTATGTTAGGAGCCTATCTGTATTACAGCTCATGTACCTTTGTGCATGGTCTAGTTTAATATCTGCTATCTGGGATACTAATGAACCCTAAATAAAATGTTTGATCTGTCCATTTGATGAGTTTTCCTCCTTTTTTTCCACTTAAACCGAGAATCCATCTTCATCTCTGGTCATTTCAGAAACATCTTCTGAGCTAAGGCTTCCAACAATCCGACCTGTTACCCCGCTTAGGTGGGAGCCTCTTTAGAGGCATTTGGCCTTCAGGTTGTAATGGATAATCCATCTTATAGTATGACTAAAACTAACCATCTGAAGGACCAAGCCTCTACACCTTTCTTAGAAGAACTTGAACAGTAAAAAAGAATCTGAATATCTCATCACTCTAAGTTATTGTCGCATCAATCATCTTATCGCATATTTTGATCTGTTTTTTGTGTTGCCTAGATCCCTCCTACAAGTGTCCCAGTCATCGTCCGTGAGTATTGCAGAGAGCATTTATGGATGTAGAATGTAATCAGGCACAAACACTCTCATGGAGGTGGCTGGCATTGGTGGTCGTATGAACAAGAATTAGGAACTTAGCATCAATCTGTGTTGTTTGCATCTTCTGATATCTTAGAATAAGGATATTTTGGTATGTATCTTATAGGTTCTCTGTCGAAGTCGATTTATGCACCTCACTCTCTGCAGAGTGCTTTGTACTCCGCCTCTCCGAGCAGTTTTATGAATGTTCGTTGAGCTTTTTTGTCTCACTAATGTTATACATCATGTTCATTTATCCAAGCACCATCACTTGTTGCTCGCTCAATTGATCTCATACACTTTCAAACAGCACTGTTACACTTACAGCTAAGTGCAATCTGCCATACCCCATCACCTGTTACCATCTTTCCTTCAGCTTCAGTGTAGCTTAACTCGTACGAAAGTCTCTTTGATATCCCATAATTCAACTTTGGTGTTGATTTGGATATTATATGATTGGGTGGTTTTTGAGATATGAATTCGGATGATTGTGGGGAAGATGGGGGGGGGGGGGGGACGAGGAGGGGAGGGATTAGTTTATTTTAATAGAGGTCTATTTTTTATATTATAAACTAACTTCAAATACATATAATATGTTGAATATCTATCTTGTCCTTCATTAAAATTTAAATGCTATTAATTTTATGGTGAAAATCCTCAAACTGATCAGTTCGTCGAAATTCAGTCTCTTATTTGATCAGTTGATAATAGTTTAGGGGCATTATAAAATATAACCAAATATTATATACCGTAAAAAATGTGGTTTCTAATTGGATAGGTAGCAAAGCCACTTTATTGCCCACTGCTCCGACCCCTAGTTAAACTAGTGTTAGTTGTTGCACCAAATGCTAAAGCATTAGCATGAAGATAACCTGTTTCCAAGCCTATGCGATGAGAGGAAATTAGGATGAAAAATTGCACGAGGGCAAGTGGTCTTCACATTCCCTTCTTTCACAAAAAGTTCAACCCGGGTCCAATCCTGCACCGGTGATCTTCAGGCGTAGCCTTGCACACAGGGGAAAGAATATTCGGATCACCAGTATCTATATCTTCCATATAGTCAATCATTTATCCACGTTGAGTCTAAATTGGGTAAAATTTTATACCCTAAATATTCAATAACGTGCTCCCCAATCTTACCCTAAATGTTCACACACATTCCATCCCACCAAATCGAGTCCCAATTGTCCATATCACCTATTCCTACACCTATTCCAATCTGGTGTGGCAACAATGCCTCTATCCATATCACCTATAACCCCGTGTTCCATGAAAGGACCAAATATTTGGACATCGACTGCCATGTGATCTGCAATCAAAACCTAGTTGGTCTTATCAACAAGTTGACATTACTTAATTTCTAATATAATTAAACAATTGAACGTTGTGTGGCAAATTGGGAACAAATTTGAAAAAACATTACATACTCGCATATAAAAATTACCCATCAAAACGTTATGGTGTGAAAAATTTTAACAAACCAAAAGAGCGTTTTTCCTGGAAAATATAAATTAATTAACCATCAAAACCTTGTTGTGGGGAAAATTATTTTTACCCCGAATCATAAATATTTGGACCGTCAAAATAATGATATAATCTATATCTAATGGTGTGTTTGGATCGGGGTGAATCAGGGGGAGGGGAATTTTTTTAAAATATCCCATGGGAAGGAAATTAGAGGGAATCAGGGGGATGAGGGAAAATATAATTAAATATGTGATTCTCCTCCATTCTCCTCGGATTTGGAGAGGAGAAAATTTGAGGGGAATCAGGGGTAATGAGGGTAGATTAGTGGTAATAAATTTGCTAGGTAGAAATCAATTTAGTTCCCAAACACAATAAAATATAAAATTCTCCTTCATTCCCTCTTATTCTTCCCAAAACAAGCACACCAAATAAGTCCAAACTAGGGGTGTTGAGGAGAACTAGAACCGAGCAGAACCGAAACAAAAGTAACCGATTTTTTTGGAACCGATCGTCCTTTGAGGGAACCGAACCGACGCGGTTCGGCTTATGGTAGAATTGATATAAACCGAACCGACCCGTTGACTAAACTTATGTAAAAAAGATTAAGCTTAATAAAGGATAATTGGCGAGAAGATTTAACATTATTCATTATTAGTATGATATAATAATGGATAAGTAAATATGTTTTAAGCTAATAGTAAATGAATATTTATTTATATATTTAAAAAGTGGTACCATGTGAAGAATTTGTATACAAATTTTGAAAATAGTTTTAAAATGAGCTTGTTAAACTTATATAGAGTATATATATTTTTGGAACATAATTATGACTCACAGTTAATATAAAACATTACTAATCATATTTAGATTCGAGTCCAAAATAATAATAATATTAGCTAAGAACGAATATATACCAAAATTTCAAGCCAAAAGTGAGCTCGAATTTTTGTCCAAACATGAGGCTCGGAACCAAAACCGACCTGGGACCGAACCGATTTTTGTTCCGTCTGCCGTAGAACTGGTTAGGTTGGTTCAGTTCTTTTCTTTTGTCCAAACCAAACCGAACCGTACACATACCTAGTCCATGCTCGTTGAAGCATATTCTCAACATGTAACCCACGTAATTATTTGCTAGTTAGTTGAAATGAGAGGCATCTTCACAGGTAAGGCCATCCATAGCCCCATATGGCAATGTTGTACCATTTCTCAATTAAGAAACCAAAGACTCCATGTTCTCTGACAACTCATCTACCTTCCTGCAGACCTCTTCAATGTGTCCATCAACTTGAACACCAGACGCTGACCTCTGAAGCTCTGACTTCTGATATCTTCAGTCTATTTTACGGATAGAGAAATACATAGAGTTGAACGTAGTAAAATAAGAAACTGAAAGATTTCGTTGAAATTGTTAGTTTGGAAATTTCCAAAAAAGCTAATCATAGGTTCTTCTCTTTATGGGAACAATAGGGTCGCTATCCTCATTTTTTGCCTAATTCTTCTTGTTATGATCGGTTCAACCTCTGATAAAAACGATATGCCTTAGTTATATTATTTCATCTCTTCAACAAGCTTAGTGTCACAATGGTAAGTCTCGCAAAATCAAGTATGCTACGTTGCAACAAAACTTTTTTAACTACAAGTGCAACCATTAGTAACCTGTTATTATAAGCAAAATACCAGAAAAATCCACAAGTTTTTGAAACACTCTTCACTTCAAGGAGGAAAAAATTGGATGATTAAAACTATACTCTTGATCATTTGCAGAATCCTCTGAGATTCTTGAGTGGGCCATTCACAAAATAAAATAGCAATTAATATCTTTAAATTCAAGTAGAAGGAGTGATCTTAGGCTAATGGACGACTAGCTCATGCCCGCACAGTAGACTATTACGATTAGTTTAATATTTACCTATAATTATAAGTTTTTCTATTTTAAATATTAACATAACCCTAATAATTTATTATGCGGGGTTATGCACTAGTGGCCCGTTAACTTAACAAATGATCAATGATCATTGTGTAATGAGATTCAATTAGTTTTTTTAATGGAATGCTTGAATAGACTGAATAGTGCAAAACTGAAGGTAGCATTGACTAATGATTGAACATGTCTAACCATTTTGAGACCATTCCTGTAAGGAATTCAAGAGTTCTGTGTTGTCGTACTCCAGAGTGAATGCTACACTTGGTGGGGGAGCATCAATTGAAATGATTTACACACAGTTGTACCAAAGTTGTGAATAGAGTTTCGCGGTTCTATAGCGATCAAGGGTCTAAAAGTTATAGCGGATTGCAGTGTCGTGTAGCGGAAGATTTTCGTGGTATCTTTATATGAAATATACAAGAAAACGGAGAAAGTATGATTTGGGAATCACATACCCGCCTAGAGGCACTATTTTTGAACTCACTTGCTAAGTTACAGTCTTAAATAAAAATAATAAAAGACCAACGCATTTACGGATATAGCTCCGCTGTGGCAAATAGCGCCGATATATTGCCTATTTTGGGCATAGACCGTTACGCGACTCTAAATAGCTTTAAAGCTCGGCTATTCACAACTTTAGTTGGTCCCCAAACTTCCGAGGCACATTCAGAATAGATCCATTACAGAGGAGGCTGGAGGCCCTCTATGCGTCGATGTTTTTTTTTGTCAAATCATATCATACTTTTTTAAGAGATTCGAGACTGGTATGCATGTCCATGGCAAAATCAACTAGAACTTTCAAACTCATGAATGCCTCTAGACTTACATGAACATTACTTGTAACCACTTCAGCTACCTTTTGATATGGCATTAATGATCTTGATAGTTGCTGTCTTTAAATCTCCTTAGGTTCTTCTATCAAAATGAACTTATACAATATTTAAAAAAAACATCTGTAAAACTAGAAGCATTATTGAATTATCTCAAAAATGCCTTCAAGAATGCATGAATCTAGAAAGCTCACCAACTACATTTTACTCATCCTTCTTGTTCCAATCGTTGGTGGCATCGTTATGAACTTCAAACAAGAGACTCTTGAAGATGTCCAAACTTCTTGGAACTCTATCCAAGTCGCCCTTGTTCAAGCCATGTCATCTATGAACGTTCAGACGAACGATTTCAACCAAATCTTTCAACGTCTTATATTACCATCTTTCCTTCTCATCGTCGTGGCTGCATACTTCGTTATGCCAACGACGAGAGCAATCTACTTAGTAGATTATGCTTGTTTCAAGCCTCATATGTCTTTAAGGGCACCTTTTGCTAGATGTGTAGAACATGGACACCAGATTTTAGCATCACATCCTGAGAGTCTAGAATTTCAATTGAGAATTCTTGAAAGGTCTGGTCTAGGTGAAGAAACTTGTGGTCCACCTGTAACACATTTCCTACCCCCAATCCCGACTTATACACTTGCAATGGAAGAGGCACAACTTGTTCTCTTCTCTGCAATGGATTCACTCCTTAAAAGGGTTGATTTGAAACCTATAGATATCGACATTATTATCGTTAATTGCAGCCTTTTTGCTCCAACACCATCTTTAGTGGACATTGTGATAAATAAGTACAAGATGAGGAGTGATATAAAGTGTGTTAGTTTGTCGGGGATGGGTTGTAGTGCAGGGCTCATTTCTGTCGATTTAGCCAGTGATCTTCTTAAAGTCCACCCGAATTCGAATGCTGTTGTAATAAGCACAGAGATTCTCACACCAAATATGTATATGGGCAGCGAGAGATCAATGCTTCTTCCAAATTGTATATTCAGAATGGGAGCAGCTGCCATTTTGTTGTCAAACAAAAAGTCTGATCAGAAGAAAGCAAAGTACAGGTTTATTCGTGTCGTACGAACCCATAAAGGAGCTGATGAAAAATCATACAATTGTGTTTTTCAAAAAGAAGACCCGAAAGGAATTACAGGAATAGATTTGAATATTGATCTCATGACAATAGCAGGGCAGACTTTGAAGACGAACATCGTAGATTTAGGCCCTTTTGTTCTTCCTATATCAGAAAAGTTTCTATTTGCTGTCTCACTATTTGGGAGAAAAGTTCTTAAACTGAATAGGAAACCATATATACCAGACTTTAAGCAAGCATTTGAGCACTTCTGCATCCATGCGGGGGGACGAGCAGTGATTGATGAGCTGCAGAAAAGGTTGAACTTATCAGACGAGCATGTTGAGGCATCAAGAATGGCGTTGCATAGATTTGGAAACACGTCGTCTTCATCATTGTGGTATGAGCTTAGCTACATTGAGGCTAAAGGGAGGATGCAGAAAGGCGATAGAGTTTGGCAGATAGGATTCGGGAGTGGGTTCAAGTGTAACAGTGCAGTTTGGAAGTGTAACAGGACAATCAAGGCTTCAGCTGACGGACCATGGATCGACTGCATTGACAGATATCCAGTTTATATTCCAAGAGTGATGAAACTTTAGATAGTTAGGTGTTGCCTTAACGCTTGTTCGGCTCTGGTTAGGTCACCTAGCGGGCTGGAAGAGGACTATGTCGAGGCTCATTTAGCTTGCTAGTCGTTTTCTATACGAGCTTGGTTCGTTTTTAAGGATTTGGTTCATCAACACTGTTTTTAGGTGTACTTTTGTTTTTGATTAATAAGAAAAACACAGAAAAGAGAGAATAGCTCTTACCAAAACTGTCTTTTTGACCACATAAAAGCATATTACCAGGAATTAGATATTACATACAGTTCGACAGTATCACATGAACTGCTTCTATAAGATATTCGAAAGATATGTACAGAGCTCGATATCGTGTTTGGTCAGGATTAGCACGCACTTGATAATGATGTGATAAGTTTCAATTCGAATATTCAAATGCCTCATAATGGCAGCTTCATAATTCAGTTACATCACAAATTTACAAAGATGAATAGTTGAAGAGTTAAACAATTAATCTTGAGAGATTGTTCGTCGTTAACTAAGTAGAGAAACAAAATAACCATCTTCGTCTCTCGTTGCTATGGTTCAATGAAGAAGACGATTCAATCTCTCTTAGCGTTTCCACCACGCTTCTCATTTCAGGTCTCCTTTCAGAATCCGCATCCCAACATCGCCTCATTAAATCAGCCAAAGCACTCGGGCAACTCATAGGTATGTCTGGACTCATCTTCTACAAAATATTCAACCATTCCATTAATTAAAATTCAGTATATAAAACTTGATTATCATTTACATAGCTAAGTTGTATAAAGGATAAAATTTGATGAAAGTTATACAATTTACCAATTTGCCAGACGACTGATATGGAGTACAACAAAAGATTTCCCATAAACATATCCCAAAACTGAAAACATCACACTTGTGATCATATGACCTTCCAACAAGCACCTGTTAACATTTATCAAACATTACTAATATAAACAAAAACATACATAAATATGATAAACACAAAACTTCCAAATAAATATGATTTACGAAAATGTTCCAAGCGACTCACTTCAGGAGCAATGTAACCTTGAGTTCCAGTATTTTGTGTCATCTCATTTAGATCTTCAAATCGAGATATTCCAAAGTCAATTATCTTAACTCTACTATTCTTGTCAAGAAGCATATTAGATGTTTTCACATCTCTGTGCATAATATTCTTCGAGTGAAGATAGCTCAATCTGTCCGTAAGGAAAACATCAACGAAACAGTTTAACATATAGTCAAAATTAGCACAACAAAAAATGAATACTAAACAAAATTTACCCTTCCGCTACATCCAATGCAAGTTGAATGACAATACTAATTGGCAGCTTCTTCCTGTGGTGTCTCCTAAGATACTGGTATAAAGTTCCTCCCGGAAGAAACTCCGTCACTATACAACAATCCAAACTTCTGTCGAACTTTTTCTTCGACTTTATATCCACTTCTCCCATGTTTTTCGTCGCACCAAAAAACTGAACAAATAAATTAACTTACACTCATTGCATCAATGAACGGAATAAACAAAGTTGAGATGCATATTCGGCAACAAGCATATAAAAGTTGTCTCTTATGCTAATATGGCATTAATCTTGATTTTGTTATGTACCATCAAAATTAACTGGTTAAGGGCAAGTGAATAAAATTAACAAAAACTAAATCTATCGTCAAACAAAATGTTTGCATTATTCACCTTTGCAATATTGGGATGATCAAGATCCTTCGCGAGAGAAACTTCTTGCGCGAAACTCCTAATTAATTCAAACCTTGAGGCTTCATCAGTCATGTGGAACACTTTAACTACATCATAGATTCGAGTTAATCGAATAGCTCAGTGGAAAAGACTATTAATAGTGACCAGAAGTTCATGGTTCGAAACTCATAAATTCAATAATTAAATGAATGCCAATTAGTACAAAGTAGTACATTTTGTGAGTAGTATGTATGTACCTGCAACTTGTATGTCACCATACTTGCCTTCATAGACAATTCCATATGATCCTTTATCAACAATCTTTTTCACCTTCAACTTTCGACAATCTATTTTACATGTATCGAAATCGATTTTTTCAATCAATTCTTTCGATTTCTTCTCCGCGTTCTGGAACCACGCCCCTCTTCTAAACTCCATATCGAGTTCCACGTCGATTTAATTCAAGTCCATATCATTTCAAGTCGTCCCTGTGAAAATGTGAAGTTAGATGAATTTCCCGTGTACGGAATTCATAGTAACTCCATTAGTCAAAAGACACCGAGAAAGTCAAAATATAATCAACATACTAATTGCTGGCATTCAATTCCATGATTTACCTCCTCGTAATGACTAAGGTACGACGAGGCCCGAGGATGTCATCGTTTATTAAGTAGTACATGCACTCAATCTTGTGACGATCCATATACATGAATTGTCTATTTGTTTCCTTTTTACGTTCCGGAATTATTTTTTATAACAAATAAAAAGATTTGAGTTGAATAATGAATATAAAATCCAATAAATATACAAATAATATGCACATGGAATTAAATAGATAAATTAAGCATCATCGTCTCACTCTAAGAACCCTAATAGATTCCAAACTCATATAAAAAAAGAATTGAGAGAGAACATATTAAAATAATAATTGATCACATTAGTGAAAACTAGTTTGATATTCATGGTATTTACCAATTTATTGGTGCCTAAAATAATAAAACATAATTGTTGTTTAACCCTCCTCAATTTACCTTCAATTTTGATCGACTTTCATAATTTAAGAAATGTATCAATTAAAAGAAATTGAAAGAGCTCGAGAAAAATTACCTGTGTGTAAATTTTCCAATTCTTTAAAGCTAAGCTAGTAAGTCTGCGTTTGTAGAACTAATCTTGTAGTAGTAGTTGATAATTATCCCCTTAATAATTATTATAGGGCTCTAACTAAATCCCAAATACTCCGCGGACTAGATATGGAAACAATCGTTTAAGTTTGGATTTTTTTTAATACGGAGTAATTGTTTTACCGTTAAGTTAGGAATTTTGCTATTGTCCTATGGTCGATTCGAGGCAACACTATACATATACCGGAATAGTATTTTTAGTATGAAATGACTATTTTACCCCCAACTTAATCATCTCTTAAACTCTTATTACACCTGCAAATAAGGGTTAAAATAGTCATTAATATTTTGGTGTGTATAACATATCATATCGGATTAATGTACCTAGAAAGCCACATGGCGCTCTCTCCTCTTTCTTTCTTTTTCTTTTTTTTAATTTATTTTGAGTTGGTAGTTAAAGTTTTCACTTTAATAACTTTATTTGGTTGGTAGTTACTTTAATAAAATTTAAGGTTGGCGATATTGTTAGAGCAATTTTGATTCTCGCAGAGCAAAGTTTGAGCATATTCCTCTTTAACCTTTCAAGTCAACTATTTAATTTTTTTCATTAGTATTTATTAGTACTATTTAATATTTTCTTGCAATTAAAGCTAATTTTGCAAATCAACAATATTAGTGTTAGTAAATCATATATTAATGTAGATATATTAGTATTTACTACGATTTAATATTTTATTCCATATTTTAAATACATGCATCCTTAATGTTAGTAAATCATCATTATTGTTTGCTTAGTCAACTATAAATTAATTATTACTGAAGGAAATAATTTGTAAAATATTTTTTATTTGAGTTGAAAATAAAAGGCAATAGACATTAATATGTAAGATCTTTCAATATCAATTGAAAAGAAAGGGGTATACACAGTAGTTTGTAACTCTTTTTATGCACAGAAGTTAGCAATTAAAGAAAAAAAGGTAATCTTAAAATATATTTGCTCAATATACATGTTTAATAGTTGTAGTAATAATGCTTATTAAGGATGCATATATTTAAAATATGGAATGTGTTTCTTTATTTCTGATTTTCAAAATTAATTCTAATTGAAAGAAAATATTAAATAGTAACTAGTTATGATAAAATGGAATAGTTTATTTGAAAGGTTAAAATAGGGACATGCTCAAACTTTGCTCTGGCAAAATCAAAATTGCTCTGACAGAATCAAAGTTGCTCTGACAATATCGCCAGCCGAAAGTTAATGATAAAAACATTCTTCATTATATGAGATAAACTAAAAATATTTATATGTTCTAATGTCTCATTTTTTAAAACTCTTTTTAGAAAGTATATCGACTGATTTTATTTAACTACTTCCATTTGTTATTAGTTCAATTAGATCATTGACGAAATTTACTTTGTCCATTATTTTTCGAATAAACCTATACTTAGTAAATAAAATATTAATGTGCACAAGCATCGGCTATGCACCATATCATGCAATTAGTTGTATATAGTGTCTAAGCTCCAAAAAACATACATGTTAGTTTATTCTATTTTTCATTTATTAAGTTACATAAATAAATCCTCATAACACAAACTACCTTAAATTATTCTAATATCTCTTTTTAGCTCATTTTAAGAAATATATCAATTAAGTTGGTTACTTGAATTTATTATTGGTTTACTTTAAAATAGTAATGAAACTTTATAATGTAATTTAATATAATGAAATCATATTAAATATAAGAAATATTAGTTGATAGTACTATGTATGTATATTGTAAATAAATTATAGAGAAATCATATTAAATAACTATATATAGTTATATTTTTTTATATTTTTTAGAAAAATTAGTTAGACACTTTTTTTTTAGGGCAAATGACCAGGATGATCACTTATGTTTGGGTAGGGGTCCCGGTTGATCACCTATGTTTCAAATGGTCCTGGTTGATCACTTATGTTTTTAAATCGAGTCTCAGTTTGTATTTTAGACCTAAACTCTGTAAATTATCACCTAATTACCTCACGTGACAGGCACATGTCATTTTTCAGGGGTAATTTAGTCATTTCAAATCCTTTTTCCAATTTTTTTTTTAAAAAAAATCAAAAAACAAGTGAGGTTGATTTAGAAATATAAGTGATCAACAAGGACCCTTTGAAACATAAGTGATCAACCGAGACCCCAACCCAAACTTAAGTTCCCTTATAATGTAAAAATCACAACAGATTAAGTAAAGAATAAAATGTATATTGATTGTTAGAGATAAATATGTATCATTAAGTTGAACTTAAAAATAAAATGTATAAAATAATTATTGTAAAATAAGGATGGAGGGGTATTATCTCTAACAATCAATGTACATTTTATTCTTTACTTAATCTGTTGTGATTTTTACATTATAAGGGAACTTACGTTTGGGTTGGGGTCCCGGTTGATCACTTATGTTTCAAAGGGTCCTTGTTGATCACTTATATTTCTAAATCAACATCACTTGTTTTTCGATTTTTTTTTTTTGCAAAAAAGAAATTGGGAAAAAGACTTGAAATGACTAAATTACCCCTGAAAAATGACATGTGCCGGTCACATGAGGTAATTAGGTGATAATTAACAGATTTTAGGTCTAAAATACCAACTGAGACTCGATTTAGAAACATAAGTGATCAACCAGGACCATTTGAAACATATGTGATCAACCGGGACCCTTACCCAAACATAAGTGATCATCCTGGTCATTTGCCCTTTTTTTTATAATTCTGATGTTTCCAAAAATTGTTGGAAAATTATGTAATTGTTTTAAAAACAAAATAATTTAAAATTGTAATAACTAATAACATTTCGTTTTATATAACTTCAAAAATAGAAATTTCTCAGATATTCTGTTGGAAACATTTAAAATTTGGAATCTACGATATATACCTTATCTTTAGTTTTGGTAATTTATCAGTTAGATATTAGGGAGTAAATGATATTATAATATTTGGTATAACGTAGCCAGGAATGGGTGCGTCTGCTGGTATTATAGTATTTGGTAATTTATCATTTAATTTATCAATTAAATGATATATATTTATTGAGTGCGTCTGGTAGCCAGGAATGGAATGACGTAGGAATGTAATAACTTTTTTTTTTTTGTAAATTAGCGATGAGGTGAGTATCGAACCCAGGACCTTTTGGTCACTGGCAAGAGTCTTTTCCACTAGGGTATCCAATTAACTCAGGAATGTAATAACTTTAAATAATGGAATGAGTAAATGAAGAAATGATTATTATTCTTTTATTTGGTATCAACGTAATAATGTAATCCAATTCCTATTAATCATTACATTCTTTAGTTTGATATGATATAATAATATTTATAATATAACTAAAAGCACTATTATACCCTTAGAATAAATTCAAGTATTATCTTTAGAAAAATAGTTTTTTAATAATAACATTAATTTTTAACTATTTAGTCATAACAAATTAAAATGTATATTATGAAAAATAATTATACTTAAATATAATTATTTAATTGAAGTATAGACAATTATAGTGGTAAATGTTAGAGATATGTAAGTAAGGACAATTATGTCCTATTTTTATAATTTTAATTAGCTCAAGCTAAGTAATGGGTGATTACGCTCAATTTGGTGGTAATAGGTATTACCTCAAATAAGGTAATGAGATTACCTAAGGAATGCAATTAAAAATTTATTACTAACTATCAAACCTAGTAATTCAACATATGTCGTTCCATTCCCATTTATTTAATTTCATTCCACGCTACCAAACATACACTAAATAATCGTAAAAGATGGATTGAAAAAATATAGTAATACAACTATACAAGTTGTAATTTGTTTGAGTTTCTCATTATTTAAAGAATTACTATTTTAACTTAAAATTCATTTAAAGTAATTATAATTTATAATGAATATAATTCGGACACCATCATGCTCCTGTGCAATTTTTGGGGAGGACCTTCATGATCGTCACCTGTTGGGTTATTTCCATGTTCTTCGTTATACGCATCTGGGAATTCAATGTCCAACTTCTGCCAATACTCGTGTATGTCAGACAGTGGAATGCTCACACCCAAATTAATGTATTATTGGAGCATGTGTGCACACGGTAGACCATGAGTTCGCTTTAGGTAACAACCGCAACTTTCAGAATCTTCCCCCCTTTGGAACATTTGTGCTAATTAGGCGCTTATTAATTGAAAAGCTTTGTCTGATACTTTTCGTACAAGATTTTTGAAAAGGCTCGTGTGCAAGGCTGATGTTCGGGCTTTAGTTCCACTGAACCTAAATACCTTCTTTATCTCTATGATTTGCCCTTTCATAACTTTATCGAGAGAAAAAAATATTGTGTCGAATGGATAGTTACTCCTTTTAAGTTTCGTTTGACACGGTGATGTTCCCCTTCGACCCTGAAATTGAACCACATATATTTCGTTATATATTTAATTATAAGTGCATAAAATATCATTTTTAATTGAAAGTTAAATACCTATTGGTTGTGTGATGGCCGACGTAATAATAGTTGTCCAAGTGCCAGCTAAGAATGTTACTGCTATATCTGGCGAGCCAGGTCGTCTGACAATAATCAATTAATCCTGGTCATCCTCGATACTCATACGATACATGTCCCCAGCGCCCATGCCATTCATTCTCATTAAATTTAATTTATTACATCATATTGATATCTCACCTCATAATTACATCATATTGTTATGATATTATCATTAAATTTAATTTATTACATCATATTGATCCACGCATGAGTTAGACGCATCACTCTTACATTAAAATATTATTTAGATATCTCACCTCATAATTACATGACATCAGAGTTTTACGTGAGTCGAGTCCGAGCTCAAGACTTTTTGGCTCGGCTCATCACTAAACGAGCATTAGGTTCGGCTCTGTGAAAGTTCATCGAGTCATTCCCAAATCGAGCTCCGAGCTAGTTCACTTAGCTCATTTCAAAATTTGAAGTTTCATCGGATTAACATGTAATAAAATGAATTAAAATGTAACAATGTACATAAACATTAAATTAAATATTAATTAAGATTAATCACAGTAATTAATGAAAGTGACTAACAATGTATAATAAAACTAAAAGCAAGACTAACATATGTACTATCCCGACTTCCCGAGCTAGTTCGCCTAGCTGATGAGCCAAGAACCCAACTCACGCTCGGCTCGTTTTGTTACGAGCCAAGCACCTTGTTTTGTTACGTAGGTCTACATTACACATATGGCCCAGACCCCCACCCCACCCACCGGACTACTCTTTTCAATCAAAAATACCATTATGTATTCATATTCAACACGGCAACGTTAAAGACATGTAACAAATGGCATAATTTATTATACTGCGCCATAATGAACTTCTCATCTAAACGTCATATTATCAACGTCATACATATCAATTGCTTTTACGTCAGTACTACATACTAGCTACAAACCAATTATTGTCAAATGAAAAGTCCACAATAAAATACACTTGTCACGAATGCATAACCATTTTTTCCTTATAAATTCCAACCTTTTACAACAACAAAAAGACATGTAACATATGTGAATTGTTCAAAATCCTCCAAACTTTCCAACATTTTATTTGTCATAACTAAGAATCATTTTATTCTCGACCACATTTAGTGAGATAAAGCTTGTTGGACAGTTTGGTTAACGATCCAACGTCGTGATCGCTCAAATGGAGAGAATGGAGAAGAGGAAACGGGAAGATGGAGATGACGGAGAGGTGACGGCTGCGGAGAGGTTGGATGAGGAGGTGGAGGAGTTCTATTCAATTCTACGAAGAGTTCGAGTTGCCGTTAAATATTTCAAGAACGGTAAAATAGAGAGGGAGATCACGGCTGACGGACGACGGAGTCCGTCAAATACAAAAGAGGAATTTGAAGAATTCAAGGGAGAGATTGGACGGAAAGAGAAGATGGTGGGGAATAATGTGCCGGATCTTAACGTTGACCCTGTAGTTGACCATGTTTAAGGATTCTTAAACAATGAGATTTCTTAGTCATACAATGGTGTTTATTTTTATATGGTCATATTAAAGTAGGCTTGGTAAAAAAAATTGGTAGGCTTAGTATTTGAATGATCTAAACTTCGGCAACTACTATTGATATTTTTGTCAATTAAAAAATAGTGTCCAATGTATTAAGATGTAACTATAATGTATTAAGATGGGTAGTATTTGAGCCCTTTAATGCCCATAAAATTTTAACACCTTTTAATATTTTTTCTTGAATAGGACACTCGAAATTCATATATCCATAGTCACCACAAAAAAATATATAATAAAATTATGTGTGCACGATGAACAATCATGATATTTATGTAAAAGTTGTATGTGAATGCATATAATCATTTAAGATACAAGTACCACAATCACACATAACATGTCATTAGAATTTATTATCATGATTAGTTAGATAAATATCATTATGAACAACATCATGTGGATATATATTTTCTATGTGCTAAAGCATGTTATCATCACAAGTTACATTATCATCATTTTCAATAAAACAATCAATAATATCATGATCATGTAAGGTCAAATCAAAGTTCAGATACTTCAAAACATGTTTATCATACATGGAGCATTTATCACTAAAATTATGGTATGAAAACATTCTCTCATGGTTAGTTTGAAAACAAGTGTCACACTCAAAATTCTCATTTACTTTTTTTTGCAATCTTTAAACTCGATATTACAAAATGACGTGTGAGATTAAAAAAAAATTCATAAAAATTTAGCTGAAGTGACAACTCATCTAGTATTATTTTGGCTTATTTTCTTTTGGCCTCCTACACTATCGAGACGCTTTCGTTCCGCCCCCTGAAGTATTTTAGTTTTCAAAGAAGGAACCGAACTATCCTTCTTTACAATTTACCCCCTATTTTTTTCGTTCCGCCCCTAAAGTATTTTTTTCGCCAAAAAAATAAATTGAGATAAGGGCAAACTTGGAATAACACACTTATTAATCTTTCAGGCACTTTTTAATAATAACAAAACTATATTTTTCAAATTAACCCCTCCTTCTTCCTCACACCCCACCAGGGGCGAAACTAGGGGGGACGGGGGGGGGGCGCTCGTCCCCCCTTAGGTTTTTCGGCATCGTTTATTTTATATACGATTTTTTTGAATTTTTGTGATATACTCCCTCCGTCCCTAAAAGATTGTCACATTTTGACTTTTGTGGTCAATTACAAGAAAATTTGATCATGAATTCTCGTTAAACGATAAGAAATAATATAGTGTTGTGGGACCTCGTTAGATTCGTCTCAATATATATTTTTGAAATATCAACTTATTATAATTTTTTCACATGTAAAATAAGAGATATTTATGTTTTAAATCGTGCCTTATTGACCATCAAAAGTCAAATGTGACAATCATTTAGGGACGGAGGGAGTATATAATAAAAAATGTTACAAACCAAGTGTAAGTGTAGCTTAGTTGGTTAGTTCCTTCCTCTAAAAGGTAGGGGTCATGGGTTCAAGCCTTGCTAGCTTCATTTTTAACAATTTTTCGGTACTTTTAACTACTTTTTATTTATTTTGGCCCCCCTATATTTTTTCCTCAAAATTCGCCCCCCCCTTAATTTTCATCCTGGTTTCGCCCTGCACCCCACCCCTATCCTCATACCCCCAACCCCACCCATCTGAAAGTTTATCGTGAATCTGCATAAGTGCACTATTTTGCATATGTTAAGGATATGGAGTAGCAAATTCATAACAAGAGGAACAAGTAGTTGTTCAAAGAGAAACCATGGAGAAAAAGAGCAACAAATGAATGAACAAATGGGAGATTTTCAGAGGCTTCAGATGATTGAAGAATGGAAAGTTGGTGAAAGGAGAAGATCTTTAGCTGATTTTGTACCAAGAGTGAAAGATAACAACATAGAAGTTTTGTTCTCAAATTCAAGCTGGAATTCTTCTGATTCGAGCAGCGGTTGTTGGTTTTCGCTTCTGAAGTTGAAGGATCGGTGTTTGGAAATTATTCGACAAATAAATCATCTTCTTCATCTTGTTATGGTGTCCCAAGGCCAAAGCCTATATCTGCTTCCGATGTAATCGGGTGGGGGTAAGGGGTGGGGGGGGGGGGTGGGGGGGGGGGGGGGGGTGGGCGTGTGGTGTGAGGAAGAATGAGCGGTTAATTTGAAAAATATAGTTTTTTTATTTTTAAAAAGTGCCCAAAAAATTAATAAGTGTGTTAATCCAAGCTTGCCCTTCCTTCAAATGAAATTTAATTTGAATTTGACATTTTAGGGGGTAAATTGAAAAGAAGGATAGTTCGGTTCCTTATTTGAAAATTAAAATACTTCAGGGGGCGGAACGAAAGCGTCTCAACAGTTCAGGGGGCCAAAAGAAAATAAGCCTATTATTTTTAAAGAAGAAGTATTACTAATATATAGAACATTCATATCAATAATCAATTTATCGTTCAAGTTTTTATAATGAGCAAAAGAAAAGAGTATACCATCAATGTCGTTTATTGGTACATGTCCTCTTCCCCTTTAGTTTTGAGAGTGTTGAATGAGCTTGATTCACCATACTCTCGTTGAAGGAAATCCCATAAGTCTTTTGCTTGATTGTAATTAGGGATTCTAGCTTTCGTGCTATCATCAAGGATGCTTAAAATCAACCTTTTAACTTGTTCATCCCATGATGTATCCTTAGAAATTTTGGCACCATTTATCATAATGTGCCATATCCTATAATGTTGTCCTTGTAGGAAATATTTCATCCTATGACTCCAATCAGAAAGTTTAGAAGCACAAAACATAGGAACAAGGTTACTATCATAATCGAAAGCAAACATATTACACATAGATCGACTCTAGGAGGTGTTAGACTCAAATGTAGAGACCCGCTATGAATACCACTTGTTAGCATATATGACAACTTAAGAAGGGGTGAATTAGGTTATAGCGGAACTGGGGAATAACCCATGAAGGTCGTGTTCTCCCTGTGAACTACAAACTAATCAATATTATGTACCTTTGCAGCTTTGCCCCAACGAAAATCTCTGCCAGTGATCATGCAACAACAATGTACAGCTAAATGTAAGTAGAATTTGCAAAATGAGAAGCGATCATTCTAGGAAACAATGAAGCAACAAGCATTCCTCGAACAAGTCTGTCTTCAAATCCAGCATCTCTACCGCAATCAGCATCGAAATGCAACGGGTTAGAAGCCAAACTCAGCTTTGAGTAGTCTATAACATCCGAGTCTAAAAATGTTCGTGATAGCTTCAAAAGGACCTTTTCCAGTTCCATTTTCGACAAGGAAGAATAGTTTTGAAGAAGTTTACCAAGAAGTTGAGGAGCAAGCATTATTCGAAAGTGGTGATTGAAAGTTTCTGTGAGGCGAATCATCGAACATGTTGTTAGCAATTTTTATATTCTATATTTAGAGTTGGAAAAACACCTGTAGCTTCACCATCAATGACGAGCACGACATTGTCATGAGAGCATTTGGTCTCCAATTTTGCCCTGTAATAGCAAATCAAAGGAGCCAAACAAGAAGTTAAATATTTCAACAGTCAACACAGTTATTTTCCTATATTTTACATCACAACGTTTAGTTAAAAACTTAAAACTTACATATAGTTGCTCTTAATTAGTACTCCCTCCGTGCCTAAAAGATTGATACATTTTGACTTCTGATGTCAACAAAATACAATTTAAAACATAAATATCTCTCATTCTACATCTGAAAAAATTATAAAAAGTTGATATTTCAAAAATATATATTGAGACGAATCTAAAAAGATCTCACATGATTATATTATACCTTATCGTTTAATGAAAATTCTTGATTAAATTTTTTAAAATTTGACCATCAAAAATCAAAATGTATCAATTTTTTATGGACGGAGGGAGTATGATCTTGGGTGCCTGGACAACACTATTGATCTCTCCTGCTATGTAAACTGGTAACTTGAACTGGAACGTGTGCGAAATAATATTGAACACACCAATTAGCTGTTCCATTACAAGAACATATACGAAAAACGTGGAGATACATTTAACAAAATATAACGACATTGTAGCTACTCAATCAATTCAACAACAGTAGCCACAGTTGTGCATAGTGGTGGATGAGCACAGAGATACAGTCGCTTATAAGATGCAGATATTCAAATAATTGATGGCCAAAGCTTACAATTGTCGGGTCAAAGGTCCGCCAATTTTCGGTCGGGCACTTGGTCTGGATTGTACTCCGCCAGGCCAACCTCAGTGGGAAGGCCCGTATTGAATCTGCCGAATAGGCCCAGGCAATACGTGCATTGACAATTTGACATGTATGAAGAAGTCTTCCCCCGGACATGGGACATTACAAAACTCCCTTTTTACTATAGTTAAGAATTATAATTTGGATTAATGGCACAATCGATCACTCATGTTTCATAACATTCACCATTCGATCACTCATGTTTCATTTTAACCTTTTTGATCACTCATGTTTATTAATCATGTTTCAGGTGGTTTGTTGGTTAACTTTTCTGTCAAAATCAATTTTTAACCAAACAAAACCTTAATTCTAAAAGGGTAAAACAGACAATTCACTTTAAAATCGTTTTTTACTCAATCCATACCCGTTTTCCCTAAATTGGAAACCCTCAAATTGAAACAACCAAATTACAATCTAAATCTTCTTCTTTCAAATTGATAATCAATTCGAATGGAAGGCGATAGTCGTTCCACTGAGATTATTATGTGATAAATCAACATCAGTAATCGAAGGAAGCTTCAAAATTTCCCAGGAAATAATACCAGTGAGAAAATTACTTCGAATATTTAAACAAATAAGCTTCTTGTAATCGTCAAGTCCCATAGAATGTTGCCTGTAAGGCGATTTCCATCAAGTTCAAGATTTGGAAGCTGACGAATTTTTCTGGAATTTCACCTGTTAAGTTGGGGGTTCATCATGGATAAAACTGAAACCTCCATGAGAATAGAAAAAACCACTTGGGATGAAGCCTGAGAGATGATTATTAGAAAAAGCAAGAGCTTTCAGAGACTTCAACTGTGAAATGTTTTCTGGGATATTGCCAATTAAATGATACTTGAAAAGTAATAAAGTTTCAAGCTTCTATAATTCTCCAATCGTATATGAAATTTTTCTTGAAATATTTGCTGAAGAGATATCAAGATAGACTAAATTTGACAAATTTCCTATTCCTTCTGAAATCTCAGTGTTGAAATCATTGTAGCCTATCTCGCGATGTTGAAATTTTTATCAATTTGAAAGAAGAATATTTAAGGTTGTTAATTTAAATAAAAAATGATTTAATAGTAAATTGTCTATTTTACCCTTTAGAATTAAGGCTGTATTTGGCTAAAAATTGATTTTGACAGAAAAGTTAACCCACAAACCAAATGAGACATGATTAAAAAATATGAGTGATCAAAAAGGTTAAAATGAAACATGAGTGATCGAATGGTGAATGCTATGAAACATGAGTGATCGATTGTGCCATTAACCCTTATAATTTTCACATTTCACTATATATATAAGGTTGTTTAATTTCTTGAATTTAAATTTGTAGTGTATTTTGAAATCTTGAAATAATATACTTTATTATTTTGTTACGTCTTAGCATAACCAATCCGCCTAGCGTATCAATTGAAACTAAATAACTGGTTGGTTGATAACTTTATAAGAAAATGTAATAAAAGAGTACATTGAAAGTGTAAATTTACAATTAGTTATGTTAGTTTAGACTATCTACAATGGGGTGTTGAAAAAAAATATTCAACTGTTGAAAGCATACAATGGGGTGTTGAATTGGGTGTTGAATTTTTAGGGTGTTGAATTTATTCAACATGTTGAAGAAAAGAAAGTGGAGCCCACTAGTCACATCACCATGCAATAGTGTTGAAAATGTATGGAGAAGATGGATATGTGGTGTATTGTTATTGGTTGTTGTATTTTTTGAAAGAGTGTTGAATATTTTTTAAACAAAACCATTGTAGAGTATAAAATTTAAATGGGTGTTGAATTATTATGTGGAAGAAAGAGAAGATGATATAGAATGTTGGAAATTGAAAAAGAGGGTGTTGAATACTCCAACCATTGTACATAGAGACAAGTATTTAGAAACAAAAAATTAAGGCTAAAAGACAAATAAAAAAGAATGAATGGAGTATATCTTATCTTGATATTTTTAATTTTGGGTTAATGACATCAAAGATCACTCAAAGTATCTAATATTTCCAGTTCGATCACCCTCATTTTAAATATACCATATTAGATCACTAAACTACATGTTTTTGGGAAAACTTGGTAACTGGGCCATTTTGAAAGATTTTGAGTGCATTTTGTAAATTTTTAAAGAGGGCAATTTTGTAAAATTTGTAAATATAAACGGACAAAATTGCCTCATTAAAAAGTTACGAAATGCACCCAAAATCTTTCAAAACGGCCTAGTGACCAAGTTTTCCAAAAAAAATGCAGTTGAGTGATCTAACATGGTCCATTTAAAATGAGGTGTGATCGAATTTGAAATATAGATATTTTCAGTGATCTTTGATGCCATTAACCCTTTAATTTTTTATATCGTTTCTCACATGTTTCTATAAGGTTTCCAAAGCGCAGGGCCGACCCTCAACCATGGCAGGGGGCGCGACCGCACTAGACTCCCGTTTTGAAGGGGTCCCAAATATTTTTTAAGAGATCTTATATATTTATTATTGTATATATTATTTTACTAATTTAAAAATTAGAAATTAAGTTATGTATGTAAAAATTATATTTATTAAATAAGTGTTAATTTTATAGTTTTAAAATTGAAAAGTGATGAACTAATATCGATATAAAAACATTAGCATTAAAACAATGAACTCGGTTAACTATTAATATTATAACATTATTATTGTAACGCTTAATAACCAAATCATGTAAATCAAACATGAAACATTATTTAATGAGATTAGGAAAACTAAGAGTTAGAAGACAAACTATTGTCTACTTAGATTACTAACACTCCTTTAGTATTTTGGTCTTTCTTATATAATGAAGTATATTATTTGTATAAGTAGAAGTACAAGGCAAATTTACTCATAATTTGAGATCAAAATCAATGCAATACTATTATTTTAATAAAATAATTCAGTAGATCCATTCATTGAATTGGTATCCGATGAGGCACGATTTTTTCAATTTGAAAAATTAGAATCGTTTTATTAAATTTGAGGTGATATCGTTCTTTTTTCTCTTGTTAATTAATTTATTTTAATTAGTCTCATACTTTATTTATGTTCATTACTTAATTTTCTAATTTTGTTATTTTATATTCTATTGTTTACTTGTTTATTAATAATTGTTTGTCTATTTATAATATGTTTCCTTGCAAATATTTAACCGGAAACTATAAAAGAAAAAAACATGAAAATGAATTGGTTATATCACAAAAAAAGCTCTTGAAAAAATCTTTTCAAAAAGTATTCCTACAGCTAGTGATCAATTAAATGAAAATTTGAGGGAAGAAAATATAATCTCAAGTGATGAATAAAGATGAGTTCTCGCATAAAAATTCTTTTCAAAAATTATTGTAATTTTATCTTTCATTTTAATGAATAAATATAAGTTCTCGAAAATTTATCTTTTATTATATATATTGAGGGCCCGATTTTCAGTTTCCGAATTAGGTCTTGACGGTTCTGCATTTGTTTAGTAGTTATCAGCATAAATTCTCAACATTAAGCTATAAATTAACGAACTTGGCTCGAACCCTTTTGAGGAAACAACCCAATTCAATAACCCAGAAGCTCTTTTTGGGTTCTTGTCAAGTTTCTATAACAGATACATAACATCTTCATGGGATAATTGTGAGTTAGTTTCGTTTACATTTTGCTCAGGATCTTGAGATCAATTATCTGAGGATACTATAAGATTAACAAAGGGTTGTGGTTATAAACTCTTTTAATTCTATTACTTGTTTTTGTAATGACAATGAATGCTCCTGTCTTATAGACATGGTTCATTCCTAATGTAACGTTATTTTTCTATAAAAAAAATAAAGGGTTGTGGTTTTGTTGAGAAGAAGTGATTTTGATAAGTTTTTGAAGAAGAAATGAAAGAGGTCAAATTGTTTACTAGGGAGTGTTGATTAGGTGATTTGAGTAGAGGCAAATTGAACTCAACATTTTAGTAGCATAAATTAAAGAGGACGGGGACGGGGGGGGACGGGGGGTGGTGGGGTGACGATTATTTATTTAAAGGAGTCTATGCTTTTTCTTTAATTAAAATTAAACTCAAAATTTTTGCATTTGTGAAAATTTTATTTTACCCTTAATTGAAATTTTGGCAGGACGCAAATTGATCTAAAACTTTTGTTCAAGGGGCATACTAATCTAAAATATTATTCAGGGGACAAACTGATCTTTTCAGAATTTCAGTCCCTCATCTAAACGGTAGGCAATAGTTAAGGGAGCAAATTTAGCCTAATGAAAGAAGTATTAACATTAAAATAATTAAATGAAAAGTATAGATACACGACTACACGTCATTCATTCTTTTTTTCAATAGGAGATAATTGATCTACCGAATATTTTATAGTTTATATCAACTTACTTTATTGCTTCTTCATATAATTAAATATCCTCAATTACCTTTTAAATATGCTCACACTTTACAATAAAAAATCGAAACCGAACCGATCGGTTAAAAAGCGACAAAAAACCCGCCGGATCGGATCAGATAAAAAACCGTATCCAATCGAGCCCTACTCTCCTAACTCTTTAGTTAGGAATTTCTCTTATTCATTGTTTGTAATACAATTATAGTCATAAATTATCGCTAATTTACAAAAAAAAAAATTAAAAATAGATGTTGGTGCACAGTCGATGCCTATGCGCTTCAATATTTTGCTTAGTTAATATTCTTTTATATAAAAAATAATGGACACAATAAATTTCGTTAATGGTTTACATTAAACAAACAAAAAAGTGAAGTATTTAAATGAATTTAATTGATATATTTTCTCAAAAGAGTTAAAAATTGGATATAAGAATAATTTCTTATTTATCTCGTAATTACTTTTAATTTATCTCATGTAATCAATGATGTTTTTATCATCAATGGGTGATGTGAGAAAAAGTTTTGAATTAGTTATATACTCTCAACCATTAATCAACATATATAATATTTGTTAAGAGTCTATGAGATTCCAATCTAAAATCAATTGATAATAGGGGGAGTAACTTAGGATCTTATATATTGACCTTGGAGGACATCGATTTACGATGTGGGATGTGCATATTAACACTCCCCCTCACGTGTAACCCAATCATCGGTGGAATATTCATCACCGCAAATTGCCAGAACAACATCGGCAGGTTACACGCATAGCCCGACCCAGCAATTCAATTTTGGTGGTGCAAATTAAAAAAAGAAATGTGTCGTAACATAATATAACATTTGAAAAAAATCTATTAGATGGCTCCATTTTCAAATAATTTTTTTGTTTTTATTTTTTGGTTGGGATAAATATTTATCAATATCATGTTATATATATGAAATCAAAGAACTTAAGTTTTGTTTAATAAAGTTCTAAACTATAATATTCTACAAGTAAGATAATGGTACACTAAAATGAACTAATAACTATCTTAATAGTGCATTCTCTAAAAACAGGTACAACAAATATATAGAAATAAAATTCATGTTTATGCAATATATGTAATTATTGGACATCAACATTTATACAAGATATGTTGTCATGGAGAATAGAATACAAGATCTCACACAAATTTCACTGTTGCACCAAACCGCTGAGGCAACTAAGTAATTTATTCTGGTGGTGCATTTGCACCAATAAGTTATATGTAGGTCCGGTTATGGTTACACGTGCATCAATAACTCGGGATGACTCTGATACCATGTTAAGTGTATATGGGGTTCCACTCTAAAATCAATTGGTAATAGGGGAGTAGCCCATGATCTTATATATTGACCCGGGAGGACATCAATTTACGATGTGAGACGTACATCTTAACAATATTGAATATTGTAATTCATTCATTGCGTGTTTTACTTGAAGTTTTGTAATTATATTGAAAATAGAAACTCCAAAATTCTAAAGAGTTCCATGATTTTATTGAAATTGTTCATACCAAGACGTTTTCTTTTTTAATCTACATAGTTGATTCTCTACAAAGCTTTTTAATAAGTGCAAATATTTACATAGTTGATTCTCTACAAAAAATTTAGAGAATCTACGGAACTTCTTTAGGCATAAAAACTTGAAGATTACATTTTTTTGCCTAAAGAAATGTTCACATAGTTGATTCCTTACAAAGCTTTTTATTAAAGGGGAAGAGCAAGGACAATAAAAACATTTGTGATGATTTATAAAGCAAATTGTTGAAAGAGACTCTTAATCTATCGACAACTTATAATTTAGTCTTCAATAATAATATAGTTGTAGTTAATCGCTAATAGTAATAAAAAATAAGTTGTAGATTAGTCTTAACCTCACACGTAGTGTTGTATATGGATCGAACTATACTGAACGTAATTACATTTGAGTTCGGTCCGTAGGGGTCGGACCTTACGTTCGACTCGGTCCTAAAAGTGCGAACCGCATCAAACCTGACGTTCTTATCAGTCCGAAAAGTCCAAACTGGACCGAACTATTTGCAAACAAGTACGGTTTGGCTCACTGTTAGTGTATAGAGATTGGCTGAAGTTTTTCCGTTAAGCAAAGTGTTGTAACAATAAGGAATCACGTAGGAACATTCTAGAAGGATAGAGTAAAGAAGACTTTGGTAATACAAGGATTCCTATGTTTATGGGATCAAGATGAAGAGTATGGATCGACATAGAATACAAGATAAGCATCAATGTTCAAAGATAAAGATTGACGTGAGCTAAAGGAGAGATTTAAGGAGGAAGGAGTCTAGTGTTCCACTCGACTACAACTCTACAACTTGAGGTCATCTAGTATTCCAATCGGCCAACAACTCTTCAACAAGGATCCTATATATACACACACTCAAGACTTGATGAAGGATCCGAAAATATTCAGCAAAAATAGTCAAGTGCTTTTATTGAGTGATCGTGTTTTTGTCTAGAAGGTTTCTAACCATTGTTATCGTCTAGATTGAGTTGTACAGTTGGTGTATCATATCGATGCATAAACAGTGAGGTTTTATATTTAATTCAACTTATTTCAGATTCGTAGATTAGAAGAAAGACTGTAGGAAAGTCTAGACAGGGCGATGGTTATGTGGTCATACATATAAGTCCCTGCTTGTAACCAACTTTACTATAGTGGATTTCTTCCTTGGGTTGGCTGCCCCCCAGATGTAGGTGTTGTTATAACACTGAACTGGGTTAACAGATTGGTTGTCTTTTTACTGTTTTTCGTATTTTGGTATTTACACTGTTATTCACAGTTGCTACAACAGTGATAGACAGGGAGTTACTTTTTCAATTGGTATCAGAGCGAGGCACTCAACATACAGAGTGTGATTCTGGAAATGACAAACTCAAATCAGTCACTACGACCACCGGATTTGAATGGGTCCAACTACCCTTTCTGGAAGAAGAAAATGACGATTTATCTTAAGTCCATTGACAAACACACTTGGAGGACTGTGGTCAAAGGTTGGACACCTCCTATGTGCACCATTGATGGACAGCAAATGGAGAAGGACGAAGATCTATGGACAGAGGCGGAAGAAGATGCTGCGTTTGCCAACAACAAAGCCATGAATGCTATTTTCTCATGCGTGGATGAGAATGTCTTTAGACTCATCACCCTCATGACTGTTGCTAAGGATGCCTGGACTGTTCTTTTGAACACCTACGAAGGAACTCCTCAAGTTAGGATTGACAGAATGCAACAGCTGACTGCTATATGGGAGAGCATGAAAATGAAGGACGATGAAGGCATACGTGAATATGACTACCGTATGCAGGGGATTGCAACTGAATGTGCCTCTCTTGGAGAACCCATGAGCAACGAAAAGATGGTCAGAAAGGTGTTAAGGTCTCTACCTGCTAGGTTTGATGCTAAAACTACAGCCATAACTGAGGCACAGGACTTAGCTACCTATCGTTTAGACATTCTGATTGGGAACTTAGCCACCTATGAGAGAAAGTTTGCTGGAGGAGAAGAAGGTGAAGAAAAGAAGAGTCTGGCTCTCAAAACTGAGTGTGGAGAAGATAAAAATACAGAAATCACTGAAACACTGGGACTATTAGTGAAAAACTTTAATAAAACACTCAAGAGGCTAAATCGTAAGCCAAATACAGAGGCTGAGGGCTCAACTGGTAAGGACAGCAGGTTTGACAACCGACGAGGAGATGACAGAATAAGCAGAGGAGCTGGAACAACCACACGAAATAAAGGGAAAGGTATCCAATGCAGAGAATGCGAAGGCTTTGGACATATCCAAGCTGAATGTCCAAACTATCTCAGGAGACAGTCAAAAACCTACTGTAGTACCCTGTCTGACGACTCAGAAGACGAGGAAGCAGATAGTGTTGCATTTGTAGTCATTGAGACACAAACTGACAACAACACTGAGAATCCAGACAGTGATGATGAGGAGATCACCAAAGAAGAGCTAGCAGCTGATTACGAGAAACTCTACCATAGCTGGATTACTCTTACAACCACCTATTCTGTCCTAAAAGGAGAAAAAGAGAAACTTATGGGTGAGAAGCAAGGACTGCTTGAACAAAACAAAGCTCTCAAAGGAGAAATTGGCGAATTAAAAGGGAAAATACAATCACTGGAAAAAGGGATAAAGATGATGAACAATAGCACTTCAATTCTAGATGAAGTTCTGGAAATGGGCAAAGCACCAAGGGACATGTGTGGAATTGGATTTACAGGTGAGTCCTCGAGACCAAAAATTAAATCTCTTAGTAAGTCACCTGCAAAATTCAAATGGAAATGCTACAACTGTGGAAAGAAAGGACATATAGCCCCATACTGCTACAAACTGTATGGGAAGGGAAGAAACCGATACATGATAACACAAGTATGGGTACCAAAAACACCAGTTGTGAGCCATGTTGTTCTCACATCACTCAAAGCAACCGCATGGGACGGATGGTATTTTGACAGTGGGTGTTCTCGGCATATGACTGGAAATCATGCCTATCTCTCACAAGTCAAGGCTGTAAAATCAGCACAGGTAACTTTCGGAGGTGGAGCTAAAGGTAAAATCATTGGAAAAGGAAAGTTGGATGTTCAAGGACTACCAAGTCTTGATAATGTACTACTTGTTGAAGGATTGACAGCAAATCTAATAAGTATCAGTCAACTGTGTGATGATGGAATGGATGTTCAATTCACCAAGGATGAGTGTCATGTAACAAACTCAAACAATAAGCTACTCATGAAGGGGACTAGATCAACAGACAACTGTTACTTATGGACACCTCATCGGGCTCTAAGCTGTCAAACCAGTAATGATGCGAAGCTGTGGCACAAGAAATTGGGACACACTAATTACAGGAACCTACAACTGTTGATGAACAAGGATGTTGTCAAAGGACTACCAAAATTTTCTATTAATGAGATACAGTGTGGAGAATGTCAGATTGGGAAGCAGCTCAAGGTGTCACACCAACGGGTCCAACAAGTGGTCACAAGTCGAATACTGGAGCTCATTCACATGGATCTCATGGGGCCCATGCAAGTCGAAAGCATTGGAGGACGAAGGTACGCTTATGTTTTGGTCGATGACTACTCAAGGTATACCTGGGTGGAATTTCTAAGAGAAAAGTCTAAGTGTTTTGAAAGCTTTCAAAAATTGATCATTCAACTTCAGAATGAAAAGGATCTTAAACTTATCCGAATAAGGAGTGATCATGGCAAGGAATTTGAAAATGGAAAATTCTTTGATTTCTGTACGTCTCAAGGAATCAAGCATGAGTTTTCTGCTCCAATAACACCACAACAAAATGGTGTTGTAGAAAGGAAGAATAGAACGCTTCAGGAAATGGCTCGAGTAATGTTACATGCCAAGCAAATTCCTCTAAAATTTTGGGCAGAAGCAATCAACACAGCATGCCACATTCATAATAGAGTAACCTTGAGACCAGGAACTATACAAACACTGTATGAAATATGGAGGGGGAGGAGACCAAATGTGCAATATTTCCACGTGTTTGGAAGTACCTGTTACATACTGACAGACAGAGAACAAAGGCAAAAGTTTGATGCCAAAAGTAATGAAGGAATCTTCCTTGGTTACTCCAGAAACAGCAGAGCTCTTCGTGTATTCAACAAACATACAAACAGCATCATGGAGTCTATAAATGTTAAGGTAATGGATAATGAAAGGCTGCCGGAAGAGGAAATTGTGAGTGAGATCCCAGCTGTTCTTGACAGTGATACTCCCACTAAGGAACCTACTCAAGAACCTGCTCAAGAACAAGTTCAGAACGAAGTCAATCCAAGGGAACCTGCCTCTCATATACAGAAGAGTCATCCAAAGGACTCCATAATAGGAGACCTAGATGCAGGAATGTCTACACGAAGAAAGGAGAAGATAGACTATCGAAAACTTGCTGGTATGTTAGGAGAAACATGCTTTCTATCCAAAAGTGAGCCACCAAACATCAAAGCTGCTCTTCAGGATGAGTATTGGATAAATGCAATGCAGGAGGAACTAGCTCAGTTCGAAAGACACAAGGTGTGGGAACTGGTTCCACGACCATCCGGGCAAAATGTCATTGGCACTAAATGGATCTATAAAAACAAGGTTGATGAAACTGGGAACATAGTAAGAAATAAGGCCAGGTTAGTAGCTCAAGGCTATACACAAATAGAGGGAATAGACTATGAGGAAACGTTTGCTCCAGTAGCCAGATTGGAAGCAATTCGGTTACTCTTGGCAGTGGCATGTCACCTAAAGTTCAAGCTATATCAAATGGATGTAAAGACGGCATTTCTCAATGGAGTGGTTCAAGAAGAAGTATATGTAGAACAACCAAAAGGGTTTGTGTGTCCTACGAACCCTGACCATGTGTATAGACTAAGGAAAGCACTCTATGGCTTGAAGCAAGCTCCAAGAGCATGGTATGAACGTCTTACAGAATACCTACTCAAGAAGGGATACACAAGAGGAGGAGCAGACAACACACTGTTCATATGCAAAGAAAAGGGAAGGTTCATGGTTGCTCAAATTTACGTAGATGACATTGTCTTTGGGGGAGTGTCAGACCAACTGGTGAAACAGTTTGTCCAACAAATGGAAGCAGAATTCGAAATGAGCATGATTGGTGAACTTAATCACTTCCTGGGATTTCAGGTATATCAAAAACCTGTTGGAATCTTCATCAGTCAAGGGAATTATGCAAAGAACATTGTGAAGAAGTTTGGGCTAGAAGGAACAAAAGAAAAAAGGTCACCAATGGCTACACATATCAAAGTAACCAAGGATGAACCAGGCAAAGAAGTGGATCCTAGCTTATACAGAAGCATGATTGGGAGTCTGTTATACTTAACTGCTAGTAGACCAGATATCACATACTCGGTTGGTGTGTGTGCAAGATATCAAGCAAATCCTAAGGAAAGTCACCTGCTCTTGGTGAAAAGAATTATCAAGTATGTAAAGGGAACAAGTCAGTATGGTCTATTCTATACAAAGGATACAGGCAAAAGCTTAGTTGGATATTGTGATGCTGACTGGGCTGGAAACACAGAGGACAGAAAGAGCACTTCAGGAGGATGTTTCTTTCTAGGAAACAATATTGTGTCATGGTTCAGCAAGAAGCAGAATTCAGTCTCATTATCAACTGCTGAAGCTGAGTATATAGCTGCTGGAAGTGGATGCACTCAGTTACTGTGGATGAAGCAAATGCTCGAAGAGTATGGTGTCAAACAAAGTGTTATGACACTATATTGTGACAACTTGAGTGCCATCAGTATATCAAAGAATCCTGTCCAACATAGTCGAACAAAGCATATTGATATACGACATCACTTCATCAGAGAGCTGGTAGAAAATAAAGTTGTAAACTTGGAACATGTTCCAACTGACAAGCAATTAGCAGATATTTTCACTAAAGGGTTGGATGTAAATCAGTTTGAATACTTAAGGACAGCTCTTGGATTATGCATTATTGGAGACTAGCAATTAAAGCACTGTTATAACATTAAAGCAACCAAGTGTTATAGCAGTAAGAGGAGTTGCCGACAAGCTATTGAATGCAAAGAGGTTACAATAACTATGGAATGCCAAGGGGTTACAACAGCATGGTCAACAGGCACGTGGATCAGGAAGAATAGGAGGATGCGACGTGTCAGGAAAAGGAACAACCCTATAAATACCAGAGGTACCAATCTTCTCTTTCACGCTTTACTTTATTCAATCTCTTTCTCCCGCCTTCTCACCAAGAATAGCAAGAGTCCCAAAGTTCCCAACCCACAATTCTCCAAAATGACAAAAACTTCATACACCTCTCATCACACCCAAAACCCAATTTCAATCGACGCTGTTCCGCTGCAAGCCATTCCTCCCATTGACGACCAAGAAGAGGAAACACCCATGCCACAACACAAGGGACCCATCCTGCTATTGACCTATGGAGAAGTTGGAGTAGACCCAAATCAAGGTAATGTGCATCCTACTGAGACTACCAGTGATGATTTTGTGGATGCCTCTGAAAATCTAGAAAACCCTAGTTGTGATAACTATGTTAACATGCATAATGAAGAAAGGGAAGGGATGTCTGATTATCAGAATGTTAGGCCGGAAATTGGGTCTGAGAATTTGGATAGTGATGTTAGGGTTGATAATCAAACTGTGAGAACAAATGAAGGTAGCTCTGTTCCTAATTTGGATGTTCCAGAAATGAGTGATAATGTCAACCTAGGGGCTATGTTGCATACTCTGAAAACTAAGGCAGGACCCATTAGGAAGAAAAGGATACTAATGAAAGGGGGAAGGCCTGTGGTTAGGAGTCATAGTGAATCTGGAAAGGGGAAGGAACCAGAGGTTCAAATCGAGAATGTTTCAGAGTCTGATGATGATGTTCAGATTCTGTCCTCGTCAAAAGGGACCAGTAAGAGACAAACTAGGGCAAGCACTGCAGCCTTAAGGAAAACGTGTGATCAGGAAACTAATTCACATAAGGAAAAGGTCACAAAGAAGGCTAAGAGTCCCAAGAAGAATCAAAAAGAAAAGGGAGCTCTGAAACCTGTTAAAGACAAGGGAAGTGCAAACAAACAGAATCTAAACACCAAGAAACGAATGTTGCATGATTCAGATTCCAGTAATGAGAGTCTTACTCCTCCCAGCAAGAAGATGAATAAGGGTGTTGAATTGAGGGGGAGGATCAAGAAGAGGAAAGTAGCAGAGGTGGATGAGGTATCCAGTGATGGGGTGAACTTTGCTATCACTGAACAAAGACAGAAATGGAAGTTTGTGTGTGCTCGCACAATGTGTCCTGAGAAACATGTTGGTGATCACACTCTCAACAACAATACCTACCTTGAAGTGCTGGAACAATCAGGTATGCTACCACTGCTTGAAAGACGGAAGCATTGGCCAAAACTAGTGAAGGAGTTCTTGTGTGCTCTCTCGGATGAGATAGATAACCCAGTACACCCTCACTATCATAGGGTTGTAGTAAGGGACTATGAATTTGAGTTCAGTCCATTGGTAATCAATCGGTTTCTGGGAAGAGAGAATCAAGGGGAGACTGGACAATCATTGATGCTGAATGAAATAGTAGGTGAACTGACTGCTGGTGTCTTGACAGCCTGGCCACCAAGAGGGATTCAGCTTCAATCCTCAGCTCTAAGCTTAAAATATTCCATTATGCATAAGGCTGCCCTATGTTGTGTTGTACCCTCCTCCAACTGTACTAATGTCAGTGAGCCAATGGGAAAGGCTCTATATGTCATGGGAACTGGCACTCTGGATTTTGGACAGATAATTTTCCAACAACTGATTGATCATGCTCATTCCTATGCCAAGTTGAAACCCATTGGATTCCCAAATCTCATCTGTGGAATCCTGATAGACCAACATCCAGAGGTGTTAACTGAAGAAGATGGCTCAGGTACTGATTCGAAACCACTGTTCATCAGTGAAAAGCTCATGCAGACACACAAGGCTGACATTCAGATCAAAAAGACTGAGCAAAAGACCAGTACCTTCACCACTTCAGACCCCACAACCCAAATCCTGCTAACTGTTTATGAGGCTGAGAGGCAGAGGCTCCTTGAGGAAATTCAAGTGAAGAAACAGCAGCTGGCCTCTGTAGAACAGAAGATCAAGGGGCTGCAGGTAACTGGTGTTCCAGCTGAGAAGAACAATGAGGCCACTAGCCAGGGGGAGTCAACTGATGCAGCAGGTCCAGAGGGAGCTGGTGCAGCCAACCAGGAGTAATTGCATATGCCAAAGACCCCATTTGTGCAAGTTGTGTTTTTATGCCAAATAGGGGGAGTAGTTGTTAGTTGTGTGTGGTGGTGGTATTGGTAGTAGTTTTTGGGATGTTTTTTAAAACTGGTAGATGTGGTTGTATTGCAGTAACATGAAGACTATGTTTTGAAGACAAAGATGATTTAATACTGCAGTAGATAGTCTGGTGACTGGTTTCAACACTTTGATACACTACACTAATGAACCACGGGATTTGCCATGAAAAACTTACCCAAAGGGGGAGTTTGTTAGTGTATAGAGATTGGCTGAAGTTTTTCCGTTAAGCAAAGTGTTGTAACAATAAGGAATCACGTAGGAACATTCTAGAAGGATAGAGTAAAGAAGACTTTGGTAATACAAGGGTTCCTATGTTTATGGGATCAAGATGAAGAGTATGGATCGACATAGAATACAAGATAAGCATCAATGTTCAAAGATAAAGATTGACGTGAGCTAAAGGAGAGATTTAAGGAGGAAGGAGTCTAGTGTTCCACTCGACTACAACTCTACAACTTGAGGTCATCTAGTATTCCAATCGGCCAACAACTCTTCAACAAGGATCCTATATATACACACACTCAAGACTTGATGAAGGATCCGAAAATATTCAGCAAAAATAGTCAAGTGCTTTTATTGAGTGATCGTGTTTTTGTCTAGAAGGTTTCTAACCATTGTTATCGTCTAGATTGAGTTGTACAGTTGGTGTATCATATCGATGCATCAACAGTGAGGTTTTATATTTAATTCAACTTATTTCAGATTCGTAGATTAGAAGAAAGACTGTAGGAAAGTCTAGACAGGGCGATGGTTATGTGGTCATACATATAAGTCCCTGCTTGTAACCAACTTTACTATAGTGGATTTCTTCCTTGGGTTGGCTGCCCCCCAGATGTAGGTGTTGTTATAACACTGAACTGGGTTAACAGATTGGTTGTCTTTTTACTGTTTTTCGTATTTTGGTATTTACACTGTTATTCACAGTTGCTACAACAGTGATAGACAGGGAGTTACTTTTTCACTCACAAAAATGTTCGATGCGATTAGGCATATGGGCGAATGGGAGGGAGATGACTTATGAGTGATGATTGATGAGTAGAAAAGGGAGAGATGTTTAGGTTTAGAACTTTTAAGTCTCGACTCTAAAGTATAAATAAGACAAAGCTCTGTATTAATATGTGAGTCGAACTAAATCGAACCGTTTAAATTGATTCGCCTGAATTTTACAGTTTGATTTGGTGTTTTTCAATATACATCGAGATACGAGTCGAATTTTTCCAAACCAAATAATATAAACCAAATTGAATCAAACATTTTACTTTCACTCACATGCCTACTCACACATGCGAATTAAAGCAATACAAATACATAGAAGGATTAAATTATTGCAAGAATTAATCAAACCGTACATGTATTTAGGGACGACCCCTCCTAGGATTGTTGGAAGTATCCAAGATGATTATAATTTGAATTTTCAAATGGAAGAGTCGTGGGCTGTTTTGCTTCCACCTTGTGTGGCGCCTGCTCCTCCGGCCATATCTCTTTTTTATGGACAACACAACACCATCACTTTTATTTTTAATACTTCTTCCTTTTTTAATTGAATAGTTTAATAAAAAAGATTCTTGTTAATGACCAAAAGATCTTGAATTCGAAACTCACATCATTGCTAATTTACAAGAAGAATATACTTCTTTCCTTTTTTCAATTGTATTTTAATTATTTACATATAAATTTAAAAAAATTAAATATAATTAAAAAATATATTAAAACATAAAATATAATTGTTTAAAATTATATTATTGATTGGTTACTAATTTAAAAAAGGAAATTATTAAAATATTCCTTGAAAATATAAAATATAATTTTTAGTAATAAAATAACAACTGTTTTATAATAAAAAATATGTCAAGACGTCAACTAAAAAGGAGACAGTATTTTTTTATATTATTGAAATAAACGAATTGATCGGATCTTGAAAAGGCGGTAAATGATTTGTTTGGTTAGAATAATAGCATGTGGCTTCTAAGAATATGGGATGGGCCGGCGTGCTTTGCGGGTCCTACTCAAATAATTGCACAAATGACTTTATCACCTCATTTACTTTTTCAAAAATCGTACTCCATATATTTATTCATTTCTTTCATATTGTGGAGTATTTAATTAGTACTCCCTCCGAGATTGTCACATTTTAACTTTTGGTGGTCAACAAAACACTATTTAAAACATAAATATTTATTATTGTACATGCCAAAAAATTATAAAAAGTTAATATTTCAAAAATATATATTGAGACGAATCTAACAAGGTCCCACAAGACTATATTGTTTCTTATCGTCTAAAGGAAATTCATGATCAAATTTTGTAATGTTTGACTAACAAAAGTCAAAATGTGACAATCTTTTAGGGACGGAGGGAGTATAATAATTGACTATTTATAATTTTTAATATACTCCTTTCATTCCAAGTTAATGAACGTTTTGAAATGCATGCCAAATCTTGATAACAATTAATCGTTTTATTAATTTGAGAAAAAGATAAAACATAGTACTCGTATTAATTTGTTTTTTGAAAAATATTTTTCATAAAATTATTTTGTTGTAATTCTCTATAATTTATATATAAAACAATTAATTATTAAAATTGGATCTTGAAAAGTGAAAAGTATATTAAAATAAAATGAAGTAGTATAAAACTTCTTTCGTTTTTTAACGTATTGTTTGGGCTAAAATTCTTGTTTAATTTATCACATTTGTTTAACATTTCAGTATGTTTTTTCACCATCTTTCTTATTTTATCTTTAATAAAGTAATATGTTTTTATTAAACCTATTAATTTCTCAACACAAAACTTGTGAGTATCAAAGCGTAAACAATGACAACTCTATATATTATTTGAACAAGAGTTCACAATTCAAGACATTGATTTTGAGTTCACATATTTATATTAACTCCCACAAAATAAAAGTAGAAGTAAATATTTTTATATTCTTAATAAAAATAAGTTGTTAAACAACATTTTAAAAACATATAAAGGGAGTAGTAAATAACCTTTCTTAACTCTTTAATTAACTTTTTCTTCCAGATAATAATCTAATATCCAACCAAATGAATATAGAATTCCTTTTAATAGATTATTCAATACTACAAAAACCGTATACACAACGCCTTTAGATTAGATGAATATTTCCATATTATTTATGTAATCTTATGATTTAGTTTTTCTTGGCCTCAAGTAGCATGCTGATTGAGGTAAAAACAAGGGTTCGAATTAGTATGAATATTACAGGTGTTAGGGTCGTTGTTGAGTCCAGTCCATGTTTTTTTATACCCAGCTCGGCTCGGTGTGGAACCGAGTCGACCCAGAATTCGACTCGGTGCCTAGCCGAGTCTGGAAATGGATCTGCTAGAATCGATAGTCAATTGGTTTTAAATTGGAACACCATAGACTCTTAATATGGTATCATGAGCCAAGCCCGAGTTAATTAGGTACGTATAATCCCGCCGATGTTGTTCCGGCATATAATTTCGGCGAGGAAAAATTCCGCCGACGATTGGGTTACACGTGAGGGGGAGTGTTAAGATGCACATTCCACATTAGGAAGTCGATGTACTCCCTGGTTAATATGTAAGATCATGGTCTACTCCCTCTATTGTCAATTGGTTTTACAGTAGAACCTCATAGATTCTTAACACTTTGCGATTCGATTCGAAATTACATACTTTATTATAGTAAATAAAATAAAAGGTTAAATAAATCGAGGTATACTGATCTAGGTTCCTAGTCGAATCCCGGGTAACCGGCGTGCAAACAACACTAATTGTAGGGGTTGTTTTTTTGCTTTTGTATCTTGTTAATTGTTATCATCTCCGTTGCACAGGTTGCTTATGATTTTGTATATTGTTAATTGTTATTCTCTCCTTGTAGAGGTTGCTTCTTGTTTTATATTTTGTCATCTTTTTTCTTATATAGTTATTATTAGAGCACATATCTCGATTTATAATTCGATGACTAAGGAACATTTAATTCCGATAAAGGAGATTTAACTTTCTTAAAAAATTAATATTTAGTAATTAGTCTTTAATTTTCCATAACTTTCTTATTAAAAACCAATGCTGTCGCCGACAGGAATATGAATTTGTGAGAACAATGATCACGTGCGATGGATATAATTGAGCTGCATATCACGTGACATGCCCCTAAATAATCTTTGGCTTCAATGCATCGATCGACACTTTTGCGTCTTCATTTTTTTTCTCTATTATTATCATTTGAAATTGATGAATGCATTTTGCAAAATTTAAAAGGCACTTGCAAAATTCTACACGACAGGAATTTATAAGACGTTTAATATAAGGAAGCTCCAAAGACATCATGACTTTCAAATTTCTACAACAAACTAATTACCAAGCTTCAGCCGATTGACTTAATAATCTAGAAGTATTTCAAAGTTCTATTAGTAGATTTGGGGTTTGATTTTTGTTGGAGGAGTGTTTTTTTTTTCATGTTGTTACATGGAACTCAGATCATATTTTAGAGAAAATGTTTCATATAATAGATAATGTAAAGACGAAGTTGTTATTTGTGGGTTCAGATCTCTATTGTTCGATTAGTTAGAAATTTGTACTTTTGTAATTTGTAATTCTTATTATTTGAGAAAAAAAATCTTGGTCAAATCATGACTTAATCTAGTTCAAGTCAAACTCACATTGTAGACGCTAGCTTATATTTTTTGGATATAGTGATTATCGAATCTCGATCAATCGATAAAAGATTATTCGTAATATACATAATATCTTGTGATTAAATGTAAGTTATTCCTATACTGAGTTTGCTCATCTTACATCTATTAGGTGGGCTTAATAGATGTAAGGGTTAAGAAAATAGCTTATCTATATAATGTATTCACAATAATAACTTTTAATAAAATATTTCTCTTTATATATCTACATGGTATAAGAGTCAACCGATTTTTGAGGTTTAACTACAAATTATGTTGTATTACCGTTGAATTTCCTATTATGTGATACTCACCGGCAGGATTTAACTGATATTATTCTATTCTCTTGTTACAAAATTTCTTGAATTTTTTGTTTTACTTTAATTCTTTTTAAAGTTACCCCTCTATAGTTTGAGATATTTTTTCTCCACAATTATTGTTACAAGCTCATAAAACTTTAAATAAATTATCATGAATTTGTGGGAGGGGATATGATTAATTGATTATGGACAAGTGGGATTATTCTACTTCGAGTTGAACTGGACCTTCAAACAAAATATGTAAGTGCTAACAGGATGACGTCTTTAGCAATTATTGATTGACACATTAAAAATAGTCTGAAAAGCCTTATACACATATAAATAAAGTATTATTTCGTATAAACATCGACCGTCACCAACTATTAGTCTCTTTTAACAAAGATAAATTATAAGGTGGAAGGGGTCAACTTTCCAACCTCCAAACGTCTAAATTTCCTTGTCTAGTTGCCTCTACAACTATCTAGCTTGATCAATTCATTCATTTTCCATTCCACTAATTTGACATTTGCTATTCGAATTCTACATTTGACAAAGTTATATTTATTCATATCCTTTAAAGACTTCTAAATCTCATTATATTCCAGCATCAACTAAACAAGCTAAGGTTCAATTTTTACACACTTGAGAAGTTCCAAATTAAAGCTACCAATATAATATATTATGGCTAAGAATCGTACATTATAGCATGAAAAAGTGGAAACGAAAACTAAAATATTTTATAATAGAATATTAAAACTTGAAGATAAAGTATCACTATTTTACAAGAACCTTATACCTACAAAAGTGAAATTATACCGGTCATATTCGACGAGTAAATACGTATTACCTCGTTTGGGGCCCAAAATTGAGTATTTATAGTAAAATTTTCTCGTGAAATTTGCATGTGCGTGTCAGTTTGTCACTTGTTCCTCTTTTACCCTACTTAAAGTGGGCTTTATCTTCTCGTTGAGGTTACCAACAATTGGATTCGAGTATAAATGTATTGCCCCTTTTATTCATCGAGCTATATGGGTGGTATGTGCTGATGGGGAGAGATCGAGGAACGGACCCGCAATTTCTATTTTTACGGCAAATTGTACAAGACGCATATTAAGAGTTTATGAGGTTCCACTCTAAAACCAATTGACAGTAGAAGGAGTAGTTCAAGATCTTATATATTGACCCCAATAACATGGATTAAATATCTTTGCAACCCCAAGTACCATAAACTAGCGTTGATTAAAAACAAAAAAGGATACTTTTATATCGGTCGCATAGTGTATCTTGTACAAACCGTGACTAGAAAATACTCTTTTTGTTGCAGTATTAGTTAAATTTTTTTGTTTGAAGTATCATTTTAGAGCATGTACATCAGCTCCCCTAAATTTTCCTCTATAATTCACTCTCTATTTTTACTTTTCTATTTTTGGGACTAGTTGCTCTTTAACAGATCCCCTATTATTCACAACTAATTAAACTATAGTAATTATAAGAGCATGTACATCAGCTCCCCTATAAGTTATAATAGGGGTTCAACTTACTAAAACTGACACTTTTTCAGCTCCCCTAAAATAGCTTGACTCCCTATAAATTATTCACTCACCCTCAAATTTGTACTCTCCCTATTCTCTAGTTATAATTATTATGGTTCAATTAGTTGTGAATAATATGGGATCTGCTAAAGAGCAACTAGTCCCAAAAATAGAAAAATGACAATTGAGAGTGAATTATAGAGGAAAATATAGGGGAGTTGATGATGTACATGCTCTAACTAGAGAATAGGGAGAGTACAAATTTGAGGGTGAGTGAATAATTTATTGGGAGCCAAGCTATTTTAGAGGAGCTGAAAAAGTGTCAGTTGTAGTAAGTTGGACCCCTATTATAACTTAGGACTTTGATTTTTTCACTCCATTCATTAACAACTACACTCCACTTTTGATATTATATTACATTTATACCCTTACTATTGCCCATGTATAATTGCAATGTGACTTTTTTATAAAGAGAAATGAGGGTTAAAAATGAAAAGTTGGAGTGTAATTATCAATGAGTGGAGTGAAAAAATCAAAAGCCATAACTTATAGGGAAGCTGATGCACATGCTCTTAGTATCATAGATTGTAGTTACACATATTCAATATATTTTTTATTTTACTTTTTTTATTAAAATTATTAACGATCTAATATTATCGTGACAATTAATTACTATCATTTTATATTCTTAATATTTTTGTTGACTAATTTAGTACTAATATTTTTCTTAATTAGTTGATAATGAATAAAACTACAATTAAAATATCTTGCATTATTATTCGGATCTTGTGGTCAGCTTTATCCCACATATTTGATTATTGGCGCTCCACGTACGGCATTATCAACTCATATGATTCTCTTACCACTTCCCAAAACAACCTAGAATCGACCGCGATTGACTCTGCCATCCCGGCCCCACACCGGACTTCAAACCCAACATCAAATCCACTTCATTCTTCAATAAACTACTTTAGTTTTTAGTGCCTTGAGATTCAAAACCAATTTCGCACTCCTTTTCTTACGTTTTTCTTCTATTTTTTATTTTCTAGATCTATCAAGAATCCATCATATGCTCTAAATTTGTTTAATTTGATTTTGATTTCAACCTTTTAAATCGTACATTAATCGATTTAATTTTAATTTTGGATTTTTTTGTAAATCGTAATAATCGAATCGAACTGAAGCAACATTAAATAATATACAACAAAATAATTAAAGTAAAAACTACAATTAAATGTCCATATATAATTTAAGAAAATTTAACCTAGTAGCGTGCACTAGATACATAAGTTGGGCCGATGAGTATTATTGTTATAACTTTGTAGTCCCATCGTTCCTTATTTTAAGAACCCTTTCTATTTTTAGAGTCAAACTTTAAAAAATTTGACAATGAATTATCAATAGTTGAGAAAAAATAAAACTGTCATATGAGATTTGGTTAAATTCATTTCGATCTATATTTTTACAATATCAACTTTTTATAATTTTTATACTAGTAGAATTCGAGATATTTACGTTTTAAAAGCGTGTCTCGGTAATCATGTAAAGTCAAATGATTCTTACAGAAAAGGATGGAGGGAGTATATTATATATACGATACCGACTAAAATCATTCAATTTCTTATTTTTCAAAATATATTCACAAGTTTTATTATCCACATTAGTACTTGATATAAAAATTAAATAATATTTGTATTTTTTTGTAAGTCTTAAATAAGTAAATTCATTCTCTAATCACTGAAATTATAAAAATATATTTTAATATTGTACACTTAATAATCTAACCGACTAAACTGCCAAAAAATTCGAACTTGATTTTCACTTTTTAAAATTGTTAATATTGAGTCGACTTGTAGAAAGGAGAAAAACCGCCCAAGTGCACTCTACAAGTAATCTCTATAACTTTTAACGAAAGAGTTTGTAGCCACGGAATCTTGTATAATTATACTTTCTCTATCCCAATTTATTTATTTACTTTTTATTTTGGGAGTCAAATTTTAAAAAATTTGACCATAAACTTTATTAGGCTATAAAAAATAATATAGTCATATGAGATGTTGTTAGATTCGTTTCAATGTATACTTTTAAAATATCAAATTTTTATAATTTTTGCACGTGTAGAATTCAAGATATTTACGTTTTAAATCGTGTCTCGACGACAGTAAAAGTCAAAACAAGCCAAACAAAGTGGGAAAGAGGGAGTAATTATATTTCTAAAATCACAAACTACTTAAAAAGTGGAACATTTACTATAAATTAAAATATATTCCCTCTATTCTTAAATGATAGAATCATTTGATTTTTCACAATCAATAAAACACAGTTTAAAACGAAAATATCTCGCAAAAATTATAAAAACTTAATGTTTCAAAAATATATATCAAGACAAATTTAACAAGAGATTTATCGACTAATAATAATTCATTAACATTTTTAAAATAAAGCAAAAATTTAGAATATACCTACCAAAAATATTTGAGATCCTCAAACTAAAGGTACTGACAGCTCTCTATTCTGAGTATGATATGAGAGGGTGGCGTGGGATATATTGCTTGATCAGAGAACTAAAATTTACCTAATTGGAATTAATCGAATAGACTAGTGAAAAAGGTTTTTGGTAATGATAAAAGAAGTTTTTGATTCGAAACTCATATCCATCATTAATTTATAAAAAAAGAAAAAAATGTATCCATTAATTATTTCGAAAACAAGAAAAACAAAATTTATTCATTAATTATTCCAAAAACAACGTTAACTCTCAGTAAAAATCAAATATGAATTATATGAAAAAGCGAAGGTACAAGAACATACTGGCAGTTCATATGTACAAGTGTGGAAAATGTTTAAAATTTGAAAATTCATCCCAAAAATAAGACTACTTTGATGAAACGTCACCTCTCTCACATTAAATAAAACGACAAATCTAAAGTGTTCTGTATTTGACATTTATCGAGAAAATATAGAAAAGACACGTCACATTAAAGCAAAAACGAGGCCTCCATCATGCCTTCCTGTCCTTTTCCCTCCATTCTCCCCCACTATATAATCCCCGTTTTCCTCTCTCACTTCCTCACACCTATTTCCCCTTTCTCTCTCTACATTATATTATCCCTACTTTCTTCTTTACATACTCGACTGTGTTCAAACATCTAGTATTGTTAATATTTACGAGAACTTAGTATTGTTAATATTTACGAGAACTTTATTTGTAATGACGACGGAACAAAGTGATAAGAAACGAGTAAGATGTGATTCCTATGAAGAGGATGGCCTAGATTTGCCCGAGGTGAAGAAATTGAGACAGGATTTGTTGGAAAATCTCGAGGATGATGAGATTTGTTCAACGAGTGCAGATCTAGACTTGTTCATGAAGAGTTTCGAGGAGGAGATTTCGAGTGCGAAGTTATTACCTTACCTGCCTGAAACCGAGCCTAATCTTGTCTTGGAGGGTGATGTTGTGTCGGTTCCGGATAATATAGGGTATCTTCTCGAAGCTTCGGATGATGAACTTGGTCTGCCACCTTCCTCATCGTCCCCGAGTCAGTTGGGTGATGAGGAGGTGGCAGAGGAGGTTCGGGTCTTGCCCGAACCCTTAGATTGGTTCGATAAGGATGTTTCCGGGTTTGACTCGTTCGACCTTGGAGTGACGGAGGTGGAGAATATTAACAATATTAACGGAGTTGGTAATGAATATGTTGAAATTGATGGGTTGTTTGATTATTCGGACATAGGTTTTGGGACAGCTGATTTTGTTTGCCGACCGGAAACTTTGCCGGCTCAGTAAAATGGGATTTGTTTATTTGTTTTAGCTTTTGGTTTGTTTAGGGTAGGCTAGGCAAGGGTATAATTGTAAAGGTTATGTGGATTTGTTTTAGAGGAAAAAAGCATGAATTATGGCCTTGTCGAATTTTCATTTTAGGAAAATTGAAAGTTTGTCTATTAATCAGCAAGATAATTGTTAATTAGTTTTAATACTCCATACCAAAGTTTAAAATACTTCTGATTAGTTAGTTTTAATCTCTAATGTAAGATTTTTATAGTCTCTTCATTTCATATTGTTCAGGTGATAAATTTTTGGGTAAGGGATTGGACATTACAAACATTTAATTTATTTATCATATTTATTACTGATGTTCACTTTCATGCCAAAGACATCATGTTCTAATACTACTTAATCCAATTACTTTTCATCAATTTTGTAAAAATCTCAATCTTAAACACAAAAATATGAAAAACAATTTAGTTACGACATTTTAAATTATTATTGTACTAATTACTTTTAGATGTATTACATTTCCTCCTAAAAAATTAAATGAGCTCCACAAAAATCTCAAGGCTTTTATCACAAAACTCACTTGATACTTTGGAGAAAAAGAAAAGTACCATCAATAATTTAGTAAATGTAGCTCTCAAGAAGGTGGATGTTTTGAAAACAAGAGTCTTTTTGGTAATTTTTAAGAGGACATTTGATAATTGTGAAGTTGGGGTCACTTTGAGGGTGAAAAATCCAAATAGGTGTTTGAAAAAGCTTCAATCTTTGTGCTTAACCATAAATTCGAAAGGGTTGTGGAATTTTGCGAGTTTGAGGAAGAAAATGAGTGAGTTTCATAGGGCCAAGACTTTGAAGGTGTTGGAGGAAAAAATCATTGGCTGAGGGAGGGAGGAATCGTGGGAGATGAAGTTGGGGGTGAAATGTAATAAAGAAACTCTTGAGGAGGAAATGTAGTTATGGGAGAATTTTTTTTTTGTCAAGTGCGTGTTAGAGGAGTGCTATTTCAGATTTGAAATCAGGAGTGAATTATTTCACATTTTTATGTTGATTTTTGTACTCCAAAATATATTAAATGAAATGATCAAAATAACCTTACTAACAAGCTACGTGTCTCTCACATGATATTATTACCGATAGATTGATGAATAAGTGATGGACTGAACATTTTGAAGCATATGTGATTTTTGAAAGTGAAATCCTACACCATCGGGGAGGGGGAAATCTACACTATAATGGGTGCAGACGCATTGATTTTTATTAGGATGCCTTTGCTAGGACTCGAACCCAGGACCTACAATTGAAGAGGCTGGGTCGATAACCACCAGACCAAGACAATGAGTTACAGATATATTAGGTGATCGACAAGGACGTTTTGAAACATAAGGGATGAAGTGTTAACATTATATAAACGTAGGTCATTGTTGTAGCCGTTGTCGTTTCATTTTTCAAGAATACGACTTAAAAAATACCTTCTCTTTGAGAAAAAAATATAAAAAGTGCACAATTCAAAAATATACATCGAAAGTAATCTAACAATATCTTATGTGACTAATTATTTCTTATCGACTAATACGAATTTATGATAAAAAAATTTAAAGTTTGGTTCTAAAAATTATATAAACAATTTGGGACGGATGGAGTATTGTGAAATGCTCTCTCACTGCTCGTTTTTACTCCATCCGTCCCTAAATGATTGGTATATTTTGACTTTCATGGTCAACAAATCACAATTTAAAACGTAAATATCTCTTATTGTACATGCAAAAAAATTATAGAAAGTTAATATTTAAAAAGTATATATTGAGACGAATCTAACAAGGTCCCACATGACTATATTATTTCTTATCGTTTAATGAAAATTCTCGGTCAAATTTTTTAAAGTTTGACCACAAAATTCAAATGTACCAATCATTCAGAGACGGAGGGAGCATAATATAAGACGTAGTGGTTCTTTTTTATGCTCCCTTTGTCTATTTTTTAAAGACTATATTCTTTTATACAAGTTTTGTGAATAAATTTAATTTTACTGACAAACATAAACTTTTCATTTTTATCTTAGCAAATTTAATAAATTTTAAAGGAATTTTTATTTTTGAAAAATTGTCCTTAAATTAAGGGATACATGCACCGCAGCGGTAGAGTGCGTAATAGGTAGACCTCCGGTAGCCTATACACCATGCCAGCCAGGATAACCACACCATAGCCTGCAAACTCCGTGCGACAAGCTCAACCAAACAAGCCTTGGTAGGGGGGAATCGAAATTTAGCCCCAAATTTATTTAAAGAATGTATTATTAAAATTTGCCCACTTGTTTAGTTATTTTGAAATTTGACCCAAAATTGTCATATAGTTTTCAGTTACGCCTTGTTAATTTAGGGACCAAATTGTCACTCGTATTGTAAAATCTAAGACTATTTTATTACTTTGTCACTACTAGGACCATTTCATCAATTCTCTTCGAATTTAACTCCTAAATTTCAATTAGTTGGTAACTCGATTAGTTAACTATCTAGTTTGGTTCAAACTGAAAATAGTATTGCCTTCCTCCCGAGTTAATAGGAGTTTTTCTTTTTACGAAAAAATTTCAATATATATTTCTTGTTTAACGAAATATGATGTATAACATTGAAGGGAAATGGTTATGTAACAACAAGAACCACCGTAAACTATGCCAAGTACTAAACTGTTGTGACAATCTCATGGGTAGAAAATTAGATATGCTAAAGAATGAACCACGTAGCCAGTTTCCACGGGCACCCAACGACCACATAACCACCTAAATTTAGACAATCAACCACTAGCCGCCACCCCCCTCCCCCCCCAACCCACCACCAAAGTTACGGTCACCGGACACGGAAACACTGAACATGCCAGCAACAACCAATCTCCTCCTCTTATGCAACACCAACTTCACCAAATTCACTAAAGTCAACCCCATTAATAAAAAGCCACAAACTTCATATTTGCTTAATAGTTTTTATTCCAACAACATCAAGAAATGGAACAGTAATAATGCTAATTCAGTACTCAAATTTAGAAGCATGAATTTGGAGAATGTAGCTAGCCGGAATATGTGGAACACCACCACTAAGATGGCGGCTACAGGCCGTGGAGGTGGCGCGGCCTCGGATATGGATGATAGGCTGAGGAAAATAGTTCAAGCTATGCTATGGGGAGCTGAGGGTGTCTACATTTTGTGGCTTTTCTTGCTTCCTTTTGCCCCTGTAATAACTACTACTCCCTTTGTCCCTATATATTATTAAGTCGTAGACAGTGTTTGCAGTTCAGTCTTGGGTCAAACTGAAAACGGCCTTGTTTCCACAAAGTTAAAGTTGCATACTATGCGACCCTGTCACATTGTTTAAGCGTCGTGGCATGTTGATGTTGATGATTAAGACCATGGAAGTTTTTCTTATTACATGATTTTCTTGTATTAGTTAAGCTATCTCTATTCCAGGTGCTGTTTCCTTATAAACTGAAAATCCATTTTACTGAATGAGCTTGTGGTATATCAACGATATTGATAACAATTTTATCGTCGTGCATTATGTTGTGCAGGGAGACCCTGTGTGGGCGATTAGTTCAGACACAGTCGATTCATTGGTCGGGCTCTCCCTCAATTTCTTTTTTGTTCTTCCTTCCATAAATTATGGTATGCTGACTTCTTTTGTGTATTGTTTACTGTTTCCATAAACATATTGACATATTATTTACAGTTTTCATGATCATATTATCGGCAAATCCTAATTACGTGTTCTTTAGCATTATAAATGGAAATTCCACAATTATTCTTGCATATATATATAATGTTCGTTCTGTGAAGTTCAAACATTGGAAGTAACTTTCTTGTCATATGGTATAGATTGTTCTTTAGTAAGTAACCGTTGCATTTTCTATGGGAATTAGTTGATTCTTCATCTGTTGCCATCGACTAGATTTGGATTTTTCATGAAGTATTTCCTTGCATTTTTCATTCGTTGTCCTGCTCTTTGTAATACATTCGATTGGCAGAGTAGCTGGCGTTCATCTGATGGAAGCGCCAGTACTTCATCCGGTAAGCATAACTGTCGGGAACAAATCTATTCCCTAGTCACTAATCTGAAGAGATAATGCACTATCATCTCTCTTCTCTCTGCAGATGTCTGAAGGACTATTCAACTTCGTAATTGGGTGGACATTCATGTTTGCTCCCTTGCTCTTCACTGATCGCAAAAGATACAAGTACAAGGGATCGCTTGATGTTCTATGGGGCTGCCAGATGTTCCTGACAAATAGTATCTTCCTATAAAACCATTGAGCTTGCCTTTTATTGACACAAATCTTCAGTTTTCAATTTTTAGATTAAGAACTTGATTCAGTTCAGATAGGCGTCAATAATGGTTAATCAACTTTTCTTTCGTGTTTTGTATCTCGTTTCACTAAATTTGTTGGGAGAGATCATAACAAATCATGTTGGTCGACAAACTAGGCCTATCGCATAAGAGCAAGAAATAATATTACATTCTTGCCCACCTCCCCCCCCTCTTGCACCCGTTTGTCATCACTCGCCTGCTGAAGAACTTCGTTTCCTGAATGTCCTTGAAAATATCCAAGCATAATCGTGTAGTCACTGTCAGTCTTGTGTTCTTAAGTCATCTTCAGTTGGGTTCTTTTTCATTTTGTTTCCATCTGTGTCATATCTAACGAAAGTTTATGATCTGCAGCATTCTTGATACCCTACATGGCAATTCGGCTCAATGATGGTGAAGCAGAATACACTACGAATAAAACAACTCAACTAGGTTCTGTCATGACAAGAGGAGCTCCAGTTGTTAGTCTGGTTGGAGCAGCGGTGTGTGTAATATCTACATTGTGGGCGCTATATGGCCGCGCGGATGGAAACTTCGGGGAGATACCAGAGAGGTTGGAGTTCCTAACAAGCTACCTGGGATCTGAGAGGCTTGCATATGCATTTATTTGGGATATTGTTCTCTACACTATTTTCCAACCATGGTTGATAGGTGCCAACCTAGGAAATATCCAAAGTGATAAAGTTGGTCTAGTGAATGTTCTTAGATTTGTCCCAGTTGCTGGCTTAGTTGCATATTGTCTTTGTTTGAATCTTGATGAGGAGTTCTAGCTCAGTTTTTTTTTTTGTGATAATTCTTGCAAGAATAATACTCCCTCCGTCCCTAAAAGATTGTCACATTTTGACTTTTGTTGGTCAAACATAATAAAATTTGATTATGAATTTTTATTAAACGATAAAAAATAATATAGTCTTGTGACACCTTGTTAGATCCATCTCAATATATATTTTTGAAATATCAACTTTTTGTAATATTTTACATGTAAAAGAATAGATATTTACATTTTAAATCGTATTTTATTGACTATCAAAAGTCAAAATGTGACAATCATTTGGGGATGGAGGGAGTATTTATTATTAAAATATTGAAATTAATAGTTGAGATTATTTGAATTCAAACTCATTAAAATGGTCACTAGTAGGACACTTATTTTCATATCAATTTTACAAGCAACCTCGCCTCTTCATGCAACCTAGGTTCGATTCTCACTGGAAGCGAATCTTGTGTTTTGAAGTGGTTAATGGGCAAGCTATGGTTCCTTCATTAGGCGAAGGCATCATACCCAAGCCCTTAATTTGAGGGTCTCAAACTTAAACTTAATGTCGCAAGCCCATTACAACTATTACTACCATTATTAACCTTGAAGCCTTGATGGAAGGTTAATGTTACAATAAAATAATAAAATAGAGATGAAGAAGGTCCTTTATCTATTTATAAATATAGTTCTTTCTCCATCAAAAGATTAGCAGAATATTACTTTAATCCCGATTTAACATATTGAGTAACCGAGAGACTAATGAACCCGTACATAACAACAATAAGTGTGATTGCAATGAGGCTGTTGTAAATTAGGTTACAATGTTCGGTTAGTGTATATAATTATCGGTTTTTGTACAATACTAAGATGAAAATAAAATACTCCCTCCGTCCCTAAATGATTGTCACATTTGACTTTTGGTGGTCAATAAAACACGATTTAAAATACAAATATATCTTATTCTAAATGCAAAAAAATTATAATAAGTTGATATTTCAAAAATATATATTGAGACGAATCTAACGAGGTCCCACAAGACTATATTATTTCTTTTCGTTTAGTGAGAATTCATGATCAAATTTTGTTGTAATTGACCACAAAAGTCAAAATGTGACAATCTTTTAGGGACGGAGGGAGTATAACATATGTAAGTATACTAGACATATTTAAAAAATAGTTTCATATCAAGTTTCGAATGAAAATCTTCTATCAAATATTTTCCTTTGTTAGTACCTTAACATGTGCTTTTAAGGCACATATTAGAAAAACCGCACAAGTATTAGTTAATACTTGTATGACATAAATTAGTAAAATGGAAGCATTTACCTCATCAAAATATCAATCGGCGAATCTAATCAAAACAAATTGCGGCTCAATATAACAACTGTAACAGGCTCGAATATACAAATCGGAGAAATTTCGATCCCATTACCGGATCGGGTCTTTAATCGATAAGGAATTGCTTGATTATTATTGAGTTGGATCAAGTTATCATTTGGGCTTTGAACCTTTCACTTCAGTCCACTTATAAGCCATTTTCATTTCATTTTCAGATTATAGAAACTCTCTCTCTCTCTCTCTCTCTCTCTCTCTCTCCAGTTCTTGAATCTGAAAAGCTCCAAATTCGACACTCTCAATACTCTACTTGGATCTCTTCACATCAATCTCCTACATTTCCATATTGTTTTCTATCATAAGGTAATCAATTTGCTTAATCCCATTTTATGCATCTCGATTTTATTTATATTTTAAATTGATTGTCCATTTTATTGACAAATTTGATATTTCCATTTTTTATTAGATCTTCTTCCCCTTTATTTATTAGTATTTTAGCTAATTGGGCAAATCATAAGGAATATTTAGCTAATTGGGAAAGATTTGTAAGTTGTAACTGTTCAACTAATTTGGAATAAAAATTGGTTTTTTTAATAAAATAAGTCTATATATATCTCAGAGCTGGGTGTTCTTTCAATTTGTTTACTAGTTATTATGTTGGTTTTCTTATAATGATAAAAACCCGTTAAGAGTGGTTATTAGTTGTAACTGGAATTCGATTATTCGATAATATTGTTATTGATACTTGGTTTTGTTTCTTTGCACTGTGTTGAAGTTGAGATATTTGTTTGGTTGAAATAAGATGGCGATGGAAGAACCATTATACCCAATAGCTGTGTTAATAGATGAACTTAAAAATGATGACATCCAATTGAGGCTGAATTCCATTCGGCGGATTTCCACTATTGCTCGTGCTCTTGGAGAGGAACGTACAAGAAAGGAGTTGATCCCGTTTCTGAGTGAAAATAACGATGATGATGACGAAGTGCTCCTTGCAATGGCACAAGAGTTGGGTGTATTTATCCCATATGTTGGTGGAGTAGAGTATGCCAACGTGTTGCTCCCACCTTTGGAAACCCTTTGCACAGTTGAGGAGACCTGTGTGCGGGACAAAGCTGTTGAGTCCTTGTGTCGGATTGGAACCCAGATGAGGGAGAGCGACATTGTTGAATCTTTTATTCCTCTTGTGAAGGTCAGCTAATTATTTGTAAACTTAAATTACGCTGTAGTGTACTCTGTTTGATCTTATTTCTTGATTTTGCAATAATTCCAAGCTCTTGCAATGCTGCATAGTGGGAATATGCAATTCATATTTACTTGACACTCTCCAAATGCTATTTGAAAATATCTAGTTTCTAATATTACCAACATCTAATAGTTATATGTTTTGGTTCTTTTGCCTAATCTTTGTTGGTTCTTTTAGCTCTCAGTCGCTCATTCTTTTGTCTTTCCTTAATTATTAATTTTTGTATTCCCTTTACACAATGCAGCGTTTAGCAGCTGGTGAATGGTTCACAGCACGAGTCTCGTCTTGCGGATTGTTTCATATTGCTTACCCTAGTGCCTCAGATATGTTAAAGTCAGAGTTGAGGTCAATATATACCCAGTTGTGTCAGGATGACATGCCTATGGTTCGAAGGGCAGCTGCAACAAACTTGGGAAAATTTGCTGCTAGCATTGAACCTGCTCATCTGAAGACTGACATTATGTCTATGTTTGAAGATCTTACACAGGATGGTAAGTTTATATTAATTTGTTAAAATTTTCGTATTTAAAGGTTGCAATCAGCGAAAATTATTGCACAGATTCAATGTAATAGAGATGCAACTTCTGCTGCGTAAGCCGTGTAAACTGGTCTATGTTCGTGTTTGGCTACAGTTTTAAGGATCTTTCCTGTCAAGAAATGCACGAGACATGGAATTCAGTAGAAAACTTGAGATCCAGTCTTCCTATACCCCCATTATCTTGAAGAATTATAGTTGAATTTTTTTTTGCCTTCAATAACTGTGGATTGGTCACCATTTTCTGACTTGTGCGGGAAGGGACTGCTGGACTTGGCTATGTTTGGAAGATCAAATCCAACATAACAAGTATCATTGTCCTGATAGGGTCTGCACAAGAAGATTTTTCCCAAGTGTTGTGTTTTCCATTGAGTCCAGATTTACCGTTCTGAAAGTTGGCTATGACTTGTAGAGAACTACAATTAATTAGTAATAAGAACTATGAAGAAAGATCCGTGAATTCCTTAGAAAGAGTTACGAATATCATCTGAACAAAGGAATGGAGTTACTATGTCTCGTGAGTAAAAGTTCAGTGCCTCTTGCATTATTGAGAATATTTATGGGATACATCTAGATTGTCCCATGATGAGGCGTCATTTCTACACACTAATTGGAATTCACTTTTAACATCTCTATCCTGTTCCAACTTCCAAGTAATTAACTACTTAACTAAGATCTTGCAAAAAGTTTAAAGACAACCAAGAACTCAATCATTCGAGAATTTTGTCTATAGTGGTCAATATGATTCCAGACACATGAACTTTTTATGGGGCTAAAAAGCGAGTCTTTAAGGTAATATCTTTATTACTATGCTTCTGAAGAAAGTAATGTCTTATTGTTAAATATCTGTCGTTGGATTGCTTTTTTGGAAATGCACATATATGTATGTGATAATTTAGAGTTATTGAAGCTAAGCAATTAAGAATAAATCAATAAAACTGGAATGTCTGCTTGGGCTATGTGCGTGAATTTCACATGTCTCTTCTTTCAGATCAGGATTCTGTCCGTTTGCTGGCCGTCGAAGGTTGTGCTACTCTTGGCAAGTTGTTGGAACCCCAGGACTGTGTTACTCATATTCTTCCAGTTATTGTCAACTTCTCCCAGGTATTTGTCTTAATATTTAGTATTACCTAACAGCTGCTATTACCTCAAATCGCGATGATATAATTTTCGATAAACAAGCAGCTGATCCGCTGTATGAATTTGTTGTTTGTATTCATTTAAACCATTGACACCTTAATCCTCTCCTTGTGTCTGGCACTCTGGCTCTTACATTTTAGTAGTAACACTGTTTTCTTAATTTCCATTGCCATTGTGACATTTCATACATAAAATCTGCTTCATAATCAGGACAAGTCTTGGCGCGTGCGCTACATGGTTGCCAACCAACTCTACGAACTTTGTGAAGCTGTTGGACCAGAACCTACAAGGTATCTGTCTAACTTTTATCATGTGACCCACAAACCAATAACTAAATTTCAGACGAATATGTTTTAGTAATAACTACTCATGTTATTTGTTTATCTAAATTCATTTGACAATTTCCACTGTCATTACAAATGTAAGAGCCGATCTGGTTCCTGCATATGTTCGTCTACTCCGAGACAATGAAGCTGAAGTACGTATAGCAGCTGCTGGGAAGGTTACCAAGTTTTGTCGGATCCTTAGTCCTGAACTTGCTATTCAAAATATCCTTCCTTGTGTTAAGGTATAACTATTTGCAACTTGACAGTTAAAAAAAACGGTTCAAGAAATTAAATTTCAATGTCTAGGTTTTCTTACTAACTTTGTTCTGCCCTTTCATAGTTCACTTTATGTTTTATCTTTTTTCGAATATTGCAGGAATTATCTTCAGATTCTTCCCAGCATGTTCGATCTTCTTTAGCTTCTGTTATAATGGGCATGGCTCCTATCTTAGAGAAGGTATAAATTGGTTTAAATGTTATGATTTCACTTGATGGAGTATTTGAGTAATCCCTCCACCTTAGTGAATCTATGACAGAATTTTTACAATAACAATGTCATGCCCCAACGGCCTTAAACAGGCTCCCGTCTAGGAGGGGGTGGAGGGGGGAGTAAGGGGGTCAGGTCGTATGCAACCTTTGCCTTCGAATAACAGGGAGGGTTTTCCCAAGATGAATTACAGAGACTTCCGACTTCATAATAGATAAGAAGCAAAGTAGTGCAATGATCCATTTTATGCATTCCACTGTATCCAAGAATCAGCATATATGAAATCTTTCTTAGATTTTATACAGTATGGAAATTGTCGGAAGCTTGTAATTAGTTTCATAAAATTCATCCTTCTAAATATTGATTTATCATAGTAACTGTATTTCTTTCGAAGTTTCTTCATCAGACCCAAAAAGTTGATGTTACAACTTACTGACCTGAAAGTTTATGCAATAAATAATAAATATTGGATGGAAAATAAAAAATTAGAAGCACACCGATTTATTCCTCGACAATGATGTATCTGAGTTTTACAGGGCTAAAATTGCCAAATGTTATGGGCAGAATGTCTGGTAGATATAGTTCTCCAGGGTAGAATTTTCAGGGTCACATCTAAAGTTGTAATCTTTAATATATATCTACAATGATGTATCTGAGTTTATGCTTTCATAAATGTTTTTTGTCCAATTAAGAATTTTCTTTTTCAAATTTGTGATGTTAAATTTGGTATAAATCTGAGCTGTTTTGTCCCATCTAATTTTAATTTTGCAACAATTTCAGGATGCTACAATTGAACAGCTTCTTCCCATTTTTCTTTTGCTCCTTAAGGATGAATTTCCTGACGTACGCCTCAACATTATTAGCAAGCTAGATGAAGTCAATCAGGTTCAAGTCACACATTACTTCTTTCAACTCAATTTACTCTCTAAACTGTCTTTAATAATAAATCTATTGAAGCATCATCGATAGTGTCTATAGAATGATTGACTGCATTTCCTGCTTCATTCTGTTTTACTTTTGCCTAGTGTGTTGCATGATTATGCAGTCACCAGAATTAATCAAAATTTAAACTCGAAAGCATATCCCTTATCTCTCTCTCAATTATTATTATGTCTAGAGTCTAAACTAGAGATATAAATTCTCTACAAGGTTTTGTATTTAATTATAACTAGTGGTTTGAGCACAGTCTCGCCTGTGCAATAGTTTTATTTTTTTCGTAATAATTTTTCAATAGTTGAAATTATAATTCATTGTTATAAAAGCAGAAAACAAAAAGATAATTGCATATGATCTAAAACTATTACTATTATTTTTTAAATATTGAACAATTAATACAAAATAAATACTAACTTATAAAAATATTATTAAATATATTTGCATAAATAAATAAAACAAATATATAATTAAGATATGTTGAATGGACAATATAAAAAGTTATTTATAAAAACATGACTAAACATATATGTTTATATAAAATGGATGAAATGGTAGTTATTTTCAAATTTAAAAATGGACACATGTCAAAATTTAATTGTGCCACATGGATAGCCTAGTTGATCTCCTAGGCTTCACCAAATAAGCTCTTCCCACATTATAGTATAGATTGCTACAATTTATATGAAACCTTTATCTCACGTTCTTATAAAACTGTATTTCAAATTTCAACAACAGATGGTTAGAACAATGTTCATGAGTTTTCTGAATATTTGTTAACTTCATATCAATTGTTACATTCTCATTGGACATTTTTATTGTTCTCTTCTATGCATTAACATCATAACTTAGTGTTATGATAATCTAATGTGTTGTTGATATCAGTTTGAACAAATTTTTTTGTAGGTTATTGGAATTGATTTGTTGTCCCAGTCTCTACTACCAGCTATCGTTGAGCTTGCAGAAGACAGGCATTGGAGAGTTAGGCTAGCTATCATAGAATATATCCCTCTTTTGGCTAGTCAGCTGGGTGTCGGATTTTTTGATGACAAGCTTGGAGCTCTTTGCATGCAGTGGTTACAGGACAAGGTTTGTGTCTGATTTTCTGGATCAACTTACTTTATAGGGACAAAAGTATAAGGATAATGAAAAATTATCACTTTTGTTCGAAACAATCAAGTATTTTGAGATGAGACTGTTAGTCTAAACAATCACCGATTATGAGACGGAGGGGTATAATATTTTTTCCCAGTTATGATTGACATGTTAAACCTATTTGATATGCCTATACTGATCAATTCGTGTTTGATATAATATTTCTGTTACGCCCGTCTCTTTCTACTGCTGATATTTCACTCTTTTTACTGAGTTCTATTAACTGCTAGCAAATGCAAACAATGGTAGTTGAAATAAACGCGTTTGTTTTAATTTTTTTTTTCCTTTTATCAATATCTTTGACATTTATCAATTGGAAGCAATATCTTTATGATTGGACACATCATCTAATCTATTCATGCAATTGTCACAGGTTCACTCAATCAGAGAGGCTGCTGCTAATAACCTGAAACGCTTAGCAGAAGAGTTCGGCCCAGATTGGGCGATGGAGCATATTGTTCCTCAGGTCTATTAGAACCCTCAAATCTCAAACCCTAAATGCTATCCTGATTTACTCGTAGTTAGCTGTATCATAGTTGGGATGGTCAAGTGATGTACTGATTTTAAAACGTGCAACTAAGTTTCGTAATTAGTGAAATGCAAGCTTCAAAGCCTCGAATTTTGGTGGCGATAGTTCGCTACCAATATCTATTATTTTGTATTCTTTAGTGGGTGCTTTAGTATTCTAATATAATATCCACACTGCGGTTATTATTTTCTAGATTATTTTCTTTTGTTTATTACATTCACCATCTCTGTGATCATTTCCCAGAATTGATGACTTTAATCATGACAAACTAGAGTGTTTATATGCTAATTAATGGCTCATTTGCTGTAATAGGAACTGACTGCTAGATTGTTGTAAGAAATTAAAGTTACAGCATCAGGGTGTATCTGCATTTTTATGATAAAAACATCTAAAAGAAAATACCCTGGAAGACTGACGATAATCAACCTGGAAAGTGAGATGTAAAATAAGTTTTATTTTACTGTGGAGTTAAATTATCTGTGCATGGGTAAATTTTTTTTGGTTTTGTGCTCTCAGAGGTGTTTCTTGTTTCTCTATGCATGGTTATTTTCTTTCTCAATTCTTTATGCATGGTTATTTTCTTTCTTGCGCAGTTATGAAGAATTTTTGGTCATCTTAAATGCAGGTTTTGGATATGACTAGCAATCCGCATTACTTGTATCGGATGACTGTGATTCGAGCAATTGGTTTACTTGCCCCAGTGATGGGAGCTGAGATTACTTGTTCCAAATTGCTGCCAGTGATAGCCAATGCAGCAAAGGACAGGTGGCTAAGTTCGCGTTGTTCTTTTTAATAGTTTGTCTAAAAACATCAAAACTTGTTTTTAACTTATAATTTCTTTTTGCTGCAGAGTACCTAACATTAAGTTCAACGTGGCAAAGGTGCTGCAATCCTTCATTCCCATTGTCGATCAATCAGTAAGTTAAATTCTCAGTTGTTTTCTCTTCCATTAAATTATGTCAAGTTTACTGGTCAATTAGCTAAAATATGCATCATGTAGGTGGTTGAATCAACCATCAAACCTGCTTTGGTGGAGTTGTCCGAGGATCCTGATGTTGATGTCCGTTATTTTGCCAATCAAGCTCTTCAGTCGTCCGATAATGCAATGTCGAGCTAAACGAGCTTTTAATTACACACATTCAAATGTGTGTTAAACATAGATTTTCCAGATTTTTCTATTTGATTTATGGTTAGATGGTTGGCCGCAGTCCATGGTAGCGTCTGTTCGGTATTTAAGAGACGAGCAGGATAAGTTGTATGTTTCTAACAACTATTGTTTGCATTTGCTGGCAGTTAATTTGTTGCTTTTGATATTACATCGTTTTTGGATCACTTTTTGCTTGTGTAGTGTTTTTGTATTTTTGTAAAATGGTAGATGAAATTGTCGAAATGCTCTCTCCAAGGTTACAATTTCAGTCTGTTTTTTTTTTATAATTAGCGACGAGGTGAGTTTCGAACCCAAGATTTTCGGATCACTAGCAGAAGTCTTTGACCAAATAGTAAATTCCATACTAGTTTTCTTAGTTCTGTAATAAGATCTAATACTAAAATACTCGCATCTGATGAAGTTTGTCTAATTTAGTTTGATTTTCTATAATCATAATTAATAAACCTTGTAATCTTAATTGTGAAACAATTTTTATTTTCAATAAAATTTTATATTAATGGTAAAATGTAGTACTATTAGTGGAGAAATTTGGCTAAATAACTATAGTCAATGAAATAAATAACAAAATAATCACTTGTTTTTTTCTTTGCCTAAATAACCAAACTCTATAGGACATGACTAATTTACCCTTTGTCTTCCATCAAAATATGAAGAGGCATATTATTAATTTCTTATTCCTAAGTTTCACTTTCTTTTCCATCTCTCTCTAACATAAATTTTTGAACTTCTTTCTAAAATCAAACCACCATATCTTCTCCATAGCATAAAAATTGAAGCTTTTTGGATATAAAGTAAGTACTATTCGTTTTTTTTCTCTATTGTTACGTTTTTTAGTTTTTTTTTTTTTTCTGTATTTTTCGTTTTTTTTCTGTACTGGTACGAGTATTTAGTTAATTTTTCGTTTTTGTTTGTATTGTTAAGTATTTAATAATCACACTTCCACAAGGTTTGAAATTTGTTTGTTTATTGTGTATTATTCGTTCTTGTATTATTGTGTTGACCACAAAGTTAACTAAAAATGATGTTTTGAAATTTGTTTGTCTGAATTATTCATTCTTGTATTATTGCATTTAGTGCACAATACAAGCCTTTGGGCTTTGACATAGGAGCCTGCGATGACCACAATGTACATTCCATCACACTTTCATAAGGCTCATCGATGTTCTTGGTTTTGGTTTCAAATTATGTTGTTATATATCATTGTTGGTTGTTTATGTTGGCTTTTCACTACTTTACACTCATAGTTACTTGAAGACATCCATAGACACTAATAAACACCAGAAAACGCATTGCATATATATAGACACTTCTAAACAACGATATACAACAGTTATATCTAATTATTGTGTGTGTATTTATTGGTAAGTATGGTTGCATTGAAGTTGAATAATAGAGTGAAAGTCGGTTGTCTCAGTGAGGTCCGTATCTACCTTACTCTTGAGAATCATAGACAAATGTTGGAGGAGTACAACTTAGTGGATTTGTTGTATAAATTGGAGAACTTCCATATACAAATACCAACATTACATTGGTTGGTGACAAGGGTGATGTGTCATCAATAGATGGTGGCACTATAAAAAGGACTCTCAAATTTCACATAGGTGGAACATTGCATACTTTTGGCCACGTTGAATTCTCATTGTTGACAGGTCTTTCTTTTGGTAGTTATCCGCTTGATGATGAGGAGATTATTAACGATGAAATATATGATTGTACTGAAAGATTTAATTTTTTGTTCACCGGTGAGCGAATAGAGACACCTAAAACATGAGTGAGCGAAAGGGGTTTAGGACAAAACATAGGATGATCCATGCTTTTTGCCCTTGATAATATGCCCAAGTGTGGGAGGGTGCCAATTTGGTGTCCTGTAGTAGTTTGGTAAATTGGTTTGTGTGTAGGGCTACATGTTGAAGGTGGGGGTTGTGTCAGATGTGTATATATGTTTAGTTGTGGTAAATATTTATTGTAAGGATGGGAGAGTTGAGAAAGCGGTGAAGTTTGTTAAAGGGATGGAGAAATTAGATGTAGAGGTGAATGTTGTGACGTATCATAGTTTGATTAATGGTTATACAAAAAAGTAGAATGTGGAAGAGGGAGGGGTGGAGACGAGGAGCAGGGAGGCGTGGTAAGGCGGGTATGAGGGAGGTAATGGTTGGTGGGGGAAGGGAGGAAGAGGAAGAAGATAATAGGGTGGTTAATTTTTAGGGCAAAATTAGAAGAAGTTAGATTGATGTGGGTAGATGAAATCGTGGTAGTTCAATTGCCTAGACTATTCTTCTAATCTTTTGCCCAGTCTCCAATTTAAGTAAAAAAGAGTATTGAGGGAGTAATTTAAAAAGATAAAATTTTTTAGGGGACCAATTAAAAAGATAAAAATAGTTTAAGGGCCAAAATGAAAAGAAGCCAAATATATAAAACAATATAATTGAACTCGTTTTTCAAAATGTTGTCATAGTATTATTTTTTATAATGTAAAATATAAAATAACTGATGATTAAATATTTTGAAAGGCGTGAAGTGAACTAAAGTGAAATAGAAAAATTTGTATTTAATTTATTTTTCACAAATATTAAATAAAATTTTATATAAATAATAATTTTCATTTTTTTGAAATGCATTAGAATGGAGCAAATTGCTGAAATGGTCCCCGATAGTATGACCGAGTTGCACTGTGGCCCCCAATAGTTACACGGTTGCACGTTAGTCCCCGAAAGTAGCCAAAACGTTGCACTTTAGTCCCCACGTCAAGTTTTCCGTTAACATTTTAGGTTTGCCCGGTAAACTGATTCCATTCGGCTACTAGGGTTCCAAACCTTCCCCTTAGCTCTATAAAGACCTTTCCTTCTCAAGAGATGAGCGTTAAAATTGGGGTAAAAATATAATTTTTAAGATTTAAAGTCGATTTTTTGCCCCAATTGGTGCCAAAATGAAAATCCACAACCCCCTCCCGCTAAAACTCCCTTTCTTCCTCACCTCAATTAGAGTTGTGGAGTTTCATTTTAGGGGCAAAAAATCAACTTTAAGTCTTAAATATTATATTTTTACCCCAATTTTAACGTCTAAACCTGAAATGTTAACGGAAAACTTGACGTGGGACTAAAGTGCAATTTTTTTGTCACTTTCGGGGACTAATGTGCAACCGTGTAACTATTGGGGACCAAAATGCAACTCGGTCATACTATCGGGGCCATTTCAGCAATTTGCTCCATTAGAATGCAAAGATTGAATTTTCCAACACGTTAGTAACTATGAATTTCACCAAATAACATGCTCAACTACAGAATTGAGATTTGTTCAATTAGACTGGATAGGTTTTATCAGGGAGTCAGGATTTTAAGATGAGTATTTATTTCATCAATCAAAATACAAAATTAACATGTTTCTTTAGATTTATTTTTACATGCCAAGCCCTCCAACAGTCTTTCACAAATGGGATTTAAGTTTGAACAAAATCTTTGTAAATTGATAATGAAGTTAAGGTTCATGTTGTACATTATTTGAGATAATAGTTAGATTTGAATAATCAAATCTTTCTTTTAACTTAAATAATATGACTCCTAAAAATAAAAATAAAAAATATGATCAACAATTAAAGTACTTAGAATTCTAATTTACTTGTTTTATATTAGGAGGCTATGACTTACGAATTGTAAATCCTTTAGTGTAACAAGTAAATAAAAAGTGTAATATCTTAAAATTTAATCGAAGTAAAAATTAAGTTAATTTAAGTCATTAAGATTGAATTTAAAAAATTAAGATTAGCATATATAGTATCAATCATATATACAATTATACAATATACATTATAAATAATTGATATGGTAATTATTTTTACCTATCGATATTTGAAAGCATGAGATAACTTCTAACTACGACATTAATTTTATGGTAATATGAAAAATATGTAGTGTGAGCCGTGTATGGCTTGTGGGATTGAGAAGGGATTTTGGACGAATTGATGTTGGTCAAATATTTTTTTTATAAAATATTGTGAGAATTTTATGGTTATATAAAAATAGTTGACTAACCATTTTTGTATTCTGTTGACTTTCTGAAAGGTAAAATAGTCATTTCACATATATTATTTCTAAAAACAAAAAAAATGAACATAAATAAAATTATAATCGTGCCCCCTATTTATAAATGTAGTAGTTAAGGAAGTTTGAAGGACGGGCAAAATAGTCATTTCAAACTTTTATAAAAAATAATAGATGTGAAATGAATAGTTTGTCATTAAAAAGTCAACGGTGACCGTTATAGTTGACTAACCAATTGGAACCATTTTGGAGGATAGGTGTGTGAATGGAACCATATAAAACATGAATGAGTGAATGATGAAACGAACGAAACATAGGTGATTGTTGATGCTTTTTGCGCTTTTATTTTTGGTAAAGATATTTATAATATACTATAATGCCATCCTCGGTTCTATATAGATGTAATGTCCCTATTGAGTTCTACGTTAGCAGATTTGTCTCATTAAGTGAGATCGGTTTTAGAGATACAAATATAATATTAATATTTCAATTTATTGTCATACACTATTTTTGTAGCGAGGAATCGGGTACCCGTAATTCCTATTCATATAATATACACGGGTAGATCACGATCTGACGCAATAACTTGCAAATCACGTCAGTTAGGTAAACCACAATACAGAAGTTTCCTATAATAGGGTGGACCACAGCAGCCAGGCTGCAATTTTAAAATTCTGGATTTCTAAACAAGAACACCAAGTACACCTAACAAAAATTTAAGAACACCAAATATAAACACCAAATATAAACATCAAACATAAATATCAAACATAAACACCTAACAAAAACACCAAATGTAAACATTAAACATAAACACCAAACATATTACTTAGCTAAACAATTATAAGAAACACCAAAGAATAATTATTCAAAAATTACACAATAAACATTTATAGTACACAAAGTAATTGAAATTCAGCAGCCAGACTGTTTTTTTTTTTACCAAAATTTCCAGTTTGGAGTCGGTTTGGTGTCGGGTATTGGTGTCGGATTGGTGTCTATTTAGAGTCGGTTTTACCCTCATTTACTTAAAAGAATAACAAACTTATAGTGTCAGTTTGGAGTCAAAAGGGTATCGACGTTTTATTTTCACCATTGGAGTCGGTTTGGTGTCGGAAAATAAATTTAACGTCGCCAATTTAGAGTCGGTTTTTTCCTGACACCATCCCGACACTAAAGGTCTTTGGCGTCGGTTTAGTGTCGGATTTGGACGTCACTAATACTGATTATTCTAGTAGTGTAACAAAAAAATTGTTGGGAGTTAAATGGAAGGTACTCATTTGCATGGAATAAGTGAGGCATGAAGTGGGTATGCAAAAGAGTGGGGGTTGAGCCTTGTTAATAGTTATCTACGAAGGTTGGCTCGTGCCCACTAGGACACAGTGCTTTCAACCACCAAACACAAAAAATGTTGGTTGTGTATTATTATTATAAGGTATATGTGTCCTTCCTTACCTATCTCCTTTGCTTATAATTTGCCTATAAATACATACACAACTATGTATATTTTTCTATCAATTTTTTCTTTGTTAACAAACTATCATTTCTTGATTATTATTATTATGGAAGAAAATGGCAAAGAGGAATTTTATATCTACCCCAAAATAACTTGTAAGTAGTTTTGAATTTTGTATCTACCCCAAAATAACCCATATATAGGACAAGGATTATTTATTATGTTTTATCTTGAACTCTTTCGATTACTTATGTTTTAAATAATGTTTCTGTTCGATAACTCATGTTTTAAATGTATCCATTCATGTTATATAGTTACTCTTACAATAATAATCGTGTCATTAGCACAAGATTATATTAACAATGAAATAGATTGTTGTAATGAAAAATTCAGTTTTTTATCAATGAGTGAGCAAATGTAGACATTTAAAACATGAGTGCGGATGTCCAAATATCGGCTTTAATTAAGCCAATTTATTTTTCGGAATCCTATTTGTAGGTTTATATATTGATAACGTTTTACGTTCTTATTATAAAAATTACTAGAACGACTATTTAACAATGATGATTTGATATTCGATTTCATTGGTACTTGTTGTTCGATGCAGATTACGAATCTACCTAGGTGCATGCATGGAATACTCATTTGAGCAAGATATGTCACGTTGATGTCAAGCTGAAGGGACGAGGGTAAAGGATATTTCTTCTGCCTCGACCTCGGACCTTCAACTTGACATTTCAATCTCTTCTAACCTTCGTCACTCGAAAACAAAAACTGCTGCTTGCGAGATTTAATGCTTTATGTAGCAAGATTTTCAAAGATCGTCGCTACATAAGGAACATAAAGAAAAGAGGATTAGAATCGAATATAGAAGAATGGAGAATGACCATATATAGTTGATGAACTTGAAGAAGTAATTATGGAGATTTTCCTTTAATTTCATTCGAGATTTTGTAAACGATAACCTATTTTAACATTGAAGAAGTAATATAACATGTAGGCTCTAGAAAACATGTTACATTATTTAATTATTACAGCCTCCAGTTGAAGAACTTGTTATTATTTATTTTCTTGATAAAATTTTGTATTTTTCAATTTTTAGTAGGCGACGTTGTGAACATTCATGTATTTGTCCCAAAACAACATTAGTTATTTTGAATTAGATATAATAATAATAATATATAATATCAATATATAGACATGACTATGAGATATATGATGCTCGATTTTTTTTAAATGTAGACAAATGATAAAATTGTAACGGTAAAGAGTGTCCCATTGAAGTGTCACACACTTAAGCCAACTTGGTGTACAAAAACAACTAGATTTATTAGGTGTTTCTTTCATTTTTTGTTCACACTAAAGTTACTCTTTCCATATGAATCTACTCATAATGCACATATTAATTATGAAGTCATTTCCACAGTCAACTAATGGGCGAATGACACCAATGATCACTGAAAGTATCTAATGTTTTCGCTTCGATCATCTACATTAATTTGTTAAAATTTGGTCACTGGACCGTTTTAAAAGATTTTGGGTCATTTCGTAAATTTTTTAACGAGGGTATTTGTATCTCTTCACTTCTATACACATTAAACCATCTTCTTGCCCACACCCCTGCCCCCAAACACCACTTTGACCCACCCTGATCTGCCTTCCACATCCACCTCTACCTCCCTCCTTCCATTAAATCTGAAGTTCTGCATCCAAAAGGGTGGGTGGGGTGGTGGTTTGGTAGGGGTGTGGGGACGAAGATGGTTTAATGTGTATAAATGTGAAGATACCAATTTATGTCAATTAAAAAACTTATGGAATGGCCCAAAATATTTCAAAACGGCCTAGTGGCCAAATGTTAACGAAATAATGCATGTATGTGATCGAATTATGACACTTTTAAAAGTAGGTGATCGAAGTGGAAACATTAGATAGTTTCAGTGATCATTGGTGTTATTCGCCCATTAATTTAATGTGAAAATAACTTCATAATTAATATATATGTGCATTGTAAATAGATTCATATGGAAGGGGCTAATTTAATTCCTAGCAACAATGATAAAACTGTTAAGATGCACATCCCACATCGGAAGTTGATGTCCTCCCGGGTCAATCTATAAGATCTTGGGCTACTCCCTCTATTACCAATTGGTTTTAGATTGGAACTCCTCCCACTGCTTGGGAGCTTACGGTTTCATGTTCTCTTTCACTCCCCGATGAGGATTTTAACTCTTAACATGGTTCCAAAGCCAATCTTGAGTTATAGGGCACGTGTCACCACGCCAATGCTGTTCCGGAAAATTATACCGCAGAGGAAAATTCCGCTGACGCTCGGGTTACACGTGAGGGAGAGTGTTAAAATGCACATCTTACTTAAGATGCACATCTCACATCGGAAGTTGACGTCCTCCCAGGTCAATATATAAGATCTTGGGCTACTCTCTATCACCAATTGGGCTACTCTATCTCTATTACTAAATTAGTTTTAAAGTGAAACTCTATAGACTATTAACATACATATATACCTCAATCTATTCACATTTTATATTGATGGTGGAGAGTTCTTCTACTATTATTTTGAGCTCCTTTAGGATATCCAACTTTGGTGGTGCTCAAAATAAAGGCATACATTGGACATGACAATTGACAAGGTTCATGCATGTTCTATGGATGCCCTAAAATGGGAAGAAGTGACCCAACTACTTGAGGTTCATTCAAGTCAACCTCACTTTATGAGTTCCCTATCCATCATAGCCTTGGACATGGATATAAATGGAGAACATCTTAGTTGAAATAAGAGTTTGTGTTGACAATTAGGCAGCCTGTGTCTGAATGTATGTTCTTTGACTTTTCTTTTTGCCCTCTTTTACATTGTCTCCACTGCTTTATCGTGAACTAATTTTGACTTTAGTGCTGCTATGTAGTATAACGCATGCAATCATTTGATATAAAAATAACTTCTTACTTTTGTAAACTTGTTTTGACTTTAATGTTGGTATGTGGAAGTAAGAAGATTTTGTCCAAATTAGGTCGATATACTCCCTAGATTCAAAATTATTTGTCTCGCTATATAAATTTTACCATCATTATTGATGAAGGACTTAAAACGATTAATTCTATATCTCTAATTCTATACAAGATCTTATAAGATTATATTATTTTTTATTGTTAATGAGAATTCATGATAAAAAATAAAAGATAATCAATAATTTGAGATCGTTCTAAATCATCTGAACATAGATGAGTAATTGAATGAGATTATATGAAACATAAGTGGGTGAATGGTGAATTAAGTGAAACATTGGTGGTGGACTGGTGGTTGATGCTTTTTCCCAACATACCAATGCTTAAAAGACGCTATATATATTTATTCGAATGTAAAAAGTGTAAACATTGTAAATAAAATAGTTTGATAAAAATATTGGTAATTGAGTGAAGTAATTTGGATAATTGTAAAAAAGATTATTTCGTTTATCCTTTTTCTTAATAATAAAGGAGTAAGATAGATAGTTATTTTGTGTATATACATAAGTAATTGAAAAAATGATAAGTTGACATGTGACATTTTTAACATTAGGTATTATTTCATTCGCCCTTAAATGATTGGTATATTTTGATTTTTGTGGTTAAATTTTAAAAAATTTAATTAAAAATTCTTATTAAACGGTAAGAATAATATAGTTATGTGGGACTTTATTAGATTGGTCTCAATATATTTGAAATATCAATTTTTATAATTTTTTGTATGTAGGATAAGAAATATTACGTTTTAAATAGTGTTTTGTTGATTATAAAAATCAAAATGTACCAATTATTTAGGGATTGAGGGAGTACTATATATTGTATAAATATAGTGTAGATATCCGAAATAATAACTAATCCATGGGTTTTCGCATTTAAACACGCTTATAGCAAGTATTATTAGTTAGAGCAAGGCTCTTCTTGAGTAAATTGATGAAATGGTCCTTGAAAGTGGGTTGAGGTTGCCTTTTGGTCTTCGAAAGTACACAAGTTACAACTTAGTCCATGATATTGGCCAATGCTTGCAGATTGGTCCAAAATTTAGTTAAGGTGTTAATTTTTAAGCCCCAATGGCGATTGTAGTTCACTCATAAGCTAATTTTATTATTACCGTTCTAACTTATTAACAACACATGTAACTCACGAGGCACGTGGGCCATTAACATATAACAGAGCCATTAAATTTTGGACCAATCTGCAATCGTTGACCAATATCATGGACTGATGTACAACTTTTATACTTACTAAGACTAAAAAACAACCAGAACCCATTTTCAAAGACTATTTAAGCAATTTGCTCACTCTTCTTCTTCTTAGAAGATACTATATAATCAGACAATTTGGGAAGTTTCCACGAAGGGGATATCAATCTTTACACTTCCCTAACATTGTTGATTCAACATGATTACACGTGGCGCAAACCCGATTGCCCACTTCCAATTCGATAACAGATTAAAAATGCTTTATTGTTTCATATAAAAAAAGAAAGAATATTTTTGTCTTAAAAGCTTCATCATATCCTGTCTTGAGTCTTTACAAGAAGGTTGAATCTCGAGATATATCTCAGATAATTAAAAAATTTGAATTATCTGTTTACCACTTCAACACAAAATTAGTCATTTTACCAAATTTAAATTTACAATATAAAAAAAGACGAAGCTTATCACCCAAACCTTTTATAAACTCAGCTATGCTCTGGAGGCATAATTCATTATTACATGTTTTCTCCACAGTCTAATCCAATATTTTACCTATTTATTTTAGATGATATTTTTTATTTTTTATTCAAATTTTTAATCATGAATAAATTATATTAATAAAACTATAAAGAAGCAATACTAAAAATATATTCATTAATTTTTTTAATAACATTTAATTTATATGTGGTAAAATAATAATATATATATATATAAAGAAGCTACTAAAATAATACTGTGTTCGTTCATTTTCATTTCCCATCCTAGCACAATTTCTTGTTCTAAAATATTTGGCATTCCACTACAGAAACTGTAATTTTGCGTTATTAATGAATTTTTTTGACTACGTACACTACATGTTCAATAAATTAAACTATATCATTTAACCAATAGTATAATTTCACATAATTAGTATTCTGATCTATAATTTTAATGTAATTTTGATCGTTTTGTATTTTCAATACCTACATGTAAATGACTAGAATCATCCGCTTCTAACAATTAATATATATAAAGAATTTAGTGGTTAAAACGTCATGTCATCCATCACCAAGTAGTAGCAAATCCAACTCTTCCCTATATAAGGATCCCTCTCGTGATCTCTCAACAAGTCATAACTTCTTCAAATTATTATAGGTGTATCTCTAAACACACATATATATATGGCTACCTTAACACTTGATGCAACTTTAAGCACCCAAGATAGCCAAGAACACAAACAACAAAAAGATAATGTTAACATTATTGAGCAAATTGAAGGTCTAATTAAGGTGTTTGAAGATGGTCATGTTGAAAGACCACAAATTGTTCCTAATGTATCTCCTTCTCTACCTCAAAATCTTGGGGTACTATCTAGAGATGTGACCATAGACAAGTTCACAGATATTTGGGCACGTTGGTATGTTCCAACGTGCCCAAATGGCACGCTTCCTTTGTTAATATACTTCCATGGTGGTGGATTTTGCGTCGGTTCGGCTTCGTGGAGTTGTTACCATGATTTTCTTGCAAGATTATCAGCCAAAGCTAATTGTGTGATCATGTCTATAAACTACAGATTAGCCCCGGAACATCCACTTCCCGGGGCGTTCGACGATGGCCTAAAGGCTCTAGCATGGTTGCAACATCAATCTCTCAATGGAGAAAATGAATTTTTTGCAAGCAAATGCAACTTTTCTAGAGTATACTTAGGTGGAGATAGTGCTGGTGCTAATATTGCACATAATGTTGCTATAAAGTTAGGGTCTAAAGGAACGTGTGACAATTATAATTTGTTGCCACTTAAGTTGAAGGGGACAATCTTGATCCAACCGTTTTTTGGTGGAGAAGTTAGGACTAATTCGGAGAAATATATGGCGCAATCGGCTCGATCGGCCCTAACGTTGGCTGCCTCGGATAGTTACTGGAGGATGGCGTTGCCGGGCGGGGCTAACCGTGACCACCCTTGGTGTAACCCTATGGCGAAAGGGGGGGTGAAGATGGAAGATTTAGTTGTGAATAGTTTGGTTTGTGTGGCTGAAATGGACATATTGAAAGATAGGAATTTGGAGTTTTGCAATGTTTTGGCTAGAGGAGGAAATAATGTGGAACATGTTATGTCTAAAGGAGTTGGGCATGCATTTCAGATTCTAAGCAAGTCTCCTATAGCACAAAAAAGAACGGTAGAATTAGTTTACCATATCAAGAAATTTATCAATAGAAAGAATTACTACGGGCCAAAAGCTTGATAAATAGTCATCCTGACAGGCTGGTAGTCCAACCTTAAAGTATACGAAGGAGATAAATTAAGAGATGTACCGCATCACGTCACCTCCATGATTTTAGTTGATGGGTTGGATTCTGACTTCCTCTGACTTTAGGTGTAGTTGGTCGAAATTCAAAAACGGGAGTTAGGACTTGATATGGACAAATGGCGGTTGGGTGGAGGTTGATTTCAAGATATTATTGCTAAATCCTTTATATATTTTTGCACGTTTTATTTTCCTTTCAATGACTTGACAAAATTTTGTTGCAGTCAACTAGTTGGCTAGTGCGACATATATATCAGATAGCGATTTTACATTAGTACCTAATGAAAATAACCACACACTGGTTTTGGTCAAATATGATGCCACATTTATGGCCTCTTTTTGAATTAGTGGGGAAGACCATAACTCATTTCAACGCATGTTTTTCTACTTAATTACTTCAATTTTTTTTAATTTTTTTAGTCAATTAACAATGAAGTGAATTTCGAATGCAGAATCTTTTGGTCATTAGCGAGAGTCTTTTTCGATATGCACTATAAATTATATGATTATGTTATAACTTTTCATAATATCTTCACTACATAATTATTAAAAAATAGGAGATATATAGATGGGGTAGAAATAATGAAGCACAATATATAACCAAAGACAACTAATTAATTATGACATATAATTTTATAGCAAATAAAACTAATGTGTGGTATTAATGTATTATACATCCATTATGTCTTGTGAGTTTTTCAATTTTTACAAATTTTGATTAATTTTTAGATTCCAAATTGAAAGAGAAATTGGTAATGAAAACTCAAATGATTGTTAATTTCTCTTTTTGGCCTAAACAAAGCTCACAACTTCTGATGGAATGGAAGGAGTCTTTAGTGGCATATGTGATGTATCATTCAAGGCAGAGTTATAAATTAATGGGCCAATGTATGCTGTGAGCAAGGCTAGTTTCAAATGTCAAAACATTACCCCATCCCACAATTTGGGCGTGTTTGGAATGCGTCCAACCCTCGATGTTCGACTCGATTTTCATGCGAAGCCATTTAGTGTCTCTTTTAACCTTTAACCGACAATTTCTAATCTATTCAACGTTATACGGGCTCTCGAATGCCTCTAGTATATCTCTGTGATCGTACAAGCCATACGATTACAAATTTAATAACTTAATAAGTATGGATTATAAAGTATTTTTAAAACCTTCTTTCATATAGGCACCTAAATTATTAAAAGGTTTTCAAATTAGCACCCGGTGAACTTTTTTTCCCAAATAAGCACCTGGACACTACAATGGCACTCGAACTTTTGTTTTTCACGTTTTTTTTAGAATTTTCTCAGATTTTCAAATTATAGATAAAGGGCAAAATAGTCAAACCATACTTAAAACTAGGAATGTTATCGGTTCGTTGTAAATCGACAAAAACCGACCGAACCGAACGAAAATTTTACCGACTTGGTTGAAAAAAAATCACACCCATCTTCTTCAACACACTCCATGAGCTTGCTCAAGTGGTATACATTGAAACTGTGAAAATAGGTTTGGTCCATAAATTAAAATTTTTAAATGTTTCGTACGGAACATCCGAAAATTTCTATTTTTGAAATTGTGGAAACAAAATACTAATAAAATTCAGAAGTCAATTTTAATCTAATAAATAAGTTTAATTTTCAACTTTGTTAAGAAATGTAAGAACTAAAGAAAAACTACTTCTCGGAAATCTATATATATAAACAAAAAGAAAATATAACTTTATATAATGCTTTAATATAATGACTTAATACTTAACTCTTTTGCAATATACATATATATAATATATGACTCATACTTTCAACGTGTTGGATAATTACAACTATCTATTCGTTTTTTAGAATATGACTTTTGGATACTCTTACAAATAATATTAATTGTTGTAAATATTCTACATAAAATTTTATTTCTTTGTAAAAATTTTATTTCAAGCTTTTAGCATTTAACTTCAATATATTTTATTTTATTTTTTGGATTTATTATATATATATTCATAATATTTTTTGTTCATTCACATTTGATTTAACATATCTTGATTTTTTAATTTTTTTTGTAACATTTTTTATTTTTGGAGTATAACTCATGACCTTGATCTTTTATTTTTTTATAACGTTCCTTAAATATTTCTATAATTTTTTTGACAAGTTTCCTAATTTGATAGTTGGGAACTATGTTCGAAAAAGAAACTTTAAACCATCGTTTCATCCACCTATTACAACACTCGTCTCTTGCACAACATTACAAGAATTGCCATACAATTTGCTTAAATACCATAAAATGAAAACTACATCACTAATGTCAATTATTGTTTCCATATCATTACAAGAGATGAGACACCAATACATCATCTCAAGAGTAAAACTCATAAGTGGACGAATCTGTCGCAATATTTCGTAGCCCACCTATTGTTGATGCAAACATAATGAACACTCCAACGACTATGCACACCTGAAATAATAAATTCATTCGACATATTCATTACTATTAGAAAATTAAATCATTTCCTCTTGTACTTAGCGCGAAAACAAAAAATGAGACCTTGGGTACAAGTTCATAAAAGTTATAAAATTTAAAAAGTCGTTTTGTTAAAAGGATAAATTTTCAAGGGGCGAAACCACCCGCAAATAGGTGGCCACCCCATAGAACTTACCCAATTGATTAGCCATGACATGCTGAATGCCTTTGGTTTCTTCAGTTTCAGCCAGATTATGCTGGGAAGCTGCAAAAAATTCAGTGTAAATAATTACTCGATAAACCGGGAGGTAATGCTTCGTTTTTCAAACAAGTAGTCGAAATACTTTTGAATCGTTATATAGTTCGTTCATGTAACTTTGTACCTTTACCGAAAGATACTTACTATTTAAGTCAAAAATGAGTTTTTAATCGATTAGCCGAATCTCCCTATTATGTGATATGAAACGGGAGATTTACTTACAAAGTAGGAAGTGGGAGCAAAACCAAATCCGCCAAAGAAACCGAGAAGGTCACCGAAGAAAGGGAATGTCACTCCAACGAACAGAGTAATTGCTGCAATAAAACATTGAGAAAAGTATAACTCAAAATCTTTACTATTTTGTCAAATCAAATCCTACAGTATTTTGGTTATAGCCTCACCAACATAAGCCGAACGAACAATAAGTCGTAGCATGACTCCGGGTGGGAAGTTGAGATCCTCTACCATTGTTCTCTCAAGAACGTCAAAAACAGGCATTGCATAAACCTACAATAACAATCTAATTAAAACTCCCCATTCGTGTAGTACTCCACAAAACTAAACATGTTTCGGGAAATATTTTCTTTATGTGGCGTAATCTTAACAAATGAAGTTTGTGATCCGTTAAAGTACCTGATAGCTACCAATGACATGGACCACAACCATAAGATTAGCAGCAGCAATGAGCCAAGCGGGGCGTTCAAGTGCAACAAGGACATTATCAGTGACATCATGACCGAATGCCCAGTATCCAACGAAAGCAACTGGGAAGTAGCACAGTGCATTGATGAAATATGCCCAAACAGCACCTTTCCACATTGCCACTTTAGAAGGTTTTTCGGGTGTTGATGGTATCGTGGCCTGAATTTCCAGGACCACGGCATGACCAGCATAAGCAAATGAAATTTGACCCAAAGCGTTGAAAACTCTAAACATGTAATCAATATCACTTGTTTTCTTGTACGAATAGCTCACATCGGGTACCCTACCTCGACTCAAGCAACCAGCCCAAGCTATAGTGGAGTAACTGCAGGTATAACAGTTGCCATGAAATATAACTTCATTCGGACAACTTTTTAGTAACATGTACCTAAACTATTCCAGTTATAATAAGATTTCTCAAGTACTCGATTAATTATAAGTTAGCAATAATTAAATATAACTCTCGGATCAATTATGTACTTATGTCTAATTGAATTATCTGGTGCTACCCTCTAACATATACACTAAGTTAAGATTGAATACCTGAGGGACATGACTGCAGCAGCTAAGGAAACACCCGAAACAGAGTTGAAGTTCGGCAACTGAGAAAGAAAGAAATGGACACTACCGAATATACAAATCCAGTAGGATTGTTTAATAGGAGTGCAATCCGTGCAGGCTATCTCCATGAACTTCTTGAGGCACTTCCCTCCAGTGACCATATAAACGATGTCACACCCAACCTGGACTATTAGCTGCTGAGGGAGCACTATCCAGGCACCGAGCTTGGGACCAAAGGCATGTCGCCCAAGCTCATAGTATCGATCAAAACGGACTCCAGGTACTGATTCATGTAGCTGTATCATTTGCCACATGTTATATAACGTGATGCACCACGATAATACCATCACCAATGTTCCAGGGCCCCTGTAATAAAGAAAATGAGCGCCCACGCTTATATTGACAAATATAAACAACTAACAGGCGGATATTCACAGTGGTGGTCGTGGATCACAGAGGCTAGAGCCAGGAGGGCGCCTTCCCATAAACGTCGACACATAAAAAAGAAAACTGTAGGTATGGTGTATTCATGAAAATTAAGAAAAATAGAAGATCGTGGTGGATCAAGAAGGCGACAAGGGGTTACCACCCATAGATTTTTGTGTACATGTACTTCAACATATGGCACCAACGTACATGCCCTGCGTTCAGTGTTTTTAGTGTAAAAATTATAATGAATGCGTTCGATCCCACTAACGAACGTATATCCCATACTTGTATGTATCCTTCATAACAAGCAGGCAAGAGAATTTCCCTCTCCTTGCTAAACCACTACAATCCTAAATCCTAATATCATAGCTAACATAGTTTGTGATGGTGAACAATTTACTATATATATACAAACTCCTCCCATTCTAGTTTTCGTTGTCACACAAACAATTTTATAGTGATCAAAATAATTTCCAAACTTGAAGTTTTTAATAATTGAAAGTTTAAAAATTTAAAAATTTAAAAAATATACTCACTCAATCTCAATAATTTAGTCCGGCCACCTTGATTTTGAATGACCAAAATTAAAAAAAAAAACTTGAGTCGATGACTCAATAGTCTGGTGACATCTGACTCAATAACAACTACTGCACCGATAATAATTAGGAATATTTGTATTTGTAATAATGTAATAATACTATGCTCATACTTTCATCGCTAATTTACAATTATTTTTTTACCAAACTTGAAGAATTAAATGTCTCACATAATTTTAATTCCACAATACATCAAAAGCTATTAAGAGTAGTAGATTCACAAACCATCCCAAGTAAGCCATAGCATAAGGCAAGCTGAGAACTCCAGCACCAACCATGGCAGTAACTGTGTGAAAAGTTGAGTACCACCATTTTGCTTCTCTCTTTGCTCCATTTTCTACTATCTTATCCTGATAACCATGCAAATTTACAAGAAACAATTATGACACTTGATGAGTTAATGGAATAGCCTAGTGAAAAAATCTTTTGCTAGTGATCTAGCAATCAGAACGTCATGGTTCGAAACTCACCTCATCACTAATTTACAAAACAAAGACAATGATGGCACACACCATTTTTTAAATTTTCATTTAATGTAAGTAGTAATGCTTCTACTAGAGAAATGCGCTTAGGTAGCGGTCATCTTTACCCTTAGACAGCGTTTTTTGTGCTATTTAAGCTCCCGTTATAGTAGTTTACATGGCTTCAAAAAAGATTGCCTCATTTTTAGCTTTAGACAACGTTTTCTTGTGCTATTTAAACTTCCGTTATGATAGTTTTCATAGCTTAAAAAAAAGCGCTATCTAACACATATAGTATATGTCATATACTTTATTGATTAGTGAAGAGAAAATGTGGAAAAGGAACACTCACTTTAGCAGAAGTAGGTGGAGAAGCTGAAACCATTTTTTGATAGTAATGGATGCACAAACAATAAGCTAAGTGAGCTTTGCAATAGCATGTATATATATACACTAAGCCAACAACTACTCAGTTTTATTTTCCTCAATTTCGTTGAGTATCGGTCTAACTACCTTAAACCAGTTGGCTATCACCTCTTAAATAATTACATAAATTAAAAAAATATAATGAAAAAACATGTATAAGTAAATTATACTATCGAATTAGATGTAGAATTTTCATTAATCGGGCCTGAGCCACACTCATATAAGGAGAGAGAACACACTTCATAATTTAAGGAAGTACCATCTTAAAACCAATTGGTAATAAGTGAAGTAGCTCCCTAATTTATTAAGTGATTAACTCTCTCCTTTATTTTTAATGTGGGACTTTCACATGTGACAATTTGAGTTCATTTGGAGTAATCTTAACATTATATTATTGATAAGTTGATAGTTTAACATATACCAGTTGAAAAGTATATTCAAAATCTTATTAACACATTCCTCAATTTTTGGACTAAGATGTAATTATATGTTCAATAAGTTTTGAGGATTAATTTATAAATTTTAAACTTTCAAAAATAAAATGACAATATTAATCTACTTTTTAGATCGCTTGACAATTTTCTCATAAACTTGACATTATGATTGATTGTATAATGTGTACTATTTTGTTACCTATGTGATGACAAAAGTAAAATTTATTAAGTTCCAAAATTTTAAAGTTATAAATGCATGTCCCAATTAGATAAATGTTGATTGGTAATGATGAAAAATATACTCCGTATTTACTTATTATTGCTGTTGGTTGGAATTGTTTGTACATTTATTATAAGTTCTAAAATACTGTAGCATTTAATCGGTAGTTATCCTTCACTGCTTTTCATAACTAGGACTTCCAAATTAATGATCATTAGTTTTGTCTAATGGCCATACAAAAATCGGTATTTCTTTAAGTGGAAAAAAAATCACTAGAAGACCAACTTGTATAATATTCAGTTATAAACAATATCTAGAGACATAATATGATGAGGTAGAGTCTAAAACAAATGTTTCATTCAGTCCACTTTTATTTTAACGAAGTTGAGGACTGAGGAGTTAAATAATGTTGTTATATTTTATAAAATTAAAATGGATATGAAAAACTTTGGTTGATTTATGACGAGATATATTCCTTGTAGTTCGAGTCGTCAATTATGGTAATGTATGATTCATGAGGAGAAGAGAACCGGTCAAGAAGGCAACATATATATGAACCATTTCCTTTGTTACAAAAACGAGAATGAGCGTTATTGAAGAGGATGATATTTCATTATTCTTCATGCTTGAAGAGTCGTAGGTCGATTACCTAGCTTTTATATGGAGGAGCTCATCACATATTGAAGACATCTGAAATACATAGAGTATATGGCTTATATAGTTGTGAGCATTTATAGGCTAGGTTAGTTTTGTTAAGAGTTCTTGAATTTGACTCTTAACTGAATATATAGTTGTTGTTTTACTTGGTTCATCAACAGTGAAGTTTTTCTATTGTCATACACATTGTAATAGTCGAACATCTGAAGGGAAGGGCTTTGACTTAGAGAGAAGAAGAAGTAGGGATATTGTAGAAGAGTGTACTTTAGGATGTCGAGAATGTGTGGCATACGAGTAAGATCCTTATTTCATGTTACTAATTTATTACTTTTAAATATTAATTTAATTAATGTTACTAATTAATTAATATTAATTATCCAATTAATATTACTAATTAATAATCAATATTACCAAATATGTTTTTCAAAATTAATTATATAAAAAAATTTATAACTTCATTTTTAATTAATTGTTATACTTTACAATAACTTATATATTTTTAACTAATAGAATACTTAATAACAATTATTTTTAAATAATTGTTATATTTAATACTTATATTTAATTAATTGTTAAACATAATAATTAATTATATTTTTAGTATTTTTTTCAACAGGGATCGGCTAAAGAATAGTTAATCTAAAAATAAGAAAGTAGTTAAGATGTACATTTCACACCGAAAGTCGATGTCCTCTCGGGTCAATACATAAGATTTTGGGTTACTCCCTCTATTGCCAGTTGGTTTTAGAGTGGAACCTCATAGTCTCTTAACACATCACTATCATGAGCCAACCCCAAGTTAATGAGGTACGTGTAACCCCGCCGATGTTCCGGAGAAAATATTCTGCCAATAATGGGGTTACACGTAAGGGGAAGTGTTTAGATGTTCATCCCACATCGCAAGTCGATGTCCTCACAGATCAATTAAGATTTTGGGCTACCCCTCAATTGTCAATTGATTTTAGAATATAAATACATAGACTCAATATCCGAAATGTATTAATTAGAGTAGGACTCTTATTCGAATAACATTAATAAAACATGTTTTATTAATATAAAGTACACTAAAATATAACATATATACACAATATCTCAAAATTCAAAATTAAATTAACTAAATGCATTGTTACGTTGTGGGTGAAACACTATATATAACTTACTTTAAAATCGTGATCAATATACACATCTCATGTTTATTCACACATCTCACGTTTATTCACAAGTTTTAGGTTATTATTTTTACGCTAAAAAATACATCACCCACAAAACATGCAATTCAGTAAAAATAAGGTGCACTAAAAATATATTTGTCCGCAACTGTGCAATCTTCTTGGGATGGTGGAGAACTATTAATGAGGACATAAATATAATTCAACAACTCTCATGTTCCTTATATCTATGACATTTTTGCATCTAGGCACCTGAATCACTATTATCTTTACAAATAAGTACTTGAACTATCTTTTGTTGTCAATAGGCACCTGCGCACCTGAAGTTTTGACTTTTTCAGTATTTTTTTAACATTTCAAATAATTTAATAATGCTTAACTCAATGGCAAGTTAGTCATATTGAAAAATTTGTGAAAAAGTTCAGGTACCACCTTGAAAGAAAAAAAATTTACGTTAATAATTGAGGAAAAGTTCAGGTGCCATAACTTAATTATGATATTCTACTTGTATACATGTAATTCTATACCTATAAACCATTGAAATATCAAATTTGCCCCTCCCTTCATCTTCACCAACCATCCCCTTTCTTCTTCACCAACCTTCAATCACCACCACCACCATCAACCTTCAATATTCAAAACCACCACCCACCCACCTCCAATTCACAAAACCACCACCTTTCTTCTTTACCAACCACCACCTCTCTTCTTTAAACACACCCAGACCACCCACTCCCTTCTCTATTGAAGAGTTAAGTACTTTATATAGTGGGTGCTTTAGGGCTTTTAGTAAATTAAATACTCATGTTATATATGCCTAAGCCTCCACGAATACGTGAGCTGTGGAAGACCATGACAAATGTCTAATATAGCATTAGACCTACTTAATATATCTCTATATATATATTCCGTGAACAGATCTTAGCGGTCTTGAAGTTCGATTCTGCACCCCAAAGATTTTCAGGAATTTGGTTTTTTTCTGTTTTGAGTTAAAAGGACTTCGCTATTGAATTCATTGGTTGTTATGTATCTTAACTACTGCAAAATTAAGATGTCCATGAATAATGAAGTGAAGATGTGACTGATCACCACCCTTGAACAATCTATATTTTGGAAGAACCTCCCCTACAAATAAGACAACAAAAATCTGAAATACCAAAACAAACTTTTCTTTCTCGTAATAACTCTTGCTTTGTTCTTGGTTCAGTTACGCTGCTTAGAGTGCTTCTAAGGCACCGTTGGTTCACACCATTGTATTCTAGGAAACGATTGCTTTAATGTACCTTAGCACCATTGGGTAGGGGCAAATTTATTTTAAGAAAATTATAATACAAGCCTTGATAAATGTTTCGATTACTGAATTTATTCGTTAATATTATTTGTTGCCTCTTCTGTTTTTTCTATTTCGTCCCTACATAAATTATATGTAAAAGTGATAAAATTTGACCCCAACAAAAATTATTAGGAAGGAAAAATAATTGAAAGTACATAATCTTTTTGGATGAGGAAGTATTAAACAGGAGAATGTGAGTGTTGAAAGACTTGTAATGGTCATTCAAGGAGAAATTTGCTACATTATACTTTATTATATATTCACATAATGGAAAGATCACATGCAAATAAAAGTAGCAACTATTGCAATAATATGGTAGAACATTACAAAGCATCAACCACAAATAATTGATAGGAACACTATTTGTGGTAGGAATAGTATTTCGAAAGAATCTGAAGATAGAGAAATATGTAATAATATTTATAAAAAATTAGAGAATCCTACAAAAAAAAAAGTTGGAAGATGATTAATTGTGAACGCTTGCACATTTCACAAGTGCAAAGAGTTATAACGATCATAAGGATTTCTACACACCTCTATTTTGAATTATACAAATCAGAAAAGATAAATGAGCATCACTCGATTGATAAAAAAATGAGCATCACTTGATCAGGATATTAACTTATCCGTTAACCCTTATCAACACAAAATTACTTTGCAATCTAATTCTTACATAAATTTTCGTGAATAAATTAGTCACATAATAGATAATTGAAAGCTAATAATCAATTCCTCATCTTAACATGTTCAATCAAGCTTTTATTACACGTATGGACAAACTCGAACCCAACTTGTAGTACTAATTGTAGCCCGTAATATGTAGTATATTATGTAGCAAATAAAGAAGCCACATTATAAGTCTGTTGTAAAAAAAACAAGTTTAAAATCAATCAAGACCTCGCTCTCAAAACCACGCATACGAACTAATGTATTAAAACTATTGGTAAAAAGCTGAAATTATCACCTATGTTTTACTTAGAATCCCCTTTCACTCATCCATAATTTAATTGACCTCTTTCACTCACCTATGAAACAAAAACACCCAATCACTCACCATGATGTGCCCTTTTTCGTTTTGATCGAGTAGGTTTCGAGTTTAATTTGTGGATTTCAGATAACCATTAAATTGATTTGGGTATTTTGACTTTTCCTCTTTTTTGGTTGTTTATTAAGCCTGAAGGTACCAATTTGCCCCTACTAAATTATTGTGTTAACGGAACATTAACAGTAGATAACACGGCAATATTGAAAGAGCCTCATTTTATTTCATGGGTGAGTGAAAGAGGCCAATTAAATCACAAGTAAGTAAAAGGGAACCCTTGATATAACATAGGTGATGGTTCCAGCCGTTTGCCCTAAAATTATTATTAAGTCAAGGTAAGGTTTGATATATAGTAGTCCAAAAGTAGACTCTCGAAATACTCATAGAGTCTTAACATAACAAAAGTGAAAGTTCTTTATCCACTACGTGTGTTATATCAGATGTTAAACAACCGGTTTAATAGAAAGAAATGACAAATAAAAAATCAACACAGAAAACTTGGTAACCCAATTCAGTGCACAAGCACCTACGTCTGGGGCAGCCTACCCAAGGGAACGATTCATTATAAGAAAAAATGTCTTACAAGAAGGGACTTACTAGTATGTCCACATACTCTCTATGGCCCTAACTAGGCATTTTCTATAGGCTCCCTATAGCTATATCACGTTCTCGGTGATTAAGGTTTACACAGGATTCAATGCAAGAACAACCTCACTGTTGTTGAATGTGTCAACAACTGTACATTCAGTATAGAAGCTTACAGAACAAAATGCTTCTATACACAATATGACCTAGACAATAATATAACACAAAGTGCTTAAAAGCTTCTTGTGTGAAAATGGATAAAAGGTGTGTCTTCTAGTGTAACATCGAGCTCCTTTTATACTAGGCCATTTGTCCTTGAAATCAATGTGGTCAACCTTGATTTAATACTCTATAATAAGCAAGGACCGAGTAAATGTCTCCTTCTTTATTTGGTCTTCAGCCGTAATTATGTCCGCAACACAAATCTCGCCTATCAGTAATAAAGTTTGACTCTTCCAGAAGGATATTATATGATTAATCACGTGGCAGAATGCTTTAATGATTATCCTCTTTTAATGCATTGTTGCTAACACTTGGTTTAGGAAAAACTTCATCCAACACATGTACCAACAAGCTCCCCTTTTGGGTAAATTTTTCATGATAAGTACCTATCTTCTTTATCCATGATAGGATGAACCAAGAAAGTGATTAATCAACACTAGTCTTCATAATAGATAATCAACTCCACTGTCTTAAAGCAGTGAGCACAAGTGGTCATCTATGTCTTAAATCATAGAAAAATACAAAAACATGAAAATATCTAACAAACATAACAAATAGCATAAAGTGTTAGAAATCCAGAGTTTTCAAATTACTCCCCTTATTTGGCATACAAACATACACAAAGCCAAAATAGAGGGTTTTCACAGCAACATTCACTCTTCATCTGACTTGTCAGCAACATCTGGTGTACCAGTCTTTTTCAACTCCTTAATCTTCCTCTCAACATTGGCAAGTTACTGCTTCTTAGCCTGGATTTCTTCTGTGAGCCTTTACTTGTCAGTCAGGTAGACAACCATGATGATTTGTGATGTGGAACCACTGGAAGTAAATGGTGGTCGTTGATCAACTTTCTCCACTGGAATATCAGCCTTGTGAGTGTGCAATAGCTTTTCACTGATGATTACAATTTTTGACTCAGTTTCTGGTTCATCATCCTCACTCAGAATATCAGGCCTTTGTTTAAGCAAGATTCCACAGATAAGATTGGTGAATCCAATTGGTTTGTTCTTGACAAAGGACAAAACATGATCCACAATCTGACAAAAAATAACCTGGCCAAAGTTCAACAGTTCTGTGCCCATCACATACAACTTTTTTTCATGAACTCACTGATATTAGTACTGTAGGTAGAAGGAACTAGACTGCAAATTGCTACCTTGTGAAGTATAGAGTATTTCAGACTAAGAGCTGAGGCTGGAAGATGCAATCTTTTTGATGGCCACTAGGTGACTCCCCTGTAGTGATCTCTGTTACAATATCATTCAGCTTGAGTAGTTGTCCAGTTTCTCCCTTGTCTTCTCTACCCAGAAAGATGTTGATAATTAAAGGACTGAAAATGAACTCATAATCTCTTAAATGAGCCATGTAGAACATCTTATGAGTAGGATCTCTAATCCCAGCAGTCAATGAGTTGATAAATTCCTTCACCAATTTATCCCAATGCTTTCTCCTCACAAGCAGACAAGTTATTCCATTTTTCTCTAATACTCCCATATAGATGCAGTTGTTCAATGTGCTATCTGACAGATGTTTCTCAGGCTATATGATCCTAGCACACACAAACTTCCATTTTGTCCTCTCATCTGCACTGCCAAAATCCACTCCATTACATGGAGCATCTGCAACTTGAGCAACTCTTCTTTTGTTGATTCTCCCTTTCCTTACATCAAACTGAGACTTCCATTTTTCCTTCTCTTCATCACTAGAGTCAGAGTCTACAAGTTTCCTCTTCTTAGATAAAGAAGTAGTGCTAGCCTTGACATTCTCTAGCATTTTCCCTTGGTCAGATGACCTAATTGCTGGTCTTGCAGCCTTACCAGTGGGTGCATATGTTGGTTTGACAGAAGCTTCAGTCTTCGTTCCACTGATATCTATCCTTTTGTTCTCAACAATTGATTTTCTTTTCGTCTGACCAGATTTTTCTTGAGAGGATATATACTTCTATGCCCTTTATTCAATTTCATCCAGAGCATCAGCCATATCTCCAACATCTGGAATCTCCTTTCCCTTCATACTAGACCTAGTTTTCCTTCTTCCACTTCCAATCTCAGAAGAGAGAACCTCAAGTTCTTCATCAGGCTTATTAGCCTTTACATTAACAACCTCTTCAGTAGGCACATTATCACCATTTTTACCCTTCTTAGATATAACGGATTCAACATTTCTACCCTTGTCAACGTTATCAGATTCTATAATTCTTGCAGGCCTACCACCCTTCATCAAGACCTCTTGTTTCTAGTAGAAACCTTTTTGAGTCTTGAGAGAGTTTAATACACTAGCCATAGTGACATCTTCAAAATCTGTATTAACCCTTCCTCCTAAATTTAGATTTTCAGTGCTAACATGTTCTGATCTAGTCGATTGTTCATGAATAACACTAAACAGATGATTATTTTGACATGAATCTACTCTAGGGTTCTCAGGGTTAACAAACATAGCCTCTTCTTTCCAAGGAAGCAACAAAAAATTTTCCTTTTCTGATTTTGAGGAGCTTTTCTTGGAGACTTCTTCATTGTGTGACTTGGATGCCTCTCCCTTAGAAGTTGCTTTTGCGGCTTCTGCTTCATCCTCTGGGGTCATCTTTTGGAGCGGAACGGTTTCAAAGAACGCCTTTGCACTGAAAGGGAATGAAGTTCTTCGCTTTGGCATTTTAATTGATGAGGCTTTTGGTTTCCTTTATATTTTCTATTTGAGAGAGAGAGGAGAAGAAAAATAATCAATTTTGGACAATAGGCGTGAACGGTGTTGAGAAAATCAACCGCCTTTGTTTCTGATTCAAAAAGCTGCCAATAACTGACAATCCAATTAAGTGTGATAATATAAAACCGCCAATTTCGTTCTTTTCAGCACACGTGTGGTCTTTGTACCAATTGCTGTAACACTTGACCACAAAAAGTTATAACAACTTCTTCATCAGTTAATCTTCCATAACACATAACCTAGGGGTTGTTTTTAGATACTCAAATTGATTTGTATCTAACCCCTTGCTAAATATGTCAGCCAGCTGTTCGTTAGTTGCCACATGTTCCAAATGCACAATCTTTTCTTCCACCAATTCTCTAATAAAGTGATGTTGTATATCAATGTGCTTTGTTCTGCTGTGTTGGACTAGATTCTTGGAAATACTTATAGCACTCAAATTGTCACAATATAAGGTCATAGTTTCTTGTCTTATCCCATATTCTTACAGCATCCGTTTCATCCATAGCAATTGTGTACAACTACTCCCAGCAGATATGTATCCTGCTACAGCTGTGGATATTGAAACATAATTCTGTTTCTTACTAAACCAAGAAATCAGATTATTCCCCATAAAGAAACAATCTCCTGAGGTACTCTATCTATCTTCAATATTACCTGCTCAGTTAGCATCACAATACCCTATCAGACTGCTTCTTGAGTCACATGTATAAAACAGTCCATACATATATGTCCCCTTGATATATTTGATGATTCTTTTCACCAGTGATAAGTGAATTTTCTTCGGATCTGATTGATATCTTGCACATACTCCCACTGACTGAGCAATGTCAGGTCTACTGACTGTTAGATACAACAAGCTCCCAATCATACTTCTATACAAGCTTGGGTAAACACTTTTTCCATTTTCATCCTTAGTCACTTTTACATGAGTTTCCATAGGTGATCTTTTCTCCTTGGAAGTGTCTAGCCCGAACTTTGAGACAATGTTTTTAGCATAGTTTGCCTGATTTAGAAATAGAGTAAATGGTTCATCGATCACCCACGTTTATTAAAAAACATTAGTCGATCACCCTAGTATGACTTTGTATACTTTCGATCACTCATGTTGGGTATTGTGTATACTTTTGGTCACTCAAGCATTTTTTTGGTACAACTCGTGATTTTTCGAAAATTTTAACATTTTTAGTAAGGGTATTTTTGTCATTTCACCCTAGATTTGTATACTTTCGATCACTCATGATGAATGTTAGTTGATGTTAATGACAAATCAAGGAAGAAATGACAAAAATACCATTACTAGAATGTTAAAATTTTCGAAAAATCGCGATTATACCAAAAAAAGGCGTGAGTGACTAAAAGTATACACAATACCCAACATGAGTAATCGAAAGTACACAAAGTCATACTAGGATGATCGACTAGTGTTTTTTAACAACCGTGAGTGATCGATGAAGCCATTTGCTCTTAGAAATATCCCTTCCTTCTTTTGATAAATCTAAAATCCAAAGAAGTGTTTGAGTTCACCCAGCATGCTCATTTAAAACTCTGATTTCATTTGTTGGATGAATTGTTTTACCAATTTGTCTGTCATGCCTCCAAAAATGATGTCATTCACATATATTTGTGCTACCAACAATTTTTCTTCTTCCTTGTTGATAAACAAGGTGTTGTCAACTCCACCTCTTGTGTACTTCTGTTTCAATAGATACTCAGTGAGTCTTTCATACCATGCACGTGGGGCTTGTTTTAACCCATATAGTGTTTTCTTCAACTTGTACACATGATCAGGGTTATTAGGGCAGACAAACCCTTTGGGTTGTTCCACATATACTCATTCTTGCACAACTCTATTTAGAAATGTTGTCATGTGTCTAGAACACCCACTATCAAAATTTCAACCTTCCCATGCAGTGGCCTTCAAAGAAGTCAGTATAACATGTCCTACAGTTTGTGCCTTAGGAACTCATACAGTTTGCTTTTTAGGGACTCAAACTTGTCTGGTATTTTGGGTGTATCTGCTTCTTCCTTTGCCATATAACTTTTAATAGTAGGGTGCGATGTGTCCTTTCTTTCCACAGTGATAGCATCTCCATCTTGGTTTGGATCTTCTTTTGCCTAGTACTCTTATATGGTCTACCATTTTTCAGAATTTCTTCTAAGAGGTTGGTATTAGAGTTAATCATTTTGATCCCCTTTTCCATGATTTGAATATTTTCTTCTAGTACATCAACTTTGTTTTTAAGAGCTGTGTTCTCTTGTATTAGTTCCTAATTCCATGTGTCACTCTTAGCCTTTTCTGCAATTACTGTGAGATAGGCTTGCGTAACTTCTTTCCAGCTGGGATAGAGTTTCCCATAGTCATCAACTAATTCTTCATGAGTGATCTCTGTTTCTTCATCACTGTCATCTTCTTTTTTAGTAACAACTAATTTCTCCTGACTGGAGACATCTTCTACTGTTATGAAGGCAATCACATTATCATCATCATCTTCTTCATCTGAATCATCAGACAGAGTGGTGCAATAGTTCTTATGTTGTGTCTTTAAGTAAGTTGGCCATTCATATTGAATATGTCCATAACCTTCACATCCTCTGCATTGGATGCTTTTTCCTTTGTTCATATTTCTAAAGGTAGATCCACTCCCTTTATTGAACTTATCTTCTCCTCCTTTGATAAATCTGTCTTCCCTCTTATCTCGGGATCCTTGATATTCTGGTACATCACCTTCTTTCTTGTTTATGCGTTTGAAGGTTTTGTTGAAGTTCCTCACAAGCAACCCAATTTGTTCAGCTAACTCTGGATTCTTCTCTATTGAACATTCAGTCTTGAGAGCCAAGCTCTTGTTTTCCTCGTTCTTCATGTTGAGTTCTTTCTCGTAGGTGCCCAAACAAATCAACACAAAGAACTTGGTAACACAGTTCAGTGCACAAGCACCTACGTCTGGGGGGCAGCCTACCCAAGGGAACAATTCACTAAAAGAAAAGTATCTCACAAGAAAGGATTTAGCTTTATGCCCACATACTCTCTATCGCCCTAACTAGGCCTTTTCTATAGGCTCCCTACGGCTATATCACTTTCTCGGTGATTAAGGTTTAAACAGGATTCAATGTCAGAACAACCTCACTGTTGTTGAATGTGTCAACAAATGTACATTCAGTATATAAGCTTACAGAACAAAATGCTTCTATAAACAATATGACCTAGATAATAATATAACATAAAGTGCTTAAAAGCTTCTTGTGTGAAAATGGTTAAAAGGTGTGTCTTCTAATGTAGCATCGAGCTCCTTTTATACTAGGTCATTGGTCCTTGAAATTAATGTAGTCAACCTTGATTTAATACTCCATAATAAGCAAAGAACGAGTAAATGCTCCTTCTTTATTTGGTCTTTAGCCGTGATTATGTCCGCAACACAAATCTTGTTTATCAGCAATAGATGTCGTTTGACTCTTCTAGAAGGAGATTATATGATTAATCATGTGGCACAATGCTTCATTGATTAGCTTCTCTTAATACATTGTTACTAACACTTGGTCTACGAAAAACTTCATCCAACACATATGTACCAACAAAAAGAAATACATTTACACTTGTATTATGTGTCTCCTTTTATAAGGTGAACCTCTGCCATTGACGAATTCAGGATGTTTCCTGTATGCACAAGATCACTCGAGATTTTGGAATAAAACTAAAACAACTTACATTAGGTAACAAGATTTACTCTTGTCTCAATTGTGGGCCTTACTTTTTTTTTTTTTTGGTTATAAATTAACAATCTCCAACAAGGTTCGAACCCATGACCTCTTGCATAAAACGTTAGATCGGATGCTACTAGACTATTGAGTCATCGACAATTGTATGCCTTGTTGAGTTCACATGGTGTGTCTGCTCGGGTGCGAATCCTAGGTTCCCTTATCTTTTTTTTTGTTTCGTTCTTTTGCTCTTCCTAATATTTTACTGTAGGGCATTTTGTCTTTATAATTGAAATCTAATAATTGGCTAGAAAGATTTAATCAAAGGGAAACAGGTATAAATCACATCAAATTTAAATAGGAGTATTTGATGTGAAAAAGAGGAAAATGTTGGTTGGCAACTTTTGTTCTCCAACACTAAATGAATGTAGTCGAATAAAGCAACTAATCCTTTATGAAGAGCTTTAATAACTCAACCGTTGATGAACCAAAATTCTATGTATAAATAAATGGAGGTAATAATGATGTTTAGTCCACTACTAAGCTACAAAGTAAGATAAAGCATAAAGTTATTTCTTAGCTTTATTATTTTCCCCCTCAAAGTCTTCCACATGAGTCTCCAACTCTTTATTGAGTGTTGACTCCAAAATTAAATGAGATGCGCAGCCTAAGAGGAAAAGAAATTGGGAACAAAAAAGGTGACTAATTTTATTAATACTATTTCCCCCATTTTTTAAATTATCATTTTAATAATTTTGTCAGAGTAAAAAATTCAAAAAGTACATTAAAAATATAAAATGACAATTGATTGTGTATAACTTGAACAGAAAAAGGAAGCAAAAAAGTACATTGAATATAAAAAATTACTACCCGTCCCTAAAAGATTCTCACATTTTGATTTTTGTTGGTCAAACATAACAAAATTTGATCATGAATTTTCATTAAACCATAAAAAATAATATTGTGAGACTTGTTAGATTCGTCTCAATATGTATTTTTGAAATATCAACTTTTTATAATTTTTGCGCATGTAAACTTATGTTTTAAATCGTGTTTTTGTTAACCACCAAAAGTCAAAATGTGACAATCATTTAGGGATGGAGGGAGTACAATTTATGAGGCTAGAATGACAACTATTTTCAAACAAGAAACTTAAGCTAAAACGACAACTAAAAAAAGGGAAGGAGTAATAAATTAATAAACACAATGTGATTACAAGTAGGTCGTGCATCTAAGTAGCAGGGTAACTCGAAATCCTCTCGTCGTCCGACTCGAAAAATCCATCCTGATTACCCGCTCGTATCCTTATTGAGAAATACTCAAGTAATTCTTTTACTTCACTGCTTATCGAGTAATAACGCAGGACCACTCGTCATATTACTTGATAAAAAGTAAATAAAAATATTATCTTTTATTTTATATTTTAGAATTAATCAATATAAATATTCAATAAAATAGTCCACATCCAATGATCAAATTCATTGTTTTAAGGGTTTCTGGCCGGGGACATCACCTACTTTTTACCTATGTCACCAGTTGATCACTCACTTTTCAAAGTGTCCTGGTTGATCACTCACTTTTTAAAAAGTGTTTCTTTTGGTCAGTCGACCACTTTTTCGGTTGGTCAACTGCCCGTCAACTCACATGGCACCCATGTGCGCCTTTAGTAAGGTTATTTTAGTCTTTTCAAGTCAAATTTGACCCAAAATTATCAATTAATTACATATTTGGCCCCAATTTTATGGTTAATTATAATTTGACGCCAAAATTAATTGAAAATTTTGGTCAATTGATTGAAAATTTTGGGGTCAAATTGTAAATAACCAAAAAATTGGGGTCAAATACCTAATTAGTTAAAAAATTTGGGGCAAATACATAATTAATTGAAATTTTTGGGCCAAATTCGACTTGAAAAGACTAAAATAACCTTAGTAAAGACTCACATGGGTGTCAAGTGAGTTGACCGGCAGTTGACCACCCGGAAAAGTGGTCGACTGACCAAAAGAAACACTTTTTAAAAAGTGAGTGATCAACCAAGACACTCTAAAAGTGAGTGATAAAATGGTGACATAGGTAAAAAGTAAGTGATGTCCCCTGCCAAAAACCCTTGTTTTAACCTAAAATCCTAAATCAAATATCATTCTTATATATCAATCTAAACTAAGGCTGCTAATGGCCAGGTAATTCGGCACCCGCTCACTGCCCAACTCGAAAAAGCAAGCTTGATTAATTACTCGTTTCTTTATCTAGCGATATTAGAGTACTCTTTTTATTCTATAGCTTATTAAAGTAAATAAAGAACCGCTCGACATATTAATTGATAAAAATAAATATAAATATTATCTTTTTTATTATGTATTTTCAGACTTTAATCCAAATAAATAGTCAATATAATATACTCCACATTGAAGGATTAAATCATTAATCAACCAAAAATCATAAATCAACTATCATTCATATGTCAACCTAACCTAGTGCTATTAATGACCGCATAAACCGGCCCGCTCATCGCCCGGTCTTAAAGCATAAATAGATATTGTGAGGCTATTCTTTGCACCGTACAAAATTATTCCTATATTGCACCAGTAGTCATTATAATGGAAGTATTAAGTGATGTATTTTTTGAAACATGTGTGATAAAAAAGGTCAGTATGAAATATATATGATCGAACGATGAACGTTGTGAAACATGTATGATCGAACGTGTCATTCGCCCAATTTTAAATCCTGAAATTTTTGCTGAAATGACTATTTTAACCCTCACGTGACATCATTAACGGCGAATTGACAATCATCTTAACTGAGTGACCCGTGATTAAAAATATGTATGATCAATCGAATTATTAGTTTTATTTATTTTATTGAAAGTCTATGTATGTGAAAACTACAAAAAGAGAGAATAAGGGAAAAAAGGAGAGTATAAATTACATAAAAGAGTGGATATTATGCCATTCTCAATGAGTAGTGATGAAAGGACTCTCATGGTTGGTTGGTAAAGTTGATTTATCTTAAAATGATTACTTGTTAATAAAGAAATATTTTGATAAGTAATAAGTCACTAAAGCAAAGAAGCATGCGCTGATTAGCAATTCTGCGTTACTTAATTTTTCTACTAAAGATTGTCCCCAAATAAGAGGTCAAGAAGTTAGATGTATCAATATATTATTGGACAAATAGATACGCAATGGAATAGCTTTGTGACTTTGAGCATACAGAGATGACGGGTGTATTTTGTTTTCTTGATGAATTATAAATATAATTACTAACGAATAATACATAAATTCCTAATTAATAAAAAGTTAGAACATAATATGAAACAAATTTATCTTCAACAAGATTTAAAGTCATGACCTCATACAAATGACGGATGTACTTGTATTCAAATTCCTTATAATCAGACAAATCTCCCAATTATCACAAAAAACATATGAAATAATTACTATTCTGGGCCTAAACTCTATGTATTGGTCACACGACCAAGTAATACTAAATAATATTTAATAAAATACTAATTTAGAGAGTAATTTCTTGCATGTTAACTTCCTTTTGTTAATTTTGGTGTTAACTTAGTCTGAGCCATTGGATCATCTCATATTTAGTGTTTTCAAATCTTATGGCTGAAGTTAAATAGAGGTAAAATAGTCATTTTTGTTTCCAAAAAATTGGGCTTACCAGGCTTTGAACTCCACGCGCCGAAAATTGGTCTAAAACAATTTTAATTCCTTTTCTTCTCAAACAATCAATTCTCAACCAATTTATCCGATTTTGCTCTCTATTTTTCTTTCAATTTTTTTTGGCTTATTTTCTTTTGGCCCCCCAAGGTATTTCCACTCTTTCAAATTTACCCCCTGAATAATTTATCTTTTCAATTTACCCCCTGAACGATTTATCTTTTCAATTTACCCCATGAAACGTCAAATTTGTATTAAATTTCGTTTTAAATGAAGGGTGAACTTGGAATAACACACTCATAAATTTTTTGGGGCACTCTTTAATAATAACAAAACAATAATTTTCAAAATAACCCCTCCCTCTTCCTCACACCCCACCCTTACCCACCCCACCCACCCCCCACCTGCAACCAGCCCCGCACCTGCAACCAGCCCCCCACCCCCGATCTGCACCCCCCACCCCGCAACCCTGATCTGCACCTCCCCTCCCGATCTGCACCACCCCCACCCCCAATCTATACCCCCCACCCATCTACACCTCCCCTCCCGATCTGTAACCCCCCCCCCCAGGTCTGCACTTCTTCGACCGAAAGTAACATTTGCACCCTTACATCTGAGTAACATTTGAGTTGTGATTTCGCCCTTACATCTGCCCCCCCCCCCCCAAGTACAAGAATGTCACGAAAATCAAAGCCCAAATGATTTCAACAGAGAGAAAGAGAGAGAGAGGGGGGTGTTGTTACGGGGAAGATGAAGGAGGGTGTGGGGGGTTGGGTAGGGGTGGGGTGGGGAAGAAGGGTGGGGATTTTTTTAATTATTTATTTATGAAAAATATCTTTTTGAATTTTATTAGTGAACCCGCATCTTTAATTATTACAAATTTTGCCTCAAAATCTAATTATATGTGCAATTCCGATTTTGCCCTTACCTCAATTCACTTTTTTGGCGAAAAAAATACTTCAGGGGGCGGAACGAAAAAAGTAGGGGTAAATTGAAAAGATAAATCATTCAGGGATAAATTGAAAAGATAAATCATTCAGGGGGTAAATTGAAAGCGTGGAAATACCTTGGGGGGCCAAAAGAAAATAAGCCATTTTTTTTTCGATTGTTCTCTCTATTCCTTCTTATCACTAATTAAGCTCTTCAAATCGTAGCTCAAACCCCATGGATATGTGCGAAGGCAAATCTGGTAAATTTTTTCGATTTTTTTTAAATTTTTTAGTTTTTTTTTTCAGTTTTCCTGGTTATATATTGATAATATAAATAAATTGAACGTGTTTTTGCTGAATGTGTTGTGGTTGCATATTATCTAGAAGGGAGTATGTCGTCTACAGTTTTGGACGAGCACGAGATGTCCGTTTCCAGCGATGTATCACGTTTTTGCTGAATTGTGTGTTAATGTTTTTTATTTTGAGTGTCTATGGATGAATATTTGATAGCAATATGCAATATCTGTTGCAATTTCTGTTGCATATTTTGTGCCAAGATCATGAGTGTCAAATTGTTGCGATTGGGTGCGATTTGCAAATAAGATTATGAGTGTCATATTGCTTGCTATGCCCAGTGAACAGTAGTAATGTCGATCTAAGGTATACCATTTTTGTTTGTTTTAATGGGATTATTTCATATACATTTTATACATTCATACAATGTTCTGATAGTATTTTTTATTGTTATTTTTTAAGGTATGCTGTAGTTTTTGAAACTTAAACAAATTTCAAGATAAAATTGGTGCAGACATGTCTTAAAGCATACTACTAAAGGCATTAATGAGAAGAACAAGCTAAATCCAACTGCAGATTTCTAATCAAATAGTATAAAAATGTTCTATTAGTATACCATACTAAACTTAGCTAATAGTATTGAATATCATAAATACCACTGACAAAAGTTGCCATGGGATTACAGATCAATTACCTAGAGAGAATGTGGAAGAAATGCAGACTCCTTTCCGGGCAATTCCAATCCCCGTAGTTGGCTGGTTAGGATGAAGCGGCGGAAATGCTAAGTCTACACGCAATAGAGGACATGGTTGGGTTGTCAAAAGGTGTAGCAGTGGGAGTGACAAAGGAAAGGTTAAGTGACGAATCAAAACCATTTATTCCTTTCGACCCAGACAAATGCCCATTGCATGAGGTAACCCATTTATAACTGTATCATAGGTATCTGTATAGTTATTTTAATCCCATTGAACCTAAAATGTATAGTATTGTTTTTTGCCAACAGATACCCAGGCACGCCATTTTGTGCAACAACTATGTTAAAGCATATAAATATTGCTCGGAGAAAATGAGCCTTTGAGAGCAAGCAGCAGCAGCAGCAGCAGCAGATAAAGATGTTGAAAATTGCCAAAGCTCGCATGCGAACAACGAAAAGAAGAGGAAAGAACCGGAACAACCAATCGTTGTCAACTTGCGTTCAAGGAAGAAGAAGAAAACTGCTGAAGCAACGAATGAAAGCTACAAAGCAAAAGGAAATAACGCCCCCGCTAGTGCCAAAGGTAATGGCCTAAAACATTGAATCTTTACATTTGTCAATTGGTAACTGTGATTGGTTTGTTCCAAATGAATTTTTGAGCTCGGTTTGAGAGGTAGAATGAGTTGGGGTTGTAGTGGAAGGTTGGTAATAAGATGTAGGATACTGATACTTTTGTGCCCCATAAAAGTCAGTGGCCCACCCTTAACCCTATGCGTGAAAGTCAAAACATATCAAAGTTTTACTCCATGATTTCTGATTACTAAGAGCAACAATAGTGTTCTTAATATGCTTACATTTATTTTGCCAACAGGTACCCGAGCTCAAAATCTGCACATACAAGAAGACGATGAGGAGATGTCGCCTGCAGATAGAATCAGGAAGACAAAAACTAAAGTGGCAACAGAAAAACAAGGAAAAAATGTCCCTCACGCCACCAATATGAAAGGAAAAGGGCTTGACAAAAAGGCTCAAGAAGAGAATGCAACTGTTGGATTAGGAAAAAAGGCCCCCCCTCCCACCAATGTCAAAGGAAAAGGCCTTGACAAAAAAGCAATCAATGATGACCAAGCTCAAGAAGAGCATACAGCTGTGGGATTAGTAAAAACTGCACAGGAGAAATGCATAAATGCACCTACAATTACAGACGGTCTTCCAACGAAGGGTACCTTTCCAAAGAAATTAAGGGTCAAAACATACCGCTTAAGTTGACCTACTACTGTACTATTATAATAATAATAGTTTCTCACATATGGAAACGTCCTAAAAAAGTCGATCTTTTGCAGAACATGGAGAACAAGGTCTCTGAAGCAACCCTTCAGAAAGTGCAAGGGCCAGCCTAGTCCAAAAAGTGCAAATGAGGGCAAAAAGTTGGCTGAAAATGAGGACAACACCACCACGTAGGTCACCCCATACCTGAAAAAGTTGTTTGAAAGTAACAAGCAAGGGCAAAAAGCTAGTCAAAAAATGAGGATGTTATAATAGCTTTTTGCCCTTGCTTGTTACTTTCAAACAACTTTTTCAGATATGGGGTGACCTACGTGGTGGTGTTGTCCTCATTTTCAGCCAACTTTTTGCCTTCATTTGCACTTTTTGGACTAGGCTGACCCTTGCACTTTCTAAAGGGTTGCTTCGGCGACCTTGTTCTCCATGTTCTGCAAAAAATCAACTTTCTTAGGACGTTTCCATATGTGAGAAACTATTATTATTATAATAATAGTAGGTCAACTTATTCGGTATATTTGACCCTTAATTTCTTTGGAAAGGTATCCTCCGTTGGAAGACCGTCTGTAATTGTAGGTACATCTATGCATTTCTCCTGTGCAGTTTTTGCTAATCCCACAGCTTTATGCTCTTCTTGAGCTTGGTCATCATTGATTGCTTTTTTGTCAAGGCCTTTTCCTTTAACATTGGTTGGAAGGGGGGCCATTTTTCCTAATCCAACAGTTGCATTCTCTTCTTGAGCTTTTTTGTCAAGCCCTTTTCCTTTCATATTGGTGGCGGGAGGGACATTTTTTCCTTGTTTTTCTGCTGCCACTTTAGTTTTTGTCTTCCTGATTCTATCTGCAGGCGCCATCTCCTCATCGTCTTCTTGTATGTGCAGATTTTGAGCTCGGGTACCTGTTGGCAAAATAAATGTAAGCATATTAAGAACACTATTGTTGCTCTTAGTAATCAGAAATCATGGAGTAAAACTTTGATATTTTGACTTTGGGCGTATACGCCCTTTGTCTGTCTTCTTTGATGGTCCTGGCTTGTTCCCATGATCATCGTCTTCGCTTATTCCCATATCGAAGTCTGGGGTTGGTCCATACTCACGTATATGTGCAGCTACAAAAAAAGTAAGACTGTTATATTTTTCACAGATTTCTCAGAGGAATACCATCAAGCAAATACACATACGTATTGTAATAGCATTTTATGATCCCATTATCAGATATGTTAATGGTATTCAGTGAGAGTAAAACAGATTCAGTAGTAATAGCATTTTATGATTTCATGAAATTCACACAGACTGCATAATCACACATTAGTTAGCTATTCACACACTTATGAATATGATACATTGCTAAACAACTTACACATGGACATCTATGAGCTATCATGTTGGGACACACCAGATCACACACTTAAGAAATCTGTCAAATCAACAAGATTCAACAAAAAAACTGAGGTTCGCAACTCTTTATACTACTAAGAAAATATTTCACCTATTATACAAGATCAGTTGTCCATTATCAGATTATAGGAGGTGCAAGTTATTGCAGCAAACTATGTTTACATCCACTTAATAGGTTTGTGTTAAGTAATTGTCCTCACACCAGCAAGATCAACTACTGTGTGTTTTCAATTGAAGGGCCATCCAGTGAAAGTTGAGATTATTTCAGTAGTGCCTTTTCTCTTTATGTGAGTCATTAGTAGGTGCTATGACCATCCAACTTATTTTAGCAGAACTACATGGTTAGAACGCTGACAGAACTTGCTTACATTGGATGTTCAAAAAAATAAACATTTCTTCAGCTAATTTTCTAAGTTCATATCCAAAAAATATCGTATGCATGTAAAACATTTCTCAGTTACAACCACATTTCTCAGAGGTTCTTGATACACATTTACTTTACCAATTCCTAAAATAAACAAGCTTATTGATACACCATTGACACTTAATAAAGCTGTCAAATATTCTAATTTCCTCATCAAGCACAAAGCAAGAGCTATAATTCTCTATTTCAAGCACATTAAAACAGTTATTACCACGTTCATCTATGTTCATTACTGTTTTCAAGGCATTAATTGAGGCAGTGAACTAAACATTTTGCTTCTACAGAGTTATTGTTACATGTTAAGAATTTAAAGAATTCGACCTCAAAACTAAAACACAGAAGTAGCCCAGAACCTTATTAATTCACTAGGGAACTGATAAAACAGTAATGATCTAATGCCTAAATACCCTCACACATGAAACCTAGATGGATTACATCAAACGGGGTTGCACGAGGCCTTACGCCTTTACCAACAAGCATACTTCAATACCATGCTCAGAAACCTAGATGGATTACACAACTAAAACAACACACACATAAATTACTTTATTTATTAACCTAAGCACTGGAAAATCAAACCAGCAGAAAATTGTTAACAACCAAAACAGCAGCAACAATTCGAATAAATGTAGCAGCAAAAACATGAAAACCAACAACCGATTTCTCGTTGTATAAAAAAACAGGAAAAAAGTCGAGCATAGTTTTTTACTAATAATAACTACGTTTTTTTAGTAATCACATCGAACAACAATAAAATCAAAAACAATAATAACTACACACAAGGATTTACTCCGATTTCTCGCTAGCATAAAAATCAGGAAAAAATTCGAACATAGTTTTTTCGAAAATACCTCTATTTTTGGCCATTTTTGTGCTTCTTCTTAATTAGTGAATAAGAACAGGATAATCAGATAATTTTGAGTTTTGGGTGCGATTAATCATAGGATAATAAGATGAATTTCGAATTTTTTGGGTAGGGTTTTAGAGAGAGTTTGAGAGTTTTAGAGAGAGTGGAAATTGAAAGTGAGGATGATGTGTGGCGCGTGTGTATGTGGGCGGTTAGATTGGGAGGGGAGGCAGGAAATAGATTATTAATATAGTAATTGACTATATTACCCCTGAGTTAATAATTATTAACTCATTAGAGTTAACACACAAATAAAATTCTAATTCATCTAATCTGTGCCACCTACTCAAGAGCAACTTTTGGAGCCTCTCCGACTTTTTCACGGGCATGACTATCAATAACTTGAAGATTCTTTAAGAAATCAACATGAGAGAGGCCACCACATTGGCCAAATCTATATGATACCTTGGTGATCAGCTTCTTTCTGAGTTTCACTCTGGTGCAATGTACATGATAAGACGAATTCTTTACTAATGTTTGTGTATTTAAATAATACTGAAAGATGATAGATATAGAAAAAAAATTCAATTTTTATAAAATATCAATAACTGAATAACAAAAATGTCTGAAACTATTTAAATAGTAAAACCTAACTTGCTTGAAAAGAAGTCAATACGAAACTGACTAAGATTATTAAAAACTCCAAAAACGCTCCAAAACTTATAAAACTGCGATTTAAAAAAATATTTGACACCCTTCCACAAAATAAAACAACCAAAACAATACACCACATATCCATCTTCTCCATACTTTTTCAACACTACTGAGTGGTGATGCAATTGGTAGACACCACTTTTTTTTATTCAACATGTTGAATAAATTCAACACCAATTAATACACATGGATTAAACAACTATTTTCAACTCAACATTGTAATAAGTCAACTGTTGAACTTGCTTTTTTCAACTAACTATTGTAAATGGTCTAATATGTATTCTCGTTTCCCACGCTTTGCCTAACCTCGTTATTGGACACGAGCCCAATTGGGACCGGTTAAAGGAGCGTTGGATTCCGTTTTCCAACAGAAGAAATAGTGTATCTGGCAGAAGCCCAGAGTCCTCTATACCATTGGATGACTAAGACGTGTTACCATCTCATGGAACAAGGGTACATTTTCTCTTTCCATCACTCGTATAAATAGGTAACCTCATTCATTCGTAAAAGGTAACTAAATTTTTATTCACTCTGACAATTACTATCTTTGAGAATATTGACCCTTTACTAAGTTAAGCCTAAAGTATTTGTAATCGTACACTGACTAACATTTTCAGCTACAATGGATACTCCTTCACTGCAGAGCGGAGAATGAGAACTATTGGTATGTGAATCATCTCAACGAGACGGGCCCAAACACCGATTCCGGACATGGAGGATATGTAAAAATGTGTAATTATTTTGTAATTATTGAGCGGATAATGCCATATTACACTAAAAAAATATTATAATATGCTTTAAACAGTTCAAAAAAATTTATTTAATAGATGTACCTATACTAATTCTAATGCAAACTATTATAATCACAAAACTAGATTATACGCACATACCAATTTATTTACAAAATAAAAATAATATGGCAAATAAATAGTTCTTCATCCCAAAAAGATAGTCCCATTTGAGTTCCAATTATAAAAATTAACAAAATTTATGGTCTTAAAATATTCACATCACATCCCTAAAAAGTTAAACTAGAGGATGGGAAAATTAAAAATGATTAAATAATGCTTTTCAGCTTTCATATAATAGATTAGACCCCCAAAAAATTATTTACACAGACTGTTCTCCTCAAATTTTGTATACTCCTCCCGTTTTTTGTCTTTATTCATTCATATAAAAAACAATTACAAAATAATTAAATATTTTTTATTATATAAATATAAATTAAAAGTATCTTTCATTCAACATTCATATATAATATGTTATTTTATTCTTTTCAAAATTTAATTTTATTATAAATATTTTATATAATATGTGAAATATCTAGTTTTAAGTTTAAGTGAATTAAAAAGAAGCTGCTAAAATATTCAAATAAAGTAAACCCCAAAAATAGAAAAGTGACGGTTGAAAGTAATTTTAGAAAAAATTTGGGAAAGTTGATGTGAGTGCTCTTAATCAAAGCGCATAACTTCGATTGTAACCAAAATGATCATGTACACAGTAAACCAAATTAAATAAACTAACATTTGTTATAGTTTTCACCACATATAACCCATGATAGTTAAATACACTAATGTTAAAAAACAAAAGAAAAATCAAGCATCAAAACTAGAAAAATGGACTATCTTTTTGAGACGTAGAGATTACTTTATTATAATATTACGGATAAATGTTTTAGTTAAGAATGACTTTTCCACAAACATGTCCCCAAAGTTTCGAAACCGCAATTTCCAATAGGTAAACAAATCGATTGCCAGTTACTGTAACAAATAAGCATCCAATTTTACCAATAAAATTGATTAAATTCAGATACTGAATAATGAAATTTTAGTTATTGTAATAATATTAGACAGAAAGACTAATCCAATTTTGAAGTTGTATGATGTTTGACTAATTGATCAAATTAGGACTTTAGCTCTATCGAGGCCCTAATTTAGCTCTGTAATTTGGAGCTCATACCCGACCCATCTAACTTTAAGTTTGTTCGTCTTATTAGCCCAGTAAATCTCAAATCTAAATGGGCCGAAATCTTGTTTTATTTTACACTAATGGACTAGTGAATAGTGAAGCTTTATAAGTCTTTCTGTCCACGTGCAGGTAGCCTATATGGATATTTTTTTTATTCTTTTTTGGAGGTTTTTTCTGTTAATTTTTCACTCTTCACGAAGTTTTCAGGAAATTTTTTAAATAAAAAAATTATATATATTTAATGAAAAAATTAATGTAAAAGTTGAATTTATATTTGAATATTTTTAACTTTTTGAACAAATACTCTGAAAATTATATCAATTTTCGAACAGTTACTTTAAAACTTCTAAATCAGCTACTGACCATATTGATCGCAAAACAAAATTCCAAAAGTTGAATTGTGCTCCGACCAATTTATTTAATTTCAACACAAATTAAGTCACAATGACCTTAATTTATTTATAACTTTCGAAATATTGTAGCTAGCTATAGTGTGAAGTTTTTATTTATTAAATTTTACGTTCATTAATAATAGTAATAATCATAATAAATTGTGTTTTTTCTGTAATTTGGCAATGAGGTTATAAATATAATGTTATTACAAATAGCTAATATATAAATTTTTAACTAATAAATAACTAGAGTGAAAAATTAGACTAAACTCAGTTCTTTGATTTAGCAAATAGACCCTTAATAAAATAAATACTGGATTAATTAATTTTAAGTATTAAATGAATTTAACAAACAGGTTCTAATTGTCTCCAAATGAGGATTACATGCATATTAACATTCACTCCTATAGTCCTATTACATTCCGAAGGCATGTGTCGTACTTGCGTCTAAGATAAAATAGGAAGAAATTATTGTTTTAAAAAGCAAGGTCGAGTGTATACTTATGGGGTTAGTAAAGTGGAATAAAATTTACGAAGTAAACAGTCTTGTTTTCTTAATTTTTCAATTATTCGAAAAGCCAAATTAGGGGCAAGTAATAAACCATGGAATAATCTTGAAAGAGGCAGGATTCTTGAGGACCATAAAAAAAAAAAAGGAACAAGATATTATAGAAAAAGGGGAAAGAATATTCTTCTCGATTAAATGGTAACATTTTACATGCACATTTCCATAATACCTGGATTAAAATAGTAATGCAAGTGATGCATTGAGTTGGCATATGGTTCAAATGGTTGGAATATTCTTCCAAGGGGACATTTGGTGAATTATGATATATACACAATAGAGACACATGGTACTAATATTCTTCGCAAGATTTGTCTTCTTTTACTCTTTTGTAAATGGGGATGAAAAGTATAATTATTGAATATAGTGATGAAAGAGTAATAATAAATACAAAAATTGTTAACTAAAAATAATAGTTTGAAGATGATGTACTATAAATTTAATAAAAATAATATGAAACATATATAATTTCAACCAACGAGGGAACCGGGAAATAGGGGGGAGGGGGGGTCACGATGGTTTCTGAAAGTTGATACATATTATGTAAAATATATTTATCAAAAGTTAAGCTATAGCAATTGGTAAAGTTTTGATATTTTCACAAAATTTAGCAGGGTTTGAATCCTTGTGGTGTGTTTTTATTTTATTGTACTCTTCTTGCATTAGTCTTTTTATTTTTAAATTGTACCCTCTTACTTAATTATTATAAATTTAGTCTCTCATTAAATTTTATTTTGATTCCACCCCTGAGTCAAATAATAATTGAATACAAAACCTTTTAATAAAAAATCGAGTCAAATAACACAAGACTAATAGTCTAGCCAATTTCTACTACTAATAATTTCATCACCATGCTGGAACGCACGGAGGGGATGTCCCAAAAGTGGACATACATTCTTATCGTGAGATGAGAGTGCACCATAGGTTTTTTTATAAAAAGCTTTTTTCATCTAGATAGATCAATAAAAACAAATAATTATTTCAAATAGTCACTTGAATTCGTGAATATTTTAAATAGGAATTTAAATAATATTTTTAATATCTGAACTTTTGAAAGAAGTAATTTTGACATATGAACTTCACTTCAACAAATATATTAAAAGATAAAATAATTATTTATATGTTGAATGTAAAGGTATGTGGAAAGAGCGATACTGTGTAATGCATGTGTATACAAGAAGGTCGTTGAATTTATATTGATAAAATTAGTATTGAATTTTTTTAAAAACAGTTAATATAAAGAATACCTTTTTTAGATTCTATCATTCTAACATTCCCCCAAAATGATCATGAAGTATTGAGAATACCGACGAAATAAAGTTAAATAATTAATAGGCTAAAAGATTAGCCCAAGACCGAGAACCGGATCTAAACTAAATCAATAATGTAGTTTTGATTTGAGTTAATCGAATAACTTGGTGAAAAAGGTTCTTATTAGTGACCAAAAGGTCCTGGGTTCGAAACTCATATTATCGCTAATTTATAAAAAAATAATAATGTAATTTTGTTCTAGTTTTGGTTAAAAATTAAATCTAATAGATGCCGTAAAAAGCATCTAGATTCTAAGTTCTAACTTATTAAAAGGAAAAGAAGAACGTTAAAAAGTAGATTCACATGCACATCTTTGCTTGTCCCCATATTTAGCTTTTGAAACAAGATAAACTATATCCATATATTGGTAAATATGTGGTAGAAGAATTGGTTTCTTCGATACTAGAAATAGAGTTCCAATTTAGCTGATTAAAGAGTTACTTAAGCATACAATTTCGTCAGTGATCACTATACTTGATTGTTTAGAAATTTTTACATTTTCAAAATATTTAATTGTTTATAGTTCCAATGCAACTTTAACGTTATTGTCTCGTTTTTCTGGTCACTAGGAAGAGCTTTTTCCACTAAGCTATCCGATTAACTCTTGTTTTTACCCCTTCGATAGTACTTCAAAAGACCTTTTACTTTTTTAGGATATATTAATAAAGTTTTTATTTTTTTTATAAAGTAGTTTTTGTTCAAACAATTAAATATAGTAAAACAGAGAAAATATTACTTAAGCATAATGCCTAAATAAGTTCATGCCATCGACCAATCATCCTAATCTAATTTTATTTGAAACTAAAGAGGATGTTTTGGATTTTCGCAATGTAGATTTATTGGCTTTATCATGCACTTGGGAAATGAAGAAATTGGTAAAGAGTCAAGATTCTCATGCTATAAAATTGTGATTTTTTAGTGATTGCATTATTGGATGGTGGATGTTGACACCAGAAAAGTGAAGGGATTGTATTCCTTTTTCGTTACTCGAGTTTGATCATTGTCTCATCTAAGAGTGATTAAGAAGCAACTATAATAATGTGGTTAACAAATAAATTATGGGAATTTTCATAAGTTGACACATACATGCATCAAATTACACCTAAATTTATTTCCATATTGATGAGTTGGTGTTCAATCAAATCGGGTTTGTGGAAGTCATCAACATGCTTCTACTTTTTAAATGGAGCGGAGTTGGTTCATTTATCTATTATATCATTCAATCTCTTAAACAATTGAACTATACTCCAAAAATTTTGATACACTTTTTAATATTTGAATTTTCTATTTCGTTTTAATATATGATATATATACTAATATACGTACTAAATAAGTACATTGAATAATTTTGATACATTTTTTTAATATTTGAATTTTTTTAATTCATATCATTTTAGAAGGATGCATTTTGATTGTATGTTTCCTCGTTCTAAACGACATATTTGATATGAAATAAATTACGTTGAGTATATACGTAGAATTCTGGTAATCACGTTATTACGAGAAATTCGACAGATTGACACCCTTTGATGTCAATCTTTAATTTCTAGCACTCAGTAATATTTGCATAGACATAACACAACCTCTAAATAGCTATTCTACCCTCATTTTCCCCATATCTTTCTTCCTTCCTTCTCCCAACCACACCCTATCCACCATATCTACCACCACACATTCTCCTCCCAAGGCTCTCGTCCAGCCCTATCCACCACTAGCTTCCCGTTGCCCTAGGTCAGACCGCCCCTTCTCCTCTTTGCAATTAGGGTTGTAAATGAACTTGGAAGCTCGACTCGGCTAGACTCGAGGTATTTGGCTCGGAAAATTTTGGTTTGAGGCTCGACTCGGGATAGCAAACGTAGAGCCAAACCTTGAAAATCAATATTTGGCTCGATTCGCAAACGGTTCGCAAAAGCTCGGCTCGGGTCGACTCACCATGTAAAATTATGTAACAATATTTTAGTATAGATTTGTATGAGAACGATTAATCGTCCATTTCTTTGATAGATATAGCATATTTGGTTGAATTTTGAGGTAAATATACTTTAGTTTTACTTTTATTTTCTTTGGTAGATCTAGCATATTTAAACGAATTTTGTTTTGTTTCATCACATTCGAACCAAATTATTCAGGCAGTTCGCCTCGAATTCGCCGAAAATAAAGTGACGAACTTCGAACCAAGCTTCTCACTTTGATGTTCGACCATTATTCGGCTCGAGGATGATAAAGCCGAACTAGAATCTTCCGATGTTCGGTATTATTCGACTCGTTTACAGCCATACTTGCAACCCACATCCCCCTCGTCCGACCTACTTGCCAATCTAGTGAACCTACAACACCAGACCACCACCTCCCTAAAACACCAACAGCAATGCATCATCCCCTCGCCAGTCGCCAGACCACTCCACCAAAGGTTTCAAAATGCACAAAGGTTAGTAGAATGCATAGAGGTTGTAATATCTACTTCTATAGCTCAACTTTGATATCCAATTAAATTAAGTTTATTTCTTTTTTATTTTCGTTAAGTCATTTTATTACTTGGTTAATTAATAAAAGCATAAAGATTGTAGAATGCATATAGGTTGTAAGACTTAGATGGAGGTTCGATTGGGGAGTGGTGGAGGTTTGTGTGCATGTTGGTTTTTGTTAAGAGTTTATATGGGGTTCCACTCTAAAATTAATTGACAATAGAGCGAATAGCTCAAGATCTTATATATTGACCCGGGAGGGCATCGACTTACGATGTGGGACGTGCATCTTAACACTCCCCTCACGTGTAACCCAATCGTCGGTGGAATATTCATCACCGGTATCAATTGACGGAACAACATCGGCGGGGTTACACGTGCCTCTATAACTCGGGCTTGGCTCCTGATACCATGTTAAGAGTCTATGGGGTTTCACTTTACAAACAATTGGCAATAGAGGGAGTAGGTCAAAATTTTATATATTGAATCGGGAAGACATTGACTTACGATGTGGGACATACATCTTATCAATTTTCAATGGAGATGTCGAATGGAGATGGAAGAACCGAGATGGAGATGGACGAATGAGATGATAGTGGAAGATGGAGATGAAAATGGAAGAACGAGATGATTAATGTTGAGACATGGAGGGGGAAAGAAGGGCAAAAATGATAGGAGTTTTAATTTTGAGGGTAGAATAGACGTTTTAAGGGGAGGTGTTATGTCTATGCAAATACTATTGAAATATTTGAAGGTGTCAATTTACCAAATGTCTTCTTTGTTATAACATTAATTATCAGGAATTTGGGAAATTGGTACCTTTTGCCCACAAATATGAACTTCAAGCACTCATGGTCATGGTACTCTACCCGTGTGAAAAGATTATTTTGCTCTTCCTCTCATCTTCTTCGGATTACATCAATCTTTAATTACCAAACATCAATCACCACCCTCCCCATCATGACCATCTAGTTCAGCACCACAAACAACCACCTCTAAATACCCCAATTCAAAATCATACCTTCTTCTTTTTCTTCTTCACAACAACAACAAAACCACCAACAACCACCACCGAAAATGACAACCACACTCATGTCTGATTTCACCTTAAATCAAAACTCTAACTTCACCCTAATATTTCACTTAAAATCTGAAATCTTAACCTACTACAAATTAAAATCAAAACCTTATATCAACCCCTATTAAAATTCAAATTGTAGAGGAGGAGGGGAGATGGTAGCGATTTTCGAGCAGAGAACGGTTGTGAGGGCGAAGTGGAGGGTTTTACAGGGAGGAATAGGGCGCAAATTTTATGTGGGGGGAGGAGGAAGGTTCAAATTTTGCATGAGGGAGGGTGGTGGTGGTGTTGTGAAGAAGAAGGTGGATATAAATTTGAATTGGAGTGTTTGGAGGTAGTTAGTTGTGGTGTGATTTAAGGACAATGAGAGAAGGGTCAAAATAGTCTTTTCACAAGTCTTGAGTGCCATTTAGATGAAGAATTTGTCATGGGTGTTTGAAGTTCATATTTGTGGCCATATGTGCCAATTTTCCAGATTTCTCTTAGCTATCTACATGATGACAACCAAGATTGCAAGAGTTCAATCAAATTAACAAAAGTGTAAATATAATGTAAGATAGAAAGGTAGGCCTAAGTGTAACTCGCTCTATGTCTTCCTCAAAATGTAATGTGCAAAAACAAAAAAAAGATCATTACAAAATGAACTCCTTCTACATTTAGCCAAATCTAAGATCAATCAATAGGCGGAGGGTGAAGCCGTGGTAGTATCCGAAGAGGACGTGGCGGGGGAATGGGAAGCACTTCCATTCTCGCTATGGCTGCCATGACCTTCGGAGCTCGAATTCCTTTGTATCTGCCTTTGTTTTGAGGACATAGATACAGTTGGTGGATGCGATGCAACTGGTGCATATATTCCATTTGGGGTGGCAGCTCGGGGGGCCTCGCCAGTAGGGGATGGTGTGGCGGCAATGGCAGCATACTCTGGAGGTGGCACCCAAATTCCTCCCACCACAACAAATTGTGGAGCTTGTTGGGTGTTGTTATTGTGCATTGAAGGATTTGGTCTTCTTGTATGCAAACGATATTTCTGTAAACACAAAAACAATAGTATTATGATATTGCTTAAATTTGAGTAATGATCAATAATATCATACAAACTAAAATGCCATATTAATTATCCATGACAGCAAAAATATAGTACATCTCCAGATGCTATTCAGAGTTAGTAAATTGGGTAAAAACTATTTTCACGGTGCAATTGTACACGGCTCACGTCCAATCATGGATCGAACGCTTGTTCCATGGTTCAGTATTATTTTTACACTAAAAACACTGAATGCACGGAAGTTGCGTTGCTGCCGTGTAAATTGGTCTAAAATTGATTGAACAACTTTTGTTTCTCTTGGATTCCCATTTCTGACAGGCCAAAAACAGAGAAACAACTTTGTCTGAATTCTGAGTATTCTTATGACAAAAGAAGATTCATGAAAACGAAATATTGACAAACCTGTAGGTGGCTTTTAACTTCATCGTTAGTAAGTCCATCGACCTTCATTAGTTCCCTAATTTGTTTAGGTGTAGCAACTGCATAATTACAAAACAAATCAGATTAGCACATAATCAATCTTAATTTGTCTTAAAGCTAAATCAATTTTGATAACTCGTCTGTTTCAACCATAGAAAGTTATAGTGCTATGAAGTTTTCTTCGATTAAATTTCTCTGAAGGACTACCATGTGAAGGTTAAGCTAATTTAGGATTAACTGTGCAATTTATACATTAAGAGAAATCTTAATGAATTTTTTTTTAATAGAACCGTAACCGATCCGCATAAAAATTAGTCAAATAATACAAGTTACGAAAAATGAAAAATTAGAAGTAAAACAAACATTCTTTATATGCATTATTTTATAATTTCATACCATGTGAACCACCAAGTTGTTGAAGGGCTTGCAAAAACCTCCTATGCAATTCAGGTGACCAACACCTTCTTTGTTTCCTTTGATTTTCCCCTTCCTTCTCTTCCTTTTTACATTCACCACCGCCGCCGCCACCTCCACTACTTCCACCCGTTTCTACCGAGGAACTGGTGGCTGCCACCTTGCAATCACCGCCCCCGGCACCGCCACTTATCTCTTTTGCACATGAAGTACTAGTCCCCACATTGTTCTCTCTCTTAAATGGATGAAATGCACCACCACTTCCATCTCTCTTCACCTCCACTACTTGCACTTTCTTTGGTGTATCCTATAAAATTAAACACCCAACAATTTTTGTTTAAATCACATTTTTTGTTCATAATATCAAAAATTTTACACAAATTATTAAAAACCCATGTCTTAATTTTGTCTCAAACATCACTAAAATTACCAACATCAACACGCCCCAATACCTCTAAACAGGTCTGGTTCTAAGCAAGTTCAAACGTTTTCCGAATTGACCCAAAAGTAAAGTACAACAGGCGACGACATCATTAAAATGTCGAAATTCGAGATTACCTCCTTAGTAGTTGGATCTGGGGATTGATTCCAGAGCTGAACTGATCTTAACCAATCAGATTTCTTTAATGTTTTATTCTCATTATTCTTGCTATCAATTTGAGTGGTATTGATGTTAATCCTTCTGGACAATTGCTCTTCATCATCAGAAGATGTTGAAGCCCTCTTTAAAGGAATAAACTCTTCTAAAACAGGCCCTTCACTTGATGTCTGCTCTGAACATTCAGATTGTCCATTCAAATTATATTCAGTTGCACCACTTGTTAATTGTTGCCTGCATGATTCAATTGCTACACACCAAAAAAATGCAAAACCCCATTAAAATTAATCACAGACATACTAAAATTAATTTGCTGTAAACGATAAAATCGTCATCCTAATCGACCCACACACTATGAGCACTGAATGAGGTAAATCGCAGATATGTCTAAACCAATGCCTCAACCAATCAACTGATCATGACTAGAACTTGTTTCATAACCACTTCAATATAAAGTTTGCTCCTCAGTGGAGTAGAATTAGAACTCTAACTCTATATCAGTTGAGCAATCCTCGGGACATAAGAGACTAGCTATATACAAAATTTAAACGTAGATCAACTAATGGGAGACTGAGTTATTAAAAAGCCAAGTTTTAATGAAATTAATTAGATAAATACCTTTTATTTATTTATTTATAAATTAGTGATGAGGTGAGTTTCGAACCAGGACTTTCTGGTCTCTAGCAAGAGACTTGACCACTAGGCTATTCGATTTAACTCATAATTAGATAAATACCTTGAGTGACAAGTTGAAGACAAAGAGGAAGTTCTCTTTGGAAAACTTGAATCTTGCGTTTTTCTTCTTCTAAAGCATCTACATATTCTTGAAATCTCAGCTGCTTTTCATTATAATCACTTGAAGTGATATTAAGGTTGTTTATCACCATCTTCTTGGTTGTTGATGTTGTACTAAATTGTTGTTGGATTTATGTTTGGGGTTTGTCTGAAACAAAATATAGGAATTGGAGAAGAGGGGGTGTTTGTAAATAAAATAGTGAGCATGGAAACAAAATATTTTAGAATGTGATAGGAGAATATAAGGATCTAAGAAGAATCAAAGAAAGGAATAAACTTTGATTCACATTAAAATAATTATGCATTAATATCATAATATGGAGTATAAAGTATATAATAAAAGCATGCGAATATGGGAACATAATTTTCTTGATTAAATCTTATTGTTATTTCAACTAGGGCAACACTATACACAACATAATGGCGTTTGTTAGTTGTTAGAGAGGTGAAATTATAATTTTACCCCCACTTAACTCTTTCAATTGCTCTCTCCATTCTTAAACGATTGACACGTTTTGAATTTTCGTGGTCAATAAAACACGATTTACAACGTAAATATTTTACTTTACATGTAAAATAATAATAACAAGTTGATATTTAAAAATATATATTGAGGCGAATCTAACAAGATCTCATAGGACTATATTATTTCTTATCGTTTAATAAAAATTCATGATCAAATTTTGTAAAATTTTAACCTACAAAAGTCAAAATGTACCAATCATTTTACAAATGAATGGAGTACTGTATTTGTAAATGGAGGGCGAAAGATAATTTCACCTCTAAAAATCACTATTCTATCTACTCTGTAAAAGAATTATTAACCTTGTAATCTCTAAATATACATTTTAACATGATTGGTAAAAAAAGAGAGGGTGTAATAATGTTTATTTAATGTAGTTTTGTCGGAAAAGGACAGTTTTAACCTTTGTTTAAGGAAATTGTTAGGAAAAAACCGGAGAGGCGAGAGGTCGTGGGCGGGTCGTCGCGTACGAAAGAATCTGGGATGATGAGTGATATTAGGTAATTTTAGGTAATTTATTTTGTTTGAAGTGGAGAAAAGGGGGAGGGAGTTTGAATATTCGAAAGTATGATTCTATTGTATGTGGGCTGGCATTGATTTGACTTGTTGTGAATTTATGGTTAGATAAGATCGAAAACCTCATAGGACCCCCAACTCTCTATGTGTAGCCTCTACCTAATAGAGGAGTATTTGTTTTATTGCAACCCAATCCTTTAGTTTCACAAAATTCCATTTGGCCACATACAACAAAGTTTTCATGCACGGTAAGGTAGGGTTTATCTGTGAACCTGATGCAGTCTTCGTTTTATATTTGATGAGACCAAGTCGAGTCGTATGACATGTAGACGAGACGAATTAGAGTGATAACATTACTCTCATATATATTAACTAGACAACTGTTCGACTATGTAAATTGCATTTACTTGATGATGCATATTAAACTGCGGTATATGGTTTCTAGTTTTGTATATTCTTTTGATTATACGAAAATGATGTGTCTATAACACTAAGTGTATGCTTACAAATTTTAATGATGAGTCAAGATCTACAAAATTTTAAGAGGAATCTATATAGCAATAATATACTATTTTCAAAAGTAAAAGAAAATGTCAAATTATGTAAGGTCTCTTAAAAACATAAAATTGAAGTTAATGAAAACTGTAAATGAAAGTAAAGGAAAGACGTGTATAAAAGTATCATAATAAAGTAAGGATGAATGACTGTAACAATCACTTATGTTTACAAAATGGTTTCTGTCAATTTTCAAACATGTGTTTTTCATAAAATATTATTAACAACGAGTTGACAGATTAGGTGATCGATTGGAAACGTTTTGTAAACACAGATAACTGTTGTGCGGTTTGCTCATAAAATAATGGGGTCAATATAGAATATCATATATCTTATACTAGTACTTCCTAAATTCATTTTTATTAGGGACCTTTGTCCACTAGAAAGAATCATGGAATATACCTATGAAGGATCATGATAAACAATGAAGGCGGTGGAATCTTGTGTGCTAGAGTGTCTTGTCGCATGCCTTGATTTGGTTAGGTGTGAATTAAATAGGATTCGGTGGATGCATTTGCTTTCAAACTTTTGCATTGGCTTCTCGATTCTTGAAAGGCCAAGAACCAAATATTCCTAGCTCATAATCAAAACTTGGGTTGAAGTAAAATGCACTTTAACACAAACACCAATTAGTTGGTGACAACTATATTGCATGACTTCTGTGTTGGAAGGATGAGAATATTCCTAGCTTAAAAGTTGGGGTTTTGAATAACTTTTTTAATTTAAAGATTGATTACGTTTATGTACATTGTGTATATGTTCACTTAATTATTTCTTACCAAATTTGGTAAGTGAAACCTTAAAATTTTTGTTCTTATTTTAGAAAAATAATCTTTAAATCAAGGGACGGAGAGATTCATTAGTATATATACAAAACGTTGTCTATTAATTGATGTAAATTATTTAAAATGTAAAATTAATATTAAACAAACGATATTAAACAATCGTTTGTTGAGAAAATGATACATATTACCTAAACTATTTCAAAATAAAATAAAAGTTAATTAGTCATATTTCTTTGGGCAAAATGATTGTGACCATTACTCATGTTTGAGTCTATTACCTTTCACTCAATTGTGTTAATATGATCTCCTTCACTCACTCTTCGTTTTAGTACATCCATTTACTTGGTTATTTCCTAGTAAATAGACTAGTTAGTCGACCACCGCTCACCTTTTAGGGGTAAACTAGTCGTTGCACATCTTAAAAAATTTGAAACAAGAAAACGACAAATGGCTCTGACAATTACTCATGTTTCACTTTGTTCCCCATTCACCACTTGTGTTTTATTATGGTCTCACCCACTTATTCCGTTAAGTTTTTGGTAAGCTCGTAGGTAGTCAACGATCGTTGACTTTTTAAGGGCACATTAGTCATTTTAAATCTTAAATTATAAAAAGAAAATTGGACAAAATAAATCACTCCCAAATCAGTCGTCATCGGGACAGAAAATTCCCTTCCTCATTAGACAGATAAAGATGAAGGGAAGTGATGAATTGAGTTGATGCAAGTGGAAGAGTTATGGTTTGAGAAAAAGTAGAAGATTCAAAGATTCAAACTTTTATCATGACAACCATCGAGTGCTAAGGTCTTAATGAGGTTAGGATGACGATTGAGGTGACATATTTCTTCCAGTTATGTTTGAATTACATTTTTGTAGGGAGGGGGAACTCGTTTTGTAGGTGAATGGGATTTTCACGAATGGGGTGGGAGTGGGGGCAGGTTTTCCACGTAACGGGTTGGGGAGGAGAATTTTGCAACGTGATGGTGGTTAGTGATAGTTGTGAGGGGATATGTGAAGTTGTGGTTGCGATTATTTTTGTGATGATTGTGGTTTGTGAAGAAGAAAGAGATTAAAGAGTAATTTAGTCAATTTATAGAGGACGGTGATAATTGAATAAAAAAAATAGGAAGTGCGTTCAAATTTAAAAATGTGATCAAGAGGGTGTTAATCTTCCAAATTTTTCAATAGTTTTCTTACATAAGAAACGAGCATGATATTCTGATGTTGGCCTAAATTCATACCTTGAGGCTTGAACTCTGCCCAATTTCCTAAAACAAAAAACTTGAGCTCGTGATATTTTTTTTCTTTTCTCTAGTCCAGGCTTCAACTTCTTTATTTCTTGTGTTAAAATCTTACAAATTTCATGGGTCCAACAAAATACAATTCAAGGGCCAAGTCCATATTCACTCCAAAGCAACTTCAATATCTGGGAAATGTGGTAGAAAGTGGTTTCTAATGAATTACGCCAGCTCAGATTGTTCGAGGCCCCGAACCTTCAGTCCAGTTCAAGCGCGGTCCAAGTCCACCACGGTCACCAAAGACCCTGGGTCCGTTAAAGAATGAGACATGACCCATGACATTGGCACCACACCTAGTCTAAGCCTGTCATATATTCCATTACTATTCGATCTGTCCTGGTTTGAGGCCTCCCAGGCCCCTTAACTGACGTGGGGACGTTTATCTTAACCGAGATGGACGTTTAGTAGTCATTACCATTTATAATCCTAGAACTAAATGAGTCATGTCTTTGTCAAACAACCATATGTTTAACGCATAAAATCACTAGAATACGATAGCAATGCATAATACACAAGCAACATAGCTACTCTATAACATAAGTCTCTTTGTTGACAACGCAAACATTATAACATAAAACATGCAATGAGTCCACTCATTAGTTTTTCTTTTAAGATAGCATAAAACATTCAAGACCACATGTTTGGTTTATAAAACCCAATTTTAATCAACCCCATGAAATGTTACACAGTATATCAAAATCTTCAAATTAATCAATGTTCCTTGTCAATCAAGTATTCCAAGAAAAATTTGGAAGAGTTGCACTAAGATAGGTTCGTTTATTGCGAAAAAATATGTGCATACATAAGTTTGCAAAGTAGTTAAGGGGAATTTAGCTTGTGTATTAATTGTTCCTTGTATGCATCCCATCTTCCTGACCCAGTAATAGATTCCTTATAACCTTTAAGTGTCTAGACAACTTACCATTTCTGCCTTTACCTTTAAGGTTTACGATTGAATGCTTTGACAAATGATTGTAATGGTTAAACGTGAAACCTTGTGATCACCCATCCCCATATTTAATTATAAAAATAGTCGTTATGAAATTCAATCCTTCAAAAACGTAGTCGTTGGGACATAACTTGGGCACTTTTGACGCACGTCCTCACGTGGAATCATAAAACTAGTAGTTACAACAAGACTTAAGACCAAGAATCTTAAACGTATGGAGCTTTGACATCAAATATTATTGATTATAATATACAAATTGAATATAATCATGATCATTGAATAATATATCTACTTTATCAATATAATAAAGAACGTATCAAATCATCACTATAATTACAAAATAATAGATGATTCTTTTTAACAACATAACATTTGACACAAAATATTATCAATTTTAATATATAAATTGATTATAGTAATGACTAATGACCATTGAATAATATAAATAATTTATCAATTATGAAATACAACAGATCAAAACATCAATATGTCTTAATGGGTATGCCCTCGAGCTTCTATCATGGCGGTTCACGGTTCAAATCCTAGCATTAACAAATTTATAATTTTTGGTGCTACCTAGAATTACAACACTTAAAAAAGGGTCAAACATTCCCGCACCAATTTCTAACGGGATACCATGAAGCCTACCAAGATCCTTCAAAAGTGAGTCTCGAACCGAACAAGGGCTCATATTCCCTTAGCGGGCAGGGCGGGGCCAATTCATTAACACGAAAGGCGAGCCTATTCAGTTAGACACCTTTAGTAGAAACTGTTAGAATTATGAGGTGTTTGACACGTCATAATAAGTGCCCGTTGAACAATTTGATTGTTCGTAGTGATTACTTATTTAAAGCTAAGTTCATACGTATATTATGTTTGACAATAATATACGTGCTGGGAATGAATTCGAAATGCATTAGGGGTCATGATGGTTTTACTAGGGCCCGCTCATGATTTATATGTTAGTAAAATACTTGGTTGATATTTTATTAACATATGGCTAATGTCATTTCGATCCTAGAAGGTCACACACATACAATGCACTTGATTTTCAATATGATTGAAACTTCCGGGTTAAAAGTGTAAATGTCAAAGAATCAAGGGGAATTCAATTGGCTTGTTTGACTTTGAATTCAAACACAATTAATATTGTATTAATTGGTGCTTAATTGTGGAGGCGTTACGTCTTTGGGTTTAATGTGATTAAACCGCAAATTCATCACACACTTATTATTGAAATAAATGATGAATCTTTGGGTTTAATGTGATTAAACCGCAAATTCATCACACACTTATTATTGTAATAAATGGTGAATAATTGAAAGGAAAATTTTTTGTTTATAGCACCACTATATAAACACCATTTGATGGTAAACAGAAGATCAACCTTCTCACTATCATCTTTTCACTTGTAAGACAATTGAAAAGAAATAATACTCCCTATTCCTTCTCTATTCGGCCAAAACAAGAATAACATCAAGAGAAGAAAATCGTTTCTTTCTTGATTCATTCTTTGTCAAATACACTTAAGCTCTAGTTGCTTCAAGGAAGGAATCAAACTAGCATTGGTGTGGACTAACTAGAGAGAGGAACGCTGGTTGCTCTTCCGCTGTGCAACTCAAACACGCTTCAAGAGGTATACACACAAACTCATAGTTAAATGTGAATTTTTAGAACTTTGTATTCGATCGTTTATACGTTTTTGTATAATTTGATATGCAAAACATGTATAAAATCCCAACAGTGGCATCATGAGCCCGGTACATATGTTCTAATTCACTTTAAATGTCTTGAAATTTGATTTCATGAATTATAATATCATATGTGTATGTTTTGATATCATCAATTAAGGTTGTTGTGCATTATGTGTATTGTGCTATTATGTAATTGTTAAGGCCTGTAAATATTTTTCTAAAATTCTGTAAAAATATGTTTCGAACAGTAGACAAAATTTCGAGACCACTGTAATTTTTCTGGAATTGTTTCGATTTGTTAAGTGCTCGAAATAAATGTTTGAAACAGCCATATGTTCATCCGAACGGATTTGATATACCTTTCGTTTGAACAGTTTTAAGTGCTGTATATATTTTTATAGAATTCTGGAAAAATATTATTCAAACAGTACATTGAATTTCGAGTTTACTGTAATTTTTCTGGAATTGTTTCGATTTGTTAAGTGCTCGAAATAAATGTTTGAAACAGCCATATGTTCATCCGAACGGATTTGATATACCTTTCGTTTGAACAGTTTTAAGTGCTGTATATATTTTTATAGAATTCTGGAAAAATATTATTCAAACAGTACATTGAATTTCGAGTTTACTGTAATTTTTCTGGAATTGTTTTCGATTTGTTAAGTGCTCGAAATAAATGTTTGAAACAGCCATATGTTCATTCGAACGGATTTGATATACCCTTCGTTTGAACAGTTTTAAAGGCTGTATATATTTTTATAAAATTCTGGAAAAATATAAATAAAATATTAGAGTCAATTTCGAGTTTACTGAAAGTTTTCTGGAATTTTTTGGATTTCTTAAGTGCTCGAAATTGACATTTGAACAGTCATATGTTCACCCGAACGGATTTGATATACCATTCGGTTGAACAGTGTTTTAACGGCTGTATATATTTTTCTAAAATTCTGAAAAAATATAAATCAAATACTAGAATGATTTTCGAGTCTACTGTAATTTTTCTGGATTTATTTGGATTTATTAAGTGCTCGAAAATGATTTTTGAATAGCCATGTGTTCATCCGAAAAGTTCGGAACACTATTCGGATGAACAGTGTTTTTCGGATGAACAGTGATTCCGATTTCACTGTTCACGAAACACTGTTCACGACTGTTCACATAATTAAAATGGTCCTAAAATTGTTTTGGATTTTGTTTTATTAATTATTGTGAATATTTTGGCTATTCTAGTATTTTGACTTTTGATTGTCAGAAGAAAATTAATTAAATTATTATAACTTGTATGATAATTTGATTAGATTTTAATGTTACAATATTTTAATTAATAGCACTAATATGATTAGTTGTTAATTTTATTTATATTGGTTATAAATAATATTAAATGCTTATTAATTAAAATTAAAGGCCTTAATTAATTATGTAAAACCTATGAGTTATTGATTTGGTTGTTACATTTGATGTACAATTTATTACATATATGTGTTATAATTGTGTGTACCTTATTTGACATCCTTACATGTTTTAATTGACTTAATTCATGTATTATATATATTTTGATATATTGGATGTTTTATTTTCATTGTGAATGAATGTTGGGATAAGTGATATGATCTGGTTTTTGAAATACAGTCTGCGTACTGTCTTTTATATGACGACTTGTGTCAAAAAGAAATATAGCCTGCGTGCTATTTTATGACGACTTGTGTCACTTTTATTTTATTATTTATTACATTGACCTGCGTGTCAATTATTTATCACCACGTGTGATTGTAATCAATAGAAGACGAAGCCACCGAAGGAACTGAAGGAGGACTGAAGACTTAGTTTAGAATTAAGTCTAGTTTTCTTTTCGGTTTTTAGATCATATCACTAATCCCATTTATTTGCATTATAATTCTTAATTTTCATGCTCATATGATATATATTCTTGCTTGAGTGAATGTATATATGCATGTATGATCATGATTATATATTTATAACTAATCCTACCTTAAGTCAAGTAATTTGCCATACCTGACCCTAAAGTCGGAATAAGACATACGTATGCATGGACCTGCCAGATTGGCAGACATGACATGTCCTATGACTTGATCCCGATGGAATAATCGAATGATTTCCGATTCAGAATCGGGCTTCGATTGTTCATTCTGACTTTCGTCAGTAGGCTCAGGTTACTTGAACAGTGATTCCCATAATCAGATTTGGGCCTGTTGGCAAAAGTTGTCACCAATGCAATCTTGTAAGATTTTTGGTGACACCGAGAATTATGCCCGGCATAAATGGTGATCATTCACCTACTCACATGATTGGTAGTCGAAATGTTGCGCGCTGCCGTTCGATTATTAATTATCTGAGTTCTCGGATACATTGTGTGTTTTAGTAGGATTGTGAACACATTGTATGAGTTCAAATATTTAGATATTTTGAATTATCGCTATGACATGCTTATCTTAGTTATTCATTTGCATTTTTCGCCGTAGTTATCATGTCTACAAACGCTAAGAACTCTAAGTCTCTCCGCTCCGCTTTGGAGAAATGCAAACTTAACGGCACCAATTTCCATGACTGGGCTCGCAACTTGAGAATTGTTCTCAAGTCTGAGAGAACAAACTACGTGCTCACCAGCATGCTTCCTAACGTCCCTCCCACTGATGAGGAGGAGTTTTATGTCTATAAACAGCACATGAATGATTCTATAGATGTCCAATGCTTAATGTCGGCCAACATGGAATCGAATCTTCAGATTCAATTCGAAAAGGTCAACGCTTACGATATGTACCGCCGGCTGGAAAACTTGTTCCAGCAGGAGGCACGCAATGAGAGATACGAATCTGTTTGTGCTCTCGTTGACTGTAAGCTAGGCAATGGACAGCCATCAAGTCCCCATGTCATCAAGATGATGGGCTTAGTCGAAAGACTAGGCTCCTTGGGGGCACCCGTCTCTAATGAGATGTCTGTAGATATCATTCTTAGGTCGCTGCCTGATTCGTTCAGTGATTTTGTGTTGAACTACAACATGCATCAATATGACAAGACGTTGTCTGAGCTGCATGGTATAATCAACAATGCTGAACAAAACATCAGGAAGGCTAGAGACACTTCTTCTTCTTCTGTTTTGACTATTCAGAACAAGAAACAGTTCAAGAAGAAGAAATGTAATATTACGACCCTAAAGTAAGAAATAGATAAATGGACCGGGGCTTGATAGGGCTTAATCGAGTTGGATTGGCGGACTTAAGTTGAATCGGGCCTCCATTGACTTAAATAGGAAACTTGGGGCCAAAAATCAAAGGAAAAGGTAGAGAAACCCTCCTCAAACCCGCAACCAAGAACACCCTAATATTAAAATTGAGATTTCTCCCTCGTTTCTGAACCGATTTTGCTCATTCAAGGTGCGAATCGAACCTTGAAACATCCTCCTATTATTTCCCTCTTCAATTCAAGGTAAAAATCGCTCAATTTGGTGCTATAACGAGTGAGAAATCTTGTTTGACCCAAATCCCGTTTTTATAGTATAGTGCACCAGAAAATGCACTGTTTTTCCTCAATTCTGGGTCAAATCGGTTGATTCTTGTTGCAATCGCTTCCTAACATCTTCTTCTTCACGAAATTCCCTTCGATTCAAGGTATAATTGGCCAATTTTGGTATACTATAGCTACGTTTTTCATTATGTTTAAAAAGGGGCGATTTATTGTTATTTCCGTAGCATATGTTGTTAGTTATGGTATTAAACATGTTATAATCATATGGAGAACGTTATATATGCATAGAATTGATTTTAAGCTTGAACAATTGGGGTTGGAGTGGCCGAATTGATGCTAGGTCGATTTTGGGGATTTTATTTATTGTTCTATGTGAGATCTATATTGAAATTATCATCTAAAATGTGACATGACTGAGTTGTAAATGTAGTATGGACTGCAAGTGATTAATTTGAGCATGGAGGTTGACATTGGGTTCGATTATTGAGGAATTATTGGCTATAGTTGTGTTTTTGTTGATTTTGGGGTAAGAATTATGTATAAACATGACAAATATATGATTTTAGGATGACATACATGTTCGAACAGCCCTAGTGCAGCCTTGGAACCTGCAACTTTGAATGTTTATCGCACTTGAAGGTGTATTTAGGTTGATGATGTTGACTAAATCGATTTCGGGTGGAAATAATAGGTATAGTTGATCGGAATGTCGAAATTTGGTAAAGTTAGGGGCAAATGATGATTAGGGCAGATTGAGGACTTGATCTAGGCTTGATATGGAATATTAGATTGTTATTGGTATGAATGTTGGGTTAGTATGAAAGAATTGGGCTTAAAGTGCAATTATAGACAAGTTTGGGGGCATTCGTGAAAAGATATAAGTTATGATATAAAATATGAGCTTGGGTGCTAAGGTTAATTATATGAAGGTTTAGAATAAGTAATTAGTATTTATAAGTGTTAAATTATTAAGAATGTGATACAAATTGGGTTAGAATTAGAATTGATAAGTTTAGGGGTTAAAATGTAAAGTTAGGAGAATAGTGGATGATAATGTGGAAATTGGGGCTAAATTGTCATTTTTCCAAGATTGAGCTAAAAGACTATTAATATGTATAATAATTCCCGATGTAACTAATTCGAGTGGGATGGGATGTCTTTCGAGTAGTGTTTGATATAGAGCATATGTGTTATATAGGTCCTAATGTGTGGTACGAGTACTGGATTGAGACTCGGAAATTGATGTGCGTTGCTGTGCTTGAGGTGAGTTCTTACTCACGTGCTGTTATTACTCTTGTATGTGTTGTGTGGTAGTGATAGTATATATTGATGCATTATGATGATCAATGTTGAGCATTGAGCATGAGTAGAGATGTTTAGGGTGGACCTACGGGTCGTATATGTGTTGTGTGTGTGGTCATGATCCGGCAACCTAGGATTGAACGGTCGCCATGGTTGGTTATGGGTCCGTACGTGTGTGATGATGGTTGGGTGATGATGGTTTTTGATGTGATGATGGTAGGCGGGTTGAGATAATGTACTCCCCGCGGATGAGATGATGTGTACTCCCTGCAGGTTGAGCTAGGTAGAGTGCTGTACAGTACGAAAGTCCGGATCCATGCATATAGTTAACACATTTATGTGGATATTGTGGTTATTATTGCACTTACTCATGTATTTATACCGTTGTATGTTTGACATTTTCATTGTGTATGTCATTGCTTTCGCATCACGTATGTGGGGTGGTAGCCACGCGTGAGAAGGATTCACCAGCTGTCGAGCTGACCCCTTCGGGGACCTATTCTTTAGCAGGTTAGTGGCGTGGTAGTGTGCGATGACCCTCCTTCGGTGAGTGGCGATGGTGGCATTAGGATCTCCCTCAGTCGTAGCTGTTTTTGTTTCGTGTTCCTCTATGTTTTCCGTTTTACCCTTGCCGGGCACTATTGACTTGTATATTGAGATTTTGGTTGTATTTAATGATTGCGGGTCTAGGGTATTGAACACCGATGGATATGTTTTAACCCTTTTCAGTAAACCAGATCTTACATTATTTATTTATGTATTTTAATTCCTTTGGTCATTTGAAAACTGTTTTACTTATCGAGTCATCCATCGAGTGGTGACTCTGGTTTCGGATTTGATATCGAGCCTAACCTCGAGGCGGCCGACTCGGGGCGGGTCGTTACAAGTTTGGTATCAGAGCTTAGGTTGTATGATTGTTGGGTCCTATGTGGTATGTGCTTACCTTCTAGTGTCTCTAGGGATATGTGATGTGTCCGTTAAAGGTCAGCATGAGTATAGGGGTTGTTGTGTTCATTTTCTTTCACTTCCGTAGACTGAGGAGATATGCCACCGGGTGAGGTTTGTCAGATATGTGGGGTTGGGTATAACTAACATTAAATGGGCGCGGGGTAGAAATCGATTAAAGGTAAGTGTGGACGGGATTCGAATGTTGAGCGGGATACGAGAAGTGAGTAGATGTGAGATACCTTATATGCTCTCGATTGCTGAGTTGGTTTGAGGCATAAGGTATTGGAATATGTAGAAATTGTTATATTGGGGGTTCTCTGATTGTAATAGATGAGAAGGTTGCATTGACTTCACGGGATAGTATAATAAGGTGGCAACTAAGATTCTGGATAAGAATAGCAAGGGGGAATCAAGCGAATTGTGAGCTAGCCTTGGAATGATTGGGACCATAGCATAATGGGAGTGATGGGGTTGGTGTTCTTATGGATCTATGGATGTAGATAAACGGTGGTTTTGTGTGTGTGGAACATTAAAGGGCATAGGAATGTCTCATTGATCCTGGAATACTTCAGAAAGGACTTGAATGAAAAGTATCATTGTGGGGTACATAAGTAGGATATATAATAAGAATGGGTTTAGTATAATGGAAGTGGAGGGACTAAGGTTGCATATAATAAAAGGGTTAGTGAAGTGTGTTGTGTCTTGCTATGGATAGCGACGAAGGAAGTAAGATGTTGGATATAATTACGGGGGGGGGGGGTTTAGAATGGATGTGGAGTAGCTTAAGTGGGAGAACTACTACCGTTGAGGTTAGAAAGCCTGGTGAAGTTGTTGGAGGTTTTAAGATGTGTATTGAGGAGACAACTAGAGATTAGGTAGAATCAGGTTGGATTGAGGATAAGTACTCGACTTTTGAACATGATACATGAAAATCTTGAATGTACGAATCAGAGATGGATAATATGATAAGGGGTGTGATAAGATCATATAAGATGGTGCTCCAGAGGGGACGATAGAACAATGATGTAGGACGACCTTGTATATGAGGGAAGCAGTGGACTGAATTCGGGGGAATGGAAAATTTAGTGTTGTAAGAAATGAAGGGTGAATTAGAAACTTAAGTATGTGAATATAAGTTGGACAATATTGAGTGATCTTGAAAATCTCACCAAGGAATAGATATTGAATCGAGATAGGACTTTGGAAGGATGATTGATTGAGGTTTCAAATGTGCCTTGAAAGTTGTCGTAGGATATGTGGATCCGTTCAATGATAAATCGATGAGAGTAAGAGGTAAGATTGGAGATAGTATTGTTGATAGGTTGTGTGACTCGTAAGCGAAGTAATGGTCTATATTCGTATGAGAATAAGTCAAAGTGTGGTGTGAAGTCTCGCGTAGGGAGGATATGCCATTAAGTATGGACTGGTGTTGGTAAGTGGTGTTCAATGATATAAAAGGTATAAGGGCTACAGTCGAAATGTGGTTGTACAGTCAAGGCTAGACGATGTTGGGTTTAAAGTGAGCGGAGTGATTCGACTCAGTTAACGGGAGTACTTGTTCGGGTACCATTACGGTGAGTGGAAATTGGTTGTGTATAGATTAAGTTGGAAATGAACAATAATTTTCGTAAGGATGTAATTGAAGGAAAGGATGAATGATAGAAATTTGTTAGGGTTAATTATGAAGTTGGACGTGAAATGATGGTAGTAAATGGCATAACTATGAATTAGACCCAATCTCCCTGATGCAATCCTAGGAATTTTAGCAGTAAGATATGAGTTGCAGAAGATGAATGAAGTCAGAATGGGAATTTTCAAATGTCCTTATGGAGAAGTATGAAGTTGTGGACGAGTATAGTAGAATAATTATCCTCCTTGAAAGAAGTAGGAATGAGAAATCCAGGAAGAAGAGCATAATGTTGGATATATTACATAACTTAATAGTGTAAAGATACAGAGAGAAGAGAGAATGTATTATATGCGATCTAGGATAATAAGGAGAATAGAGTAGTTGTTATGTGGTGGCAGGTAAATAGCTAAGGATTGGTCGAAAATATCTAATAAGTTAAATACGAACTCTGAGTTGAGGTATGGATGCGTTAACATTAAGTTTGTTCTAGATCACGGGGAGCGTTGAGAATGAATGATGGTATTCGAGTCGTAGTGATATAGTAAAACCAACCTAGGACCTCGACCAGTTGGAAAGATTACATGGTAGCCAATCATGGTTGTGCAGAAGACTTCCCTGAAGATTGGGGTATGAGTTATTAGGATGAAGTTGAGTATAATAACAATTTTGTGTCAGAGTTATGGGGGCACCACTACAAGTTCATTGTGGGAAAAATTGTATGGTCTTGAGTTAGTTGGAAAATAGATTGAAGGAGTAGGTTGACGGAGAGAATTGGAAGTAGTATGAGGTGGATAAAAGATACATATTGTTTTTGCATGATATATTTCAAATGGAAGTTGGTAATTTAATTATGATGGAAGAAACACTTGACGTGGAGATAGGTGATGACGCGTTATTGAGAATTTCTCCTCAAGCTATACACAGTATCAGTGAGATAAATTAAGAACATAACATTTGGCGTGCGAAATTCTAGATAAAGAGAACGTAGTTGCAAGGAGTAATATGTGTCATCACTTCAATGAATATATCATACAGGTTGGGCGCTTTAAAGAGTAAAGAGGAAGTGTTGAACCGGAACTATGTATTTCATTGACTAGTTCATGGAATAGTTAACAATGGATGTATCCGTGGATTGATTATAGTACGAGGGAGGTAGTTACATCACGTGCCTAAGACTATTCACACGTTCGGTAAAATGTGTTATTTATTTATTGAGGACTGTCTGAAGGGAGAAAACATCTTAAATGAGTATGAGTACATCAATTTGATTGATAGTAAGTTGGAAAATGAGAAATTGTAGTGACGCGATATTGATGTTGAGGTGCAATATGAGTTATCTGATATGATGATTATCCGTTTTGGTGAACTGAGATGAACAAGGACAAGGAAACATTCGTAACCAAACTACTAAGTTGTACTTATGTGAAAGATATGAATGATGTGATATAGATGCATCTGCGTTGATAAGTAGATCATACTAGTCGTGTGTCTTTTATAAGCATGTTGTATGTGATTATGCGTAATATGAGGTTGAGCCCTTGACGTTCATGTTTTAATGAGGAGATATGTGTTTTGAGATACTGATGTTGAGATGTAGTGGATATATACATGTTAACCGCGAGAGGTGGAATGTGATGGTCAAGGGGTCTATATGTAATGGGTTAAGCGAAGAGTTGTTGTTGAGTTGTGTTGTTGAGTAGCCTTATGCCATGAGGTAAATTTCGAGGACGAAATTCTTTAAGGGGGGTAGATTGTAATATTACGACCCTAAAGTAAGAAATAGATAAATGGACCGGGGCTTGATAGGGCTTAATCGAGTTGGATTGGCGGACTTAAGTTGAATTGGGCCTCCATTGACTTAAATAGGAAACTTGGGGCCAAAAATCAAAGGAAAAGGTAGAGAAACCCTCCTCAAACCCGCAACCAAGAACACCCTAATATTAAAATTGAGATTTCTCCCTCGTTTCTGAACCGATTTTGCTCATTCAAGGTGCGAATCGAACCTTGAAACATCCTGCTATTATTTCCCTCTTCAATTCAAGGTAAAAATCGCTCAATTTGGTGCTATAACGAGTGAGAAATCTTGTTTGACCCAAATCCCGTTTTTATAGTATAGTGCACCAGAAAACGCACTGTTCTTCCTCAATTCTGGGTCAAATCGGTTGATTCTTGTTGCAATCGCTTCCTAACATCTTCTTCTTCACGAAATTCCCTTCGATTCAAGGTATAATTGGCCAATTTTGGTATACTATAGCTACGTTTTTCATTATGTTTAAAAAGGGGCGATTTATTGTTATTTCCGTAGCATATGTTGTTAGTTATGGTATTAAACATGTTATAATCATATGGAGAACGTTATATATGCATAGAATTGATTTTAAGCTTGAACAATTGGGGTTGGAGTGGCCGAATTGATGCTAGGTCGATTTTGGGGATTTTATTTATTGTTCTATGTGAGATCTATATTGAAATTATCATCTAAAATGTGACATGACTGAGTTGTAAATGTAGTATGGACTGCAAGTGATTAATTTGAGCATGGAGGTTGACATTGGGTTCGATTATTGAGGAATTATTGGCTATAGTTGTGTTTTTGTTGATTTTGGGGTAAGAATTATGTATAAACATGACAAATATATGATTTTAGGATGACATACATGTTCGAACAGCCCTAGTGCAGCCTTGGAACCTGCAACTTTGAATGTTTATCGCACTTGAAGGTGTATTTAGGTTGATGATGTTGACTAAATCGATTTCGGGTGGAAATAATAGGTATAGTTGATCGGAATGTCGAAATTTGGTAAAGTTAGGGGCAAATGATGATTAGGGCAGATTGAGGACTTGATCTAGGCTTGATATGGAATATTAGATTGTTATTGGTATGAATGTTGGGTTAGTATGAAAGAATTGGGCTTAAAGTGCAATTATAGACAAGTTTGGGGGCATTCGTGAAAAGATATAAGTTATGATATAAAATATGAGCTTGGGTGCTAAGGTTAATTATATGAAGGTTTAGAATAAGTAATTAGTATTTATAAGTGTTAAATTATTAAGAATGTGATACAAATTGGGTTAGAATTAGAATTGATAAGTTTAGGGGTTAAAATGTAAAGTTAGGAGAATAGTGGATGATAATGTGGAAATTAGGGCTAAATTGTCATTTTTCCAAGATTGAGCTAAAAGACTATTAATATGTATAATAATTCCCGATGTAACTAATTCGAGTGGGATGGGATGTCTTTCGAGTAGTGTTTGATATAGAGCATATGTGTTATATAGGTCCTAATGTGTGGTACGAGTACTGGATTGAGACTCGGAAATTGATGTGCGTTGCTGTGCTTGAGGTGAGTTCTTACTCACGTGCTGTTATTACTCTTGTATGTGTTGTGTGGTAGTGATAGTATATATTGATGCATTATGATGATCAATGTTGAGCATTGAGCATGAGTAGAGATGTTTAGGGTGGACCTACGGGTCGTATATGTGTTGTGTGTGTGGTCATGATCCGGCAACCTAGGATTGAACGGTCGCCATGGTTGGTTATGGGTCCGTACGTGTGTGATGATGGTTGGGTGATGATGGTTTTTGATGTGATGATGGTAGGCGGGTTGAGATAATGTACTCCCCGCGGATGAGATGATGTGTACTCCCTGCAGGTTGAGCTAGGTAGAGTGTTGTACAGTACGAAAGTCCGGATCCATGCATATAGTTAACACATTTATGTGGATATTGTGGTTATTATTGCACTTACTCATGTATTTATACCGTTGTATGTTTGACATTTTCATTGTGTATGTCATTGCTTTCGCATCACGTATGTGGGGTGGTAGCCACGCGTGAGAAGGATTCACCAGCTGTCGAGCTGACCCCTTCGGGGACCTATTCTTTAGCAGGTTAGTGGCGTGGTAGTGTGCGATGACCCTCCTTCGGTGAGTGGCGATGGTGGCATTAGGATCTCCCTCAGTCGTAGCTGTTTTTGTTTCGTGTTCCTCTATGTTTTCCGTTTTACCCTTGCCGGGCACTATTGACTTGTATATTGAGATTTTGGTTGTATTTAATGATTGCGGGTCTAGGGTATTGAACACCGATGGATATGTTTTAACCCTTTTCAGTAAACCAGATCTTACATTATTTATTTATGTATTTTAATTCCTTTGGTCATTTGAAAACTGTTTTACTTATCGAGTCATCCATCGAGTGGTGACTCTGGTTTCGGATTTGATATCGAGCCTAACCTCGAGGCGGCCGACTCGGGTCGGGTCGTTACAAGAAAAGTGTCAAAGGCAAGACAAAGGGTTGCCCCTCGTGCAACGGCTCCTACTCAGAAGGCATCCAAGAAGGATGCCAAAAAGGATGACAAGTTTCATTACTATGAGATAGTTGACCATTGGAAGAGAAACTGCAAGAAGTACCTGGCAGACGAGAAGAGTGGTTCGACCACTGCTACTCTGCCATCATGTATTAATGCTATAACATTAGCATGACAAGGAACAAGCTTGATGACTTGAACCCGACATACCTATGGCATTACAGACTCGGTCATATAAGTGACAAACGCATTATAGAGCTTCATGACAATGGAATTCTTACGTCATCTGGTTTTGAATCTTATGACAAATGTGAGTCATGTCTTTTAGGCAAGATGACCAAGTCACCTTTCACTGGTACGAGTGAAAGGGCAAGTAATTTATTGGGAATCATACATACTGATATATGTGGCCCAATGAACACGCCCGCTAGAGGAGGTTTTCTATACTTCATTACCTTCACCGATGACTTCAGCAGATACGGTTACGTATATCTGTTGAAACATAAGAGTGAAGCCTTTGAAAAGTTCAAAGAATTTCAGAAGGAAGAAAACCAACTCGCCAGGACAATCAAGATTCTTTGCTCCGATAGGGGAGGAGAATACTTGAGCCATGACTTCTTGCAACACCTAAAGGAGTGTGATATTGTATTACAGCTCACACCTGCTGGTACACCACAACACAATGGTGTCTCCGAAAGGAGAAATCGAACCTTATTAGATATGGTTCGATCAATTGATGAGCACATCAGAACTCCCATCTAGTTTTGGGGTTACACATTGGAAACTGCCGCTTCCACACTAAACAAATGTCCAACCAATTCAGCACCTAAGACCCACATGAGATGTGGTTTGGGACAGTTCCCAAACTGGGGTACTTAAGGATTTGGGGATCCGAGGCCTATGTTAAGAGAGTTAACAAAGACAAAATTGGACCCAAATCCGACAAGTGTTATTTCATTGGTTACCCTACGGAACCCAAGGGATACTTCTTTTATCTCAATCCCGAAAATAGATTTTCGTGGCTCGTAATGGAACTTTCCTTAAGAAAGAATACATTACAAAGAGATATAAGAATAATGAGACTCTTGAAATTGTTCAAGAGGGTGATGTAGCAGGTACTAGTACTTTAGCTGAATCACCTCAGGAGGTGGACCCCTCTTATGAAGAAGAGGTTCAACTCGATCCACGGGAAACCGTAGACGAGCCTGCTGATACTCAAAACATCCCTCGGATATCCGAAAGGTCCCGTCAGGAACCCGATAGATGATATGGGGAATTTTTCCTGATTGAAAGCGGGGAACCCTCAACTTGTGAGGAAGCCATGAAACAACCTGATGCTGATGAATGGCTCCTAGCCATGCAATCCGAGATGGACTCAATGTACCATAATGAAGTATGGACATTGATTGATTTGCCGAGGGGTGATAGACCCATCGAATGCAAATGGGTATTTAAACGAAAGCTTGATAAAGATGGAAATGTCCATGTTTATAAGGCTCGACTAGTAGCTAAAGGTTTCAAACAAATTCATGGTAGATGAAACTTTTTCTCCAGTCATTAAGTTTAAATCCATTCGGATTATCTTAGCCATTGCCGCATACTATGATTATGAAATTTGGCAAATGGATGTGAAGACAGCTTTCCTTAACGGGAAACTAGAAGAGGATGTGTACATGACACAACCTCCTGGATTCACAAGCTCGAAAGAGCCTAAGAAAGTATGCAAACTTCAAAGATCTATTTATGGTCTGAAGCAAGCATCTAGGAGTTGGAATCTTTGCTTCAATGAATCAATCAAAGAGTTTGGATTCATTCGATGTGAAGAAGATTCTTGTGTATACAAGAAGGTTAGTGGGAGCAACATTGCATTTGTCGTGCTATATGTAGACGACATTCTTCTCATAGGAAACGACATACCCATGCTTGAATCAGTCAAGGCATGGTTGTGCAAATGTTTCTCTATGAAAGACCTAGGAGAGGCTCAGTACATTCTTGGAATTAAGATCCATAGGGAACGATCTAAGAGACTCATTGGACTGAGTCAAAACACTTATATTGATAAGGTATTACTTAGATTCCATATGGAAAATTCCAAGAAAGGTAATCTCCCTATGAGACATGGCATTTCTATTAGTCGTGCTGACAGTCCCACAGACAGCATCGAAATAGAGAAGATGAACAAGATCCCTTATGCCTCAGCCATAGGATCTATCATGTATGCCATGCTTTGTACACGACCTGAGGTTTCTTACGCTTTGAGTGTAACAAGTCGTTATCAATCGTGTCCAGGACAAGAGCACTGGAAGGCCGTAAAGGCCGTTCTTAAGTATTTGAGAAATACTAAAGACATGTGTCTTGTCTATGGGGGAGATAATGAGTTACAGGTTGTAGGCTATACCGATGCGAACTTCCGAACCGACAAAGATGATTCTAGATCTCAGTCTGGTTATGTGTTTCGCATAAATGGTGGCGCAGTGTCTTTGTGCTGTAACAAGAAAGACACTGTGGTAGATACTACAATGGAAGCTAAATATGTTGCAGCATCAGATGCTGCAAAGGAAGCATGCTGGATTAAGAAGTTTGTGAGTGAACTTGGTGTTTTGCCTAGCATTGACAAGCCGGTAGTGTTATATTGTGATAACACTAGTGCAATTGCTCATGCCGAGGAACCAAGGTCACATCACCGCTCCAAGCATGTGCTTAGAAAGTATCACATTATTCGTGATATCACGAAACGAGAAGATGTGAGTATATACAGACAATAACATAGTTGACCCATTGACCAAACCGTTGCCTCACGGCAAACATGATAAGCATGTATCAAGTGTTAGACTTAGATATATGCTTGGATGGTGTTAGGTTTAGTGGGAGCTATATTTTTGTATTTTGTCATAGTGAAGTCCTAATAAGACTATGTTGAATAATTGATTCAAATATATGTATGTTTATAGTTTGACTATCTTTTCATACATATATCTTTATTTTGATTCCATTGTTGTCCATGTCTTCTAGAGAGGTCTTTGGGGTTGAGGATCCCAAATGAGAGACCCTCTACTAAGCCTAGAAGCAAGGGGATAACTTGTCCCTGTTCAAATGTTCACTGATTGGAATCGAACATTGTAATGATCAGTATGTACATGATTGTCTTGGTCACGTTTCTTAGACAAGAAAGGGAGTAAATGTACTCTAGTCATGCACATGGGTATATATCTTGGAACTAGTCCAAGCTATGATACTGGATTTGACCGCCATGAGAAAACTTAGAAGATAACATATCTGTGTCCTAAGTACTTCTCATCGAACTTATGTTAAATGTTGATTCTTAGACCTGTATGGCGGGAATGCATTAGCATGAGACTTGCGTGCTTTGACTGTGTCAAACGTCTCCTGTAGAAGGGAGGCTATAAAGGCATATGTTGGGCATACTTGGAACATGTTGGTACATTGTTGTACATCAGAGGGGATTCGCACAAATCGGTTATGTCGATTGATTCATAAAATCTCGGTAGATTAATGGTGATTAAGATGGCCATCTCCAGTAGCAGTACTGGGTATCACATTAATTCTATGTATCCGAGACAGTACAGGTGCAAGAGTATGGTGACACATATCTTACCATAGCTTGACTGTGAGAATCACGATGCGAAAGAATCATTTTACAAGTAATCGTCCAAGGGCAAGTGGGAGTGTTAGAATTATGAGGTGTTTGACACGTCATAATAAGTGCCCGTTGAACAATTTGATTGTTCGTAGTGATTACTTATTTAAAGCTAAGTTCATACGTATATTATGTTTGACAATAATATACGTGCTGGGAATGAATTCGAAATGCATTAGGGGTCATGATGGTTTTACTAGGGCCCGCTCATGATTTATATGTTAGTAAAATACTTGGTTGATATTTTATTAACATATGGCTAATGTCATTTCGATCCTAGAAGGTCACACACATACAATGCACTTGATTTTCAATATGATTGAAACTTCCGGGTTAAAAGTGTAAATGTCAAAGAATCAAGGGGAATTCAATTGGCTTGTTTGACTTTGAATTCAAACACAATTAATATTGTATTAATTGGTGCTTAATTGTGGAGGCGTTACGTCTTTGGGTTTAATGTGATTAAACCGCAAATTCATCACACACTTATTATTGAAATAAATGATGAATCTTTGGGTTTAATGTGATTAAACCGCAAATTCATCACACACTTATTATTGTAATAAATGGTGAATAATTGAAAGGAAAATTTTTTGTTTATAGCACCACTATATAAACACCATTTGATGGTAAACAGAAGATCAACCTTCTCACTATCATCTTTTCACTTGTAAGACAATTGAAAAGAAATAATACTCCCTATTCCTTCTCTATTCGGCCAAAACAAGAATAACATCAAGAGAAGAAAATCGTTTCTTTCTTGATTCATTCTTTGTCAAATACACTTAAGCTCTAGTTGCTTCAAGGAAGGAATCAAACTAGCATTGGTGTGGACTAACTAGAGAGAGGAACGCTGGTTGCTCTTCCGCTGTGCAACTCAAACACGCTTCAAGAGGTATACACACAAACTCATAGTTAAATGTGAATTTTTAGAACTTTGTATTCGATCGTTTATACGTTTTTGTATAATTTGATATGCAAAACATGTATAAAATCCCAACAGAAACTACTCAAAGTGGGTTATTAACGTAATAGATAACACGTACTTTCTTGCTTTTTGGGCTTGAAAAACCTTACTTGTTTATCAGCTCAACTTATTATAAAGCGCTAATGGCAGCGACAATGACCTACGTTTACTATATCTTACTAGTAAATCACCTATGTTTGGCCTACCGTTTAGTGTGTCACCTGTCTTTGGGATTCGATCCCACGACCTCAACTATATAATATGGCACCTCTACCAATTCAGCTACACATTATTAATGTTTAATTGATGCCTAGTTTATTATTATTGATGATCTGACTTATATTTATTTTATTTTATTTCATTGTGAATATTTACTATTACTTTATTTGTTATTGATTAGTTATGGATTTTTCATTTAATTTTATCTCATTTTAAATATTTGCTATTACTTTATTTTTTACTAATTGGCTATAGATTTATACAATTATCTAGGACTTAGTGTATATATAACATACAATTTTATTGAACTTTTCATTATCATTCAAATTGTATAAACATATTTATTAATAATTAATCGTATGTAACTAAGTTCTGTGATTATAGTAGTGTGAAATTCCAATAGTGCTCCCAAATATTAGCGTGAAATATAAAAAATACCTCCAAACAAAATCACTTGCAAGACACAAAACTTTTGAAACATAAGTGATTCACTATTAGCCCTATAATAAAATATATGATTTCGACAAAAGCAATTGTTTATTAGTTACAAAATAATGACGTAATTAGAAGCCCAAAAAAAACACTACTAGGAATTTGGACTCTTGGAAGAGACGATGTAACTATCCACCGTGCCGACGCAACAAAATGATTAAATAAAATGATTCACGCAAAATGATATCATTTCAAGTATGAAGAAGAAATGAGGGTCGAAGTTTAGATCACTTACGATAGTTCTACCTATGGAAATGATCATGAAAGAGGCGATAAAAATGGTACTCGAATCCATCTTAGTCATCACACACAATTTACAAATAACATCAAAACATTGAAAGTCCTTGATTTTATTGTTAGGAAATATATAAATAAGGGACTTCTGGAAGGTTGTTATTAGGAATGTGAGTGAATGTAAAAATTTTGATTCGCCTCGAAAAAGTTTGCCTCGTGGCTCAGTGCACGTTTGCATATATCGGACTAAATAGTGACATCAAAGGTTCAAGGACATGGACCAAACGTTTCGATTTATTTCGGGTCACATATTAATATACGACTTGAACTATTTTGCAATAAATTAGGTCTGGCGGACAGTCCGCAGGCTTGGCCCATTAGGTCGGTTTGGATTTGGCCCTGGCCCGTTTCGGCCCACGATTGGATCCATGTCCTTTTAGGAGTGGGCCAAACAGGGCATTCATTAAAGTTTTCGGCCCAGGCCCATTCCGAGCTCACCATGGAATCGTTGGGGAGAAGTGAACCTGCGTTGCTAAAAATAATAGTGCAATGTGCAAGTACTCAACACTATTTCATATGTCTCTTATATTCACTTTTATATTCTAGTTGATATTATTCTTTAACTTAATATAAATAAAAGTATAAATATCGTCGATACATTATTGTAATTTTACTCTTCACACCGTGTGTTATTCCACTTGTTATGACAATAGGTTTAACAGATATAAAACAAGTATTTAAATCACGCACCAGAAATGGTAACCCAGTTCCGTGTCAACACACGTACATCTGGGGGGCAGCCTGCCCAAGGGAAAAACTCCACTATATAAAAGGTTGCTTACAAGGAGGGACTTACTAGTATGCCCACATACTCTCTCTCGCCCTAACTAGGCCTTTTAATATAGGCTTCCCTATACGTCTATAAGATGGTTTTTCAAACTTACAACACCTCACTGTTGCTATAGAATAGCAACTGTACAATCAGTATAGAAGCTAGATAATGCTTCTATACAAAGACACCTAGAACACTAATACAAACCTTCGCTTAAAAGCTCTTGGGTATGTATATGAATACAATCGAATAAAAGTGTGTCAGACAAGTGTGATACACTGTCTCTATATATACTAGGCTGTGGCTCCTCAAATGATTAATTCAGTCAATCGTCAATGAATGCTTGATTGACAAAGATTCGCCTATTAAATGCTTAATTGCTTGACTTTGTCCGCAAAGGATCCGCCTATTAAATGCTTGATTGCTTGACTTTGTCCGCACCTTGATTGACCAAGATCTTCTCATTTAATGCTTAATTGCTTGCCTTTGTCCGCACCTTGATTGACCAAGATCTTCTCATTTAATTACGAATTAACTTGGCCTTTGGTGATAGTCCGTATCATTAACTTCTCTGATTTAGCATTAATCACTTTACGGATCTTCTTAGAGGAGCTGGTTCTTGATTAATCTTTTGGTCCAATGCATATTTGAATATAGCCTTATTAAATGCATTGTTGTTAACACTTGGCTTAGTGAAAAACTTCATCCAACACGTACATGCTATGTACCATCATTGTTGATAACACATGGTCTAACTCGTACATGCTATGTACCAACAAGCTCCCCCTTTGGGTAAGTTTTTCATGACAAGTACCTCCTGTTGTTTTGTAGGGTAGGATGATCCAAGCTTAGTGATTAATCAACAGTCTTCTTGCGAGATATCAACTCCACTGATTAGATAGTGAGCACAATAGATATTCATGTTCAAGATACATGAAACATAGAAACACACACACATAAAGTGTTCAACACAAACAACATAACAATAAAAGATAGAGTTTTTAGTGTTCCCAATTTACTCCCCCTATTTGGCAGAAAAACATAACCAAAGCCAAAATAGAGGGTCTTCATCACATTCTTCACTCCTCATCTGACTGTTCATCAACTGGTTCATTGTCAGCAACATTGGTAGCAACATTTGGTCTACCAGTCCTCTCCAACTCCTTGATCTTCCTGTCCACATTTGCAAGCTGCTGCTTCTTGGCCTGGATTTCTTCTGTGAGCCTTTGCTTATCAGCCAAGTAGACAGCCATGAGAATCTGTACTGTGGGATCATTGGAGGTGAAAGGTGGTGGTTGATCAACCTTTTCCACTGGAATATCAGCCTTGTGAGTATGTAGCAGCTTGTCACTGATGATGACTGCCTTGGATTCTGTTCCAGGTCCATCCTCTTCACTCAGCAAATCAGGCCTCTGCTCCAACAGTATGCCACAGATCAAGTTGGTGAACCCAATTGGCTTGTTCTTTGCAAAGGACAGGGCATGGTCCACAATTTGATCAAATATGACCTGACCAAAGTTGAGTTGTCCAGTACCCAACACAAACAGTTGCTTTCCCATGAATTCACTGATATTTGTGCTGTTTGTTGATGGGACCAAGCTGCATATGGCTGCCTTGTGGAGAATGGAGTACTTAAGACTCAAAGCAGAAGCTGGCAGATGTAAGCCCTTAGATGGCCATTGAGTTACTCCCCCTGCTGTGATTTCAGTCACAATGTCATTCAATCTCAACAGCTGGCCAGTTTCTCCCTTGTCTTCTCTTTTCAGAAATTCATTGATAATAGTGGGACTGAAGACAAACTCATAATCTCTGAGATTGACCCTGTAGAACATTTCATGAGTAGGATCCCTGATCTCAACAGTCATAGCACTGATAAATTCCTTCACCAGTTTGGCCCAGTGCTTCCTTCTCACCAGCATACATGTTATACCACTTGCTTCTAACACTTTCATGTAAGTGCAGTTGTTCAAAGTGGTGTCAGATAGGTGCTTTTCTGGCCAGATGATCCTTGCACACACAAATTTCCATTTTGTTCTCTGGTCAGCACTTCCAAAGTCCACACCATCACAGGGGGCATCATCAACCTGGTGTTGGAATATCCCGGGGTTGCAAGACACAATGAACTACGTTAGTTCATATGTCTAGAAAACCCTAATTCGTTGATCGTTAGAACTTACACAATAGAACTAGCTCATAGAAGTATATGTTTAAAGATAGTGTGAATATGCTACAACTAACATAATCAAAGAGTGTGGCTACAAAGATATACCTTTGAAGCGTGAGCGGAAGCTATGTCAATCTTTAAGCGCTTATCCCCACACCTTGCTCCTTTGCTTTCTCTTGGAGAAATGTCTATCACCAAGGTGATATGAAACTACTATGAAATAGTCCACACCAATACCTTAGATAGCAATAAGACACACTTGGACTAGTGTGTGTTATTGAGGAGTATGTAGTCTTTACTACTATAGCAAAAATGTAGAACTAGTTCTACACTCTACACTTAGAGGTTTGCTAGAGGGTTGAGGTTGAAGATGAAGTGTGTTTGTTTGTGTTCTCTAGCAAGAGATGTGCAAGACTTAGATTGATTTCTTCACATTCAATATCATCTTATGATATAGAATGGATGATGAAACATATTGCACACTAAACAAACACATTAACCATCCATATGGTTAATGCCTCTTGGTCCATGGAAGATGCTCTTACAAGAGTTCTTCCCAAGGGATACAAAGCCTTCCCAAGGCATAAAGTAGCCACCAAGATGTCAACTCCTCATAATGATGAGATTAGTTAATTAATCTTAATTAATTAATTAAATCATATCTTGTTTAATTAATTCATTAATTAATTAAATCATTTCAATAAATGATAATATATAAATATATATCTCACATATATATATATACATAAACCCTAAATGGTGCGTCCGGAACTAATTCCGGGCGCACCATCGGTTCGGTCGGGACACGATCTCGATCGAACCGAAATTCCTCAATATGGATCAAATCCCTTATTCACTTTCGGGTCACTACTCGAAAGTATCTTCGGTAATTGTTATGTGTGTGACCTCATAGCCCGAGTAACGAAAGCATCGGGATTCAACGTATAAGACCGTATACTCGAATCCCGAAGATCATCGTGAGAGCCTAGTCTGCCATTCGATGACCCCCGGCATTATCTCGGGTGAGACTACTGATAGTTCAGATAACTATCGGTTGTTGAACCGTATATATAGATGATATAGTTCACGGGCACTAATCGAGGAAATTGACACATCAATTTCCAACACTCCCACTTGCCCTTGGACTATTACCAATGTCTTGGATGTACATTTGCATCCTTGTCACATGATTCCCTTTGTCCTCGGTTTTCGTCATAGGCTAAAGCAAGAAAGCGTGTCGCCAACTCCTATGACATAATTTCTCGGAACACGAGATAGTCTCACTCCCGTTCATAACGGGTGAATTCATTAGTGAGACTCACTCTCCGAGTGGCCAGGAAAAACCTTCCCTGTATGCCAGGGTGGACAAAGACCCTACCAATGCATCACCGATCATCTCACCACTACATTCACATAAGACCCAACATACCCCATTACCACCAGTAACGGATGGGTCCGGAAGTAGTCAAAGCCTCATGCTCACGTAACATGAGAATGATATGCATGTAGGTCTCAGAACCTCTATCATATGGCTCGTGTGAAACATAGGACACAAGATCTCTTCTATAATTTCACAACGGTCACTGTCCAGTACCATGTCAAGACTCTCTTGACAATGAACCCATGTAATGATTTGGACCATCCTTTTGTCTTAAGAAACAAAGTCAAACGAATCATTACACACTAGTTTGGTTGTGTCCGTTCCCAAAACGCCGGGACACACTACTAGGGACAATGTAATCACCATAGTTCTTGTCTTGAAGAAAGGGTTCCTTAGCCAATACATTTATTGGCTCCTCTTCAAGAACTCGTGATTACATGGGAACTAAAATATTTATCATACAACTATGATTAAATACACAATTGTTTATTCAAGTGCTATAGAAGAATAGTCAATCAATAAACAAGAAGTAATACTTTTATTCAACAACAAGAGTTTTCGTCAAGGGATCAGCTGCGTTGTCGTCTGTATCCACTAAGACTAAGACCACTCGGACCTAAGCCTAAGTCCAATAGCTGAAGTATGGAACTCATGTTTAGTCTGAGGTAACGGTTTAGTCAAGGGATCAGCTGCGTTGTCGTCTGTATCCACTTTGGATACCTTGATGTCACCTCTCTGGAACATTTCTCGGACGAGGTGATACTTCCTAAGGACATGCTTGGACTTATGATGAGCCCTAGGTTCCTTAGCCTGTGCTATGGCTCCAGTGTTATCACATAACAACTCAATTGGACCATCAGCGCTAGGAACTACCCCAAGCTCAGTCATAAACTTCTTAAGCCAACATGCCTCCTTGGCTGCTTCAGAAGCTGCAATGTACTCGGCCTCCGTAGTAGAATCTGCAACTGTGTCCTGCTTGGAACTCTTCCAACAGATGGCTCCACCGTTCAGGCAGAATACAAACCCGGTCTGAGAACGAAAATCGTCTCGATCGGTTTGGAAACTGGCATCGGTGAAACCTTTAGCAATCAACTCCTCATCTCCGCCATATACCAGAAACATATCCTTAGTCCTTCTCAAGTACTTAAGGATAGATTTCACAGCGGTCCAATGGTTGTTGCCTGGATTCGCTTGATATCGGCTGGTCAGACTCAGAGCGTACGATACGTCTGGTCTAGTGCACAACATGGCATACATGATAGATCCTATGGCTGAAGCATACGGGACTCTACTCATGTTCTCCTTCTCGACGTCAGTGGTGGGGCACTGACTTTTGCCGAGAATAGTACCAGTTGTGATAGGCAGTATTCCCTTTTTGGAATCGATCATATCGAATCGCCTCAGAACCTTATCAATATAAGTGTCCTGTCTCAGGCCAATCAACCTATTGGCTCGATCTCGATATATTTTGATTCCAAGGATATACTGCGCCTCTCCTAAGTCCTTCATTGAGAAACACTTACACAACCATCTCTTGACTGACTCAAGGAGCGGTTTGTTGTTTCCAATGATCAGTATGTCATCTACATACAGGACTATAAATGCAATGTGGCTCCCACTTACCTTCTTGTATACACAAGCATCCTCCTCATTCTGAATGAAGCCAAATTCTTTAATTGCTTCATCGAATCGGAGGTTCCAACTGCGAGAAGCTTGCTTGAGTCCATAAATGGATCTCTGAAGCTTACATACCTTCTTAGGTCCTTTCGGACATGTAAAGCCTGGAGGTTGTGTCATGTACACATCCTCCTCAAGGTTTCCATTAAGGAAAGCGGTCTTTACATCCATTTGCCATATCTCATAGTCATAATATGCGGCAATGGCTAAGAGGATCCGAATAGACTTGAACATGACTACCGGTGAGTAGGTTTCATCATAGTCAATACCATGAATTTGTTTGAAACCCTTCGCCACTAGTCTAGCCTTGTAAACATGGACATTTCCATCTTTATCAAGCTTTTTCTTAAAGACCCACTTACACTCGATAGGTCTAGCACCTTCGGGTAAGTGAACCAATGTCCAGACATCATTCTGGTACATAGAGTCTATCTCGGATTTCATGGCTTCAAGCCATGACTCGCTATCTGGCCCTTTCATTGCGGCTCCATAAGTATAAGGCTCGTCGTCTTCTATCAAGAAGGATTCCCCATACCATCTATCGGGAACATGACGAGTCCTATTGGATTTCCTAAGGGTCGGTACTTCTTCAGGAGTTTCATCTACCGTGGATCTAGGGTCCAAGATAGGATCCACCATGAATGGAGGATCTACTTCCTGAAGTGAGCCTGCCGAGTTTGTTAACTCGACTTGCTCATTTGATGAGACCCTTGAGTTCAATAACCCAACTCTCCTATTCAATGAGTTTCTTGAGTTCGATAACTCAACTTGCTCATTAAACGTGTCGAATGAGTTCATTAACTCATTTGGCTCATCATCTTGAACTTCTTCAAGTTGTACCGTATCTCTGACATTTCCTGATAAGAACTCTTTCTCAAGGAAATGCGCTGTCCTAGCCACGAAAATCTTATTTTCTGGCTTAAGGTAGAAATAATACCCTTTGGTTTCCTTTGGATAACCAATGAAATGGCACAAGTCAGCCTTTGGGCCTAGCTTGTCTACGTTCAATTTCTTGACGTAGGCCAAGCAACCCCAAACCCTGAGAAAGCTAATCTTGGGACGTTTCCCAAACCACATCTCATATGGTACTTTCTCAGCTGACTTGGTTGGACAATTATTTAAGGTAAGTGCGGCAGTTTGCAACGCGTAACCCCAGAAGCTGACATGTAGGTCGGTTCGACTCATCATGGATCGCAAACTGTCTAACAGAGTGCGATTCCTCCTTTCGGACACACCATTATGTTGTGGTGTTCCGGCCGGTGTGAGTTGTGAAACAATTCCACAATCTCTAAGATGAGCGTCAAACTCGTGGCTCATATATTCGCCTCCTCGATCGGATCGAAGAGTCTTAATAGTCTTGCCGAGTTGATTCTCTACTTCATTTTGGAATTCTTTGAACTTTTCAAAGGCTTCACTCTTGTGCTTCATTAGATAGACATAGCCATAACGGCTAAGGTCATCCGTGAAGGTAATGAAGTAGGGAAAACCACCTCTTGCAGGAGTGTTCATTGGACCACATACATCGGTATGTATTATCCCCAATAAATCACTTGCCCTTTCACTCGTTCCAGTGAAAGGCGATTTGGTCATCTTGCCTAAAAGGCATGATTCGCATTGGTCATATGATTCAAAATCAAGTGACTTAATAATTCCACTTTCGTGGAGTTTCTTGATGCGATTTTCATTTATATGACCAAGTCTGCAATGCCATAGGTAGGTAGGATTCAAGTCGTTAGGCTTGTTCCTTTTAATATTTACGTTATATACCTCATGATCCTCATCTAGTATGAAAAGACCATTTTGGTTTGAAGCTTTTGCATAAAGTAAACCGTCACGATTAATAGAACACATATTTCTTTCCATAAGGATGGTAAAACCATCATTGTTCAAAACAGATATGGAAATAATATTTCTAGAAATAGCGGGAATACAATATACATTATTTAAAACTAAGACCATCCCGGATGGTAGTTTTAAATCTATCTTGCCCACGGCAACTGCAGCAACCTTTGCTCCATTGCCCACCCGCAAGTCCACCTCTCCCTTCCGAAGAGCTCTACTGTCCTGTAGTACCTGCATATTTCGACAAATATGAGAACCACATCCTGAGTCAAGTACCCAAGTAGAGTTATTAGAGGTGATAAAAGCTTCAATAACGAATATACCTGCCGGAAGAGTCCCACTCTTCTTGTCTTCGAGGTACTTCTTGCAGTTCCTCTTCCAGTGACCAGGTGTATTACAATAATGACACTGGTCAGTCTCCTTAGGACCTTTAGCCGGAGTTTTGGAAGTCTGGGCCTTGACTATTTTGATAGATCCAGTCTTGGCCTTTCCCTTCCATTTCCCCTTGCCTTTCTTAAAGGCCTTCTTGTTCTGAATCATCAGAACAGAGGGAGTAGGGGTAGAGCTCTTCCCACACTTCAACGCAGTATCAGCCGTGCTGATCATGTTATGCAACTCCGATAACGATTTATCGAAGTCATGCATGTTGAAGTTCATGACAAAGTTACCAAACTTGTCAGGAAGGGAACGGAGGATTATGTCAACGGCCAAATCCTTGGAAAACTGAGTTCCCAAAGACTCAAGTCTCTCGATGATCCCAATCATCTTGAGAACATGAGGACTGGCCTGTTGACCATTGGATAGTTTGCAATCCATGAGGGCACAAACAGCTTCGTACCGCTCATTTCTTGCCCGCTTCTGGAACATCTCTTCCAGTCTGCAGTACATGTCATATGCTGCCACATTTTCGAACTGAATCTGAAGATTCGGTTCCATGTTGGCTAGCATAAGACATTGCACATCCAATGCATCATCCACGTGTACATCATATGCACTACGTTCTAGCTCATCGGCATTATCTCCGGGTGGTGGAGGAAGTTCTTCCTTAAGAACATACTCGACTCTCTCGTGCTTGAGAACGATTCTCAAGTTACGAGACCAGTCGTTGAAGTTATTGCCATTGAGTTTACACTTCTCAAGTGTAGATCGGAGTGAATTTGAAGTTGATTTCTTAGCAGTTGCCATCTAAAAACATGCGAGTATGAAACGACATTCAGTTTAATTTATATGTAAAACATACGATACAAGTAAAGCATGCTTGAAATAATAATACGAGTACCAACAACCCCTCGAAGTGTACAAGTATACCAAGACCCCATGGACTTGGGTATGAGCGGCACACGCAATCATCCTCATAGTCCAATCCATGGGTAAGTCCTACTAGACTATCATATATTAATCATCCAATGATTATATATGACTCTTGGCGTCTATCATTAGTCGTTTTATGACACTATAGACTTCTTTTGCCAAACGGGCCGGTTCGATGGGCTAACCTGTAGCCACGTTTTAAGTAACCTTAGTTCACCATAAAGGGATGGATTACATTTGCCGGTTCGATGGGCTAACCTGTAGCGCATGTAATCCCATTGCCTCCTATTCCTATGAATCAAAGTGCCCATCTAGGGATGATCCACCCGAAACGTAGGAAAGTTTGACAACTTTGAACTTAGGTTTGGCAAACACTTAATTATAACGTGGAGGGGTTTAGATTAAACATGTAATCCACATTTCATGCATATCACAAAAGGTGTACATATACGTCAAGAAAATATATGTAAGCATGAAACATGACATGAATAATAAACACTTTAAAGGGACGTGATATGGCCTAAAGAACATTAAATAAAACTAGTCTAACTAGTTCTAAACTAAGTCCTTGGTCTCCGTCTTCTTGGACATCGCCATGCTCCAAGTCCGTCTCTTCATGTCTTGTTACATAATCAACTTTCGCATTAAATGGCACATGCGCCGCGAAAAAGAAATAACAATACAAGAATGTAAAACGACACATGCGTCGTATTTCAATATCAAGGACAGTACGCAGACTGTATTTCGAATAAATACTAGGCCATATCAAATCCCCATTCCATTCAGACTACAGTTTATATATGCATAACACATTATACATAAATCACATAAACATGCTAGGAATGGAATAAAACACACAAGCAACACACAACTCACACACATACTCACATTCAAATCATGTGAATCATAGTCATATATGCATATCATAACCTTTAGTTTGTCCAACAACTAACATAGCCAATTATCGGAAGTTTTACCATAACTTCAACATTTTGAACTAATAACCCAATTACATTCAAAGAGACTTAGCATAAATTTAAGGTTTGAAATTCATAATAACTCAACCACAAACTTCCTTTCGATACTCAATTAAACAATTTAATTAGTACGATAGGATAAAATCAACACTTTGACATACATGCTAACTTTAAACTATTTTAAACTTCTCAAAGAATGTTTTGGACTTATAAGATTATTTCCAAAACAATCTCTAAATCACCCATAACAAACCGAAAACGTCCATAATCATCAAATGACTTTGGACTTAATCGATTCGTTTTGTTTCAAAAACATCGGGCGAAGTTATAGTCCATCGTGAGCTCCATCGTGAGCCATAGCTCACGATGGAGCCACGATCAAACGGGGACAGGGGGGTTGCCAAGGCAGTCCGCGCCCGGACAGGAGCTGCGGACAGGAGCTGTCCAGGGAACAAAAACGCGCGGACGCGCGGTGGGGGCTTCCAGGGGCGCCTAAGGACGCGTCAAGGGAAGCAGATCCATGCTCCGGGCCAAGGCGTGCCGTGTCCAGGGCATGCCGAGGGTGCGCGTTCCAGGGGACCCGCGTCCTTGGCTTGCCGAGACAAACGCGCATCCTTGGTTTGTCGGGGAGGGTTTTCCGAAACGAAAAATTGGCTACGGTTCATATATCGACATATATACTATATGGTACTACTTTAAACACTTCTAGAACATGTTAAACGTGTAATATAGCTCATGATACCATGTTGGAATATCCCGGGGTTGCAAGACACAATGAACTACGTTAGTTCATATGTCTAGAAAACCCTAATTCGTTGATCGTTAGAACTTACACAATAGAACTAGCTCATAGAAGTATATGTTTAAAGATAGTGTGAATATGCTACAACTAACATAATCAAAGAGTGTGGCTACAAAGATATACCTTTGAAGCATGAGCGGAAGCTATGTCAATCTTTAAGCGCTTATCCCCACACCTTGCTCCTTTGCTTTCTCTTGGAGAAATGTCTATCACCAAGGTGATATGAAACTACTATGAAATAGTCCACACCAATACCTTAGATAGCAATAAGACACACTTGGACTAGTGTGTGTTATTGAGGAGTATGTAGTCTTTACTACTATAGCAAAAATGTAGAACTAGTTCTACACTCTACACTTAGAGGTTTGCTAGAGGGTTGAGGTTGAAGATGAAGTGTGTTTGTTTGTGTTCTCTAGCAAGAGATGTGCAAGACTTAGATTGATTTCTTCACATTCAATATCATCTTATGATATAGAATGGATGATGAAACATATTGCACACTAAACAAACACATTAACCATCCATATGGTTAATGCCTCTTGGTCCATGGAAGATGCTCTTACAAGAGTTCTTCCCAAGGGATACAAAGCCTTCCCAAGGCATAAAGTAGCCACCAAGATGTCAACTCCTCATAATGATGAGATTAGTTAATTAATCTTAATTAATTAATTAAATCATATCTTGTTTAATTAATTCATTAATTAATTAAATCATTTCAATAAATGATAATATATAAATATATATCTCACATATATATATATACATAAACCCTAAATGGTGCGTCCGGAACTAATTCCGGGCGCACCATCGGTTCGGTCGGGACACGATCTCGATCGAACCGAAATTCCTCAATATGGATCAAATCCCTTATTCACTTTCGGGTCACTACTCGAAAGTATCTTCGGTAATTGTTATGTGTGTGACCTCATAGCCCGAGTAACGAAAGCATCGGGATTCAACGTATAAGACCGTATACTCGAATCCCGAAGATCATCGTGAGAGCCTAGTCTGCCATTCGATGACCCCCGGCATTATCTCGGGTGAGACTACTGATAGTTCAGATAACTATCGGTTGTTGAACCGTATATATAGATGATATAGTTCACGGGCACTAATCGAGGAAATTGACACATCAATTTCCAACACCTGGGCCACTCTTCTCTTATTTATTCTCCCCCTACTCACATCAAATTGAGACTTCCCCTTCTCATTTTCCTCATCACTTGAATCAACAAGTTTTCTTTTCTTTGATGAGGCAGGTGCATCAGTTTTCCCTTTTTCAGGCCTTTTTCCCTTATCAGTGGCCTTAGGGGGCTGAAACAGCAGCCTTACCAGATGTTGAAGCAGATGGTTTGGCTTGAGAGGTTTCCTTCTTCTTGCCTGAGATAGGTTCCTTCCCCTTAGTAGTTTGCTTCTTTTTCTTAGCCTTATCAGCCCTCTTCTCTATCTCATCAAGAGTATCATTCAACTCCTCTAAATCAGAGGGTTCTGCTCCCTTCATACTAGACCTGGTTCTTCTTCTATCCACACCAGGTTTAGAGGATACAGCCTCTACATCATCACCCTTCTCTACATTCACATTCTGTTCAACCTCCACATTTGTTTCAACAGTTGGAGGCACATCATCTACCCTGGATTTTCCTTTTGAGGACATTCCAGGTTCTCTATCAACCCTCTTAACTCTAACAGGTTTCCCCTTTTTCATCAAAATTCTCTTCTTCCTAGTGAAGACCTGTTGGGTTTTAAGAGTCTCCAACACACTAGCCATAGTGGCATCCTCAGAGTTCACACCCAAATTATCCCCAACATTTTTATCGGATTTTTCTAAATTCTCAGAATCAATGGGGATAGATCTAGTTGGTTGCTTATTCGAACTACTTGAAACAGGTATAGATGAACATGCATCAACATTAGGGTTCATGGGCATACCGTCATCTTTCCAAGTTAGTCGCAAGATTGGTTCTTTTACAGGCACCTTTTTCTTCGCTTTTTCAGCCTTTTCTGCTTCTGCCCGTTTCTTTTTCTCAGCCTCTTCCATAGCAACTCTTACAGCCTCTGCTTCTTCCCTTCTGGTTGCCCTGAGAGCCTCGGCTTCTTCTTCCCTGGCAGCCCTAATCTCATCCTCGGGTGTGACCATTTGCAGCGGAACAGCTTCGAAGAAGGTTTTTGCACAGAAAGGAGTGGAAGGTCGTCTTTTTGGTGCCATTGCAATTGCTAGGGCTGTTGGTTTCTTCTGATCAGAAAGATTTTGATTTTGGAAGAGACGAAATTAGGAAGGAAGTTGTTTTTGGTAATAATGGTGAATGGTGTTTGAGAATCCAACCGCCTTCCTTTTTGAATCATAAAGCTGTCCAATAACTGACACGCAATTAATTCCTTCAAACTAAAACCGCCAATTTTGTAACTTTTGTACCCTCGTGGTCTCTGTACCAGTTGTTATAACAAATGACCACTAACAGTTATAACAACTTTTGATCTTGAGATCATTCCTCCATGACACACAACCCAAGGGCTGTTCTTAGATACTCAAATTGATTTATATCTAGCCCTTTGGTAAATATGTCAGCTAATTGTTTGTTAGTAGCAATATGCTCTAAGTGCACAATCTTCTCTTCAACCAATTCTCTAATAAAATGATGCCTTATATCAATGTGCTTTGTCCTGCTATGTTGCACTGGATTTTTGGAGATGCTTATAGCACTCATGTTGTCACAGTAGAGAGTCATGGTGTCCTGGTCAATTCCATACTCTTTTAACATTTGTTTCATCCATAGCAACTGTGTACAACTACTCCCAGCAGATATGTATTCAGCCTCAGCTGTGGACAAGGACACTGAGTTCTGTTTCTTGCTGAACCAAGAGATTAGATTATTTCCCATAAAGAAACAGCCACCTGAGGTGCTTTTTCTATCTTCAAGATTTCCTGCCCAGTCAGCATCACAATAGCCAATTAGACTATTCCCAGTGTCATTTGTATAGAACAATCCATACATGTAGGTCCCTTTGACATACTTGATAATCCTTTTAACCAAGGATAGGTGACTTTCTTTAGGGTCTGATTGATATCTAGCACAGACTCCTACAGATTGAGTGATGTCAGGCCTACTGGCAGTGAGGTACAGCAAGCTACCAATCATACTCCTATATAAACTTGAGTCAACACTTTTCCCTTTTTCATCCTTGGTGACTTTTATGTGAGTAGCCATAGGAGACCTTTTCTCTTTAGCAGATTCCAATCCAAACTTTGAAATGATATTCTTGGCATAGTTTGCTTGGTTCAGGTATATACCTTCTTTCTTTTGATAGATTTGAAATCCAAGAAAGTGTTTCAGTTCTCCTACCATGCTCATTTCAAATTCTGACTCCATTTGTTGAATGAACTGTTGTACCAACTGGTTTGACATTCCTCCAAAGATGATGTCATCAACATATATTTGTGCCACAAGTAGTTTTCCTTTCTCTTTGTGTATGAACAGTGTATTGTCTGCTCCTCCTCTAGTATACCCTTGTTTCAAAAGATACTCAGTGAGTCTTTCATACCAGGCACGTGGGGCTTGCTTTAATCCATACAAGGCTTTTTTCAACTTGTACACATGGTCAGGATTGTTGGGACACACAAATCCTTTGGGTTGCTCAACATACACTTCTTCTTGAACAACTCCATTTAGAAATGCTGTTTTTACATCAATTTGATACAATTTAATCTTTAAATGGCAAGCAACAGCAAGCATGAGTCTAATAGCTTCAAGTCTGGCTACAGGGGCAAATGTTTCTTCAAAGTCAAGCCCTTCAACTTGAGTGTACCCTTGGGCAACAAGTCTTGCCTTGTTTCTAACAATGTTGCCTTGTTCATCTTTCTTGTTTTTGTAAATCCATTTTGTTCCTATAACATTCAACCCAGGAGTTCTAGGGACCAATTGCCATACCTCTTGTCTTTCAAACTGGGCTAACTCTTCTTGCATAGCTAGTATCCAGTGTTCATCTAGAAGAGCTGCTTTTATGTTCTGTGGTTCATTTTTGGACATAAAGCATGTTTCACCTAACATTCCAGCCATCTTCTTATAATCCACTCTATCCTTCTTTCTTGTGATTCTTCCTTCATTAATGACCCCAATAATAGCTTCTTTTGGGTGATACCTTTGGATACGAGCAGGTGGTTCAACACTGGCAGATTCAGTATCTTCAGTATCATCTGAGACTGAGGAAGTATCTTCTTCAGTATCTTCTGAGAAAGATCCTCTTTCTTTATTAGGTGTATCCCTAGTTTCAATAGGTATGGCATCCACCACTTCATCTTGTATTGCTTCATCCATTATTTTCACATTTATGGATTCCATAATAGTGTTGGTTCGAATATTAAATACTCGAAAAGCTTTACTATTTGAGGAGTATCCAAGGAAGATGCCTTTCTCTCCTTTTGCATCAAACTTCTGCCTATGTTCTCGGTCAGTCAGAATGTAACATTCACTGCCAAAAATATGAAAATATTGTACATTCGGCTTTCTCCCCCTCCATATTTCATATTGTGTTTGCAGTGTGCCTGGCCGAAGGGTGATGCGATTGTGAATATGACAGGCAGTGTTGATAGCTTCAGCCCAAAATTTCAAGGGAACATTCTTCGCATGTAGTAATACTCTTGCCATTTCTTGAAGAGTTCGATTTTTCCTTTCCACAATACCATTTTGTTGTGGAGTGATTGGAGCAGAAAATTCATGGTGAATTCCTTGAGAGGTACAATAGTCATCGAATTTGCTATTCTTGAATTCTTTACCATGATCGCTCCTGATGCGAATGATCTTGACTTCTTGTTCATTTTGAACCTGGGTTGCCAGCTTGTAGAATGCATCAAAACACTCAGATTTTTCACGTAGAAACACCACCCATGTGTATCTGGAATAGTCATCGACTATCACATATGCATATCTTTTTCTTCCAATACTTTCCACCTGCATGGGCCCCATTAGATCCATATGCATCAGTTCAAGTAGTCGATCAGACACCACTTGTTGTAACTGTTGGTGAGACACTTTCACTTGCTTGCCAACTTGACATTCAGAACATTGAATTGTTTGAATGTTTAGCTTAGGGAGTCCTCTGACCAGTTCTTTTTGAACTAGTTTCTGGAGATTTCTATAGTGAGTGTGCCCCAATTTTTTGTGCCATAACTCTGCTTCATGAGTAGTATGACAACTTAAGGCCTTCTGTGTTGGCCATTGATAACAATTGTCACTGGATCTTTCAGCTTTCATAAGCAGATGGTTATCTATGTCTCTTACTTCACAAGCACTCTTGCTAAATTGTACATCCATACCATCATCGCACAGCTGGCTGATACTGATGAGGTTGGCTGTTAGACCTTTTACTAGCAACACATTGCTTAACTGTGGTAGGCCAGGGACATCTAGTACACCTTTTCCTACAATTGTTCCTTTGGCCCCTCCACCAAATGTGACATGTGATTGCTTCACAGGCTTTATTTTTGATAGATAACTACTGTTACCAGTCATATGTCGAGAGCAACCGCTATCAAAATACCAACCTTCCCAAGTTGTAGCTTTCAGCGAGGTAAGGACAACATTTCCAATAGTCTGTTTCTTGGGAACCCACATAGTTTTTATTTTAGGTTTCCAAGTCCTTTTGGTATCCTGTGTATACCTGTTTCTTCCCTTACCATACAATTTGTAGCAATAAGGAGCTATATGTCCCTTTTTCCCACAGTGATAACATCTCCACTTGGGTTTAGAGTTTCTCTGGTTGTGATGATATCCTTGATCTTCCCAATAACCTATCCCACTGGTACTCTTATGGGGTCTTCCTTTTTCCAGTATTTCATCGAGAAGATTTGTGCTTGAGTTCATCATCTTAATACCTCTTTCCATAGTCTGGACCTGCCCATCGAGGACTCCAATCTTATCCTTAAGATACTTGTTTTCTTGAAGCAATTCCTTATTCCTTTCATCACTTTTGCCTTTCTCTGTTGTGATAGCAAGATAGGCCTCAGTTAGTTTAGTCCAGCTATGAAACATTTTCTCATAGTCAGCCACCAGTTCTTCATGAGTGATTTCAGCCTCTTCATCACTGTCGTTCCCGTTGTTATCAACAACTGGTTTCTCCTGATCAGGTACATTTGCTATTGTGATGAAAGCAATTACCTCATCATCATCTTCTTCATCATCTGAGTCATCAGAGAAGGTGGTGCAATAGTTCTTGTGTTGCCTTCTAAAAAATGTAGGACATTCTGATTGAATATGTCCAAAACCTTCACATGCTCGACATTGGATGCTTTTTCCCTTGTTTCCATTTTTGTATGTCGAGCTACTTCCCTTTGAGAATTTGTTCTCACCTCCTTTGGAGAACTTATCTTCTCTTTTTTCTCGGGACCCTTGGTATTCTTGAGAATCATTTCCTTTCTTGTTGATACGTTTAAACGTTTTATTGAAATTTTTGACCAGCATTCCAATCTGCTCAGTAAGACCAGGGCTTTTCTCCATTGAGGATTCTGGTTTTGAGGTAACATCCTTACAATCAATCTTGAGAGCTAGACTCTTGTTCCCTTCATTTTCAATGTTGAGCTCCTTCTCATAGGTATCCAAATTTCCAAGGAGAACATCTAGCCGATACGTGGTCAAGTCTTGAGCTTCCCCTATTGCCAGAACTTTTCCAGCAAATCTAGCTGGCAGAGATCTAAGTACTTTTCTGACCATCTTTTCCATACTTATTGGCTCTCCAAGTGAGGCGCACTCAGTGGCAATTTTGGTCACCCGAAATCCATATTCCTTGATGGTTTCATCGTCTTTCATTTTCATGGATTCCCATGTTGATGCCAATTGTTGTAGACGAGCAATCTTTACTTGGGTTGTTCCTTCATAGGTATTCTGTAGAATGTCCCATGCGTTTTTGGCCACTGTTTCCATGGTAATCAGCTCGTAAACATTCTCGTCAACACATGAACCTAATGCATTCATGGCTCGATTATTTGCCAGTGCCAGATCCGACTCATGATCGGTCCATTCCTCTTCGTCTTTCAGCACAATTTGACCATTAACTATCTTGGTGGGTGGTTCCCATCCTTTTACAACCACCATCCATGTCTTTTTCTCAAGTGACTTGAGAAAGATTGTCATCTTGTTTTTCCAAAAAGTATAGTTACTACCATTTAGATCTGGTGGTCTGAGTGATTGATTCGAGTGTGTCATCTCGTTGTGTGAACAGTATGGATCTTTGTGAACTCTGTATATCGAGCTTTGGCTCTGATACCAATTGTAATTTTACTCTTCACACCGTGTGTTATTCCAGTTGTTATGACAATAGGTTTAACAGATATAAAACAAGTATTTAAATCACGCACCAGAAATGGTAACCCAGTTCCGTGTCAACACACGTACATCTGGGGGGCAGCCTGCCCAAGGGAAAAACTCCACTATATAAAAGGTTGCTTACAAGGAGGGACTTACTAGTATGCCCACATACTCTCTCTCGCCCTAACTAGGCCTTTTAATATAGGCTTCCCTATACGTCTATAAGATGGTTTTTCAAACTTACAACACCTCACTGTTGCTATAGAATAGCAACTGTACAATCAGTATAGAAGCTAGATAATGCTTCTATACAAAGACACCTAGAACACTAATACAAACCTTCGCTTAAAAGCTCTTGGGTATGTATATGAATACAATCGAATAAAAGTGTGTCAGACAAGTGTGATACACTGTCTCTATATATACTAGGCTGTGGCTCCTCAAATGATTAATTCAGTCAATCGTCAATGAATGCTTGATTGACAAAGATTCGCCTATTAAATGCTTAATTGCTTGACTTTGTCCGCAAAGGATCCGCCTATTAAATGCTTGATTGCTTGACTTTGTCCGCACCTTGATTGACCAAGATCTTCTCATTTAATGCTTAATTGCTTGCCTTTGTCCGCACCTTGATTGACCAAGATCTTCTCATTTAATTACGAATTAACTTGGCCTTTGGTGATAGTCCGTATCATTAACTTCTCTGATTTAGCATTAATCACTTTACGGATCTTCTTAGAGGAGCTGGTTCTTGATTAATCTTTTGGTCCAATGCATATTTGAATATAGCCTTATTAAATGCATTGTTGTTAACACTTGGCTTAGTGAAAAACTTCATCCAACACGTACATGCTATGTACCATCATTGTTGATAACACATGGTCTAACTCGTACATGCTATGTACCAACAATTATCTTTCAAAATAATGGTATGTAATATATTATTCATATTGTCCAAAACTATTCTTAATTATATTTTAAAAGTTGTTTAATCCAGATTTTAATGATTCCATTTCAATGATTTAAGTTAGTTGGTATTGAATAAAATTTGAATAAAAACATTACATGCATATTAATATACTAGTCTTTACATCATGAAAGTTATTAATTAATATAAAATATATTATTAAAAGAGAATTCATAATATTACAAGTTGATAACATTCTATTATTTTAACTTAGAATAATATTATAAAATAGATAGATTATGACATAATCAATGGTTTGTTACTAAGAACAGTATATTTTTTTTAATACTCGACACGTTTTAGTATATAAGAACAATATATTTATGGGATCTTGTGTTTTTATGCATATATTATTTAGGCTTAATTTCATGTGGGCACTTAAATTATTTTTTAATTCCCAAATAGGCACTTGATGACCTTTTGTAACAAGTAGGCACCTGGATCCCAAATAGGCACCTGAATTATTTTTTAATTACCAAATAGGCATCTGAACTTTTGTTTTTCACAAAAATTTTTAATTTCTCATATTTTAAAATTTTAAAAATTTCTTAACCCAGGGCAAGTTAGTCATATTGAAAATATGACTTTTTAGAGGCAAAAAATTTCAGAATAATTAAGATTTTAGACGCCAAAAATAAAAAATCACAACCTACCCCCGCACCCACCCACACCCCCACCCCCACCCCGACCCACCTGCGAACAACAACAGCCCCCCGACCTCCCCCCTCCACTTGCGAACATCAGCAGCTACCCAAGCGAACATGTGGTTTTGGTTTAAGATTAATGGTGGCCGGTGGGGTTTGGAGTAGGTTAATATCTTGAGATTAAAAATGACGAGTTTAAGCAATTAAGGCACTCTTCAATGAAGTTGAGTCCTACGTAAATCATAGAGGGGATTGTTTTGGCTAATTGCAGAGGTCGGAGGAATTTTTTATGTTAGAAAGTGACTAACAAGTAACAAACATATCGGATCGAGAAATTTACAAAATTGGCCCGGTTCACAACACAAGAAGAGATGTTTGGTGATGAATTGAGCAGATTGCCCCGCATTATAGTGGTGGTGGTGAACGAAGATGATGGCGACGATGGTGAAGGAAAGGGGTGGGGTGGGTGTGGGGTGAGATGAGATGAAAGGTTGAAGATGATGTTTTTAATGAGGTTAGGTTAGTTTATAATTAGGTTGAGTTAGTTTTAAGTGTAGTTTGACTAGTTTGCCCTCTATTTAATATTTTAAAATCTGAAAAATTAAAAAAATTGTGCAAAAACGAAAATTCAGGTGCCTATTTGGGATCCAGATGTCTACTTGTTATAAAAAGGTCATCAGGTGCCTATTTGAGAATTAAAAAATAGTTCAGGTGCCCAGATGAAATTAGGCTAATTTACTGTTTGCCCCCTATACTTTAAAGTTCGTTCCAGATTGCCCCCTATTCTACTGGTTGTTTCAGAGATGTCCCCTCAACCATTTTTTGCTATTTTCAACAATGAAATAACTATTATACCCTTACCACTATTATCAAGTATAAGGGGCAATATTAATTATTTTACATAATTAAAATTAAACCCTCACCCCATCTTCCTCAACACACCCCACCCCCACCCCCTTTTTCTTATACAAGCCCTGAAACGCTCCTCAAATGTTTATTCATAGGATCTAAAACTAAAAGTCCTGTTGCTTCAAGTTCAAAGAGAAGAAACGCTCCTCAAATGTTTCCTCATGAATTGCATTACACAGCAAACAGAGCAGCTGAACAAGAATTAAAGAAGAAAACTTTCTTGCCTTATAAGCCTCGCTTTTTCGGGAGGATACAATTCAATCCTGCAATTGCTATGGCTTTCCTGTTTACAACTGAATTTCATCACCATTCGCTCTAATAATGATACTCCTTTATATTTATTCATTTTTGTTGTATAGAATATTGTTTCTTCGTGAACTTAGTTCAATTAACAAAATTATAAACAAACGCACCAAAAAATCAAATAAAAATCCTACAAAATTAACAAAAATATAAACAAACGCACCAAAATTAATCGATTTTGAACCATTCAGATTTGAAAAATTAGAAAGCACACAAAAATTAACAATTTCCATAAATTTTGAAGTTAAAAAATCGCAACTCATATCTGAACACTTAACATTCAGATCTGAAAATGTGAAATCAAGCGATCAGGAGAGCGTTCCGCTGCGACTTCATGATGGATTTCTGGTGACGATGATGTTCGGCTTCGGAGTTAGAGTCGCAGGTGGGGCAATTCTCGTACCTCCAGTAGATGTCCGCGAGGAGGAAAAGGCAGAAGGGGACCATCGAGAGCATCGGTTTCAGGGCTTGTTTAAGAAAAAGGGGGTAGGGGTGGGGTGGGGTGGGGTGTGTTGAGGAAGATGGGGTGAGGGTTTAATTTTAATTATATGAAATAATTAATATTGCCCCTTATACTTCATAATAGTGGTAAGGATACAATAGTCATTTCATTGTTTAAAATAGCAAAAAATGGTTGAGGGGCATCTGTGAAACAACCAACAGAATAGGGTGAACTTTAACGTATAGGGGGCAAACAGTAAATTAGCCATGAAATTAAGGCTATTATTTAATACTCCCTCCGTTCCAAAATACTTGACTTCACGCTTTTCGAAACACAACTTCAATCACCAATTACTTTATATTTACATTATATAAAATTACAAAAAAATAATATTATGAAAGTATTTTGAAAAACGAATTCAATTATATCAATTTTATATTTTTTGGACTAATGAATATAAAGTAATTTGTAGTCAAAGTTTGACACGAATTCCCAAAACGTCAATTAAATTGGAACGGAGGGAGTATGTACTAACTAATATGATCTATATAAAAGTGAATATGTTTCCAAATATATTAACACATTATAAATTAATAAATAGTCAAAATTATTTCAATTTTTTTTAAAATAGTTGTTAATAAATTCAAGACGTCATTATTTAATAGTGAAACATTTGATAATTTAGAATAATTTACATATAACATTACATAATTTTTACTCCATCCATTCCTTTTTGATGGAGTCATTTGTTTTTCCACGGTCCCGGAGACACTATTTAAAACTTAAATATTTTGAGTTTTATATGCTTAAAAATTATAAAACGTTGATGTTTTAAAAATTCATATTAAAACAAATCTAACAAAATCCAAGATGACTATATTATTTCTTATTGACTAATGGCAATTTATGGTCAAAGTTTATAAAATTTGACTCAAAAAGTCAAAAGAGCTCCATCAATTAGGGATGATGGGAGTATATATAAAGAATAAAATACTAATGCATTATGTGATTTCATCCATAGTTCGAATTAAATTATAATTCTACTTTATCAACACATTACAAATCAATAAATTATCATAATTCTTTTAATGATTTTATTAAATTGTTCTTAGATACTTCAAGATTTACTATATATTATTTGAGAGTTAATTGATGGAATGGTCCCAGTAAGGGGAGGTCTAGTGCAGTTTGGTCTCCGAAATTGGAACGGTTCTGGTATTGGTCCTGAAAGTGTGTATAATGGGCATTTTGGTCCCTGGTCCGTTACATTGATTGTTTTCGGCTTGAATAGTGAAGTTTTGGGGCAAAAATGAAACTTTTGTGAAGTTGGTTATCTTAACGAAACTTGGAGGGGCAAAATGACTATTACCCCCAATATTTTGATACACTTTTTTCCTTTTTTTATTATTTTTTTCAACTTTTTCAATTCTTTTTATTTTTATTTTTTTCCCTAATAAAAAGATTTCAATTTTCGTAGTTGTTTTAGATAAATTCTCGGTTTTGGCAAACATGTTCGATTTTTTATTTTGATAGTTGTTTGCCAAAAAACTACGAAAACTCAAACCTTTTTTATTTCGAACATTTTTGCCAAAAGTCGAAACTTTTGTTAAAACAACTACCAGTATCGAACCTTTTTTACTAGGAAAAACAATCAAAAATATTTGAACAAAAAACCAAAAAAAAATTTGAAAAAAAAAGTGAATCAAGAGGTAATTTAGTCATTTCCCCTCAGTTTTATTAAGGACCAACTTCTAAAAAGTATCATTTTTGCTCCAAAACTTCACTATTCACGCCGGAAATCATCAATGTTAACGGAGCAGGGACCAAAATGCACCATTATACGCACTTTCAAGGACCATTTCCGAAACAGTGCCACTTTTGGGGACCAAATTGCACCAGGTCCCCACTTACTGGGACCATTCCAGCAATTAACTCTATTATTTGATACTAATAAAACTTTTGATAAAGAGTGATAACTATGACTTAGTATGACTACTTTGTTAACGATAATACACAAACTAACAAAATGATAACTTGACACAATCGTTAGTCACATTCCTAACAACATAACTACTTTGTATCGTGAGGCTCGCCAGACCACTTAAGAAGGCCCCTCGAATAGATAGGGGCCAAGTATTAGTATAGTGGGCAACATTGGCGGGCTAAGTGAACTCGAGAAGGGCCGCCCCCTGTTCGGTTCTTAAGGGGCCGGGCATATCCTTCCCGTCGTCCCGATGGACACGTTTAGTCGAGACTTGAAACATTTAAGGATAACATAAATTCTAAAGATAAGTTCTACCCACGTCTATTCATCTTTTACTCATCATTCATCTCCCTCTCATTCTCCCAAATGCTCAATTGTATAGAACCTTTTGCGAACCGGACCGAAATTCTTGCAAACTGGACCGAACTATTTTCAAACTGTGCGAAATACGCACGGAACTAGATAGGAGAAAACTTTTGCAACCGAGCCGAACTATTTGCTAACCGTGCAAAAACCGGACCGATCTCTTGCCAAACTTGTGAACTCGAGCCGAACCTGCAAATTGAACTACTCGGATGAGCTCTATCAAGATCATCAATCCAATTCGCAACATAAGGTTTAAATCCATATAGACCGAACTTTAACGTAACTATGCTTCTTATAGTTTAGTTCGTTTATAACCGTAAATGTTACAATGGGTTATCAACAAGACAACAACATGTAAAAACAAAACCAAAAAGTAGACTAACATTTATGGCCAACTTGCATTGCAACACAATCAAATTACTAAAATATGAGTATAAATTATAAATGACTATCAATAATGTAACGTTTAATGCGTGCTATGTCGGCATGATATATATGAGGTATATATATAAGCCCATTTTCATTTCTTCTACTCGTCATTTTCACTTCAAAACATATTCCATCACGGACCCTTATTGAAATTAACAAAACCAGTGGTGAACATGTTTGCGTTTCTTTTTCGGACAAACCAATAAAAATTATGTTAATTCAATTGATAAATAATAAACTTACAATAAAAAAGAGTGTGATACCTCAAATTACCATTGCTATTATTATTAAAAATTTATGAGATTTTACTCTCTAAAATTAATTAGTAATAGAAGGAGAGTAGCTCAAGATCTTATATATTGACCAGGGAGGACATCGACCTCCGATCTGGGATGTGCATCTCAACACTCCCACTCACATGTAACCCAATCTTCGGAGTAATTTACCTTGACCGAACAATTACGGCGGGGCTACACGTGCCTCATTAACTTGAGATTGTCTCATAATAACATGTTAATGAGGCACGTATAACCCTGGCGATGTTGTTCCGGAGATTGAGTAATTCCGGCGAGAAAAAATTCTGCCGATGAGTGAGTAACACGTGAGGAGGAGGAGGAGTGTTGAGATGCACATCCACATCGGAACTATCTATCAATTGATTTGAAAATAGCACGTTCATATAACTTTTCGTTCATTTCCGCCACAAAAACAGTCGACGTCCTTCCGAATCAATATAGATGATCTTGAGTTACTCCCTCTATGTCAACTAATTTTAAAATGGAACCTCATAGAATCTTAACTGTTATTTACTAATGGTACGAATTAGAAATATTATACAATATCAAACTGTAATTAAATTCTAGACGAAACGACGGGAGCCTAAGCTCCAAACAAACATCTTTTCTCCTCTCTGAAGTGTGCTGGATGAACACCATCGTCGCTTGAATTACACGAAGTCCTTGTAACTGCTGAAAACACCAAGAATAGTTGCTCAAAGCCACAAAATAGGGCAGCAAAAACCCATTAAACGGGAAATAAACCTCTCAAATAATTAGAACCACTTCCATTCACTAATTTTTATTTATTACGAGAGATCACAATTGCTATTTATTAAGTGATAATGCAATTTAATTTTTGAAAAGTGGCATAGGGAGATATGTAGGAAACATTCTCTTAAAGCAATAGGATGAGTAGTAAACTAGTAATTTTGTGGCACACAGATTTGGTATGTAGTAGGTCCGGTGATAATTTGCAGTGTGATGATATTCAATGGTACCCTACCTCTACACCGAATAAAATCAGCACAAATAAATTTAAACTGTGTTCCAAATTTCAATTCGTTGATTTACTTTCTCCTTTGGCTTTAGCTTTAACCACGTTACGTTGTTTGGTTGATTGAACATATTTCTGAGTTTTAAACGTTTTTCCTTTTTTATTTACAGAGTTCACGCCATTTAAATATTTCGTTGATTAATTTATTCTATCGCTAATTATCAAACAATAAAATTTATTTTTTAATCCAACGAATATATTGTGACAATAAATTTTTAAGATCTTTTTGTCATTAGTGTGTAATCGAAAAGGACCTGGTTTACCTGCTAAGCTATCAAGTAACAAAAATTACCCGAGTATCACTCGATAAGTGTACGAGCAGGTAAAGACCACGAGCTTTTTAATTCGAATAACGAGCGGGTTCAGAAAAATTTAATATTTTTATTAACTGAGGGAGAAATCCACTAAGGTAAAAGTACTTATTACCATAATTATTTCATATTGTACCTATAAATATGGAGCTATTGAATACATATATTTCGATCAATCAATTTAATAATATAATTATATTATTATGTTATCTTTTATATTTTATTGTTAAAAATTTAGGTAAATGAACAAGAAAGCATTACGTTTATCGAGTATGAATACGAACTCATTAATATATGAGTAGCCGAATCATCATCTTATCAAGAGGATTAGCTAATTTATATAATTATATGATGAGCTAATCAAAGAGCCGATGATAAAATGCTCGCCATTGGACAAATTAAGAGACATACGTGCATCTAATTGTTCCAAATTGGGATAGATAATCACAAGCAAGATCAGTAGATGAAGATAGATAAGATAATGAAGATAACTATTATCCATAATCTAGTAATCTTTTATAATTAATTAATCCATAGGATATACATAAGTCAAACATCCACGTTAAAAATGAACTTTATAATAAGTATTGAATTAAATTCTTGCGGAAAGCATATTCTTTTAAGGAATCTTTGTAGTATCTGATCAATTACACGTACTCCCTCCATCCCTAATTGATAGGAAAACTTTTCTTTTTTAGAAATTCCATAATTGGTTCCTCTTTTGACTAATTGTGAGTTAGTTGAGTGGAGGAAAAATTTGGATATGAGACAAATTCAAAATTTTATTAAAATGTGTGCAAAGTCAAACATCCCTATCAATTAGGGATGGAGGGAGTATATTTTTAGACATATATTTTTATATTGGTTATTTATAATATTTTTTAATTTCTGTATTTGTTAGCTACAATTGTGATTGTTAATTTAAAAAAAGTAAACAAATATATATATTTATTATTTGAAGTTATTGGCGTATAAGAAATTAGAACTAAACTTTATGTTAACTGAGACTCATATTTATATATGGCAAAAGATATCGGACATCACTAACGTTGATTTATTTACTACTGAACTTCACTTTCAATCCAAATACATCATTCATATTTTTAAACAGTGAAAAATTTTCTTACCAAAAACTGAAAAACGAGCGAGCCTCATTTCGTAAAACCCTAAAAATCTACCTAACCTCTCTCTCCCTCCCCCTCACCCTCATTTGTCACCACATCAACTTCCTCCCACTCAGAACCCTCAAAATCCCACAAAGGAAGCATCATATCATCACCATCAACTCACCAAATGCTCCTCCACTCAATATCCTTGATAGTTCAATAACTCGTGCAGATTAGTAGAATTACCAACTGTTCTTCCACCTGTTATACCACTTGGTTATAACAGTACGATAATCGAAAACAAAGTAGTAAAAGCAGCCGCAACGTAAATAAAACAGTAAAAAACACACAAAGATTGTTAACCCAGTTCAGTGCTCAGCACCTACATCTGGGGGCATCCCGCCCAGGGAATCCACTATACGCAAAAGTTATTACAAGGAGGATCTTATACGTATGCCCCACATACTCATCGCTCTAACCTAGACTCTTCTATAATGTCCTTAACAATTGTATCGTCCCGATACTAAACTACAACATCATTCCGATGCCTTCTTACGTCGTTGGTTCATCTTCAAGTAATGTCTATTACCAAACTCGTCTTCTTGTGCTCCAAGAAATATATTCTTCATATTGCATCATTAATTGTGAGATTTTCAACTCCTTATGGAAAATACAGACACCATCTATTTTAATACTTGTCTCTCATGAAAAAGTTCACCCAACTCACTGCACTAACAATCCTCAATCGCTCCAAAACATCATCATTTTGATCAAATCGACAAAGCCCAAATTCAAATTGCCGATAACATTTGTTGTATCGGTATGAGGATATTCTATATGTTGGTGGATGAGGTCCATGATGAAGCTCGCTTGGCTATCTCGATGGTTGAGGAAATTGGATTAGGGTACAACATCGTTTGACGGTTCGAAAATAGGGATGGGAATTGGGTGGTTATGAAGGGTATGGACGGCATCGTTTTGGTGGTCGGAGTTGGCGTCTGCCATTTTTGGCGGTGAGTTCATGAAGTGTAATGAAAGGTCTTTGATAGAAATTGGGGGGCTCTAGGAAATAAGTCTATAATAATTAGTAATAATAATAATGTGTTGTGACTAAATTGCCCTTTACACTTTTATGCTTAAAAAAGAGATTTAGGAAAAATTGGTCGAAAATAGACGGCTTGCACTGTCTAAAAACATGAGTGATGTATTTGGGTCGAAAGTGAAGATCAATGATAAATATGGTAAATAAATCAAACGTTAGTGATGTTCGGTGCCTTTTGCCCTACATATATTCATATAGTCGATTGAATATATTATGCTAACAATAATAGTTAACTTTGTGATAATGATGTCTAAGATTGGCTACGAAGATAATTAAAAACAGCATGCAGGATGATATATATATAAAAAAAATTATTTCCAATTTCAAATATATTGTTGGATTATATTATGACGTAGTACTTGTTATTGATTGTTCCACTTATAAGACTCCAACGTGACTAAATAAACTATGCTGTGATTGGATCACTAATGTGCTAGCATTAATCTTAGTGGACAATTACAGGCCACACCGAATGCATGCACGTACTTACATTTATGTACCTTCTAAAAAAACAATATATGTATAGATTAATCCATTATTAATTGGGTCGTTCTATTTTTATAAGGTTGATATGTTATTTGATTTATGTAATGGAAATATAAGATATTTAATAAATAATTGGAGCATCATAAAACATTAATTATCTTGAAATTTTGAAGTTGTCTGCTGAATATAGTATTGTGTGAGCTTTAAAATGGGCACTGAACTTGGACTAGGGATGGGACATGCCAATTCAGCTCTGAGATTATATGCATATTGTAATGAAGAGAAGTCGTCATGTACGGGATTTTGTACTGGTTGTCTATATATCCAAGACTGTAATTTTCGAGCCAATTTATTCTTTCAATTATGTCGTTAGCGACCGTACACAAGTAATAATGGTGGATTTAGAATCGAATACCATTTATAAATTCATTATGAAGAGGACGTGTTCGAGCATATTAGATTATTAGTACAGGGTAATTTCACATGTTTGTAAAGTCGTCGAACTATACTTTCATGCGTTTGCGTTTGCGTTTGGCTAAATATAAAGCAAATAGTTCTTTTTGATGAACATGATAGAATAGAAACGAAGATGTGATCTTAGATAAGATGGTCATGGTCCAATTCCCTTGGCTTTCCTTTCCCCCTTGTTCCTTCGAATATTAGGTTTAAATTTTGTCAAATGTGCCCCCTCAGTTTTAATATTTTAAATTTTACTCTCTGAAAATGTGAGCACCTCACCAATGACTTTGACAATATCAACTGTCAATAACGCTTGTGCACAGAGTGAGTTAAGACAAAACTAACAAAAGAACACGCAAGATGGTAACCCAGTTCAGTGTCAGAACGACACTTACATCTGGGGGCAACCGACCCAAGGGAACAATTCACTATAGAAAGGAACAATTACAAGTAGGGACTTATATATAGGCCCGCATACCCAACGCCCTAACAATACTCTCCTAATACAATCTCCAAAGTTATCACTCAACAGTGATCAACTCGTCTACTAATAGATGTTGAACTAAACAATAAACCTCACTGTTAATGTATCGAATGGATACACCAACTATACATTCAGCCTTGAAGCACAAGAGAAAAGCTTCAAGTCACACTAACCTAGCACTTCTAAAACTTGATCTAATAAAAGCTTGTTTTGTGTTTCTAAGATCTATTTCTCTTTTGAGTTTTAGATCGGGTATATATAGCTCGGTGGAGGTCCAATCACACACGAAGTCTTCAACATATTTCTCCTAGCGTGTAGCCTTGAATCTCGGACATCCTTCATCTTGATGTTGTTTCCTTCTTTGAGTAGAACTCTATCTTGAGTAGAATTCTATCTTGTCACAACCCTTTGATCCTCGGAAACAATCTTACCCATAGCAATCTAGAAGATTCTATGTTTATCGTTTTGCCATGTCATCAAGATATACATCTTCACATGTTGTAGCACTTGCACATCCTTGCATCTTCATGTTGTGTTCGTTGGTGCACCACTTGGTTCATCTGAAAAACTTCTTCCAATTCATCTTTAATAGCACACGTACTAACACTCTCCCCATATTTCATCCTGATATCATCTTTGTTTCAAAGACTGCTTCCAAATCATGGAAACCCCTTAGTGAAAGAATGATGGAACGAATCTCCTGTCAAAAAAAGAATTTTGTTAGTTATAAATATAAATACGTGCACTATTAAGCACATTTTCAAGAGAGAACATGATAGTAAAAAAAATCAAAATAAATAAGGTGATTTGCCTTTAGCAAAAAACATTCCGCAATCTGCCTTATCTTGGATCTCGAAGCCATGCCGAATTGACGGTATGAGAAAGAGAGGGTGTCGCCCCCCATGAAAGCTCGGACACGTTGGTCATCCATGAAGGTGGCTAAATACTCGATCGGCATACAGACTAAGCCACATGAATGGAGAGGCAGTCCCGCGGACCTGGCATGTCACAAAGTTGGCAAAATATTATATTTAAGCTCCCCAGTAGAGAGTTGTACTCACTTGGTAAGATTACAAAACAATGTTGGTTTATGCTAATAAAAGTCTGATTTATGATCTGCAGAAACACAAGTGTGTTATAACGTTGTAAATTCGTAAGCCTGCTCCAAAATGCAACCTCTTCATGTCGCTAGAGAAGCACCCAACTCGTAAGCCTTCTCCAAAATGCACCTCTTCAGGTCGCTAGAGAAGCACTCAATTAGTAAGCCTTCTCCAAAATGCACCTCTTCAGGTCACTAGAGAAGCACTCAACTCCTAAGCCTTCTCTAAAATGCAACCTCTCCAGGTCGCTAGAGAAGCACTCAATTAGTAAGCCTTCTCCAAAATGCACCTCTTCAGGTCGCTAGAGAAGCACTCAACTCCTAAGCCTTCTCTAAAATGCAACCTCTCTAGGTCGCTAGAGAAGCACTCAAATCGTAATCCTTCTCCAAAATGCAACCTCTTCAGGTCGCTAGAGAAGCCCTCAACTCCTAAGCCTTCTCCAAAATGCAACCTCTTAAGGTCGCTAGAGAAGCACTCAACTCGTAAGCCTTCTCCAAAATACAACCTCTTCAGGTCGCTAGAGAAGCACTCAACCCCTAAGCCTTCTCTAAAATGCAACCTCTTCAGGCTGCTAGAGAAGAAACCAATATAACCGAAACATACGTTTCATGGTTAATTGATCTGTGCAATGTACAAGCAGCGTAATACTTCACAAAAGGATTACACAGTTGTACAGGGGGCAGGCACGGATTAACATAAAACAAAGGATAAGAGATGTATAAAACGAACAACAGAATATGACATTTAAGGATAAAATGTTCAAAACAAATTGTTCAAGATATTACATCACAAGATATTACATCACAAGATATTACATCACAAAATAGCACATCAATCTTTTTTAACCCATGAGGGCTTGAAGTTGTCAGTCTGATAGGCTTCAAGGATGGTTGGAAGATCAGGAAGAGCATCGGCGCAGGAGTTGGCGAACTCACCCATGATGCGTACCACCTGCATACCGAGGTAGACGTCCAACGCCTCGCTGTTAATGAATTCCTTCATGGTCTTGTCCACAGCGGGCTTCACGGACGCCATCGCCTTCCTAGCCTCAGCCTCATAGTTGGTAGCCTTTTTCTCCGCAGCAGCAGCCCGAGCTTCAGCTTGCTTCAGGTGTTCTTTCGCTAGGGCGCTCTGCTGGATGGCATCTTCCGAACTCGCCTTCAACTGAGCCAATCCTTTCTTCAGAAACTGCTTTGACATCAGAAGTCAATGACATCGTCTTCTTCTTCAAGTCCGTCTTCTCTGCAGTTAACGAAGTGACCTTCGCCTCACCCTCAGAGAGTTTCTCCTCCAGCTTGGCCACCTTCTTCTGAAGTTTGGGGAACTCTTTTAGCCCGTTCGCATAGTGATGAGCAATGGTGTAGCCTGCGTTCAGAGCCTGCGGACCAGGAAAGATTAAAAACTGCAAAGTTTGGATTTCACAAGAGGAGGAAAGGTCAAATACCTCGATGTGATGTTTCATCATCTTGGCAACCTCCAGCTGAATATCCATGGGCTCGTCCAGGGGCGTCCCGAGGGTCTTTACCATGTAAGGCTTGAGGGCGTGAAAGGCATCATTCACATGGGACCAGGCGAAATGCTGATCTACCACCACGCCACCAGGAAGGGTGTAGGGTGTTTCGCAATAGTTTACCCGAGAGCTCACCGTCCGCTCCTTGACATTGGGGGCAAAAGGAACTTGAGACCGTTGAGATGGTATCAACTTCCCCTTACCCTTTGAACGAGGAGAGAGTCGGGGTGGTGGAGATCCCCTCTTCTCCAAGTCCAGAACTTGTGAGGGCGCAGGAGGGGTAGGAGAGGGTAGATCGGTAACAACGTCCTCTGAAGGCTTAGAACCCTCGGCGGCCACCGTCACGCCGTTCCCCGAAGGAATGGCAAGAGGGGGAAGACCCACCCCCGCAGAGGAAGGAGGTCTTCTAGGCTCTATGGACTCCTTCACGGATACCACAGCCTTGGACAGTAAGGGGCAGCGAGAGCCCAGCATGGCCGCGAAATCCACATCGCTCGAGTCAAAAGACCTCGCAGCGGCCTTCAGCACTGGCCCTACAATAAAATACGAATCAAGTGGTTAGAGAAAACAAGGCTAAAAATCCTAAGGAGAGGGGACGTAGAGGGAAATAACATACCCCAAGACGTGTCTACCCCGGGGACGGATTCAAACTTCCTATTTGCCAAGTTAGCAAGGATGAGACAGCCTTCCTCACAAAAAAGGGGCCAAGGATAGGGCGTGGAAATGACAGTTCGGAGCCGGGCCACTTGGTCAAGTTCATCCCCCATCTTCTTAACTTTACGAAGACCCTTCTTTTGGTGGACTTTATCAACCCGAGTAAGGGGAATGTCAGGTCCTACTCCTCCTTTTACCAAACACCACTTGTCGTGCCATCGATTGTCAGCTAGACGTTCAAGACGAGGAGTGGCCAGGAAATTCATGGATTGTTTAGGAGAGAAGTATATTACCCCGCTGGGGGCACGGGCCATTTTATACATGGTGCAAAATAAAGGAAGGGTAGGAGAAATACCCGCTATAGAACATGCCACTTGGAAAATAGTCAAGGTGGCACAAGCATAAGGATGTAATTGACAGGGAGCGGCCGGAATAGTAGAAAAGAGATCGTTTAAAAAGTGAGAAAAGGGAGGCCGCATCCCGAAGTTGAAGGCTTCTATATACATGGGCGTCCAACCCTCATGATACTCAGTTAGGTCCTCGTCTTTGGAAGGAAGTCTCATATGAACCCGCCCCGGGATAGCGAAGTAAGTTCTAAATCTCCTAAGATCCCCGGAATTCAAATTAGACCAAGGTCGTTGAAGGAATTTGGGAACCTTACCTTGAGGGGCGGGGGAAGAGTCTGAGTCATCCTTACTCTTCTTAGCCAGAGGGGGCTCAGCGGTGGTCTCTTCCACCTCGTCATCGGAATCATGAATCTGACGTTTGCGCTTCCCAGTGGAGGACCCAGCGCCCTGGGTTGAAGTGTGCACCTGCATCACATCAACATCCTCAGATGTAGAAGATACAGGGACGACATCTGGAGAAAGGGGAAAAATACAAGAGGGAGGAGGACCCTCATTCAAAAGGGCGGCGAACTCGAGGTCCTCATCAGAGTCCTGGGGTTCAGCTCGCAGAGGTAAATGATCAGTAGAAATATGAGACAAGGGGTCATGCAGCGGAGTAATATGAATGGGATTAAGGTTAGACTCCGGGAGTATCGTAGTGGATACTCCGTGCGAGGATAACCATCGATAATGTTGAAGGACCTCGAGAGGTACACTTACCCGTTGTGTTTCTTCGACCAAGGTCGTCAACGGAGTGAGAGTAACGTTGTCCAGGCCGGTCTGAATGACGAGTTCGTCATTGGATTGGTACGCATTCTGATTTTCTCCCTCCATGTTAATGCCTACATAGAAATCGAAAAGTCACAAAATGGGCAGGAAAATCAAAAGTCAGAAAACCAACGGTTGTGCCGGTTCAAAGTCCCAAAACAATTGAAGAGAAATTGAAAGGTCACAAACAAGAAGATCATTCTAGTTATGAGATATCACGATTAAACAATAAGATTATACGGATTCAAGACGGACACCATCCTGCAATTCAACACTCAATACTGACAACAAATGCAGAATATTGACCAAATCAGGCAACTCACAGTGTGTGTTAAAGGGATGACAACAAATACAGAATATTGACCAAATCAAGCAACTTACAATGTGTTCAAGGGATGACGACAATTCCGAAACTTGCAAATGTAAACTAACAAGCAAAGGGAACAAAATTACAGTTTACAGTCCACTCATTAGCAAGAAAAGAACCCTAGCCTAAAGAGTACAGAATTATAGCATAAATCTACCTACATTTGCAGCAGAAGAACATCTATTCCCAAAGACAATTATGGGAAGAAAACACCAGAAAAGGGAAAATCAAAACTCGAAGGGACATAACTTGGCAATAGACATGATAATGAAGAGGAAAGTTGCATAAGAAGGGGAAGATACCTGGAAGAAAGTGTCCGATTGAAGGATGGAAGAATGTCGGAAAATGCCCAGAAATTCGATGAAGATTGTCAGAGAGAAAAGGTTGAAGAAGGTATGTAAGAGAAGAAGTAAATGAATGTACAAAAAATAAGCTTGTTAAGTACCTTTTATAGGAAGCCACGGGAACACGTCACCAATCGTCCACAGTCCAAACGCCTGACACGTGGAATAATTTCTGATGTCCCAAATATGAGTAAGGAACTGGTTCGTGAGTCCGGGATTTATCTGGTGAGGCTCGCTCATGAAACATGCGAGGTCAACCAGACTCGTTTAAGCACCTCACCAATAAATGGGGCAATGATGAGGCCCAATATTTATAAGATCCATAATTGTACTCACCCAGTACAACCAGATTCCTTCCAGCTAAGCCCACACGAGCTGGCCCAATTAAAGGCCTCGAGTTCTCTCTCCTGGTGTACTCCACTGTTGAGATCAGGCCAAGTGTCATCATCCTAGGGAGTGAAGGTACACCCTTTCTCTCTCCAGTACTCTATAAATAGTACTGTACTATCAGCCATTTGAGGTAATTCTAATCTTAATACTGAATACTATAGACTTGATATTTGACTCTCCCTTAAGACGTTATACTGACGTAAGCATCGGAGTGTTTGTGGTCGTACCCCGACCACACTTTCAGGTCGTAGAAGTTATTGACGAGGAGAACTGGCTTCCAAGGGGTCGGGAAGGAATATCAGCGGATTCCTGAAGAGAACCATTTCCACGAGGCTAGTTCATATTTCACCTAGTGTTAATCAAGACGTTGACTCTCCAGTTTCGAGACCGCAGAAAGTGTCGGACTCAATAGCAGAACTAAGAGACTCATCAACCATATCTACATAATTTGAAATAATTAGATGCCCAATAAAACATAAAAAATTAAATATTCAACAAGTTACGGAAATCAATTAATAATTAATTTGTTTAAATGAGTTGAATCAAGACATTTGTAGGAAGAAATGAAGAATAATGTGTGGCTTCTATGTCCACATATGTGGCTTCGCCGCTAGCCTCACATGATGTTAATCCAACAAACTAAATATGTTCCCACTTGTATTATTATTAATTACTAGTATAATTCCGTACGTTACTATACATGTATATATATAATTACTAATTTATACAAATTAAATTGTAATTGCCAACACTATAAACCAAATTATATTGCACAAATTTTATATTGATACATATAGTTCTTTATATTGCACAAATTATATTTATACATATAGTTCTCAAATTTCCATATATAATAATTCTCGATATCATTAGTCAAAATAACCATATTAATATATATTTAAATCCGACATATAAAATTGAATTAAATGGTAACTTTTTTTTATAGTAAATTACTATTACAAAATACTCATTTAAGGTAGCGCTTTTACAATAATGTGCTATCTAAGTGATACTTAGATAGCGCTTTTTATCTTAACTGGATAGAGTGTATGTTTCCAATGCTACTCAAAATCACGAAACTGTACTTATGTCACACTCAATATAAATTTCACTCCTAAAATTCATTGTTTTTATGTATGTATAACAAATCGGATAATAATGGGAGTTATTAGGTAGCACCTGACAAAAGCGCTACCTGAATGAACGCTCTTGGTAGCGTTGGAAAGAGCGCTAGCTAAGGATTATTTTAACTCCACCCAAACTAATTTTTGTAGCAGTGAATATTTGCCAAATTTCATAGTAATATTAGTAAGTAGAGAAAATTTAACCAAGAGTAGAGAATCTTCGTAGGGTCAACAATGTAAGACTTACCTAACAATGTGCTTCAAGTCTCTAGCCCACTGTCTAACGCGCTTTGATTTTTATCAACTTGCATGTGTGGGCCAATAACTAAGAATACCCATGATTTATTAGTATACAATTAACTTTTAATATATTTTCACATATCACGGATAACATACGAAATATCTTTATTTTTCCCAAGAAATCTTTAGAATTTCACGGTTTAGTTTTCAGTTTATCGCTGACAATCAAATAGAATGTGAATAACAAATTTTACTCTTTTTAAGAGAATTGGTGCTTTCTGTTTTGTCGGTATTTGAAACGCAAGACTTGACTCGGTAAAAAGAACAAAATTCTATGTTTTGGTAAGAGATTCCACGGTTGACTTCTATTACTTTGTTTTTAATTTCATTATAATAGATTTTTCACTTTTCTAAACTTAATTTTTATTTTATCAATTAATTTGTATGTAAGTTATAAAAAATATTATGATAATACTTTGAAAAATAAATTTATTTTATTAATTTTTTACACTTTGAATTAAAATATATTATCAAATTTGAAACGTATTCCAAAAGATATGTTAATTTGAAATGAAGGAACTAATGCCGTAATGATGGATAATTGAAGTCCCTATTTAACAAAATCGACTTTTAGTAACTTTCTTTTTTGATAATTAATATTAATACAACAAATGTTTACAAATTAGATATCTATTACAACCAAGCCTTACTAGCTGAAATGAACTTCACATGATTTCTTACAAAGACGCATTTATAAGAACTTAAACTAAGAACTATAAGCTGCAACCTCCGTTCATTATTGGATAGTGATATCCGTGATGGTGATATCCGTGATGATAGATGCGGATATCTGGTGGAGCCATAAGATGACACAAAACTATTAACAATAACAAATATCAATTCATACTTAAAAATCACCTAGTGTCACAAAATTGCTAGAATTTAGAAACCAAACTCGATGGACAAGAGAGGGAAGATAAAAGAAAACGGAAACGTAACATGAGCAGAATATAAACTCAAGGTTTCCTTGGTCATTGTCATTAATAGAACCATTTCCAGTGTCGACTATGGATCGAATAGATAATAAGTAAAGAAACCAAATGATGTAGTGTGTTGACATGAGCAAAAGAGAAACTCGAGCTTCTCTTAGTCAATGTCAGAGGTGGATATTTTTTCAATGTCGATTAGAAATCGACTGGATATGAAATCCTTAAAACTAAAATTTAAGAGGAGAAGTTCCATTAAAATTCGAATTTCCAGACTATAACAACTAGTGACACTAAAGTAACTATAAGATGAATTAATATGAGTAAAAAAACCTGAAGAACGGATAAGATTACCATTTCTAAGACGCGGTTGTATGTTACCTTTGTCCTTGAGATCGTAGAGTTGTAGCTTCCAGAACGTCCTCCATCGATCTTCCCGGGTATGCCACTCTGATCTATCCCATTTTTAAGACGAGGTTGTATGTTACTGTTATCCTTGAGATCGAAGAGTTGAAGTTTCCAGTAAGCCCGCCAGTGACCTTTCCGAAAATTCCATTCTGTCCCTGGATCAAAAGGAAATCCCCCAACTACTGCATCTCCCATAGAATCGCACTTATATGCCATTTGACGAAGTTCTTGATATGTATACGATGAACACTTCTCTGCGATTATATCCAATTGATCTTCAACGGCTCTGTAAAGACAATGCCCTTTCACCTTCATTTCATTGACAATCAACGCAAGAGCCTCAAGCTTCCTTTCCAATTTTCCACTTGCTACCATCCGATCATTGAATGAGTAGCTTTGTTCTTCTGTAATCCTCTCCGCTCCCTAGTTGCTTCTTCTTGAGCTCTCTTGGTGCTTTTGCTAGGTTTTGATTCTTGTAAATGTTCAATTTAAATGGCCAATGGGACACCAGCAAAAGCATTCTGTTCAGTTTTGTTAGTTTTATTAGGTGCCTGCTTTTTCAAAGCAGTTTCTTTATTCAGCAGCTGAGAGACTTCTCTCCCATGCCTCGAGAGCATCTCCTCACAGGGTTCATGTTTCTCTTGAGCAACAACAAGTTCAGCCATCTCTATCAATAGTTCCTCATCTACTCACTTGTGTTCTTATTTGGATATGCCTCTTCTATACTACCTAAGCTCTCATTAAGTTCTTGAAAGATTTTTAAACAGATGTGAACCTAAATCCGTTTCTTTGTTGAAACAGGGAGAATTTGTGTCTAAACCATCCTCAATTTGCTGTTCAGTTTTGTGTTTTTTCCTAATAGGGCAATCAAGATCTTCTAATGGAAAAGGGGCTATTTAACTCTAAATTCTCCCTCTTACGTTTCAATGATTTTGAAGATCGATCGGAAGTAGAATTATTGATAACATCAATATCAAAAGATGATTCAATTTCCATCATATCAAATAAAATATCCTTATTCCAGAATTCTATAATACTATTATATGAAGCAACGAGTGAGTACAAGTTTTGAGATGAGGATTTTCTAACCTTTTTGCAGCAATAATCTGTTGTTCTTCAAACAAATTTGAACAACTTTGACTTTCAATTTTGGTCCAAATTGAAAAGGTGTTCTTCAATTCGCCCTCATCAAAATTAGTAAGCTTGTTTTGACGTGTAGGATCAACAAAAGTAATATTTTTGGGGGTTATATTATACTTGAGTCTGGATTTGTGATGATTTTTGATGATTTTGTGAAGAACTTTTGATTTGGATTGAATTGATTTCATTAGACGGTTGGCTTTCTTACCGATGAGGTTGAGAGGATTATTTTAGTAACTTTTAAGTTCAAATATTATTGTTAGAATAAAGACGTCCATGATTATGGAAAAACCTTGAGTAGGGTACCTTATCTTTATTGTCAACTCATAAACTGATATTATAATTGATATAACATCATGGTACTCAATTATAAGCTGCAGATTGAGAAAAATATATATTGCTTTCGTGAAAAGTTGTTTGGACAGTTTTTTATTTACCTTCAAGTATTGTGTCTGATCTAACAAAATGATGCGTACTTTCGTGAGTTCGTAAGCAATATATATTATTCCTTCACTCCAATATAAATCAAATTAGTGAATTATGAAAATGATATGATAGAAATTTAATTTTAATCCTAAATCATATTATTTTCAATTTAATATAATTGTCTTGCTCACTTATGCAGATAAATTTTCAACCTTCAATTACTCTTAATTATATTACGGAGTATTAAAAATTTTAAAAATAAATATTATAAATTAGGTACCTTAAAACATGAGTTTAATTATATAAATTTTATTTTAGACTAAGTAATAATTGATGGTCAAAGGTCAACTTTAAGAAATTAAATACTCCCTCCGTTCCTAAATGATTAGTATATTTTGACTTTTCATGATCAACAAAACACGATTTCAAGCATAAATATCTCTTATTCTACATATGAAAAAATTATAAAAGTTCATAGTTCAAAAATATATTTTGAGACGAATCCAACAAGATATCATATGACTATATTTTTTTTATTGGTTAATGATAATTATTGATAAAAAATTTTAAATTTTTACCATGTAAAGTCAAAATGTACTAATCATTTAGAGACGGATGGAGTATCAGTTATAATGCAGTGGAGAAGTAATGTTTTCTACTCTCTACTTTTCTTCATTATTGTTAATTTGTTACTCTTTCAATCGTGTGTAACTCGATTCGATATGACGATCAATTAACAATTTCTTTTGTTTATAATTATCCATTTATTATTATTGATTTCATTTTTCAGCAACTTGAAATATTATGTTTACAATTAAGCATTAAAAATTTGTTTTGTTTTCGTATACTTCAGTAAATGGGTAACTGGCAGGTATGTGAAGATCGTCATCACACTTCTAAGATGAAATTTCATGTTTTGGGAGGACAACAAAATAAATGATCATAAATCAAGGACAAATTTTGAATACTTCACGAAATACCTCATATATATGAAATATTTCTTTTTGGTAAATAAGTGATAAAAGTATTTATACATTAATATTATAAATAACGAATGCATAAATTACTAACTAATAGTAGTACTATACAGTTATAGAAAATTATGAGACAAATTTTTTCAACAAAAATTTAAAGTCAAGACCTCTTGATGGAAAATTGAGTTAGATGTCACCAGACTATTGAGTCCAGAGGCAAACCTCTATAAGTGCAGTTTCGTTCAGTCGAACATGCATTTTTTACAAAAAAAAAAGTAAAATTCTATATGTTCATAAAAATAAATTGATATAAAAGTTTATATTTATGTTTATATTGTAATATATTTGAATGTTTCGAACACCCGTTTCAAAATATATAATATTTTGAACACCTATTTTATAATACTCAGATCCGTGATTATTAGGTCATCTAGCATATACAATAAAGAATTAATCTAAGAACAAACACATTGGATTTTTCCTTACCTAGTTTTCTCTGAGATATTAAGGTGAACAACATCAACATGATGACAAACAATTGGATAGAAACGACTTATCAAATCAAGCCAGGTAAGATTTTATGGGAAAGTCTTGTTGGATGAGCTTGTCATCATGTCTATCCATGCTCTCATTTACATTGCCCCATTCCCTCCTCCCACACACACAATTTTTTTCTTTTTGTTAAACGTACGTTATAGCGAATTTAGGTGTTTTAAATTAAAGCATTATATTTCCTGAAATATAGATTTAAAATATTAATTTTTACATTAATTTTTTATTTTAAAAAAATATATATATTTGATTGAACAGACACGAACAATAATATAGTTCCGCCCCCACACACTACCAAATTTAGACGTATTTATTTCACATTTATTTTAATTAATATAATCACTTCGTTTTTCACCTTTTTTTAATGATGATGCTATGCTTCATCGGAATCTTCTCTATTATTGATGCTTTTATTTGAACCAATAAAAATCCAGATAGACCTTTGAGTGCCATAATAAAGTGTGGTCATCCTTATGGTCACCTGCATAACATCATACTCTCATCTTAGGGGATGAACTTTCTAAATAATTTTTTAAGAAAAATCATAACAACCCGGTCCACCATCATGTTAACCCATCTACATAATTTTCTTTGTTTCGTTCCAAATAGTTACAATATTGTAGATTAAATTTTAAAAGTATTCCGAACATTACAGACTACTTCACTTAAGTGACAAATATTATCATTATGGAAAAATATGCAGTAATTGTTATTTTTAAGGATTATATCGCAACACTTAACTTTCTTTACTTTTAAGACTAATCTACAACCTTATAACTATATGTGTGAACCCAAAATACAACTTCCTTAAACAATCTCGAACCAAATAAATAATTATCACTTCCCACAACATACACTCGCAATTTGTAGTAATTTATATATATTCAATTCAACATTTATATAATATGATGGGTACTATCTATTATTTAATGTGACACGAGAAAATTTTGTGCACCATGATAGCTAGCTAGCCCTCCTATAAATATTCAACAATTTCATTAGTATCTAACAAATCAACCCAACTTCATACTATTCTAACTACTTCTCTTTAGTCTTTTCCCATTCTCTCAAACTTTTCAACTCTCAAATTCCTGTCCCAAAACATTGTCCAATTTCTTGAAATATAAGCTAGAAATGGACGGAAGTTGCACGGATGAAAGCACCACTAGTGAATCTCAACAAATTCCCCATACGCTGACTCACCCGGGGACGAAAACGTCCCCGGGAAGTCTATACCGGATGGGGAGTGGCACAATAAGCAGTAGTGTAGTTCAAGAAGCTGAAGGAGGCATCGAAGCCGAATCGAAAAAACTGCCATCTTCAAGATTCAAAGGGGTTGTTCCACAGCCTAATGGGAGATGGGGTGCACAAATATACGAAAAACACCAAAGGGTTTGGCTTGGAACATTCAATGAGGAAGATGAAGCTGCTAGAGCTTATGACATTGCAGCTCAGAGGTTCCGTGGCCGCGACGCGGTTACAAATTTCAAGACATTGGTTGATGGTGGTGGTGGTGGCGGCGTTGGTAATGAGTTTGAGGTGGAGTTCTTGAATTCTCATTCTAAGGTGGAGATTGTTGACATGTTACGTAAACATACATACAATGATGAGCTTCATCAAAGCAAAAAAAATTACGGAATGTTAACAAGAGTATGTAATAAAGATGGATTTAATGGATCTTTCGGATCGAACCAGGCTCTGATACCACGCGAACATTTATTTGATAAAGCGGTCACACCTAGCGACGTCGGGAAACTAAACCGGCTAGTGATACCCAAGCAACATGCCGAGAAGTATTTTCCATTGCAAGGTGGGAATATTTCAAAAGGGTTGTTATTAAATTTCGAAGATATGAATGGGAAAGTTTGGAGGTTTAGGTACTCTTATTGGAATAGTAGCCAAAGTTATGTGTTAACAAAAGGTTGGAGCCGGTTCGTCAAGGAGAAAAGTTTGCAAGCCGGTGATATTGTGAGTTTCCAACGCTCGACCGGACCGGACAAGCAACTTCATATCGATTATAAACCGAGAAATGTAATAACTCCGGTTCGTGAAGTACCGAGTCTTATCAAGCCGGTTCAAGTTGTTAGGCTATTTGGGGTCAATATTTTGGAGGCACCTCGAGTGGTGATCGATGGTGTTGATGTTTCTTGTAGTGGAAAAAGAAATAGAGAAATGGAATTATTTGCCATGGAATGCACCAAGAAACCAAGAATCATTGTAGATGCATTGTAACAACCAATTAATTTCTTTTTAATTTCAATTATTAATTAGTTTAATTTATTTTCAATTTTTTTTTGGTTTTATAGATGTTGATGATAAGTATTGGTGGATGGTGGGAGATACTAGTTGTTTGTAGTGTAATGCAACTTGCCAAATTGGAAGTGTAAATGATTAGGCAAGTAGGCATATAGATCAATTTTATGACTAGGATGTTGTACCTTTTAGTTGAAACAAATGGAAATAGAAAAAAGAATTATTAAACTGTCTTATCTGTTTTGCTCAAATATTTGATCTCTTTCACATTATCTTTTTCCTTCTTGGTTTTCTAGCACTTGGTTGGTTTCCCAACTTCTAAGTCACTTTAAATATTTTAGTTATGTGCAAAAATATATCTATGTGCGTGGCTCATTATGAACCATTTCCAATTTGGTCATGAATAAAATGAGTAAATTGTTGAAATGGTCCTCGAAGGTGGGTTTAGATTGCCTTTTGGTCCTCGAAAGTACAAAAGTTGCAATCTAGTCCACGATATTGGCCAACGGTTGTAGATTGGTCCAAAATTTAATTAAGGAATTAATTTTTAACGGTCTAATGGCGATTGTAGTTCAGTTCTACGCCAATTCTGTTATAACCGTGCTAACTTAGTAACAATGTGTGTAACTCACGAGGCGCGTGGCCGGTTAATATTTAACAACGTCGTTAATTTTGGACCAATCTGCGACCGTTGGCCAATATCGTGGATATTGATTTACAACTTTTATACTTTCGGGGACCAAAAGACAACATGAACCTACTTTTAGGGACCATTTCAACAATTTGCTCTGAATAAAATGTTAAAAATAAGTATTGGTTTATGACTTTGTGGGAAGTCTAAATCTTAAGATCATATAACATAATTATCTAAAGAAAATTGATTCAATTTCAGAATCCTTCAAAGTGATGAATTGAAATATGTATGAACGAATAGCCTTTAAGTATAAATAATCGAATGAAAATATTTTTTCTTATAAAGGAAATATCATAATTTTATGATGTTGCGGATTCGTAAAAATTTGATCAATAATAAGTTTTTGGTTCAAATTAATATATTAGTCAATTAATACAAGAACAAGTGGTTCTATGTAGATTTGACGACCTCATTTGTCATAAATGGCATGGGTTATAGATCTATTTATTCAACATTTTGAAATGCATGACTAACAAGGAAAATAAAAAATATACACCATTTGGCCTCATGAATTGGTCATTTAAACTAATATCTTAATTATTTTTTTCAGTAATATACTGATTGTATTAGGTTAAACATTAAAAGTTAGAATCAATCTGGGAGAGAACGCATTATTACGTGCTTAACGAATATTTAAGCAAGTTTCTTTAAAAATAAGAAAATGAATAACCAAACCTCCTCAATTCAACTCACCCACCAAATTATCCCAAAGAATCAGAGAGCAGAAAATCAAAAGCTGAAAGTATTAATGAATCCAAATTAGAAGGATTGTAGGTAGTTTTAAAGAGCTGGTCAGGTAAATAATTATTTACTTTTTCTTAAATATATTTTTGTAATTTTGCTTGTAATCTGCAAATTGCAAATTGGATTTGGTAAACTTTCAATTTTATTCATTTTTGTATTTACTTTTTCAATTTTAGTCAAAAGCAAAAGCATGTTTTGTTGCTAGCTAGTTGTTGGTTCCATAAATTGATTTCTTCTTGAGTTAATTCAATAGTCTGGCGGAGAAAGCTTTCATAATGATGACCAGAAGGTCATGGGTTAGAAACTCACCTCTTTGCTAATTTACAAAAAATAAAATTATTTCATCTTCTTATTTTCTCGGTTAAAAAGGTAGAAAAAGAAAATCAATATTTGGTATTAAATTCTTATTATCCGAGAACTTCGCTGCAAGCAGAGACGAAACCAGGATGGAATTGTAGAGGCACAATATAAATAAAAATAGATATAAGTTATATAATAAAATATTCATTAATAAAAATTGAAAAGTTCATCTTAAAGGTATTCTACGAGTTGACAAATACTTTTCAAATTAAACATTTTATAATTATTTCTAAGATCCAAAGCCACAAAAAGAACCATTAACTCATTAGTCGTTTATGTAGTACCTTTTGTAACTAGGGACACTCTTTTTGAAAAAAGAGTAGATAGTTTTCATTCTTTTATTTGACATGTCTAACAATTGATAACAAAAAATATCAACTCAACAATTATACTAAAAGTTTATAATTTTACCAATTATTCGCAAGAAAAACTCTACCAAAAATCGAAAAAAAATATTACGCACTAATAATTCACAAAACATATATAAATCTCTACCAATTAATATCAATATAAGTATATTAATATAAGTAGTACACTAATATATTAATATAAGTAGCCGGACGCCTAATACTACTACTAATATATATCGTTAGTAGTTGTACACCTAATAATAACTAAACCAACAACCAATATGTGTTATCTCTAACATATAATAACTATAAATATTTTTCAAAACTTTAAGGGGGCACGCGCCCCCTTCCCCCAGTTCTGTCCCTGGCCGGAGTTAATTGTTGAAATGGTCCCGGTAACTGGGAGTCTGGTGCACTTTGGTTTCAGAAAGTGGCACTGTTGCGGAAATGGTCCCTAAAAGTGTGTATAATGGTGCAATTTGGTCCCTAATCCGCTAGCTCCGTTAAATTTAAGCGTGATGAATAGCCATTTTAGGACAAAAATGAATTTTTTTTTTTTTAATAAATTAATAGCCCATTTGGGGCCTAAAATGTAAATAACAAAAAGTTAAAGACAAAAGTAACAATTAAATATATTAACATTAAAAAATCAATTCAGTTTAATCATTTTCATATCCTCAAACGTTCTTCTAACACTCTAAAACAGCAAAAAAAAAATCTCCAACATCGATTAAGTTATAAAAAGTTATGTTTTTGCCCCGCAAAATGCTATGCACGCTTAAATATATTAACATTAAAAAATCAATTCAGTTTAATCATTTTCATATCCTCAACCGTTCTTCTAACACTCTAAAACAACAACAAAAATTCTCCAACATCGATTAAGTTATAAAAAGTTATGGTCTTGCCCAGCAAAATGTTATGCACGCTTAAATTTAACGGAGCTAACGGAATGGGGACCAAATTGCACCAATATACACACTTTCAGAGACCATTTCCGTAACAGTGCTATTTTCAGAGACTAAAGTGCACCACACCCCCATTTACTGGGACCATTCCAGCAATTAACTCCCTAACCGCAAGAAAAAGTATCCTCACTAATATAATGGTTTCGCACAAATTCATTTACTATCTACATTTTGGTTTTCAACTATTTAGTAGTTTATGGTGTTGCTCTTGTAGTTTAATTTAACAGTCTTCAAAATCTTCAATCTAAATCTTAATAAATATTAAATAGGTCGATGACCTAATAGCCTAGTGATATTATCTGACACAACCTTTTATGTAAGAAGTCATGAGTTCAAACTTTGTTGGAGACAAATTTGTCTCATATTATACGATAACTCTCTAATTAGTAATATCTATATTTATTATTTACAATACCATTGTAATCATAATTTATCGCTAACTTATAAAAAAAAAAAAACATTAAATGGAAACTGTGAAACAAGTACGTACATACTCCTTCCAAATAATTATTGTCTGTACAAAAGAGATAAAGAAATAAAGAAACAAAGAAAGGCATGCACCTAAAGATTACATGTATTATTATCAAACAGTGGACCATTAATTTACAATAAGCTAACGTGGGGAAATGTTGGTAAAAAAGCCTGTCAACAATTTAAAACCAATTAAGCTCACCTTGATAACTTTCACAGAATCTTTTTAATTCATATTTTAAAGCATTTATCTTGAAAATCAGAATCTTATCTTGCATAATCACCACATATATATGTACTTAAGCCATTCAAGATTCATGAATGTCCTGATCTTGTGGAGAACAAAACTAAATAAAATCCCTAGGTGGATGTGAAATATATATGATCTATCTTCCATCGATTATTTATAACCTTGCTATTGTCTTAATTTTTAGGATTTGGTTTATTTAGATGTTTAAAAATTAAAATCATATTTAAGCACGATGTAATGTTTTTTTTATATAAATTAGTGATGATGTGAGTTTCGAACCCAGGAGCAAGAACATTTTCCACTAGACTATTCGATTAATTCAATGTAGTGTTTTAAAATTTATCTGAACATCTAACTATAATAATAGTAAAACGTCTATAAATTAATAATCTCTCTAAGATAATAAATTTGTACGGTCCCGACATGGGCTAGTTAAAAAAATTAAACAAATCGATAAAATAATAAGATAATACTTTTTTTAAAAAAATCCTTTATAATATAAGGTCCCACTAAATTATAAACTAATAATACTTAGAAATTGAAATAATATAATTATAGTTTATTTAAAATATGACTCTATAGTAGTTTGTTTTTTCTTAAAATCAAATCACATTGGAGTTCATCTCTATTTTTCTTATTGCATCCATTAGTTCCGGTATTGTGTTTTCGAATTGTAACATAAATTTGTGAAGAGTTCTAGATGCCAAAAGTGCTTTCTTTAGGGTAACAGGTTCCGAAGACACGTTATCATCTTCATCTTCATCATCAACATTGTTCTCAATGATAGTAGTAATATCATTAACCTCTAAATATATTTATGCAAAAACTCTTCATCTCATGCAGAAACTCTTTAAATTAATAAATTATTAATTTATAGATAAATTAATGACTCTCTAAATTAATAAATTTGACCGGTCCCAACATTATTAATTTATAGAAGTTTAACTGTAGATTGATATATGAGACAATTAAACTGAGGAAGAAAAATGAATTGCTTAACTAGGTACAAAAGTCCACTTTAGTAACTTTTTAAGGATCAATTTTGGTAACCTTTGTAAGCGGATTGGTTGCAATTTTATTAAAAATTTGCAATTAAAATTTTTCTTAATATATAAATTACACAGTTAATTTCTATACTAATGTAAAGATTATCATGATAGTCTTTCAAAGAAATTTTAATAGAAAAAACATTATAGGGCCATAACTTTTTACCTTTCTAAGCTGCATATAGAAGGAGTTAGAGCATCTACATTAGCTTCTCTAAACGTTTGTTTTTTAAATTCACTCTAAATTGACGCTTTCTTATTTTTGTTGTTCGTTGTTCTTTAGCAAAATCTCTATTATTCACGCAATAAAAAATAAAATAATTATGATTAAGCATAACGATTAATTAAAATTAAGTTGTTAAAGTTTCACAAAAATATAATTAATATAAAAAATCAATGCATAAAGTTGACTATTATTTAATAATATTAAATAATAAATAATAATGAATTCATATTACTAATAATAATATTGTTATTATTGTTACCGATAAACATTTAATAATTAGTAATAATAATAATAATAAGAGTAACTAATTCAAAATAATAACAATTGTAAAATAGGGTGAAAATAAATTTAGGTGTGAGTTTTTCGATTCATTGTCGATTTAATGAACCGCTACTAATTTGTCAAACGGCGTCTAATTGTATAGTTTTTCTTTATATATATTTTATACATTAACGATGAAAGTATGAACAAAATAATATTATAAATAATAAATACATAAATTACTAACTAATTGACAGTTAAAATAAAAATATAAGACAAAATTATTATCACGAAAATTAAACTTATACTTTAGTTGAAAAATTAGATCAAATATTACTGAACGATTTCTTCCACCATATATAACTGGAAGAACGATATTGTTAGGAATTATTGTCCTTCGGATAATTCCCCCAACCCAAGAATTCCAATGACAACGAAAAGAATAAATTGCGGAATTAAACAGACACGAGGATTTATACAGGTTCCCCCACAATGTGTAAGGTACGTCATATTACTACACAAGCCCTACCAACTAGCTAGTCTAGGATTATGCTTATTTTTAGTCAAAGTTGCATCTCAATTCCACTAAGCTAACAACAAATATGGATTTTCTTCACAAAATATCTTTGACTTCGTGTGAGATTACTCAATGTTAAGAACATTAACTGTAAAAGATTCCACCTGACCTAAATCTAGGGTCATCATCTAATGAGTACATAAGAAGTACTACAAAATAATCCAGCTAAGACCAATAGTTATATTCTTACCATGAGTTGTTATCCACACCGAAAATACTGTTTTTGTTAGTAGTAAAATAATTATTTTGTACATTTATTTATAAATGTAGTGTTTATTTATAAATGTAGTGTTTGAGGAAGTTTGATAAGATTCATTATACACATCAAATAGTGATTTATTATAGCATTAAATGACTATTTTGTCCCTCATTTAACTTTCTCACCTACTACACTTCCAAATATAGGAGGCAAAATTATCATTTCATGCTACAGTAATTCACTATTTGGATGTGTATAACAGATCAGAAGTTTGATTCAGGCATAAAATTTTAATTTTATTTCTAAAACAACACTATTTGGGTCATTGGTGTGTGTATAGTGTTTCCCGAGGTGAGGGCGGAACGGATCTAGCGAATTTAATGTTGTGGTTCAAAAAATTAAGATTTTTTGAACGTTTATTATACTGATAAAATATTTATGACAAACTATATCAATTATATGACGATATTAGTACACATGTTCATGGAGATTAATTTAGGAATATGATTATGATCTGATTTGTGAATGATTAGGAAAATTAATTAATTAAAAAGATATGAAACTTTCATTTTGAAGGATTAGTTGGAAACATAGACTAATAAGACAACGACTTACAATATATTTGACCAATGCTTTATTACGTTCCTTCATCTTCAAACGTGGATGTATAGTAATGGACAAAGACCCATCTTTTTGGGTCAACGTGATGGAATAACTTGAAAATATGGGTATAATTATAAACCCAATTCATTATCTGTTCAATATATTGGGTCCGAAATGGGTACACCCGAGTCAAGTTATGAATTTTCTTTTTGTATAATTTAGCGATGAGGTGAGTTTCAAGTTATGAATTTTTAGAATTTAATATATATCGAAAATTTTAAATCGACATCAAGATCAAGTCAATCGATTAAGTATTGATGAAGATATCAACTTTCAAAATGGTTACTCGATATACTTTAAAGTAGAAGATTTGATGAGATAACTACAAAATTTATGCTTAATCACAACATAACCCACATGATTGTAAATTAATGCGTTTAATTTGAAGGTAAAATGGTTATTATTACCAAATGACACTTTTTAATTATGAACGTCCGGTTAATGATGATGATAAATTGATAATTATTGGAACCAGATCAGTTAGTCCTTTTTATTTGAATTAAACCTAATCATTGGCAAACTGCAAATTTTTTATATATATGTGGATAATAAGGATCATGTGTTTGATTTCTTTTACCAACTCTTTTTTTGCTGAATTTATCAGGCTGAATTTTTCTAGTCTAATTTACCAGATTAATACTCCATTCGTCCCAAAATAGTTAACGTTCTAATAATTTGCACAACTATTAAAAAATAGTGCAATTTTATAAAGATGTCTCTAATTAATGAAATAGAATAGGAAATAAATGACAGTTTATATTTAATGAAAAATACATATTACTAAATGATTACATTTTACTATGAAAATTTAATAGGTACTAAAGAGGAAAATTTATCTAAATATTGCAATGAAAATTGAAAATGTCTGTAACGACCCGCCCCAGGTGGGCCCCCCTGAGGTTCGGCTCGCTATCAAATCCGTAACAGAGTCACCAGTCGATGGATGACTCGATAAAACATACACTTTAACGAATTAAAATGAGATAAAAATAGATATAAAGATGGTAAAAATCTGTTTTACTAAAAGACTGAAAATATATCCATCTGGGTATAACCACCTATGACTCAACTATAACGAAAGACAGACTCCAAAGTACATCGAATCCATAACTCCAAGGGTAAAACAGGAAAGACATGTTAAATAATATAAAAGCACATCCATGACTGAGGGAGATCCTAATGCCACCATCACCACTCACCGAGACTGGTAACTACGCACTGCAACCCTAGCCTGATAAAAAGAAATTCCCGAAAGGGTCAGCTCGACAGCTGGTGAATCCTTTCTCACGAGTGGCTACCAACCCACACACGTGATGTGAAAGCGATAACTGAATGCGAAGTACAATAACAGAAAACTAAAAATAAGAGCGTCACAATGTAAGTCCTTAGTAATCACAACGCTACAGCCAAGTCCACCATCACAGTTAACAACACATGTAATAATACGTAAGTAATGCATTTCAAGAGCTCAACAGACACAATCCATAACTAGCACAACAACCACAAATCGAACATCATCACATAACAAACACATGCAATAAATCTACATGCACTGGATCTGGCCTTTCGTACTGTACAGTAGTCTACCTAGCTCGCTTACAGAGAAACCCCGCCCGCATCACCCTAGTGACCGGCACTGACTCACCCCGCCCGCATCACCTTAGTGACGGCACTGACTCACCCCGCCCGCATCACCTTAGTGACCGGCACTGACTCACCCCGCCCGCATCACCTCAGTGACCGGCACTGACTCACCCCGCCCGCATCACCTCAGTGACCGGCTCTAACCATCCCCCACTGCAGGATCATGACAACAGAGAAACACATCACATGCAACTAACTCATCATAATAGTCAACATCCTTTAGGTCCACACTATCCTCCTGTCCATAGTCACATATACTTCATAACGAGAACATGCTACTAATTCCACACATCATACACGCAATTACACACAACACATATATAAGAAAGTAAACAGACGTGAGTAAGAACTCACCTCAAGCAATTAGCACAAGTAACACTCACTCCCGAGCCAACGATGCGTACTGGATCAAGTAGCAGGACCTCCCAATGCACCAGCTTGTTTGTGGGTTGTCCAATTCGAGTCAAACGTGAGTTGAGTGATTAGTTTGAAGGAGAAAGCAAAAAATCTTTTCTTGGGCAGGAGAAGAAGAAAACCGTCGGCTTTAAGGAGTACAGAAGAAGAATAAGGGTTTGATTCATGCATTCGTATTAAATACTTGATTTTATGGGCCCGGCTCGATAATTCTTGAATAAAACAGACTAGAAACTACTAACGGTTCATAACTAAACGTAACGAGTTATATATTTTATATTAATTATAATATTTATTTAGTCAAATTGGGTCATAATATTACAATGTCAATTATTTTAGGACAAAAAATAGTGTCAAAACGTCAACTATTTTTGGACTTTTGGACGGAGGGAGTATAATTTAGGGCAAATGGCACCGGACATCACTAATGTTTGATTTATTTACCATATTTACCAGTGACGTTCACTTTCGTGCCAAAGACATCACTCATGTTCCAATAGTACTCAACACTTCTACTTTTCGCCAATTTTGCTAAAATCGCATTTTTAAACACAAAAGTTAGAAGGACAATTTAGTCACAACACTTAAATTACTAATAAAATTGTTCCCATTGACAAGGTCCATGAACTTTGTCTGCTCAACTCCATCATGTAGATGACTGAACTCATTTTCAAGCTTCGACGGATTCCATCTTTCTAGCGCTTACCCCCGAGTGTGACAATGCATAGTTGGATGACATTTCTAATCTTGCCAAATACTTTTGGCTATATGTCCACCAAAGCCAAAAATAAGACTTGGATTTGAATGATCTCCTCCTAGATCACTACTGATCCTCTATTCCTCCCTCCTCGAAACCCGTTGGCCTCGACTGCCCCCTCGACGTCCCCCTCGACCACCCCATCGACGTCCCTTTAGGACATCCTGGACTCTACCACCTCGACGTCCCCTTGGGACACCCTCCTTGGGTCCTAACCGCTTGACCCTCATCAGTCCTAAGTTCTTGACCCTCAGCGGTCCTAACCTCTTGACCCTCCTCGAACCTAACCTCCTGGCCCTGCTCGGTTGATTCTTATGACATAGTCCATTTACCAATAAATACATGCTACTTTTTATTGTATTTCATATATGCATGTTATAAGGAAGAACTTTTACCTCTCATATAATGACTATGCAGTTCAGATTAAAACTCTCTCGATATTATGCAATCTGTTTAGAAGCTCACTCTACAAGAAATCTGGGTGCATAATGCCAATCTATTCAGTGATGTGGTTATGGTGTATTTAAACTAACTTACATGTAACTGAATAATTCAAATAACATTAATTACCAACAAATAAATTCTCAGCAAGAATTCAAATAATATTTTCAACAAATTAAATAAATTATCATCAATTAAATTGTCAACACTTTATCATTTAAGAAAAGTATTTCATAAAGTACGCAAATTTACTAAAGCCTTTTTTGGCACGATTGAAGAAAATCAAGGGAAATAAATTAGTCAAAATAGATCATAAATTAAATTCACAAACCAAACACAATTCACAATTCAAAAATACGTTACAATTTAAATTAGAAATGAAATTAAACTAAGAAAAAGGTAAAGTTAAACAGGGAGAATTGAGATAGACGTACTGTAGCAGGCAGGGCCGGTCCATAGATTTTCGGGGCCTAGTGCGAAAACTGAAAATGAGGCCCTCGATATAAATAATAAAAATAAAATTTTCGAAAACTCATTTTTTAAGCTAAATTTTTCTCAAGTTCTCGGGTCTCAAATATTAAAATGTGGTAAAGATTCACTATTATAAGCTAAATTTTCATTCTTGAGTTCAAATGGCATAATATTTTCATTATATATCAAGTTCACTTGAGACTACATTTTTATCACTTGAAACTATATTTTCTTCCATCAAATTTTCATATAATTGATCACTAGCTATAGGATTACTTTTAGAAAAAGAATCTTTCAAGAGCTCCTTTTTGTGATATATATTTTTTCTTGTCCATGAACCTTTCGAAATATTTATTCCAATATCTTTTATTAACGATCGATTAATTTGCCATTTTCTCCTTAACCAATTCATTTTCGCGTTTTCTTTTCTTCTTTGATCGTTTTCGGATAAATATTTGTGAGACATCTTATAAAATAATCAAACAATTATTAATAAACAAGTAAAAAATTGAATATAAAATAACTTAATTAATGAACATAAATAAAGTATGAAATTAATTAAAATAAATAAAACACGTTCAATAAAAAAGTTTATTTGTGTTTTTTTCGCTTTAGTATAATTAACAAGAGAAAAATGAATTACATCACCTATTTAATGACACGATTCTAATTCTTCAAATTGACAAAGCACTGTCCCTCACCGGATACCAATTCAGCGAATGGATCAACTTTTTTAATTTTATTAAAACAACAATATTGCATTGACTCTGATCTCAGATTATGAGTAAATTTGTTCTATTCTACTTATACAATTAATATATTGTTTAAGAAAGACCGAAAGACTAAAAGAGTATTAGTAAGCTAAGTAGACAGTACATCTGTCTTCGGATTCTTATTTATCCTAATCTCATTAAATAATGTTTCATGTTTGCTCTACGGAATCTGATTATTAATGTTACAATAATAGCGTTATAATTTAATAGTTAACCGAGTTCATAGTTTTAGTGCTAATGTTTTTATATCGATTTTAGTTCAATATTTTTCAATTTAAATTATAAACTTAATACTTATTTAATAAATATAATTTTTAAATATATAATTTAATTTCTAATTTTTAAATCAGTAAAATAATATATATACAATTTTTTTTTAAATTCCGCGCCCCCCCGCCATGGGTAAGGGCCGGCACTGGTAGCAGGGGCTGTCGAGAGAACTACGGCCGTCGAGGAGCATCAGAGTAGGAGAAATGGCTTTCGACTGTCGGGAAAGTTAGGCCGGAGGTGAGGGTTGAGACTTGGAGGTTTTGGAATTAACGTGTTAGAATGTGAATTTGGGGTCTGAAGCAGGGTTCCACCCGCCACAAGTGGGTTCACAATATTTGAAAATTTAAGTATAAGTTTACCAATTGTAGAATTTAGTTATCCAAAAAAAACATTTTTTCAAGTATCAAAATTTTAAAGTTTTCATTGCAAGTACAATTACGATTGAAGCGGATAAAAAGTACAATTATGGTTAGGAATATCACAAATGCATTCCAAGGGGAACAGAATATCACACTACCACATCCACAAGGTTTACCTTCAATAGCGAAAGAAGAAAATCGTTAGATTGAAAAGCCTTTGGGGAACGTGTGACCAATAGAGAATGCAATCGGAAGAAGGTGATGATGATTCCAAGGAAGAATGAGAATTGTTAGTGCATAAGGTTGGATGAAGTTTTTCATACACCAAGAGTTAATAACAATGCATTTAAAGAAGCTAAATCAATGGAACATTATGCCACGTGCTCAATCAATCATCTCCTTCTATAAGAGTCAACGACAATTAATGCTGATAGACGAGATTTGTGATGCAGACATAATCACGCTGAAGACAATAAAGAAGGAGACATTTACTCGGTCCTTAATAATTATGGAGTATTAATTCAAGGTTGACCACATTGATGTCAAGGACAATAAATCTCCTTCTAGAAGAGTCAATGACAATTTAATGCTGATGGACGAGATTTGTGATGTGGACATAATCACTGCTGAAGACAATAAAGAAGGAGACATTTACTCGGTACTTGCTAATTATGGAGTATTAATACAAGGTTGACCACATTGATGCCAAGGACCAATGACCTAGTATAAAAGGAGCTCGATGCTACACTAGAAGACATACCTCATACACCTTTTATCTCTTTCACACAATGAGCACAATGAGCTTTTAAGCACATTGTGTTATCATTAGTGTCTAGGTCATATTGTGTATAAAAGCATTTTAATCATTAGTTGTTGATCCTTTCAACAACAATGAAGTTTTTCTTAAATTGAAAAACATTGTAATCTGTTAATCACTACGAGAGTGATTTTAGTCAGACATCGGGATGATGTCGTAGTCAGGCATCGCGATGATGCCATAGTTATATATCGGGATGATACAGTTGATAGGGACATCATATAGAAGAGTCTAGCTAGGGCGATAGAGAGTATGTGAGCATACTAGTAAGTCCCTCCTTGTAACATCTTTTCTTATAGTGATTTTCCATTGGGCAGGCTGCCCCCCAGACGTAGGTGCTACATTGGCACTGAACTGGGTTACCGACCTCTATCTTATTTACATTATCGCTTTTATGTTCTGTGTTCGACTGTCGTACTTTTAGAACCAAGTGTTATAACATGCGGAACGATAATCGGTGTTTTTAACTGATCTGCACAGGTTACAGAACTTTCAAGAACATACATTTACCGACACCCAAGTTGTTAGTGTGAAACGGAACACCACAAATGTATTGGAAGGAGAACATAAAATCACACTACCACATACACAAGGTTTACCTTCAATAAAGAAAGAAGAAAATCCTGAGATTAAATAAGCCTCTGAGGAACGTGTGGCTAATGAAAAGTGCAAGAAACATGTAGCCGATGATTCTACCGAATAGACAGATGAATCGGAAGAAGGTGATGATGATTCTGAGGAAGAATGAGAACATCCGTCTACCCATAACCAAGTTCTTGGTGTGAAAAAAAACACCACATATACATTGCAAGGAGAACATAAAATGATGTAGCGAGAACTACAAATAAAATAACAATAAAAGTGATGTAGTTTTCGCTACTGATATGAATAATAAAGTCGTTGATTCCAACGAATACCGATAATATTATCACTTCAAAGCGATCGTTGATTCACGAAGGCTACTGATACAATAAAATTATTAAAAACCCTAATATAAGTGACTAGACCACTATAATCAACCACCTCAATACATTGACAATACCACTATTCAATAATCAACCACCTCAATACATTGACTAGACCACTATAATCAACCACCTCAATATATTGACTAGACCATTATAATCAACCAACTCAATTGTTCTTGTTGAACAAGTATATATTTTTGAAGCCTTAACCTTCGATATTCACGCGTGAATAACGAACGCTTTGAAGGGATAATATTGCCGGTATTCGTGGATTTAATGGCCATATTTTTCATATCCGTAGGTTTTGCTACAACAATTTTGTTGTTATTATTATTCGTGTTTCTCGCTACATCAGGTAGACATATGTTATCTTTCTTCCTCGGAATCATAATCACCTTCTTCTGATTCATCTGTCTCTTCGACAGAAGTATCGGCTACATGATGCTTGCACTCGCCATTGTCCAGACATTCTTCTGAGGGTTTTTAAATCTGACGATTGTCTTCTTTCGCTCTTGAAGCTAAATCTTGTGCATGTGGTAGTGTGATCTTATGTTCCCCCTGCATTGCATTTGTGGTGCTTCTTTAGACACAAACAACTTGGGTGGTGGTAGACGTATGTTTTTCATCATCCTCGGAATCATCATCACCTTCTTCCGATTCATCTATCTCTTCTATAGAATCATCGGCTACATGTTACTTGCACTTGCCGTTGGCCACACGTTCTTCAAATACTCGTTCAATTTGATGATTTTCTTCTTTCACTATTGAAGGTAAACCTTGTGCATGTGGTAGTGTGATTTTAATTTCCCCTTGCAATGCATTGCAAGGGGAACATAAAATCACACCACCGCATGCACAATGTTTACTTTCAATAGTGAAAATAATAAAACTGTCATATTGAAAAAGCCTCTGAAGAATGTGTGGCCAATGGAGAGTGCAAGCAGCATGTAGCCGATGATTCTACCGAAGAGACAGATGAATCGGAAGAAGGTGATGATGATTCCGAGGAAAAATGAGAACATACGTCTACCGCCACCCAAGTTGTTGGTGTGAAAAGGAACACCACACATACATTGCAAGGGGAACGCAAAATCACACTAACACATGCACAAGGTTTACCTTTAGTAGAGAAAGAAGAAAATCATCAAATTGAAAGAGCCTCTGAAAAACATGTAGCCAATGGCAAGTGGAAGCAACATGTAGCCGATGATTCTATCAAAGAGACCGATAAATCGGAAAATGGTGATGATGATTCCGAGGAAGAACGAGAATATATCTCTACCGCGACCCACGTTGATGATGTGAAAATGAACACCACAAATGCATTGCATGGGGAACATAAAATCAAACTATCACAGGCACAATGTTTACCTTTAATAACGAAAGAAGAAACATGTCAGATTGAAAAGCCTTTGAGGAATGTGTGGCCAATGGAGAGTGCAATCTGAAAAATGTGATGAGGATTCTGAGGAAGAATGAGAACATACGTCTACCGCCACCGATGTTATTGCTGTGAAAAGGAACACCATAAATGTATTGCAAGGGGAACATAAAATCACACTACCACATGCACAATGTTTACTTTCGATAGCGGAAAAAGAAATCATCATATTGAAATAGCCTCTGAAAAACGTGTGGCTAATGGCGAGTGCAAGCAACATGTATTAGAGTAGTGTTGTTACTGGTACGGTTCGGACGCTTTTCATCCAATCTGGGACCAAATCGGTCCCATTGTCCATCTGGAACCGGACCGAAATTCTGTTTCGGATACGAATCTAGAACCGGATCGAAACCGGTCTGATCCGATTATATCCAAAATGCGAAATTGTATCCGTTATCCGAAATTGTATCCGAAATCCAAAATCATATCTGAAAATCCGAAAGTAATTAATTTGATTTAGTTTTTTAAACCAAGAAATAAAATCTACCCCAATTAATTAATTTGTATTGACCATTAAGTTATTGTTATAATAAATAGCAAAAACAAAAAAGATAAGGAAAACTAATTAGTAATTACAAATAATAGAGGTTGGGAAAGTAGGTAGGTGGCAGATTGTAACACTGGTGGAACTGAGTAGATGGATTATGGAAGTGCAATGTGTTGGACAGGGACGGAACCAGAATGGAATTTAATGGGGGCACAATTTAAAATAATGAAGTAAAGGGGGCACAATTTAAAAATGAGAAAACAAAATGGTAAAAAAAAAGAGTAAAATACAAAAGAAAGGCAGCCAAAGGGACTTGAACACTGGTCTCTCTCTTGTGAAAACAAGGAGACTTTGCCAATTGCTCCAACTTCTTTATTCATTTATACATAGGTTTCATATTATATCTATTAATTGTAGGAAATCAGGGGGCACAGGCCCCTAACTCCCCTTGTTCCGTCTTTGGTGTTGGAGTGCGAAACTGAGAATGGGGAAGGGGAGGGGGGGTGTTTGGATTTTTGTTGCAGTTGACCTGCTGCCGAGGATAGGGAGGGGAGGGGAGGGTGGGGCTCTTAATATCATGATTGCATGATAACATTATGGGCTTTAGGGGTTATGGGCCAAGGGGGAGGGGGTTAAATAAACCAACCAGATTTCTATCAGTTCTCGGATCTGATCCAGTTTTGGATTTCGGATCAAATTTTAGAACCGGACTGGATCCAGTTTCCTATCGAATGGATTTTCAGATTGGGTAAACCCGATCGAATCCGGACCGATTCCCAGTTTATCCGATCCATTAACATCACTACATTGGAGAAGGAATAGGTAGAAGACTTTTATGAGGATATGATTTTTTTTATTAAAAAAATAAGAAAAACTAATATCGAAAGAAAACATAGACAAAAATAAGAATGTTCGGCAGATTGTTTTGTAGTGTGAATCACCCGCTAGGCAACGAAAAAATTAGGATTGTAACCTAGAGTTTTAATACCATGAAATATAACATAATAATATAAATATTATAGAATTGTACTGTGTTGCTTCAGATATATGGGCATGGTAACTTCATATTTATAGGCACAATATAAAACACTTAAGGTAATATCAATAACTTGGTAATCAATTTATTACTATAACTAATACGAAAATAATAATGACTCATAATAACAGTATAGTCACATGTTTTTAGAAATCTTCTAGATCCATGCAATAATTAGCAACTAAAGGTGAACCCTTAGACCCGGCTGCTAGTATCAATGATAATTATGGCTCCATCTTCCAACATACTACTCTTTCCATCCCATTTTCTAAGCACCATTTACTTTTGCATAAACTTTAAGGAAAATTTGAATTCCTCTCACAAATATAATTTATCCTCAACTTTTTATTACTACATATGGAAAAATGGATACCTGAAAAGGGAATCTATTTTAGGTATATGGCTCTTAGATTAAGGGACGGAGGGAGTATAAATGTATTCTTTTTATTTATATCTTTCTTCAAACTGAGTCTTAATGCAATACTTTTAACTAAAGTGATGTTTATCTGACTATACAGTGAATGGCTTTTTTGCCTTGGCTCACCGTGCAGACAGACTGGAGAGCAAATCCAGGTTGCGGGTGACCAACTTAAAGGAGCTTAGGGCGGATCACCGGAGGATGCATATGAAATTGCTCAGAGCAAGACTGATGTAGCGGAAACTACGGATCTGAATTATAATAACAGATATGTAGCTTTCGCTACAGATATGAATAATAAGGCCGTTGATTCCAACGAATAACGGCAATATTATCCCTTTAAAGCGTTCGTTATTCACCCGTGAATATCGAAGGCTAAGGCTTCAAAAATACTATGCTTGTTCAACAAGAACAATTGATAGATATTTCTGGGAAGAAAGAAAACAAATGTTTCAAAATTTTATTCAATAATCAACTCCCTTAATACATTAGCTAGACCAATTATTTATAGTAAAATTATCAAAACCCTAACATAAGTGGGCTATTCAGACAACCCTAATCTAGTGGGCTCGTCTAATTATTATTATAATAATATAAATAGTAAATATTTTAATAAAACATAGAATCATTAATAGTTAGACGCCTAGTCTTCATCATTCTCTCCTGGTTGAAGAGAGTTCGTCCTCGAACTTAAACGCGACCACGATCAAATGGAAAAATAATTTTCTGAACGAACAATAAATCTGCTTTGAAAAGTAAGTTGTATACATACGCACGCGGGATCGAGATCTTCACATCTTCTATGAAAGAGCTAGCCAACTTCTGCAAATTGATGTGAAAACTGTCTGTGGCCTTTGTGTTTCCTCTTGAATTTGGAGATCCGCAATCAACACAATTATTGTTGCCGGATTCAACTTGAAACTTCTCCAGTCTCGGACCAATGTTCCTGGGGTCTTCATAAGTGGCCATAATCAAGTTTGCACTCCCATCATGCTCGATAAATTTATCACGACTGTTACGTAATAAATGATACTCGTCATCATATAAATCTTAAATTGGATCTTCATCATCCCAAACCCTCATTGCGTCCTCCAAGAAAATCTTCTCATTCTTATTGGTGAGAAGATGATATTCATCATCATAGTTATCATAAATTGGATCTTGATGATAAAACAATGTGTTATTATCATCAATTTTCATATCACAATCCAACAAAAATGATTGATTCAACGACATCGCCGAGGATCTTTTGGCTCTGATACCAACTGATGTAGCGAGAACTACAGATCTGAATAATAATAACAGATATGTAGCTTTCGCTACAGATATGAATAATAAGGCCGTTGATTCCAACGAATAACGGCAATATTATCCCTTCAAAGCGTTCGTTATTCACCCGTGAATATCGAAGGCTAAGGCTTCAAAAATACTATGCTTGTTCAACAAGAACAATTGATAGATATTTCTGGGAAGAAAGAAAACAAATGTTTTCAAAATTTTATTCAATAATCAACTCCCTTAATACATTAGCTAGACCAATTATTTATAGTAAAATTATCAAAACCCTAACATAAGTGGGCTATTCAGACAACCCTAATCTAGTGGGCTCGTCTAATTATTACTCCCTCCGTTCTCTTTTACTTGTCGTTCTAGCCTCAAATTTTTGTTTCTAAATAGTTGTCGTTTTAGCTTAATTAATTACAAATTTATATTTTCAATGTACCTTTTAATTACTTTTTACTTTGAATTTATCAAACAACCAATTATATAGTCTCAATTTATTGTAATTTTACATTTCCAATGTACTTTTTGATTCTCTTTTACTTTTTCTTAATCTATGTGCAAATGGCTAGAACGACAAGTAAAAGAGAACGGAGGGAGTATTATATAATAATATAAATAGTAAATATTTTAATAAAACATAGAATCATTAATAGTTAGACGCCTAGTATTCATCAAAGACGAAGGGCCAAAAAGCGCCAGGGGATCTAAAGGTTGAGGAGGCCAAGTCCCTTAAGCTCGTTGGTGAACGTAACCTTGGGTGCTAAGATAGATGAGTTAAAGGCCGCCTTTGCGAAGCTATCTCTTGAACAAGAGGGTTGGTCTCAAAGCATCCCAGGTGATCGAGCTGAGGAGCGGACGAATAAGGCAGGAGGCTTTGGTTGGTTCCTTGAGTGAGACTTGCAAGGCTAAGGACGAAAAATGTATTTTGTCCGAAGTTTAGTCTTTGTGTGCATGTTTCATGATCCTCCTAATGTATGCCCCCTTTCTGGGAGTATATTTGAGTAGAATGCATTCTAGCAACGAGTTAAGTCAGGGAGCGTCAAAAGAGTACTTATAACAACAAGAATCGAATAATAATACATGAAAATAACGTCATTAATAAGTAAATAAAAACGGAAATTGTATGAAATTGAAATGACACAAACGAAGTTGCATTTTGATCATCCTGATGGTCACATTGTTGCATATTAGGGCCAAAAAGAGGGTACAATTGTTGAAATATAGTCCTCGCGAAAATGATAATCATTAAACATTAGTCTCTATATTTTTGGGGGTCATACTGCATCATTTGTCACTTTTGAGGACTGTACGCGATACTTGCAGGGGAAACAATTGGTAAAGTATAATCCCCGAAAGTGACAATGGATAAATATTAATCGCTATATTTTTATGTTCATACTGCAACGATTGTCACTTTTGGGACTATACTACAATATTTATGCCACTTTAGGGACTAGTCTGCAACATTGTAATTCTTTGAAACTAAAGTGTAACTGAATTCCACTATATGGACCAAGTCGATAATTACATCTCACCTCAAATGCCCAAAATTGGGATATATACGAAGGTGGCATTTGCTCTTTTGTTCCATAAATGTAAATATGAATTGTTATTGTGTCCCATTGGTCAAACAATGTGGTTTCCAAGAGCTCATCTGTGTGCTAATTGTTGAAGTAAAAGCCAAAAGCCTCTCTTCCTGTTTGGGACCTCTCCCTATTCGAAACCAGTGCTAATAGATAACTATTGATTTCATTCATATGTTTGATTTATTTGTTAGTTGATTATTAGGCATGATAATAAGAGAAGGATACATGCATGCAAGCGCATAGTCGAGAGATAAGTAACAAACTGATTAGGATGAAATACTTTACTGAAATATTATTAAAATTGCTATTGATTTTATATCCCTATGATCCTTATTACTAAGACAAATCACTCAATTTACGATCCATCTCACCAAAGTCTTACACAACTTCCTTAGAGAGAGTTCTCACAAGCACCGAGTAAATACTTGCAAGGAAATTGATGAAATCAACTAATGAATAGAGTTAAGACTGTGAAGTAGATTGGTGAACATTATACTCCCTCTATCTCAAATTATTTGTCCTATTTGGACTTTCACGATTTTTAAAACACAACTTAAAATGTAAATATCTCTAGCTCTACAAGCATAAAATTATTTAAAAAAAAATGATATTTCAAGAATGTACATTGAAACGAACTAACACGATCTCATATGACTATATTATCTCTTATCGACTATTGAGAATTCATGATCAAAATTTTTGAAATTTGACTCCCAAAATAGAAAATGGTTAAACAATTTGAAATGGAAAGAGTAAATGTTTGAAGAGAAATGCTCTTGATTTAAGGGATACCTGAAGTGTTAATTCATTGAGTTGAAGTATATTATAGTCCATGGATAATACATCTTGTTTTGTTCAACCCCAAATAACCAAAAGATAATACTCAGTTTATATATATGGTTATTTGTAAGTTCCATGTACCTGGTCACAAAGAAGATACAACAATAATTATTAAGAATAGCTCAACTGTTGGAGAACACATACACCATAGTATCTTGAAAGCCAAGCACAAAACAGATGTCTACATTTTTCCTTCAGAATCATTTATTCAACTGAGGGACACCTCTTAATATGAGCAATGTTTCGTTAACTCAACCGGCAGATGGAGCACCACCACTATTCATCGTTTGTTTAGCCACATATATTTGTTTAACTTTTGCCGCTGAAAAGCCCTTCTCTGTACCCTGCGACTGATGTCTGTTGTTGTTTCCCATTCGACGATGGGTCCATTCACTGCCCGATGTGTTTCTTTGGGACATACCACCACCCCTTTGGTAAGTATAGCCAGCAGAATGACCCTGCTGTGCAGAAGCGTTCCTATGCTGCATAGATGACTGAGATCGAAATGGAACGTTACCTTTACTGTTGCCTGCAACATTCCGCATTCCATCACTCCTTTCGGCGTCCACCGCTGTTGTGTATCTCGAAGAACTCTGGGAAGATGTCCCCGTACCACTGGGTGAAGAAGAATCTACTAACCCCAGTTGATCGGCAAACTGGGTAATACTAGCACCTTCCGCCATGGAAAAGCTCGAATGGCTGCGGGGTACTGAGGTCTCTGTATCAATGAATTTATTGGTATTGATTGATTGTTCAGCTGGATGACCGTGGCCAAATTGTGATGGCAAGATGCCTTCTACTTGTTGATGCAATGAACGCGAAGCAGGGGTGGGATTGAGAGGTGCAGGACCATTAGACCAATGAGCTTGAGCTGAAACCTCCGGAGTCTGGGGTAGAGAAGAAATATGTTATATACTTATATCAGCTACAAATAGAAGTAGAATAGATATCATAGGAAATTAGTCTCTTTTGCCTTGCCTTGCATTCCAGTTCACATGATTAGACAATACACATTTCGTGCCATACACAATTAAGACAAAATCCAGGTTTACGCTAAGGTATAAAATTATTCAGCCTCTATTTAAAACTTTAAGGGCCAAATTATAAATAAACTTAAGTAGTACTCCACCCATTCTTTTTTACTCGTCCTTTGAGCTATTTGCACATTGATGAAGGAAATTAAAAACTGGTCAAATACACATTGAAAATGTAAAATGAGAATCAATTGATATAAGGCCTATGAAGCCAAGTAAAAAAGAACGTAGGGAGTATAATTTAGTGAACGAATATGAGAAAACTAGAAAGCTGCAGGATAATAAGGAGAGGAAAGAACGGATACAATGTCACTACATAGCAACAAACATTCACATCGACAACTTGTTTGGCCAAATATTTACCTGGAATGGAGACACATCAAACATGGCCAACGATGATGCCACTGGCATGAGAGGCGACCCAGGGGAAATATGTTGGTTGGTAGAAGATGGGTTTGAATTCCTGTGCTGTGAAGAGGCCATATTTATACTATTAATATTTTCTTCACTCATACCCATGCCAGAGGATGCCGGATTGTGCTTCCAATCAGGTTGCTTCCCAGTGGGAATATACGTGGCACCCATAAAACTTAATCCAACCTGCCCAAATTGCCCAGCTGGTGCAAAATGATTATAAACAACCATATGGTGGGGACCTTGAACTCCAGAAATCCCTCCAGGTGGGCTAATGAAAGGACCAGGATAGCCTGCTGGAGGACCATAAAATGAGTCCGCTGCCGAGTGTTGCCAAGAACTGAACGGCCCTGATATAGATGGGGTATGGGTCTGGGATTGAGAGTGATTGTCTGTAGAAGTCTCATGTTGTAAGTTAAAAACAGGTCTCCCCAGCATGGGATTCATCTCAAAGAAGGGAAAGTGGGAAGGTGGACCTCCTGGAAAATGAGAGAGCATCTGGCTTGAAGAATTTTGTGGACTTGGTAAATTTGGCCACATTGACATTGCAGGAGTCTCAACAGAGAGATCAGCAGGTAATGATACAGTCAAAGAATCCTCTCCTCTTGATTGATTCAATAATTTCTGATTGCCAGCTGAATTCTCATCAACATCTAGATTACAAACAGAACCTATCCGACTTCCAACAGTCTCATCACCACCTATAGCTGCAACAGCCACAGCAGAGGCAGCAGCTTCAGCCTCGCAATCATGTACAATGCACGAGTTGGTGTTCTTATCACTGTCGAAGAATATACCACCCTCAGATGCAGAAGTTTTTTGCATGTCAGATGGGATGGAACCTTGAACTCTAATTCCATGTGATGCTGGATGGCTACCAAGAGGAAGGATAGTTGTAGAAGTAACAGCACCTACTCAATCAGAAGAAAATTTCATTAGTAAGTAATCAAAAAGTAGTGAACACCCAGATTCCTTCGTGAACACATGGGCTTAGTTTGTTCAAGAAAAGAACAACACTTAAGTTGGTTAATTTGCTTCTGACACTTGTTCAATTCATGAGTAATTCTGAATCAACACGATGCAAGTCAAATGTTTATAACTAAGCTGCGCAACACTTAAGTGGGTGAGACCTGATGGGCTTCACTGAAGTTCAAATTTCAGTTATAGTTCTAGAAATCTAAGTCTTCAATACAGTGGCTATCTGCAATTTCATTACTTTCAAAATATTAAGACATAATTCTAGCAAATTTCTACAGGTTTCTTACTTCTCCTATCTGCAGTTTAAATTCACACAATTTATTGCAGAAGAAATCTCAGAAAATCTCATATAACTTGTAATTAGTCCAGTATATAAATGGAAATTAATATGGTTAAATATTTCATGGGATCAAAAGGTTTGTATTTTATCTAAAAGAACTTAAACTCATCATGATATCTGAGTTTCTCAGTCAGTGTATGATATAAACTGAACATATTATCCAAAATCTTTCTGAATCAGCATGGAATGAGTGATCAAGGATATTATGTACTAATTATTTATAATTTTACGCTAATGACTCAATAGCCTAGTGACATCTAACCCAACCTTCTACCCAAGAGGTCTTGGGTTCAAATCTCGTTGGAGAGAATTTGCCCCATAATTATACTCTAACTGTCTATTAAGGCATTTATGTATTTATTATTTATAATACCATTGCACTCATACTCTCAACACTAATTTACAAAAAGTTAAAAAGGTTTTAAACTTGGCCAATGAGTGGCCATCCCTCAGCAATATACAAAAAGAAGGAGATAGAAACCAGGCTCAAGCCCAGGCGCAAAACCCAATAGGTTTTTTATCAAATACAAATTTTCTAACTCATGACCATTTCTAAAAGGGTCTCAACCAAAACTGTAGAGCAATTGATAGCTAAACAATAGGTCATCAATCCTTTCTGGTTGGCCCTTCATTATTATTTTAGTCTCTATTTAAACCATGAGTACGTTATTATGAACCAGGCTGAAGAACATGCAGGAACCAATAGCAATAACAGATTCCAGCATAGATACAAATTTTATGGCTAAAGGCCACCTTCAAAAGAAATTGACATCTGATCAGTAGTGTATGAATCCTTTCTGGTTGGCCCTTTATCATTATGTTAATTGACGTCTTAAACCATAAGTCTCTCATCACCTATTGTGTGTTATGTAAAGCAAACACAATCATGCTCAATTGCTCATAGCTGCTCAACTGATTAGGGGATGTACTTACCGAACTGAATTTTCTCTCCAGCCAACAGGGAGTTGATGGGGCTTACAGACAAAGAGACAGATTTATCTTTTATCAATATCGAGGACGATGGTGTAGCCTCAGCAATAGTAATACTGTTACCACCAACTGAAGGAACGTGTGCATCAAAGCATACAGGTTTCGTAGCCTCCTGTACTTGAGTCTGGGTCAATGACATTGCCTAAAGAATAAAATATTTTTGTTAGGCATGCAGCAGTTGTGGGTTACACTAAAACAATCAACAGCTATCTCCTTGAATGGCTATTTTGGCAAAGAACATAGCAAGGATTATATATCTGGAGGATAACACCTAAATAAGTTTGAAGTACAAACACATCGATGAGAGGTTGCTTAGTTTAAACTACAAACACATCGTCGAGACGCTGCTTAGTTTTATGAAATCAACATCTGGAGGATAACACCTAAATAAGTTCACATAAAGTCCAACCATTTCATGAGGCTAGGATTATATAGGAGGTACAGTACAATTGCAATTCAAAGAATATGTTATGGAGCAGTATCATTCGGTCAGGTTTTCTCTTCTTGTCATCATACCGCTAAGCATTTATTAGGGTTCAACACTACTGCAATTTGCACTTTGTTCAATTTTGTGAAGAAATAAGAAGCTATAGATATTTATGCACACCCTATACATGGATACAGCATACAGACAGAGAATGTTCTACCTGTTCAGTAGTTTGCGTGGCACCCCAAGACGTCATAGAACTTGGAACATCATCAACCAACTTATTCTTAATTTCAGATATAGAAGGTGAAACTAGGTTGCTCCCACTAGGTGACACAATAGAGGCAATGCCGGCATGGGTAGGCCTAACAAATACACCAGCCATTATATATTAGTATCAGACCACCAAAGGAGGCTAATTCATACTGCAGCATTTCTAATAAAGGAACATACTTATTAGTCTGAGAGTTCGTGACGCATTGAGGTTCAGAATTCTTGGCAGGAACCCCAATGGGTGACAATGTTTGTGATGTTCCAAGAAGCATGCCTGCAGCAACTTCTGTATTAAGCATGCCCTGTGCCTCAGAAGATACAACATCCAAACGTTTTGGTGTTGCGGCATACACACCGACAGGTGTTTTTACACTAGCCGATACAGCAGTAGTTTGTTTAGAAGCACGAGATTTCCTTGGCGGTTGCTATTAAAACAAATATAAAATAAAGACATCACTTCATGGAAGAGGATAATCACAATGTGGAAATTAATCAGATTTTACAAGCATATTTACTACCTTGGGTACAGGATACTTGGCTTTTATTTCCTTTTGTCTTTGTTCCCGACGATCATTCAGCATTTGCCTCTTTGACCTTACTTGAATGAAATCATCTTCATCGCTCGGAGCTTCAATACCCGGTTGATTGAAAACTTGCACAACACCACTCTGCAAGGGAGCACCAAAATCCTCCTCAGACATGTTCCTCTTCAAATTTTCATCCTTACAATGAGAAGTAATTGAGGCACGGTTTCCATTTTCTATATTTTTCTTATTTCCGGAATTAATGGCTTGCAAATTACTATGGTCTGACACCAGGTTATCCGAGCCATCTCCTCGTTTCAATGGTCTTCGGTGCTTGTTACCTTGCCTTGACACGCTTCGCTCGAAGCCTCCATGATACCTTCCATTATTATTCGAATTTTCATCCAACCGTGAATTGTTGGCTGAGACATTTCCGGAGTAAAGCCTTTTGTCTCCATTTTCACGAACTCGGAACTCGGTTCGTGGAACAAAACGTCGAGGCCTCCTTGGAAATCCTGCAGAGTCTTGGGGAGAAGAATTAGCAGGGAAATTTTGGCTCGTGTTGGAATTTTTTATTGCATAAGCATATCTTCTTCCTCTGTTATTAGTTGGTATACCAAGATTCCTGACCCCAGCGAACTTTTTCGAACCAGAAGCAAATTGGTCTGGTTGTTGTGTAGGCTCACCAATTAGTGCTTCATTTTCGCCCTTGGAAGTCAACCCAAGGGAAATCTTGTCACCAACAACTCGAGGAATTTCAGCATCTTGAGACTTCACAGGAACATCACCATCTAATAACTTGTTTACCAAAAAGGAATCTTGAGATTGGTGTAGAGACCTTGAAGCAAATTTAGAATGTGACTTGTCTTCCTTCTGCATTGCAGTCTGGCAAGTAGTGTCTTGAGCAGGTTGCACATTATGAGCTTGCACATTCGGCTGAAGAGAAGGCACCGAGATAGAAGCCATTGGAAGAATACTCTGTGATATTGGAGATGTATATGTAAGCTGCCCGAACTGGAAAACGGGACATTGTGGCGGACGTATATGTGAAGTAAGTGAAGGACCAACAGGAGGATTAAGAGGCATCTGGATCGAGCCTATCTGAATTGCAGGAACAGGAGATGGAAACAGAGAAGGTCCAGAGAACAGACCAAATTGCAGCCGTACAGGTAAATCTGCCTGAGTTGAAGTTGATGCAGGAGCTAGCTGAGTAGAAGAAGATTTTGCCTCAGTTGTAGGATGGACAGTTTTCCGTGGTGATAAGCCGTAATTGCTAGAGACATCAATATCAGTAGGAAGATCTGGTTCCTCTGAAATGTAGCAGAATTGACTTGTGAAATGAAGAAACATGGTCAACTTAACAACAAAAACAAAGTGATACAAATTATAATGCTATGTATCTTGATTTTTTGAATGATTGTTTGGTCTTCTAGCAGAATTACAAGCTCGAATTTGTATGATTTAAAGTGACCATAAATTGAAATAAAAATAACTGAGATAAAATTGTGAGAAAACATAAGCAGAATTAACTGTAATTTTACATACCAGTAGTTCGTTCAGTAGGCTCCAGCATGGCCTTGTCACTCCCATGAACAGCAGTTTCAGAGGGACTGTCTATGGTGATCTGAGAACCATCAATAGGATGAAGGATTTGTACGTCACCTTGTATAGGTTTGATAGAACCCTGATCTCCCACAGTATGTTCAGAAGCATCTGATACACCAAAACCTCTTTCTTCCCTCCTCGGGTCTTTCTGAAGATCAACACTTGATAGTTGAACTTGGACTCCATCATCAAAGCCTAGAACCAAGTTGTCCACTGCATCAGATGACTCTCTATCCTCTAAATGTAGATCCTCAAACTCTTGCTTGATATCAAGGTTCTCATCTTCTCCTTCATGTAGTTCATACTCTTCTTGATAACCATCTTCATGCTCATCATATTCTTCTTGCTGCAACAACGTGTCATGATTGTCAACTGTCCAATTATCAACCTCAACAGACGCACAACTTGAAACATTAACCATATCATCTATCTTAGCAATGGTTGTGTCAGAAAATTCATTCCCATTTATCAAAACCTTTCCCTCGTGCACTTTGGGAGATATTATAGGAGAATTTCCAGATTCATCCAACTCATCATGTGAAAGATGAGGAGAAGAATTGGGGGGGCTTGTAACAGATAGAGAAGATTGTGACTCACTTCTTGGTGTGATTTCCTTATTTCGCCTCAAGTTATCACTAACAGGATTTTCTTGATTGACAGCAAGAGGATCTGCAGTTTCGAAGCCATCTTCGTAACTACCATAATACCCCATCCGTCTGGAAGATTCACTTCTTGCTGTATGATGATAATGAGAATTGTCCAAGAAATTTGATGAACTGGGATGTTCGTCAAGACCCCCAAAGGAAGCCCTGTGAGGTGTTCCAAGCGAAGGCGGAGGCAGAACACGAGGTTGTCGCATGGCATACCTTGACCTCCCATAGGAATACAGCTCTTCAGACTCACCATTTGGATAAAGTTGAAGATGATTACCCCTATACCTGCCTTGCGCCCATCCATCTCCATACTTTTCACCAAAATTATCACAAAACTCATAATCCAGCTGCGGTTTCTTGTGGTATATATCTGCATCACCAGGAAAGTTCCACCGCTGATCTCTTTGATGACCAAACTCATCCATCTGATGCTCCTGCATATCTCGTCTGAAATATCCCCTGGATCGAGCTCCACCATAGATATCTTTCCTAGGAACTACTCTTCCACCTACAAAAGAATCTCCTCTGGGACTAAAATGCCCCGTCTCATGATCCTGTAGAGATGATGATGATCCACTCCCATTTCCGAACACATCCCTTTTCCATGGGTTAATAGATTTTCCTCGTTCAGGGATACTAGAAGAATCTTCTCTACCGAAGTAAGGTTTCATACTTATCTCGTAATCTCTATTTGATGAACTGGATGGCTCAGTCGAAGCCAAATTTGTTATTCTTTCCACCATTCTCTCATTTTCTTCCCAGTTATCAAAACCAACTGTACTTGAATTATCTTTTTCCATTTCTAGAGAAGACAATTTTTCATCAATTGTAGCACTATCAATAGCACTATCAGCCTTCGATGGTCCAATCTGTCTCTTTGCCATCTTAGCCTCCAGCTCCAAGAGCTTTTGTTTGGCAGCCTGCTTCCTCCTTTCCTCTTCCATGAAAATCCGCTTTTTCTCCTCTTCTTTAGCTACTCTTTGCTCTTCAGATCTTTGTATTGCCTCCAGTCTCTCCTGTTCTTCTCTCCATGCAGCTTCACGGGCTTCCTCTTCAAGCCTCCGCTGACGCTCTTCCTCTTCCCTAATCAGTCTGTGTCTCTCCTCTTCTTCTTTTCGGGCTTCATTAATAGCTCTTTCTTGTTCATCAATAAGTCGCTGCCTCTCAAGTTCTTGCATCCTCTGAACTCTCTCCAATTCAGCCTCGAAGGATTCTCGAACAGGGTCAACAAAATCAGTAGGTTTAGTGTCCTTCTTCCGCTTAATTACCCCAGGCCAACCCCCATAAAAGGGGTCCATATCATCAAAAGTTGAAGAGCCAAATTCAGTATGGATACTATCCTCAACAACCCTTTCACTTTTAAGAAATGAACTTTTTTCATGAATAGGGTCGCGAATGTAAGCCATTTTCCCACCTGAAGTGAACGAGGTTTTGTGAGTATTCATCGAAGTATCACTTCTATATCTACCAGATTGTTCAATGCTATAGCGGTCACGAGTATTATGCCCAGTTGTTCGACCATCAAATGGCTCTGACATGCTATAGCGGTCCTTGCGTCCAGATGTAGAATCCTTATTTCCTCCTATAACACTGTACTCATTTGCATCTCCAGCATGTGGTGGTGTGTATCTGGTATCCTTCCATGTGGGTTTATTAAAACCACTACCTCTTGCTCTGGCAGTGGCATTTCTGTCAGTATCAACATTTTGCCCTTTCAGAAAAGATGTGGATCTCCAATTGTTGTTCTCCCTTCCTTCTCTGCTGGGTATCCTCAGATTTCTGCTTTCATTATCTACCTTGAGGACTGCATTAGAAAAACCCTTCTCGGATTCATTATCTCGTAGCCCCTGTCTCTCAAATTGCTTATATACAGGTTTAGAAGGCAAAACACTAGCTCTCGGGAGATCAAAATCTCTATCCCAATAATCATCACCTTTCGGAAACCCAACATCTCTAACACGATCTGGCATCCCATGTCCAGTATCTCGCTCGTCATCAGCCCAATCAGATCTTGGATTAAAAACTAGTGGCAATGGACCTGGAAAATATTCGGCGGGTCTCCGAGATTGATCAAGTGCAGGTGAGTTCACTAGCCCATGAGTTTCAGTGCTACTGTCAATCAAACCATTTCGAACTGTCTGAACTGTCTGACGAAGAGACTGAACTTGGGAATGAATGTCAACAAGTGCACTTGTTTGAGAACCATCTCTGGTGGCATATGATGAATCCCCACCAACCGCCTGCTTCTGTTTTTGAACTATCCCATCCTTTTGTTTCTGTCCAGTCCCTGAGGACACTGGCAATGCTGCATGAAGAGAAGGGAAATCCTCTCCACGCAAAACAGAAGCTTTCTCTACAGGCGATGCAAAAGCCCTGGTAGAACCTGAAGCATGACCTACAGGTGCAGTCGGTCGAGCTGAAGATGGCAAATAAGACCCATGGTTTCTGATGTTGTCACTGTCAACAATCTGATCAACTTTATTTCCATGAACACTCCCATCTTTATCCTGCAATGCAACTGGAGAAGGCTTACTCCAGCCCAGTCCAGAAGAAGTTGGTCGAGATGGCCCGACACCAGAGCCTGTGCCACCACCAGATCCAGATACATCAAATTTCTCGTGTTCTTTCCTCAGTGAAGGAAGATTCAAGGGGGGTGGAACAGATAGTTTTGCCCCAGATGCCTTCTGAAATGGCTTAGACCGTGATAAAACCACCATTCCACCTCCAGTACCACCGGCATTTCCTGGTCTGCCTCTTGCAGCCTGCCCATAGTTTGCATTGAAGGGTTGGTGGTTGCTGTGAGAAAGAGACTGTTGCTGGCCATATGATTTTCTCAGATTGATAGATGGAAATTTTGTACTCGAATCAGCCATCTGAAGCCCGAGGCACCTGATTCTCTGAACCCACACTCAAAGCCAGAACAACAATCCTTGAGTAATAAGCTAAATATTTCTTACTGTTCACCTTCAAAGTCACTGGAAAGAATTTAAAAGCAAAAACCTAAATCTCACTTCAACTAATTGAATATTCCAAAATAACATGTTTTCAGAATGATGAACAGGACTAACAAAATAAATTTCATAAGATTGCAAACAACCCATAAACAGAATTTATCTTGTAAATCAAATCACAAACGAAATGCATGTCAATGTAGCTGGAAGAAGGCCACAAAAATTGCAGGTATACAATCAGGGGATGCCCGTCGCATATTAATATCAATTTAAACATAGCAGGTATACAAATATTAGTGTTTTAAGAAATAGAACATCTATTACCAAATTACTCCCTGATTTCACTAATTCTGTATTCAGGCCTCCAAAAACTGATTCAAAATCAATTTCTAATGCAAAACCAAAGGGTTCTGCATGGTCCGTGATTTTCTGACGTCTAATCAGAACATAAACATCCTTAACTATGTTCAAGACTTCATATTTGTCAGAGAACTTCAAGTTGTAAATTTACCAGTAAAGGAACAACATTATTACACCCTCAGAAGGCTTATTCTTTTCGAAACTAACATAAACAACCTTGAATACCTTCAACCAATTCCTACAAAACTCGCGGAACAATAATGCTAAATTCACATATTCTGCTGACTGCAGCTAAAAGATCATATTTTTCTTAATCAACCAAATGACAAAAAACAAAATCAAAAACAGAAAAACCTAAAAATATAAACACATAACCTAGACCTGATACATTCAACCAACCCCTTTAGAACACTCTAATTTGGCTAAAAATTACATATTTTTCTTAATCTTGCAACCAATTTACATACAATACCGAAATCACAAACAAAAAATCTAACACACATAACCCACACCTAATACATTCACCAAATCGCTTAAAACACTCATAAGTTTACTCGACCAGAATTAATTAATCTATCACTTAGGGCTATGTTCTCATATGCTGCTTAATATACCTAAAAATCACATTTTTCTTAATCTAGCTACCTATATACATATAATACCGAAATCACAAACAAAAATCCTAAAAATACACATAGCCTGAAAATGATTCCTTCACCATATCGCTTAAAAAAACTCTGATTCTACTCAATAAGAGTTAACTACTCGATCAATTAGTATTAAATTTAACATATTTTGCTTAATTTGACTAAAAATTAAATAATTTTCTTAATCTAGCTACCAATTTACACACAATACCGAAATCACAAACATAAAACCTAAAAAAACAAATCCCTTAAAAACACTCTAATTTCACTCACGCAAAATGAATAAGTCGATCAATTAGGGCTAAAAATTAATTTCATCAATTAAGTATAATACCTTCAGACTGACCGAGTGTGGTGTGGATCGAACGGCGGAGATTCGATCTCGGGGCGGAGGGGGTGGTGAAAAATTTAGGGTGGATTAACAATTTAATGTTGTATATATATGTGGGGAATATTCCTGTGTATTACAAATGATGCAACACTGAACCGACGTCGTATGTTGTCGTCAGTTGTCTGAGTTGGGATCAACGAGATGCAGCTGGTGGATTTATTGTGGACAATTAAATTGGGACACTTTTGGGTTTGGGGAGGAAGGTAAATGGACAATTTTGGCATTTTTTAAGTGTCCAGTTAAATGTCTTGGGCTTATAGTCTCGTACATTTGTGATTTTGTGATTTATATTGTGTGATTGTAGTTCGGATAGAGTACTAAAGTTATGCTCGCTAAATTACCGAATTCTTTATTACCCGGCTTGCTATCTTAAGGAGTAGGATGGGGTATTTCAGTACCCGGCTCAACTCGATTCGTTTCCAGTACTAGTTGGGGGTGAATAGATGGACAATTTCGGCCGTTTTTAGGTGTCCAATTTAGTTATTGGGCCTATGTTATTATACCCATTTGGGAGTTTGAGAGTTGTTAAAGTAATTGGTAGTTTTAGAAGAGAAATATATATGGGCATTTCTTGACGACAACTCACAAAAGTAGGTATGTGTTTATGGTTAAACGAGACACAATAGTGAGAATTAAAACGAGTTAAACTGAAACATGTGTGAAGTATGTTATCATTTGCTGCGCAAAAAGGATTAGTTCCAAGATATCGAGTCTATTATGCATGTTCAGGGGCATACCCGGGATTTTAACTTAGGGTATTCATTTTATATTCAAAATTTTATAAATTATAATTAACGATTTTTAACAATTTTTAAATTTTTTTGTAAATTAACGACAAAAGTTACAATAGAACCCTACATGTAAAAGATTTAATTAGGATATACAAACAACTAAATAGTTAAATAAGCATTTTTAAATCTAAAAATTAAAACTTAGATATTTAATACAAAAATCTATTTGAAACCCTATAATTGTATCTAATTAGAGCCCTCTAAAAAAATTTATAATAACCATATTTCAAAACAAAATATTATACTCTAATTTCACCCTAATAAAATAAAAATATACAATCCTATAAGTTAAGATTAAAATCTAGGATTTATGCTATAAAATTGTAATTAACAAATAGCATAAAACTATATAATCTATTTTCATAACAATACTTAAAAGCAATTAAAATTAATCAATAGACATGATTAATGTAGTTATTGGAGAGAAATTGCAACATTAATTTACTGAAAGTGGGCCAGAAGAGCAATATTAATTGCTGATTGTAGGAATTAGAGGCTTGAAGTGAGCTGAGAGTTAAAAATCAAGTGACATGCATGGGATTCGAACCACACACCTATTCTACAATAGCTCAAACAACCTATCACTATACCAACTTTTTATTATGTTAGGGTATGCACGGGAATACCCCAATATATACCTAGGTCCGCCCATGTGCATGTTGGTGAATGTAAACATATGTACACAAGGGAGGGTTACAAGGTCATTGTTGAGGCAAAAAAAACAAATGACGTTTTACCTCAGCAACAAAAGTCCTCCGATTGCCTATCTGTCAGCCGACGGGGTGTGCTCCGAAAGGGTCTTCGGTGCCTAAGTTAGAAGAGGTTGGAGACCTGGTGCATCCGCACCTAGACAATGAGTTATTAGGCCGTTGTGGATATCTAGGTATCGATGATAGGTAGGCCACCGGTGAACTAGAATGTTTATATAGTGGCGGACTACGACCTCTTTGAAAAAGAAGGTCGATGCACAATAATATTTTCTTGAGACTTTAAATAGATGAATATCCAGTCAATCTTTTTTCTCCTCCTCCCCTCAAAGAGTAGAACTCTATTTGTAGGAATACAATAGTAGTAAATTCTCCCTCTCAATCAATATGGGAGTTTTTTTTATACTATTCCTTAGAAGCTTCAACTCAAGTCTCAAGTATTATAGGACCTTTAATGATCATATCCATGACTTTTTCATCCCACAATACATAGACTTAGGGCCTGTTTGATAAATCTAAAAATCTGAAATCTGAAGTCTGAACTCTTATTGTAAGTGTCTGAATGTTGAATTGCTGAAACTAAATTATAGCTGAATCTAAATACTAAATCTATTTAGTTGTTTGATAACGATTCAAAGAAAAATACTGAATATGAGCAATCTAGACAATTTTGCCCTAACCTTAATCCATTGACAATTTAGTTATATCTTGCACTTTCACCTCCCAAAAATAACACATAAATATTTTGACTTATAAATTATTTCAAAATGATAAATATGTTTAAATAAACAATTTAAATTTAATAAACATAAAAATATTAAAATAAATATCATAACCTCCAAAATTTCTAAACATTCTTCTTGATTTATTCTAGTATCTATATACGAATAATGGATGAATGATTTTGTTTGTTTCTAGGAAATTGAATATCTCATATTTGAAAAAGAATTCACTGTTTGCTACAAGGTATAAACAAATTATTTGCCACAACTACAAGTAAATAAAAGTCCGATATCATTATTTGGGCACACAAGTAAATATTTTCTTAAATAAATCATTTAGATAATAAAATTTTTTGGAATCAAGCTCCAATCAATTTTACACCATGAACATTATAATCAAATAACTCTTTTTGAAGAAATACAAGAAATTGAAAATATAAATATTTAAATATTTTTATAATATCAATTTTATATATAATAAATAAAAAGGGTTAAATTTTCCCCTTATTTGATTGAGTGACTTGCTTTTTTGCTTGGTATATATGAATAGAAGTTTAATTTTTTTTTTGGAGAAGAAGCTGGTTTATAGAGAAAGAATTGAGAAAGATGAGAGGAAGATAAACAAACGTGATAGAAGAGAAGAAAAAGAAAGACGTGAAAAAGATTGGGGGAGGACAGATATGGAAAATTAATATTAATGCCTTCTGAATTGAATCAGACAATAAAATTAAGTTAAGATTTTTAACTTAAAAATTTTATTAAGGATTTTGACCAGATCAGATTTGATTCAGTCCCTAAAAAAAAATAGTTAACAAACAAACTTAATAAAAAAAAAGATCTGAAACCATCTAGATTAAGTTCTGAATTTTTTTATCAAACACCCCCCTTAGCTTCTTCGTATAACTTGATGCGAATGTAATGCGATACTACCACACTTTGATATCCACATACCACAAACAACATAGTAACTCACCAAAATACATAAACGATTACCTATGGGGACACGCTGAATATCCCCTCCTCACCATCATTTACATATACGAGAATATTTCTTAACAGCAATCAGTCATCACACCTACTTATCCTGTGTATGAAGCGATCATTTGATATCACCAATTATCGAGTCAAAACATTTTAAATTATATTTTGTAGGGAATATTTATGTGGATTTTACATCACAAAAGAAAAATTTATGACAAAATTAATTGATTTGTTTTTAACACAAATTCCTATTCATGTGGAGCATGTTGGATAAATAAAGGTGAATCCAAATTTGACAATCTTTGAATTGTGCCAAGATGGAGAAAGAATGAGGAAGTTTGAAAGGAAGAAAAATAGTGAACAAAGTGTACCACATTGCTTGAGTAGGAAAAATTGGTTCAGTAATTAAGAAGACACCTTCCAATACTTAGTAACTTGTTAATTCCATTATACTAAGTCCTCTCGTGTGGGATGTAAATCTTGGAAAGAGTTTCAACAACGCGGTCTCATGCGAGCCGAGTTTTGCACTTGGAAGAGCTCTCGATTTGCAATTGCATTTTGAAAATTCAAAATCTCCAATAACTATGAAATGTTCGACTGCAATTAAATGGCAATCAAAACGGTAAGTCATCATTATTGTATACAAACCGTTATATCATCACATCAACTTATTGGCAGCCTCATTTTGCGAATAGAAACACACATCACAAACACAAATTGAGAGCCACATCCTCTCTGATTGTTTCATTTTGCTTTTGTTCGGTGATTCAAAAAAGCTCGTAGCAGTTCGACACTTGGTTTGCATTGCTAGCAAAGTCGAGTGTTAGTCACTTTATCTTGGGAGACTATCGGTTTCGGAAATTCTCAAATATCAACCGGCAAGAAATTGAATTAGATTTAAGGAAAGTGTATCACCACACTACTTCACTATTGTAATCATTTTTGTTGTACATTCACATATAATTTATTTCTGTTCATTTGTAAAATATTACTGTATTATTTAGTTTCTCTTCCCGTGTAAATTTCCTACACATGGTTCATTCTCTTTCTTTCTTCCGACAAAACTAATTAAAAGGGCTAAAATAATAAATGATAAACGCTACGAAAATGGAAATGTGTTACATATATTATATTTAGTTTTATTTTATTTTTCTCATGCCACACAAACAAGCTAAGGAGCGGAGCAACAAGAACACATACCGCACATGTACTATCTCATCGATATACATAGACAAGAAAAGTTTATTACCAATGTCATATCTATTTATTTGAGGGGTTCAAGTAATAAGTACGTATAAAATCAATTTCTAATATCTTCTTTAAATAAATAAATAATAGTAGAATTTTATGATTGAAAATTTGGCATCATTTGGTATATATATGTTTTAACTAATTGTATATGGATATTTTGATAGAATCTTTTTCTTTTTTTTTTGTAAATTAGCGATGAGGTGAGTTTCGAATCCAGGACCTTTGGTCACTAGCAAGAGCCATTTCCACTAGGATATTTTGATAGAATCTTAAAGATTAATAAATATATACTCCCTCCGTCCCTAAATGATTGGTACATTTTGACTTTTCATGCATGGTCAACAAAACATGATTTCAAACATAAATATCTCCTATTCTGCATATGAAAAATTATAAAAAGTTTATAGTTTAAAAATATATATTGAGACGAATATAATAAGATATCATATGACTATATTATTTCTTATTGATTAATGAGAATTATTAATCAAAGTTTTTAAAGTTTGACAATGTAAAGTCAAAATGTACCAATCATTTAGGGACGGAGTGAGTATTTATAAATTAGCGATAAAAATCATAACTAAATCAACAATTAGAAAAATTGAAGAACAATATAAATAAAGAATACAAAATTATAATTGAAATAACAGTTAGAGTATAGTATTAAACAGTCTGCACCAACAAGAGTTAAACTACTTACCTCCTAATAGAAGCTCGAGTCAGATACCATCAGAGCATTAAACCGTCAATTATGATTGAATATATTAATCAAAGAAAATATGTTGATTATTTTATTAAAATATGTAGTTAAATTTAGATGGGATAGTACATATTATGCGGCAAATTCTATTTTCACTGCTCTATGCATCGGCATCATAGAAATAAATATCCATATAATGCAAATACTACTATTACTACTATAGGAGTGTTCATCATTAAACCAGCTTATATGAGGACTAGTACGAATCTCTAGTCAATTTTTCCCCATAGTGGGGGTGGGGACTTCCTATTAGAGTGTCCCCCTAGTGGCATTATTGTATGGTAACCTAGGGGTCCTTGCACTCCCTTTCATGACCCATATAGTTGCCTCATTTACTAGACCAATGCAAGCAAGGACCACAATTGAAAACACTATAAGAACCCCCTCCTTCATTGCCTTTAATGCAATCAATAATTTCACAAGTTCAAGCACACAAAAAATCACTAACTATTCTCCCAAAAACATCACCTCAAAGAGGTTGTAAATTGAAGAGGAAGATGAATAGCTCAAGGATGGGAAGCTCCAAAAGAAGGATAGTTGCAAGCAAAGGACTTGGAGGAGTCCTAAGGCAACAAAGGGCTAGGCTTTACATAATAAGGAGATGTGTTGTCATGCTCCTATGTTGGCATGATTAAGATAAAAAGGCTTTTTATCTTCTTTGCTTTTTCCTTGTAGGAAAATGTAAATAGTAATGGTCCTAGATTAATACTCTATCTCTATTCAGTTTTACTTGTCGTTTTATATCGAATGAGTGGATCGACAGTAATAAATGAAATGAGTATATACTTCTTAGGAAGCAATTTTGAGCATATTAAGTTTGTAGCTTGAGTTTCTAAGTTATATTTGTATATCTCATTAATAATAAACACCCCATGTTTCAATTTAAAAGGAATATAAATGTCTTAGGAGTAAGTTATGCCCTGCATATGTAATTTGTTAATTTCCTAATTCTACTTGATTTCTGACTTCCAACTAAAGCTTGTATTAGAGCCAATGCTATTTTTGAAATATAGTGCTCCTTTATTTAAATCTTTATCTTGTTTAGAGCTAATTAAATGGTCTAATAAAAAATCTCTTCTTCATTGACCAGAGTAGTTTTGAATTTAAAATTTACATCATTTCTAATTATTATTATTACAAAAAAAAAAAAGCTATGCTTCGGGTCCTTCGATTTTTAGGTTGGGTTTGGTGAATTGATCGGGTCGTACTATAATAAATTTAGCAGTTAAAAATTTAAAATAATATATGTAGTAACTTCACATAATAAAAAAAGATAAGAATTGTGTTTTGATAAGGCAAAATTTATTAAAGAGTGGGGGAGTATGTAACCATTTTAATTATATTTTGAATTATCATTGGAGCAATTTTCTTTTCTCTTTCAAGTTCTAAGGTTCCATATAAAAAGTAAAGACTAAAACAAAATACTTATGATAGGCTTGTAAACGGATCGAACTATACCGAATGAGTTACGTTTGAGTTCGGTCTGCAAGGGGTTAAACCGGACCGAACTATTTGCGAATCGCACCCAACCTTACGTTCTGCTCGGTCGGCAAACATGTTCGGTTTGGTTGGCAAAAATCTTCGATGCGATTGGATATTTGGGCTTATGAGAACGAGATAACTCATGAGTAATGAGTATGAAATCAAGATATATGAACTGGAAGCGATTTTTATGATTTAAGTTAGGTCAGACTAACTAATTGACTATGTCTATGAAGTATATGTAATATATTGGATCAATGGAGTATTGGAGTCTAATATGTTGACAGGTCGGACCGAACTAGTTCGCACCGTTCGGTCCGATCGTCGAACATCCATAACGTTTGCATATGCGCATCGAGCCGCGAGTCGAAAGTTTTTTAGCCAAATAATGCGAACCGAGTCGAACGTTTTTAAGTTATGATGAATAAAAGAGAATGATATTGCAATATTTTTTCATATTTTTCACAAGGTCTTTGATTTTTACACTCCAAATTTCATAACCACACTCCACTTTATCACTTTTTGTAGATTTTTATAGAATAAATTGAAGGGTAAAATAGAGAAAATGGAGTTTAATAATCAATTTTTGGAGTGTAAAAATCAAAACCCTTTCACAAATGCATTTTAAGGTAAAAAATTATTATCTGAACCAAATTTGAGTATAACTTTACAAATATAAATTACTATATATTTATTTCGGGTTGGATCGGGTTTCTTTGAATTTTAATAGTTTCAAGATGTATTTTGATTTTCGGTAATGGTAATGTGGTACTTTGGTACCATACAAAGACACAATTTTTGCATTTTAACCCCAAACTAACGTTGTCATCTAAATATAATGAAAAATCATTAATATCAGGCACGAAAATACAATATGCCATTATTATGTACATTGTAACACTATTGAAGACGAAAGTAGAATTGATGCTTACTATTTAAAATCATCTTAACAATCAAGTCAAAAAGTGAAACAATAATTTCCTCTTTTATTATAATTTTCATTTTGAACAATATCACCCATTAAGATTTTAACTTTCACCTAAATCTTCCTAGCCTTATCAACATAGTAAGAAGAGCTAAAAGCTGTCACTTTAAATCTTGTTGGTTATGCTTAGTTGCTTACTTTGAAATCAAGAACCACAAAGCAGATTTTTCTTGAAATCAGATCAATCTTGTTGCTAATGATTAATCACTAAGAACTTTACTAAAGGCGGATTTTTAGCTAAAAATCAAGATTCGATTTAAAATATTTAATGAGTTTTTTGCCAATAAAGTACATACAATGATGAGGAGATATTGCCAATTATGTATAGATTAGTCAAACCGCTTATATAATGTCTTCAAATTATCACTTTGCGGATCTTTTCTTAAGACACTAGTTATTGGCGCCCGTCAAATGACGGAGACAACGATAATATACTCAATAAATATTCTAACTATAACGTTTATGATACGAGTTAATCGAATAGTCTAGTGAAAAAGTTTCTTGTTAATGACCAAAAGGTCCTGAGTTATGATAATAATAATATACGTATAACCAATAAATAAAATTTCTTTGAAGGGTGGCCCACTTATGATTCTCTACTATATCACTATTGTAAATAAAAGATGACGGACTTGCAACCAGTAGTGGACATATGTCGGTCTGCACCTGTTCATTCGAATATATATTTTTTAAAATTAAAATTAATTATATAGGTATAAAAAGTAAATTTATAAAAAAATTGACATTTATATTTATATAACAATATATTTAATTGTTTTGAACACCCACTTCAAAATATTAGCAAATAATTACACGTGGGAAATATGTTTGAACATAATTTAAGCTAAAAAATTATTAATGGTCTATATATATTTTTGTTTTAGAAAATATTATATTTATATTGTTATGTTTGGAACAATACACTAATCTAATTTATTAAAGTTTGTAATTGTCATAACCATTTAAAGATATAACTATTTAAGCTTCAAATACCAATTATTTTTGAAAGTTGAAACGAATCTAACTAGATCTCATATGACTATATTATTTATTATCGACTAAAGACAATTCATGGTCTAACTACTATGGAATATCCTAATTGATTATCTTCACCCAAATACTATCCACCATATCACTATTCAAACATACATGTTCCCCTTATTTATTATTTGCAAATATTTACTTTTCATTTGTAACTCTTTTAGCATTATCTCAATCAGGTGATTTGAGGAGCTACTGAAAATAGTTAATCGTATTTTCGTGAAAGGTAATTACATAAACATTATTACATATTACATACTAAATATTGAACGTAATGTTTACTACTAATAACTAAGACATGTGTTCGACACTAATTTCTTCTTTTTTGTATTATTTGAATTTACTCAGGTAACTAATTATGGTAACTACAAAAAATGTGATTGGATAGTTATTGGCTCTCATATAATTAAGTATCAAATATTGGATCATCTTTTCTAAGTTTTTCCACTCGTTTTATGTAGATATATATATTTTTAATATTTAAAACGACATGTTATATAAGTTTTACGTAATTTTCTTTGCCTCATACATATACCATGATGATGCTATATATTGTCCCATTTTTTCCGATAGAGGTTATAAATCATTTTTTCTGATAGATAATTGGTTATTTAAAATAAATAAAGTAAGGTATTTGATTTGACAAATCAAATACCCTGCTTGATCAATTTTATTACTTTTAAGAAAGCCAATAGTATTATAATATCACAAATCATCATCTATGTATATTTTGTGATTCATTTTTAATTACTCAATTCATGACAAAAAACGAAACATTTTCATTTCTATGCACAAAATTAAAATCTTCTATCCAAATATGATGGCCTTAAAAAGTATTAAATTTCAATTTTAATACATCACATATATAATATATTTGACCAAATGATCTTCAATAATCTTGTTCCTTTCTTCCATATTCTCTTTTTTAAATGTGTTTCTTGCGTTGGAATGTGTATTGTGGTCTACTACTTATAATTCACTAACATAAAAAAACATGAAAATCAATTACATGTGAAAAAGTATTATAATGATAATAATAATGATAACTTATAGCTAATAGTAAGATAGATATGATTCTAAATTTTGTAAAAATTGGTCAATGAATTACATGGTATATATAATTTGAGAACTTCATTTTAAGACAACAACGCATTGTCTTCGATCATTTGTCTTTCGTAAAGATCTTCAATATCTGCTAAAAGTTTAATACAACAAATATTACAAACTTACGGACAAAAAATTATCATCATAGTAATATTTGAAACTTGATCCATACAGTTTCATAGTTTGCTAAATAAAATAATAAGTAAATACTCCATTCAATCCAAAAATAATGTCTTTCTAGACATTTCACACAAATTAAGAAACAATCATTACATTCACAATTCTCATCTATACCCCTATAAAGCAATCATTAATAATCCACTTTTCAATTAACTATATGATACAATCATTACTTTTGAGGGATATTAAGGGAAAAAACTATACATTGTGCATTGATTTATGTAAGAAGACAATCTTTTTGGATATTTTTAAAATGTCTAAAAAGACATTATTTTTGGATTAGAGGGAGTAATATTTATAATAAAATATTAATTATCAGTATAAAAAAGATGTATATGTAGAAATCAAACATTAAAGTAATTGAGTCATGGACAAATAAAATTCATATTTCAACTCATGTTCATAGTGACTCGTGAAGTTGTGTCACCCCATAAAGTTTTTCAATTGCTCACTAAATATCAATGGAATGCCAATCAATGATAATCAAAATCACTATGAAAGTGTGAATCGTGATTGGTTATTCAGAATAGTAAAAGGCACACAATATTGATAACCCAGTTCCATAACAACACACGTACATCTGGGGGACTGCCTGTCTAGGGAAAATTTCACTATAATGAGATATTACAAGGAGAGACTTACTTTGTACTATCACCGTACCCTAATGCCTACACCCTAGACTCACTTATATGATAGAAACCTTTACAAATGTATCTCCCGATACTTACAATAAAAGATGGAAGCATAGAGATAAAATCATCACTGTTGATTATATCGGATGGATGGTATATCAACCGGACATTCAGTTAGAAGATAATTCTAATCTTCTAACACATAAGACGACCTAGCAAAATATTAAATACTAAAAGCTTGCTCTTTGTTTGTTCTATGCTCTCTACAAAAGTCGACATCTTCTAATGAAGCTGAGGTCTCCTTTTATAGGTCTAGGTCGTGGGCCTCCTTGTGTATCTTGACAGATTTGGTCAATATACGTTGTATCTTCTTGTGCATCACATATGGTAATGTGAATCTCGGCCCTTGTCATCTCGTCATTGATTGCGCCCTTTAGTAACAAAAGTTACCATAAAAGAATACACAGTAATCCCGCTCCATAATGACAAGATCTTTTCCTAATTCATGTTTCTTTGGGCACACGCCGTGATCTTCTCAGAATCTTTGACGTGATCTTCTGGAATCTTCCTTGATTGCTCTCATGAATTAGTATTCAATGTCTTTAACACTTGTAACAAGAACGTGTACGCACTGGTTCCCTTCAGCTCCCTGTTATTCTGTAGATGATATAACAGTTGGTCTTCTCAGAAAAACTTGACCAATACACTCTGTGCTTACAAACTCCCCCTTTGGGCATTTTTTCATGACAAATGCTCTTGGTGTTTGCAGAGTGTAAAACAAGTGTTAAAAGACACACAATGGTTCTAAAAAACCACATATCAGTTCAACCAGTAGTAATGTGGTGAACACAGGCAGTCAATGGTTCTAATAAATCAGATATCAGTCCAACCATCAGTAGTGTGGTGGACACAGACAGTCAGATGTTTAAAACCAAACATCACAAAAGGCACAACAGCACAAAAATCCTAAGATAGTTCAAAAGGTGTTCAGCAGAGTAAATACTAAAAACTAAAAATTGTTCAGTAGTAATAAACACAAGATAGACATTAGGCTTCTCCCCCTATTTGGCATAAAAACATAACCAAAGCCAACAGGGGGGTCTTCACACACATCTACTCATCATTGTCAGACTCAGCAGGCTTGACAGTTTGCTTCATTTGCTTGAGCTGTTCATCCAGGGCCTGCACCAGTAGCTTTTTCTCCTCAATCTCCTTGATGAGTCTGACCATTTCCTCAGTTTTTGCAGTAAAGAGAGCCTTCACAACATCATCTTCAGTGTTCAGCTCAGGTTTCTTATCAGCTATGTTTATCTCACAGTCCAGCTTATGGCTTGTCCAACTTCTTACTGAAGATTAGAGGTTTAGTCCATGCTCCAGCTCCATCAGAAGGCTTCACAATGTCAGGATGTTGACTGATCGTGATTGTGCAGAGTAAGGCAGGAAAACCAATGGACTTGAAGGTAGCAATGGATGTAGCATGACTGATGATTTGATTAAATACCAGCTGCCCAAAGTTCACTGTCTCACCAGTCCCTGCAAGGAACATTACTCTAGCTAAAGGCTCACTAACATTGGTATTATTTGATGAGAGAATAATGCAAGACAGCCCTATCTTATGAAACACAGTGTGTTTTAGACTGAGGGAGGATGCTTGCAGCAAGTTGCCCTTTCTCTGGCCACCTCTAAATGCAGTCAGCTGTGAGCTCACTCATAATGTCATTCAAACTGAGGTGTTCCCATGTGTACCCCTCATTGGCTCTGAGATATGCTCTATTGATCATCAAAGGACTAAACTTCACCACTTTGTCTCTGATGTTGACTTTGTAGTACATAGGGTGAGTGGGATTCTCAATTTCCTCACTGATGTTATATATGAACTCCGTAACAAGCTGAGGCCAGTACTGTGTAGGCTCTGGGATGATATCCAGTATAGCAGCTTCAGTAATGATGTCCATATAGGTGGCAATGTTCTGGACAGCTTCTGAAATGTGCTTCTCAGGAATGATGGTCCTATTGGCAACAATCCTCCAAGTCCTGGTCATCATCCATGGTCACCTTCTTCTTCCCAGACCTGGTCCTGGACCTGGTCTTGTACTTTCTGTTTCCCTTTCTCTTTGGATTTCACTGTTTTCTCTTCCTCATCAGAACTGGTATCCACAAGTCCTCTACCAGTAGGTTTCTTTTTAAATGCACTTGGTTCAGTTATGGGAATCCCCTTAGCAGCAGGAAGAAAGCTATGGGGATTCACATAACTGAACCAAATGCATCTAAAAAGAAACCTACTGGTAGAGGGCTTATGGATACCAATTCTGATGAGGAAGAGAAAACAGTGAAATCCAAAGAGAAAGGGAAACAGAAAGTACAAGAGTCCAGGACCAGGTCTGGGAAGAAGAAGGTGACCATGGATGATGATCCTACTGATGACCCTGATTTCATTGACAATGATCAATCTGATAGGTGGAGGATTGTTGCCAATAAGACCATCATTCCTGAGAAGCACATTTCAGAAGCTGTCCAGAACATTGCCACTTATATGGACATCATTACTGAAGCTGGTCTGCCAGATATCATCCCAGAGCCTACACACTATTGGCCTCAGCTTGTTATGGAGTTCATCTATTGCATCAAGAGGTGGCCAAAGAAAGGGCAACAGCTGCAAGCATCCTCCCTCCTATGACACATATGATAGGATGCTCCGGAATCAAGGACTGACGCATCGATGTAAAATGTGTCATCCACTGCAACTAGGGCCATGCCCTCTTCATGATGCGTACTATCGTTGGCAATCGCGACAATATTATCCCGAGACCCTTTTCTGTTATTGCCTTCTCTTGGGACATACCCGACCCAACTCCATATGCCATAGCACACACCGGTCGCACTCGGGCCCATCATCGGCCTACTGAAGAGCTTCTTCTTCGATGTATCACAATCTTTACTAGTATCAACCAGTGCATCATGAACTTCCAAACAAAAGACTATGTTTGAATTACCTACTATGGAGGGCATAGCTAACCTGCTCCGGAACTTAGAGGCTGAAACTAATTTCCCCCAGCGAACCTCTCAATAATCATGACTTCACCACTCACCTTCTTCGCAGATCTAGCCCCAAGCTTTGATATCAATGTGTTATAACGATGAAAGCGAATTAAATAAATATATCGGATGCGAATCTTAGACAAAGAATATCAAGAATTTAACAGTCTCCCTAAACGTGTTAGGACTACTCCACGGGCTCCAAGCCATAAACAATTCATTATAATGGAAAGAACATATTACTGATGTGATCAAACTATGATCCCAGATTAATAGAATTACTAGCCTATACTATTTCTTGAATATAATTATAAGACTCATTATTCCAGAATTCCTAATCTATATCTGTCTCATATCAAGTCTCATGAAAAAGACCTTTATTTATAGGCTTCACTAAGGCACCTAAAAGGAATTATTTTTCTTACAAGAAAACTTATTTTCCAAGAAAAGCCCACATTAGTTAACTACCTAATACAATTTCTTGTCCCTCAAGGAATGACTTTAGGAGATAATAACTTGTGCTCCAATTATTTCCTTAACGAATCTGCCTATTCAAGTCACGATATTCAACAAAACTAAATACCATGATTTTCCTTATAAAATAACCGATACTTATATGACCAAATAGTATGTTATTCTTTGTGTTACTTTCAAAAGATGGAACAATTATAGCTGTATAAGTTTAAACCATTTTAATTATGATGTTTTAACTAAATTAAAGTAAATACATAAATACAATTGTTATTGTAAGGGCAAATGACCGTATCAATCACTTAATATGTATACAAAATCTTTCTAGCTATCACCTATATTTTAAAAGGCCTTGTCAATCACATATGTTCCAAAATATATCTTATTTGATTTCGCACGTTAACCTTTTTTATTAAGTACATGTTATGGGTGAGTTATTTCAGATTTTCTTTTGAACTTTTACATTAAAAATCGAATAGTGAGAGTCATGTAACTTTCAATTCTTTTAATTATCAGGTATCAATCTAGTAAAGTAATTACATAAACGTAGTGATTATTTTAATTGTTCATTAAGGGTTACTATATGTTTGTCATTTTTAATTAATTATGCCATTATAAAGGATTAACTCACATTTTAATTGATTTTTAATGTTTGGTGACAAGCAGTTTGTGAAACCTATGTTATGGGCTAAAAATATTTTGTAAATATAGGTGGTAGTTATTGTCATTTAAACTTAATTTAATTCTCCTACAAATGATGAAATAATGAGATTCATGTAACTTCGAGTTATGTCTATATATTTAATTGGGGAATTAAGAAATATACTATGGAGCCTTATGTTTTCCAAAATTGTAAGAGGGAGATTTAATCTAATTATTGTATTTAATTTTTACAAATATTTTATACAATAACTATCGACTATTATCATTATATATTTAACTAATTTTTTAAAATGACTTTGCAAATATCTTGTGTTGTTTTACACATTAAATTAAACATAGTTTTTTTTTTGTAAATTAGCGATGAGGTGAGTATCGAATCAGGACCTTCGAGTCACTGACAAGAGCCTTTTTAACTAGACAATTAACTCAAATTTAAATTTAAGCATAGTTAAGATGAAATAAATAATATTACATATAAATCTTATATTGATTAATTAATCACAATTTATACATTATTAATACTATGAATGGATCTGCACATGCTATATATTGTACAAACATCTAGTTTAATTATCGGGCATCATTCTAGTAAAGTAACTACATAAAAATAATTATTATTTTCATTATTCATTAAGGTTACTATGTTTTTTTATTATTTTTAATTAATTATTCTATTATATTTGATTACCTCATATTTTAGTAAAGTAACTAAATAAAAATAATTATTATTTTCATTATTCATTGAGGTTACTATGTTTTTTAATATTTTGAATTAATTATTCTATTATATTTGATTAACTCATATTTTAACTAATTTTTTATGTCTGGTTAAGTATTATTTATATTTAAGTGATTAGTTTATTTATTATATTTGAATTGATTCCTAAAGATAATCACAATTAGAAGAAGTTAATGTAGGACCGATACCGGGAATATGCTACTATACAATAAAACTTTGCAAAAGAAAAACAACAAACTCATGAACAACATATGACAATGATTACTAGAGTTAAAATTACAATAACTATAAAAAAAATATAACAACCATAAACCAGATGGAGTCACGGATACCGCTTTCCTTAAAACTTTTTCGACCTCCCTTCGGTGCTAAGGATTTCTTGGTCGCAAGTTTCCCAGGATAAAACCACCTCTTGGTTCGACCTCACAAGCACAATGAGCCAACCAACGAACCGCCTATGAGCATGCGTATCACCGACGAAAAGCAAGTGTAACAACTCAGAGAGTATGGGAGTTCTCTGTTTTTATTTTTTGTGCTAAAGTTGTGTGTGTTTCAAGTGTGGTAGAATGATTAAGGTTTTGCCTATTTATAGAGGCTGAATCAATCAAAAAATATAATGCACAATTATGTTACTAATTGCTGCCATTATATTAGTCAATTCAAAATATAATGCACAATTATGCGTAGTAATTGCTGCCATTATATTTTGTAACCATGTAGAAGCTGAGTCAATCAAAAATATAATGCACAATTATGTTACTAATTGCTGCCATTATATTAGTCAATATAATGCACAATTATGCGTAGCAATTGCTGCCATTATATTTTGTAACCGTGTAGAAGCTGAGTCAATAAGAAATATAATGCACAATTATGAGTTCTAATTGCTGCCATTATATTTGTAACGGTAGTCAATTCAAATATAATGCTCAATTATTAATACTAATTGTTGCCATTACATTCCGTAATAGTCAGGTCATTCACTGTCAGTCAATACACCAACTGTTACAACCGTTACACCCTTTGCAATCTCACATGCAAACCAAGCTCGACCGGAAGCAAAACTTGACTCGCACGAGCCCAAGTTTATTTTCCAAGCTCAATACAATGTTGTTTCTTATTCAACAACATCTCAAGCTTCTTTACTTATTAAGTGGATGACAAACTCACTTAATAAAAAAAATGACAAACTCATTTTTTTCCACTTCAAATTTGATTCACTCTTAAGCAACCTTAATAATATCCAACAGTTAAAACTAAGTCTAAAGTCATGAACATACAAAAGATTAGGTAATATCATTTACATTTGGTGTAATATTTATATTTGGCAAGTAATTTGTTATTAAAGATAACTTAAAAAAATCATGTAACTTCAAAATATATAAATTCCAAGAGGTGAGTTTATTCATAATCATGTTTAACTCGTATTATTATATAAATTTCATAATTACATGTCCATATATGATCGTCAAATATACTGTATTTAATACTCTCTCCGTCCCTAAAAGATTGTCACATTTTGACTTTTGTGGTCAATTACAACAAAATTTGATCACGAATTCTCACTAAACGAAAAGAAATTATATAGTCTTGTGGGACCTCGTTAGATTCGTCTCAATATATATTTTTGAAATATCAACTTATTATAATTTTTTTGCATTTAGAATAAGAGATATTTGTATTTTAAATCGTGTTTTATTGACCACCAAAAGTCAAATGTAACAATCATTTAGGGACGGAGAGAGTAGAAACTTCCTAAGATAGAAAGTATGCATCTCAGTTGTAGTTAAGTTATTGAATATGTTTTAAATGATTTATTTTTTATAATTAAATTGAAGAGTGATGATCATAAAAAAACAAAACTAAGATTTATTTTTTATTATAGAAATACTAAAATAAAGACAAATATTTATACATGGAAAATAATATAATACTCCATCCGTTCTTTTTTATTTGTCTTTCTAGCTTTTTTGTACGTAGATTAAGGAAAATAAATAGTAATAAAAAAATACATTGAAAATATAAAAAAGTTAAAACTATATGATTGGTTGGTTGATAAACTCATAAGAAAAATAATCAAAAAGTATATCGAAAATATAAATATACAATTAATGGTACTAGAAACACAAGATTAGGGCGAGATAGACAAATAAAAAAAATGGAATGAGTAATAGCTGTTATAGCGAAATATTAATAGTACTGTACTTGAAAAATAATAAAATAATAGATGTTATAGTGAAATATTAATAGTAATGTAACTTTAGTAAAGATAATATTTAGGAATACGTTTGTTCTTAATGATACTTAAAGTCTTATTATTATTATGGTTCCGCAATTATTAAATGACATCAAATAATTGAGATAATTAGATCCGTTCATATTATAATTACACAATCAAACTGAGTTAAAACTATTTTGTAAGGTAAGAATTTCGCGATATTGTATCTTCTTTTATCTTAATTATTAGCACAAATAAAGTTTTTTCTTAGGAGATAACAAAATTATGTTATCAGGGAGATAACACAAATGCTGGCCGTTGGATCAGGGTGGTTATGGCTTTTTTTGATCTTGTGGTTGATATCTAATGAGGGCGTTTTTGTCATTAACATTTTTAATAAAATAACCGAAATTCTTGATTCACTCTCTCCTGATAGTGTGTGAATTACACTCTCCCAATTTAAAATCATGCAATGGGCGGTTATTGTTTGACTTAATTAGCGGTTGTTTAATTAAATATGCAACTAACTCCTATTTTTTCTCCACATTGATTGATGATTGTATTGGATTGGATTTTTTGTTTCCGTTTTTTGCTCCAACAATTTAGTGACGATATGTAATTCTTTCTCCACATTGATTGTCGTTCTTAAATTAAAGCGGGTGAAACGTCTGGTATTTAATTATTAATACGAATATTTTTAAAGATTTCTATAATAACATAGATTCCATAAGTACGATAATAGTGGAATGTTAGGATTTTTATAGAATTCCATTACATAAAACATTATGTTCATGACTTATTGTTAGGACGAGAATCCTAATTTGAATAAATGACTTTAATCAATTTGCCAAAGATGTAGTCAGGATAATTATTATCTTTTATTTTGTTATTTGTCAGAATAAAGTATAAATATTCCCTCCTATTTTCACGATATTTAGATAAATGACGGTATTTAATTATTAATACAGATATTTTTAAAGATTTCTATCATAACATAGATTCCATAAGTATGGTAATAGTGGAATGTCAGGATTGTTATAGAATTCCATTACATAAAACATTATGTTTATGACTTATTGTTAGGACGAGAATCCTAATTTCAATAAATGACTTTAATCAATTTGCCAAAGATGTAGCCAGGATAATTATTGCACACAGGATAATTTAGTAGGCAAGATTATAAGCTGGACACTCAAAATTCGGGTCTTTTCAAGAAAACTGCAATCTTTTCAGCTAGAAGATCATCATAGTTTAGAACATTCAATAACAACTTAATCACATCATACATTGCAATAACATAGCTATTGAATTTTCAGTATCAACCATAATGCAATATAATAAGTATCAATTATTCCACTTTCATATTTGAGTCAATTACGGCATTATTAGGTCATAATTGACTGTATTTAATTCTAGACGATTTTTATGTTGTCTAATTATGATTTTCTTCATTAAATTTATGTTGCCTTAATATTCTCGAGTATAATCCTTTTTTTCATGGGATTCATATTTTGCAAATGTTCGAAGTTGTTTCCTAATTCGAAGTAGTTACATTAAGTTGATTATGTGTCCTAAATTTTCGATAGTGTAATTAATATTATATTTTACAAAATAATTGATTCCTATTTTATTGAGATTTATAATGACCTTAATTTTTTTTTAATTTACATAGTTATTAAATTTATGGAATGTCAGTATTGTAATCGAATTCCATTACCTAGCTAACGCATGTCATGGTTTGGTATTATTAGATATTTATGTAACCTATTTATAAAAAACTACCTTTAATTATTTTTGCCTTAATATTAGGCGGTTTAGCTAGTTTTTGGCAGGATCCCTATTTTCGTGGGATTCTTAGCCATTAGATTATGTGGTTTTCATTTAATTAGGATCTAACGGTTGTGTGGACGCACTCTCCCAATTAATTCCACGATTATTTCGGTCTCCATGCAACTAATTGGCCACGATTTACTCCTGCAAAATCATTTTCTGATTTTGCATATATTTTTTTGGGTATGTTTTTTGCTTTATGTCGATAATGCTCCACATTATATGGGATTTTGACCTCGTTTTTTCGGTATTGGATTAATACCAAATTGTATATCGATTAAAGCTGTATATTGAATTCATTAAGATTGCTTTGTGATTGCATTCTGAATTTATTAAGTCAATTTTCCGATTGCATTCTAAATTCATTACGTCAATTTTCTGATTGCATTCTGAATTCATTAACTTTACTTTGTGATTGCATTCTGAATTCAATACGGTTGCTTTGTGATTGCATTCTGAATTGTCATTACATTTTATTACTTCGAAAGAATGCAATGCTAAACAATTAGTATTACATTTTATGTCTTCGAAAGAATGTCATGCTAATGCATTGTCATTACATTTTATTACTGCAGAACAATGTCATTCTAATTGATAGGTATCACATTTTTTTAGCTTGAGGACAATGACATGCTCGTAAATTGTCATTACATTTTGTTTCTTGGGAATAATGTAATGATAATTAATTGTCATTACATTTTATTACTTCGAACACAATGTCATGCTAATGCATTGTCATTACATTTTATTACTGCAGAACAATGTCATTCTAATTGATAGGTATTACATTTTTTTAGCTTGAGGTCAATGTCATGCTCGTAAATTGTCATTACATTTTGTTTCTTGGAGAGAATGCAATGCTAATCAATTGTTATTACATTTTATTACTTCGAATACAATGTCAGACCATATATGAAATCCCAAACAAGAACTTCTATTATCAGACCATATATATAAAAAAATAGTACTACTATTACACAAGATCTACACCATTTACAGAGAATCAGACCATTTATGAAATCCCAAACAAGAACTCGCGGTAGTTCAATATATCAATTTCCTCCATCCCAAAACCATTGTCCAGTTTGATTACCAAACAAGAACTTGCGGTAGTTCAAAAATAATTATGGCCGTTGGATTCTCTTTTTAACATATATAATGCAATGTGAGTGCTTGTTGATAGGCGCGTGGGGCATGAAATTTTCGAAATGAAAAATTGATTCCTCTTCCTTTAAAGCCCTCGTTTAATCTGAGCCACATGATTAAATATACATAGAAAAAGAGAATCCAACGGCCATGATTATTTATAGCCATGATAAGTTCCTACTTCACCACAAGAACCTGATAATTCGACATGCCAATAATAATATATTAGTTCATAATTTTATCAACAAGCACTCACATTGCATTATATATGTTAAATAGAATGACATATATCTTATTTTCATTAATCACATAAAATTTTAAGTCATAATTCAGTAAACATCAGTTCTATTGCATTGTACATGTCACACAGAATGCAATAGAACTCAAATGCATTTAAACAGCAGTTATATTAGATTATTCATGGAAGACAACATCCCATTGATCTCAATTACATTACACAGTATTTCTAATGCATTTTTTAGTCAACATGGGATGCCATCGATCTCATAAGCATTTAAACAACACGGAGATTGGATTATACATGCCACCCAAAAATGCTATACATCTCAGACAAATGCATTCCATGTTACATTGGATTATTTAAGGTAGACAAAATCCCATATATATGAGTGACATTAAACAGTTTTTATAATGCATTTTTAATGTAACATGGAATGCCATAGATCTCGAACACATTTTAACAACATTGAAAATGGATTATACATGCCACCCACAAATGGTATACATCTCAAACACATTAAACATTAACTCTATTGATTTATATATGCACGACAGAGTGCCATAATGTAGGAAATGCATTTAAACAACTGTGCCAGTGGATTATACATGATTGATAAAATGCCATAGATTTTTGAATTAATAGTATTATTTCTATTGCATTATATTAATGTAATTTCACATTCAAAAATTCAACTACTCAAACTTCAAATACAAACAGATCAACAATAACTGGAAATACACAAAAAGTCATCATTTTTAATTGAATTTACATTCCATTTTGTTCAATTCAAATTTACCCACTTTTTTTAATTCCACAAATTAGAGACTACAACACGACTACATAAATCCACAAGTTTCGAGCATTTTACAGATAACATCGACTACCTCCTTCAAAAATTTTGGTACTACATTGTTGAAAGAGTTAGAAAACAATTATCAATGGTTAATTTTGTTGTAAAGATATGCTTTTTATGCTAATGGTTACGCCGGTAGTCAAAAGTTCCAATTTTTATTACTTGTTTGCCTAAAGTTAGCTGGAGGAAAAGGTTACTCAGTCATACCTGGTTTTCGATTTCTTGAAGAAGATGCCATTGCTTCAATATTGTAAGGATTTTAGAGAATTTTAGAGAATTTTAGAGAATTTTGGTGGGGGTTTTGGAATTGTGATACAATATAACTACAGGAATGTTGGTTTCGCCTTGATTAATTGGTGATCTCCATGAATTTCGACTCGATTAAATGCAACGAGCAAATATTAATTGGTGATTTCGCGTTGGATTGAATTCAGTGTGTAATAGCGCGTGTGATTATTGGGAGGGGGGAAATGAAATTTTAGTTGTAATAATTGGTAGTAAAAGACATCTTTAACCTTTGTTATTTGGGAGATAACATTATAGTGTTATCTCCTAAGTGAAACTCGCACAAATAGTTGTTCAACTTCAAAAAACTCTCATCGGCTGGATACAACTAATTGAGCTAAAACCATTTTTTAAACCAAAAACTTTTATATTATTAACAAAAAAAAATTCACTAAACTATTCGATTAACTCAATTTCTACAAATTTTTAATACTAAATTATATCGACTCTTGAATCAAAAGTGGGGTTGAAGATGATAAAAGCGCACGTGGGGCAGAAGGATAAGGCTCTGCTATTTTGACTCCACGTTGTCTGCTTACGTGGCCGACACCACAATTTTTCTTTCCTCCATTTAGCTCCTGTTTTTCCTGACAAATTGTCCCACTATTCTTGTCCGAATACTGTTCTATTTCTACACACCCCTCCGCCCCCACTACCACCCCTACCCCTACCCCCACCCCCCACCCCACCCCTCTTTTCTTCAATACCATATACAATTTCATCAATGCATTCATACACATTGGACATGTCGATTTTGGATTGGCATTATTAAGGTCTTTTATAATTAATGTTTTGGAACCATTTCCATAATTGGTGGCCACATATGTTTTTATATATAAAAAAAATTGTGGAATAAAGAGGATAAGAATTATTAATTAGAGAATGACACATCTTATATCAAATATAACTTCTTGAATGATGGAGTTTTGTATACTATAAACTAGAACTAGTTATTTATGCACAGTTCAACCTATACGAATTATATCTTCTATACTTAAATCTTGTATAACAATTACGAATATTAGATGTCAAAAAATTAGAACATGTTAATAAAAATGTATTTATTTACATTTTATAAAATGTAAATTGAATAGGTTAGTTTTTTTGTGAGTAATAAATTGTTATTTTTATATAAATCTTAATTTAAAAAAGGAGTAATTTCCATGTGAATTTTTTTAGCCTTCCCATCCACAGCTGAAGTTCAATTCATTGGATTCTATTCACTGCCACATCAGCTTAACACCCACTTACACCCTCATTTGAATCCACTTTCCATATGAGGGTTTATTCATGATTTTATTCGTTTATGGTAACTTTTGTTACTAAAAGGCGCAATCAATAACAAGATGACAAGGGCCAAGATTCACATTACCATATGTGATGCACAAGAAGATTCAACGCATATTGACCAAATCCGTCAAGATACACAAGGAGGCCATGACCTAGGCCTATAAAATGAGACCCCACCTTCATTAGAAGATGTCAACTTTTGTAGAGAGCATAGAGCTAATAAAGAGCAAGCTTTTAGTGTTTAGTCTTTTGCTAGGTCGTCTTATGTGTTAGAAGATTAGATTCATCTTCTAACTGAATGTCCGGTTGATATACCAACCATTCGGTATAATCAACAGTGATGTTTTAGTCACTACCTTTCCACCTTTTTATTGTAAGTATCGGGAGATACATTTTGTAAGGGTAACTATCATATAAGCGAGTCTAGGTGTAGGCATTAGTGTACGGTGAGCGTACAAAGTAAGTCTCTCCTTGTAAATCTCATTATAGTGAAGTTTTCCCTGGACAGTCAGTCCCCCAGATGTACGTGCGTTGACACGGAACTGGGTTACCAACATTGTGTCTCTTTACTGTTTTTGTTTACGATTGCTGCTGCTTTTACTATTCTGTTTTGAGTATCGTACTGCTAGGTCAACTGGTATAACAGTTGCAAGAACAGTTGGTGATTTTACAGATCTGCACGGGTTACGCACTTTCATCATTATTTATACATATGTTATTATTAAAATTATAATCTTTATAATAATTAATTTTTATAATATAATAAATAAAATTTAATTTATTTGTTGTCCTAATGGAGAAAGATGTAATAAAGCTCCTTTTTTTGATGTCCAAAAGTGACAAATCTAGGCTCCATTTATAGATCTCGAAAATAAAAAACAATGATATATTTTTATATTTTTGTTTTTTATATTTTTGTTTTTGATAATTTTTTGGGCGAATAATGCATTTATTAAGTAAGGAAAACAAGAAAAAAAATCTACCAGATGCGTGGCAACACTCAATTGAGCTGCTTTTTGAGCTGCGGGCCGCCTTTAACTCGGAATGATCCAACACCAAAATTTGATGCTCCAACTTTAACCCCAACATTTGAACCCGTCCTATTTGTGTTGCACCTCACTTTAACCCCATCTTGCACCTCTCTTGTGGATTGTAACAAATAGGTGGAATCTATACTATACTCCAACATTATGTATAATATAGATTGCACTTATTTTTTATGGTCATATATGTACTTCATGTTAAGAATTTAATTAAAGATGTCCGTTAGGTGTTTATTTTTTGGTGGGACTAATTAAATATAATTATGTAGATAAATGTCTTCATAAGTTTAGATCAAGTACAAAAATAAAAGTGAGTTATATAAAATTTTGACTGTCTTAAGATGTTTGATAATGCATTGAAGCCGAGATTAAGTACAAACGGATTTGCCTAATACAAAGTGAAAACAACAACTTGATTTAAACTAACTCTAGAAAAATATTTAGCACATGCAACAAGAACCAATGTCTGAAGAGATTGGTGCACTTTGGTCCTCGAAAAGTGACACTGTTGCGAAAATGATCCTCGAAAGTGTGTATATTGGTATAATTTGGTGTTCATTCCGTATTTCCGTTAGCTCCACTAAATTTAAGCGTGAATAACAACTTTTAGGGCAAAAACGAAACTTTTATAACTTAGTAGCCCTATTTGGGGCCTAAAATATAAATAACAAAAAGTTAAAGATAAAAGTAATTATTAAATACATTAAAATTAAGATCAATTCAGTTTAATCATTTTCATATCCTTAAACTCTTTTAACACTCTGAAACAATCGAAAAAAAATTCTCCAACATCGATTAGGTTTAGGTCGAAAAAATCGAGGGGTTTTGGAGAAAAAAAAATTCTCGAACATCATTTTAATGGGTAAATTGGAGAATAAAGACCGTATTTTTATTGATTTCTGGTTTTCTTTCAGTTACTTCGAAAGTAGCTGCTTCAGCTTCAGCCACTCGAATTTTCGATAAAAGATTATGAAGTGGTTGTTATGGAAATAAGAAAATATTGATTTCGTTGCTTCAAAAGCAAGTGCGGTGAGTCAGCTCCAATTTGTGTAATATGTCTCTGTTTTGAGGAATAATTAATGCTATAGTGTTTGAGAATATTTTAGGGATCGGGTTGAGATTTTATCCGTTTAATTGGTAAATTGGAGAACAAAAACGAAACATTGCATTTTTCCATTGATGTTCAAAGACTTAGTGATGAGGTTCAACTTTTATGGGCCAGGTTTTACCCATTTATGGAAATGGGCCGTGAGGCCACTTCTAGGCCCAGTGGCTGAATCATCCTATTTTAGTGAAAGAAGGCTGAGAGCATCCCAGCCGGCAGCCGTCCACGTGGCGCAATCTCAACACATCAAAGCACAAGGATTCAAGTCTATAAATACACCCCCACTAGCACTAGTGGAAGGTAACGCTATTCTTGCTCCATACTTACTAGTCACTCCTTCGTACCCATACTAACTTGACCGTCGGAGTGGCCGCGACCTAGCATGTCGTGGTCTAGGTACCGGAGCGAGCATGAACAACCAGTCAGGACAACATGGACCGGCAGACAAACAACAAGAACCGGCACACCGGCTCCGGGAGCCCGCCTCCCTTCTCAGACATCCCAAGGAGACCCAGAACAGGGCCGGCTGGCCACTCAGTGGGGCCGGCCGGCACTTATCCTGGGCCGACTCGACCAGAGCACAACACACAGGCTCATGACTTGAATAGGGCCCGACCTAGACTGTCCAAGTCCAGGGTAGAGAGGAGATCACCATCTCCAATCAGACATAGACCGGGCAAGGAGTCCGTGCAAGAATTTATTGAAGTGGATTCTCCTAACCGGGGAAATGACCCACATCACTGAGGTATGTGTTATGAAACAGGAAAGTATAGTTTTTTGCTATTACAAGATCGAATTTGCATTGGGGGATGTATAATTACAATTCTATTCGTTTAAAGTCGGGTATGTGCATTGGTTGATTCATGAGACAATAACATTTAGAGGGTATGGAACAGTAATGAGGAAAGAATCGACCAAATTAAAGTGAATGTATTGGGCAGTGATGGAAGAATTTGGAGAAGAAAGGAATCCATGGCAGGTGTATGAGTAACTCTTCATTTGTTCAAGGAATGACCTGCTTGTGGGTGGTTACCCAGAATTTAGGCACTCTTGAGGTGGAGTACCAGACCACTAGAGGCACATCCCAGATTTATCCTCTCTATTGTACGATGGACTAGCCAAGCGGGGATGCTTAAGATGAGCTTATCATTTTAAAAAAAAAGGAAAATCAGAGAAAAAAGAGTTAGGAAATCTAAGAAGCAAAAAGGTCATGTGTGCCCATTATGCCCAAGAGTTTTCAAGTCACCAAAAGCTCTTGGTGGCCACAAGGGGTCGCATGTAATACCTGGCACAAAGTGGGCGATGTGATATGTTTGATATGATTTGATTAGTACTACTCATACCATCAAGATGCATCTTCTTTTCGGTAGCCCAACTCATAAGAACTCCAATGTTAAGCGTGCTTGACCTGGGGTAATTCTGGGATGGGTGACCCACTGGGAAGTGTCCCGGTGAGCACGTGAGTGAGGACAAAACGTGCTGGAGAGACCCGTGGTGGTTTGTGAGGTCAGTCCATCAAATCAAATAACGTTCCGACCCAGTTGGGGGGCGGGGCGTTACATCGCATTTTCTTGGTGATAGTGGTAATCTTGTCGAAATAAAAAACGCACAATCTCTTAAGATCACGAAACCAGAAGTTGATGATTTATTCAATCTTAATCTCCCTGCTCCAATCGATGATGAGGATGTTGATGGAGATTAGGGTGGATTTAAGGGGCACATATTTGAGTCTTCTTTGTGGTTAGCTGCAACTAAACCTAACATAAAATTCCGACAAGAATCTTGGATAATTGGGAGTAAATTAGGCGGGCACAAATAGATTAGGGTCAAAAAGTTATAAATTATTTTGTTTTTGCCCAAAAAATTGTTATTCACGCTTAAATGTAACGGAGCTAACAGAATGTGGACCAAATTTCATCAATATACACATTTTGAGGGACCATTTCCACAATAGTAACATTTTCAGAAACCAAAGTACACCAAGACTCCACTTACTGGGACTATTCTAACAATTAACTCTCTCAGAAAACCCAAACATATATATAAAATATATGAAGTGGTTCTCAAAAAACCGCTCAGAAATTGGTCCCATCGGGATCCCCATCTTGAGGCACCCTCCCAATAAGAGGGTCACGATGACACACTGGAGAAAAAGTGACCTCCATCCTGAGGCTCATCGTGGCCCTGCCTCACGATGGACGTCATGATGATAATGGTGAAAATGGTATTTCCCATTGTGGCCTCCATCATGACCTGGAGGTCACGATGGCACTCACGATCATGCAAGGAAATGTCAACAATCCCACACCATTTCCGAGCAACACCGAGCAATATCAACACATTTCAATCTCGTGCATAAATGAAGGTATCTCGCGATTGAACCTTTATTTTAATGAACACTTCTTTTAAATACTCATCATAGCATGTTGATTATTGCAATAAGAGGGTCCTACTTAAGAGCCGCTTCATGATCTTTGAAAATCTACACTTCTTCCTTAATTTGTTATATGCATAGTTTAAAGTTTCTTTGCCGAATATAGTTTCGGTATCATAAAATAAGAAATATTTTAGAAATATTTTAAAAACATTTAAGAAATAATATAAAAGTTGCGAACTCAACATAATTTAGATGTGTTCGAACGTATTTGTAAGAACATAGGTAAACATATATATATATTTATATAACTAAATTAATAATAAAATAAAATATTTTAAAATCAATGCTATATAAAAGGATTAAAATAAAATATTTATTAAAAGTCAAATCTAAAGATGGATCGCACAATTGTAATGATCTAACATGAACTATATGTTATATATATGTATATTGATTAATTTCAATAAGTAGTTATATTAAATCACTATATATAGTTATTTTTTGTTGAAAAAGTTAGGGAAATATTCTTTTAGTTCCAATATTTCAAAAAAATGTTGAAAACTTTTGTAATTTATAGGGAAATAGTTTAATATCTAAATTATAATAACATTTCGTTTCTATAATTTGAAAAATGAAAACATTTCGAATGTTTCGTAGGAAACATATAAAAATTTGGCTGTTCGATGATATAATATCCTTGGAATCTAATGTTTGAGATGTTTATTGACTAAAAATGGACATTTATATCCATTATTCCATTGTATTGATTATATACTTGTATAATAAGCTTTCAGAGATTCCTCCAGAACTTTAGTTCTTTATTAGGATAAACTATTAGGATAAAGGGAAGCCAAATGTTTATACAATTCTCAGATGATATTCTAATTGTCTCATTAGTGTAACAACAAAAGCACATCTCTAATAATGATTGAGATCAACAAATTAATTACCATTAATAGTGTTAAAGCTATATTTAAACAACTAAACCTTTTAGATGTTTTAAAGTGTAATTTGTGAAAATTTCATGTTATTTCAACCCATCAATTAATTTTTCATCTTTTCATTGGCACTGTCCAAATACCACTATTACTCAATCATTAGCTTAGGTCTTAATTTTCTTAGATTAACTACACAAACACAATATAAGGATACTATTTTTCTTCTTTGCAACTTAGTGAATTGGTTATATAGAAATAACATTATTGTAATACATCATATAAAATATCACAACTCATAGCCACAAAAATATTACAAATAGTTAAAATTAAAAATTACCATGTAACTGTGTAAGTGGTGTTGCTCAATAACTATTTGATTCAAGTCATTCCAAATAAATTTTAGAAGAGTCATCGCAATTTGGACCTGTTATAATAAATATAATCCAATAACTAAGGTATTCATGCAAACAACTTATTTTTATATTCACAAAATTTTGAACGGATATGAATTATACTAATAGTTTTGTTAAATTTTGTTAAATTGATAAAAAGAAAAATATACTTTTCACTTAATCTAAAATTTTTAATTTTCATTTAACTCAAAGCTTCTACTTTTCACTTAAATAAGAATGATTCACCATCATAACTAGTGTGATTATTAGATCCGGAGAACCGAGATCTATCCGGTCCAAAATTCATGATCCGTTTGCCCACCCGGTGTAATAATCGTACGGGAACGGGTAAAAAAACTAACCGGTATGATAATGGTATGGGAACGGGTAAAAAATTAACCGGGATGCATTCACCCCAGACCAACATGAAACTCGGAGTTAATTGTTACAATGATTCCAGTAAGTGGGGGTCTGGTGTCGTTTGGTCCCGAAAGTGGCACTATTGCGGAAATGATCCGTGAAAGTGTGTATAATGGTGCATTTTGGTCCCTGATCCGTTAATATTGACTGTTTTCAGCGTGACTAGTGACGTTTTGGGGCAAAAATAAAACTTTTGAGAAGTTCGTTACCTTAATGAAACTGGAGGGACACTTCTTTACATGACTTGTTGTAATGAAAGAAATAACACGATAAACAGAAATTAAAAAGGAGGAGTTCATTGAAGGAAATCTTGAAGTTGTTTAACATGTATAATCCGGAACTCACTACGCTCCTTGCTTGCGAAAAAAGATGGAGATAAGGTAGATTAATTGTCCGAGCACTGGATGAGTTGCGGTTGCATTGACTTCAGAGAAAGAGGAGGATAATTTTTTGCAGCAGTGTCAAGAACATTACTGAAACAGTAATTTTTATCTCATGATATTCTAATTTTGGTTAAATATAGGATGTCCATAACGGGGAATTTTGTGAGCTTAGCACCTGTTCGAGCAAATTTTTAACTAGGAGCATCCTCCTTTTTTTTGCAAAAACTAATAACCATCCCTTGAAATGTCTATTTTGCCCTTATTTTTAAAAACCTGTACTTCTCCATTATTTCCTCCCTTTCATCTTCTTCTTCCATACATCTTATCACCTTCACAACCACCACCAATAACCCACCCTCCCCCCAAACTTGAAACCTACCTCCCTTCCCTCCCCCCCCCCCCCCCAATTCGAAACTCTATCCCCACCCCAAATTCGAAACCTTACCTCACCCTAATTTGAAACCCCTCATTACTTTCTTTTGAAATCCAAAATGGACATGGGAGAAGGGTGTAATACCCGGCCCAAAAGTGGGTGATGTGATATGTTTGATATGATTTGATTGGTACTACTCATATCATCAAGATGCATTTTCTTTTCGGTAGCCCAACTCATAAGAACTCTAAAGTTAAGCGTGCTTGACTTGGGGTAATTCTGGGATGGGTGACCAACTGGGAAGTGTCCCGGTGAGCACGTGAGTGAGGACAAAACGTGCTAAAAAGACCCGTGGTGGTTTGTGAGGCCAGTCCATCGAATCCAATAACGTTCTTACCCGGTTGGGGGAAAGGGTGTTACAAAGGGGGTCACGTTTTCATTGGGGTGGGGGTGGGAATTCCCGTTTTTGTAAGGTGAATTAGGGGAGCTCGTTTTCATGGTGTGGTGGTGGAGGGGGGGGGGGGGGGGGGGTGAACCCATTTTGCATGCAGAGGGGGGAAGAGCTCAACGACACCATTTTCGCATGAGGAGGGGGTTGCGCTGACAGGGGGTGGGGTGATAGGGGAGGAGGATTTTGGTATGTGATTGTGGTTGGTGGTGATGGTATTGTAAAAAAGAAGAAGAAGAGGTGGGGAAGAAGAAATAAATGCGGAAGAAGAGGGTGGGCAATGGGGGTGGTGGTGATGGTAGGGGTGGTGGTGATTTAAAGTTGAGGAGAAAGAAGGAAAAAAAAGAAGGAACAAGAAGGAAAGGGTGTGGAAGAAATTTGGTTTAAGTTTGGAGGTAAAATAGTCAACTCGTTAGAAAGAGTGCTAGTGATTTGCAAAAACTACAGCAAGATACTCCAAATTAAAAATTTACTCCAAAAAATATCAACCTCACAAAATTCTCATCCAAAACGTACAACTAAATAATCATAGGGAAGAAATAACTAAAATGAATAGTTTACTCTATTCCTGAGAGAAGCAAGGATCTAAGTTGCTCATAAATGAAATCATAAAGACAAAAACAGAAGTTATTAGCTGGATCACCGAGACGTCAGGACATGAATTAAGATCAATGTTGGCACTTCTCTAAATTTTCCCTAAACTGTTTTGTCCCTAAATGCACATAATCAGAAAGTTTTGGTTTTCGTCCTTATACGTTGGATCTCTCTTTGGAGATTGGCTTGCGAGTTGCGAGTAACTCATCACACAAAGATAAGGCTTCCACAAGTTTCTGCGAACTTAGCAAGTGTTGACTCATTATCCCACCTCGGATTGTTATTGGTCCAGGAAAATCGAGATCCACACGGTATCCGGTCCGTTTATCCATCCGGTAAGATAACGGTCCGGGAACAGGTAAAAATAATTAACCGGTATCCGATAAGTTAGCCGATAAAGTATCCGATAACAAATCATATGTCAATTTTTAGATGTTATATTGTTGATTTTAATTCTTTTTAAAAGGTTTTCCCTATTGAATTGATTTCTTTTGTCAGATATACTCGAAACCGATCTGGACCGATATCCACTCAATAAGTTATTGGATAGGTAGACGGTCCAAAAAATATACCCGATATAATTATCGATCTGGATTGAATAAAACCAATAACCCAACGGTCCATTCTGAATAGAGCGAATACCTGCACCGATAACAACACTAATCCCACCATTTCCAATCTTCACCAATGACATCATTTATATCTCCTGCATTATCATCATGATCCTCTCATGCAATGAATTCTTGGGCATTATTCTCTAGAATCATATTACCTTGAACATCATACACTAGATCACCACTACTCTTAACACATCGAATTCTGGACATTTGTTCTCTCAAATGATATGGTTCGAACATTAGGCACTTGTTCGCCCTCATTCTCTGATAAGTTATACTCCCTCCAGTGGCGGATGGAGCCATGTTTCAAGGTTATGGCAATCACAAGGATTTTATTTTTTAAAAAAATTAATTTTTTAAAATAATAAATATGCTTTTTATAATTTATTTACCGCTAATTTAATTCTTTACTCTCTTCAATACAACAATATACTTCCAATAGCATCAATGTCGAGTCGGTATGGCATCAAAATTTATTTTTTTAAAAATTAATATAAAATAGTTTAAATATCGATTCACCCGTCTGGATTTACTCTGTTAATAAAAGAAAATCAAAATGTTTTACTTTTAATTTTTAGTTTTGAACTTATTATGTCTCTTTTTAAAAAAAAATGATAATTTTAATAATCACAATAATTTTATTCTAGATCCGCCTATGACTCCCTCTATCCGAGTTTAACTAGGAGTAGTTATTCGAACAAATTGTGAACCTACTTTCGAAGCAATAATTCATCCATATAATTTTTTGTTAAAAAGATTCAAACCAATAGGTACATCAACTTAAATGTCAAAATTAACGACAAGTTTACACTACCTTAAGACCACCCACAGCAAGGGGTTTTTGTGGGTGTTTTTTGGGATTCATCTCATGCAACAAGAATTTATTTGGGGTGCAAATTATTTGGGGTTCATTCAATAAATCAGGTTTATTTGGGGTTTATGTGGGACCCGCGCGCAAAAAGCAGCCAATGGGGAGCTGCGTGGCAGCGCCCCATTGGGTGCTTTTCACTATTTTTTTTGTTTCCCTTATTTATTAAATGTGTTATTTAGGCAATAATTCATTAAAATAAAAAAATAAAAAATATATCAAAATTTTTTATTTTTCGAGATTTATAAATAGAGGTCAAGTTTGCTTCATTTGGACACCAAAAAAAAAACAAGTTTTTTACACCTTTGTCTAATCCATCTTTGCAAAAAAAATATTCTTCAATCTTCAACTCTCTTCATGGATCCTTCCCAATATCCGAATTTCTTCCCAAATGTTAAATTTTTATTTTATTTAATTATTAATTTTTATTGTAATTAATTAATTAATTATAAATAAATTAAATATTAACTATAATATTAAAATATATATATATATAAAAATTATAATTTTAACGATAACATATGTATAAATAATGAGATAAGTAAATATATGGTGGGGTATATGATGAGGTGATGTGGAAGGGAGAGAAAGTGAATAAAACCCTGAATAAACCCTTGCTGTGGAAACTGAGTTCTATTTGGGGTTTAAGTGGGTTAAATGCTGACGTGGCACTGAATAAAGTGGGTTTTTTGGGGTTTATTGTGTTTCTTGTTGTGGATGGTCTAAGAAGATACAAATTGGTCAATGTGCTTCAAAAATGGCTTGCTCTAAAGACCTCCCGATAAATATTTGAATTGAATTGAATCTAGAACAAAAAATTAAAATTTCGCTTAAAAGTGATGTGAATATTTTATGATGTTATGTAGAAGAGAAAATTGCTAAAATGGTCCCAGTAAATATGTGCAAGTTGCACTTTGGTCCCAGTTAATATTGAGTCTGCGGAAATGGTCCCAGATATTGGTACAAAAGGTGCGTTTTAGTCCCTGAACGTTAAATTTTGGGCCAAAAAAAGAATTTTATAACAGTTAACACCCTAGTACGCGATTATAAGTAATATTAGGGCCAAAACCGAAAAATCAATCACTTTGGACTCAAATTCAACGAATCGCTAATCATATTTACTTCCCACGAGTTCGAATCGAATTCAAATTTAAGTTTAGATTCATACTAATTTCAAATACGAATTCGAATGTTACAATTTTTATTAATATTCGCGAATATATTCAATAAATATCAATATTTGTTCTTCGTATTCGATTCGTAGATGGTTCAATTTTTATTTTTATTTGATATTTGATTTTATATATGTATTTGAATTCATATTTGCGTTCGAATTCGAATTTTAACAATATTCGATTCCGAAAAATGGGGTTGTAAATACATTACTCAATTCCAAAAAATGGTGTTGTAAATACATTCCAAACAAATGAAGCAAAGTGTATAAGAACTTCAATCATCTGAAGTACTAACGAATCATAATTTGAAACCTTTTAAACTAACAGAGCAAATTAAACTAACAAATCTAACAACAATTAATTACACAAATATGTTTGAAGGTACCAACATCAAAATCGCATCTCACATATCCTGCAAAAAGGAAAAAAAAAAAGGAAATTAAATTAGGAACAAATAAGGCAATAAAGAAGAAGAATCCTTTGAAAACTTCCAAACTAACAAACAAATTCATAATCTTTACACATGGTAACAAGGGAGACCTCAGAATAATATAGTAAATTGTGTACCTTTGAGCTTCCAGACATTTCCTTCTTCAAGTTAGTGAAGTCGTCATCAACAGATGAACACTCCAGCAACGCAAATTAAAAGACTCCAGCAACAAAAAGCTTGCCACCAAAATGACAAATTTCAAACATAAAAGTTGCCTAATTGTTCACAAACATTGAGCTATAAGTACCAAAACTCCATAACAAGGGTAAAACATCCAAGAGGAAGATTAAAACCAAGGAATTTGCAAGACAAAAGTAATGCTCCAAATTCAATTCTGATTACAAGGACCATTTCGTGAACATGTTACCTATACTTCTAACAGTATATAATACGGCCTTAAAAGTTGAATGTGCCGCAATATGCTGACTCTAAACTAGCCAGTATTCAGGTCATTAGGCTGTACTTTCATACTATCCTAAGCTTAGGTGTTGGGTATAAACAAATTATTGTATTAACAAATAAAATAAGTGAAGTCAACTTTAAACAAGATATACCAAAATACATTTCCTACATACGAGTTTAAATTCATCAAAACTTACAACAATAGATCTTAAATTAATCATTCAAAATACATTTATATTACATTACTAAATCAAAAATCGATATAACTAAACAAGATGTCGATACAATTGAATAAAAAAAAGCAGTTAAAATTAATATGAAAACAGATCTGAAATAAAATTAAGAAAGAGACTATTGTCAAGAAACCCCAAATACAAGAACTCACCAGGAGGCACATTCTCTCCCAAAGCGGCCCCTCCGCCCGCCCTCCCCTACACGGAGAACGTGAGTTAATACCCGAATACGGGATTAAAGATATTAAAACCCTAAATCAAATTAGGGCAATTAATTAGGATAATTGAAACCTTAATTGATTTTGACAAAATCAAAAACCCTAACTCAGATTAATTAGGAGAATTCCACCACTCCGGCTGTATGTCGCATAATCACCATCACTTTTCTTCACGTTTTTCAAGCTTTTTGCGATTCAAGAAGATTGTGACTTGATGACTATTTTCGTCGGGTTGTTAAGAGGGAGGGAGGGAGGGTATTCCTGGAAGTGTGTTTGTTCTAGCTGAATGAGAGAAAATGTTGATTGTTAGAAGATAATTAAGTTTCCTTTTTTAGTTTTGCCCCAATATTATTTGTAATTATGAATTAGGATGTTAACTGTGCTTAATCTTTAATTTTGGCCTAAAATCACTTTTCTCCGTCAAAAGTTAACAGGGACTAAAATGCACCTTTTGTACCAATATCTGGGACTATTTCCGCAGACCCAATATTAACTGGGACCAAAGTGCAACTTGCACATATTTACTGGGACCATTTTGGCAATTTTCTCTTATTTAGAAGCATCTAATGGAAAATGATAATATCAAAACGATTTTCATATTGTCAAAGCAAACTATGTTTAATTCGTTTTATGCCCATTGCTTCTATGACTTATAATTACAATATTTTTTGTTAATGATAGAATACTTTTATGTCTATTTGAATAATGAAAACATGAAATTTTATAATTAACAATTTAGATTACGATAAAAAGAGTAGTTTGATGCAAAAGGGTATAAAAGAAATTGAAAATAATTTTGCTCTGACAATATAAAAATTGCTCTAGCATTATCACTAGCCAATATTATCTTATATGCTGAAATATTTCCTTTATAATTTAACCCTTTTGCTTAAATGGGCTAGAACCGTTAGATTAGAATCTCTAGAGAATTTCTCATCCAACTATCTTAAAACATGAACAAACTTGTCTTTTAACAATTTAAATATTTTTACTTATAGGCTGATTTGTTATAAATATGGTGGATTCAATTTTAAAAATTTCACTATATTTAACAACGCTTTCTCAACTAATAATAGTTGTAAATCACTCAATAATCCCTCTTCTTTAATTTCTTTTATTTTAAAAACAAAATATTTTAAACATTCCTCGCCCACAATTACCATAAACAAATCTTCAGTTTTTTGGGTTTGGAAATGTATCTCCACTTCCTTCAATTCCATTTGCCCTCACCTCTTTCGTTCGGGTGGTAAATTCAAGAAAGATGGTAAATATTTGATATAACAATTGGCTTCCCTCCCCTAATCCCCCTATACTTCTCCCGTTCAAAAAATGAGTTGCTTAATCTCTCCCAACCTTTCCTTATATCCCATCTCATCTTACCTAATAATATGTGGAACCTAGGTCTTCTCAACTTCCTTTTTCCTCCTCCCATTGTTAGTGGGATTGTTCAGATTATTTCCTCTAATGAGAATGATGTTCTCACATTACATGGCCTCCCTCACATCACCACAAAATCAATCTATAACAAGTTAAACCACACAAGTGCTAGCAGCATTAAAAAGTCAAGCAATTATATGCAAATACCCCATAAAACCTGGGCAAAACTCTGAAAACTACCAATACTGCATAAAATAAAGGGTTAATGGCAGGGATGATCACCTATGTTTGCCATATGTTACCAGTCGATCACCTATGATTTAAAATGTTTCAGTCGATCATCTATGATTTAAAATGTTCCAGTCGATCACCCAATCCGTTAACTTCCGTTAAATATTTGTCATGTGAGTTGTATGTGACGTTTTTAGGGACATTTTCGGAAGTTAACATAAATTTCGGGGGCATGTTCGTAAATTCACACGCTAGATTGTTTGAAATACATTAATGTCACATAAATTTCGGGGGCATATTCGTAATTTCACACCCGAAAGTTAGTTTGAATTTCCTAAAATACCCCCACAAATGTCACATGCAACTCACATGACCAATATTTAACGGAGTTAGACAGAAATTTGAACGGAGTGACCAACTGAGATACTCTTTAAATCACAGGTGATCGACTGGAACATTTTAAATCATAGGTGATCGACTGGTAACATATGGCAAACATAGGTGATCATCGCTGCCATTAACCCTAAAATAAAAGTCTTCTTATGAAAGCTTCTACTAAATAGATTGCCTTTAGCCACAAATATTGCAACTCCTACCAACATACAAATCCCCTTAATTTGCCCCTTTCTGTAGGAGTGATCAAGAGGATTCATTTCACCTCTTCTGTTCATGTCCACAAATTACAATAGTTTGGGCACCCCATAGCCGTATCACCATGCTAACAACCACCAGCTTTTCATTATCTTTTTAACAAACACTATTAATATGGCTTGGTATTTACATGATGATGTTAAAAATGAGGTATTATTTTCAATCAGCACCCTTTGGAGGATTTGGCTTTGCAGGAATAGTCTTGTGTTCAACACCAAATGTCTTCATCATGAAACTCTCATTGCCATGAGGAAGAGGATCCATCAACTCTGGGAAAAGCTCTCAACAAGCTTACACCTTTGAGATCCTCTAGCACCTCATTCGACACCCACCCACATTGAACTTCACCCAAAACACCAACCATAAAAACTCTATCTCTATTACCCTCACAATTATTGTCTATTGATAGCGTTTGGAATATCACTCTTTGTGATAATGACAACACACAACTTATCTCAGAAAAAATTCCTTTACACACACTCCTCACATGTCATCCTTCAACAGATGACACAGAGCACAACACCCATGACACACTTGGTGGATGAATCCTTCATCTAGGAATCATTCTGGCTCTGAAAAAAAATTCAAACTATATTAATTTTTTCACTGATATTTTTTCATCACAAGTACTGGCTAGAAGACTCACTTTTATGACTACGTCGCAGACTTGTTAGACCTTTTGACACATTAATAGGTAACAAGGGATAAGACTTTTTTGGAGGCCAATTTTCACATCCTTTGCCACGGATCTCTTTAATTATCATATTTTTTGTTCTAAGTCTGATGGAAGTCATGTACGGGAAGAAATTTATTACGTCCTCTACATCACAACTTCAGTTAATGTATTATTTCGCTATCATATATAAAACAAAAGTTATTTAGGCACAGCCTATCTGTGCGAATTACTTTAGTATGTAAGAAGATTATTAATGCATAATAATAACCGATATTGAATCTCATAATTTATAAAATATTTTAAAGAACATTGTTAATAAAATATTTTAACTAAGGATAAATATTAGGTTGATTGGATAAGATAGTTTTTTTTAGATGGGTGAATTGAAATGTTAATTAGTGGGTAGTTATTTTTTGTAAAAAAATTATTAATTAGAAAAAATGAGAGATTGCCATGTGATGTTTTAGGCCTTAGGTAAGACTAGTATTTTGGGCACAACGATGTTTGTGCATTCTAATAATAATCATTAAATAAAAAAATTTAAATTAATAATTATAAAGGACAATCGTTACTGATTTATCACGTAAAAGTATTTGTTCAAATTTATATTTAACATTTTAACTAATCTTTATAGATATAAATGTTCCTACAATCAAGGGAATTAAAGAACATGAGGCTTCATTACAAAAATAACTAATTCCCCCCTTCCCCAATTATATATAGTGTAGATTAGAATTAGTGTTGTTACCGGCCTGGTCCCGACCGGGTATCCACTCTCCCGGGAACCGGAATGTTAGACTACCGGTTCCACCCGGTCCGGACCGATAACTATATCGGGTATATTTTTTGGACCACTACCTATCTGATAACTTATCGGGTGGATATCGGACCTGTTCCGAGTATATCGGACAAAAAAATAAATTCAATACAAAAATCCTTTAAAAAAAATTAATATCAATGAGATAACATCTAAAAATTCACATACGATTTGTTGTCGATACTCTATCGGGTATTTTATCGAGTAACTTATCGGGTACCATTTTTTTTACCCGTTCCCGGACCGTTATCTTACCGGATAGATAAACGTACATGGAATTTGGACCGGATACCGGCTAGATCTCGGTTTTTCGGGGCCAATAACAGCCGTAATTGGAATAGTGTGGGTGAAATTACTATTTTGTCCTCTATTGGAAAGTGTAGTAATCGAGAGATTTTAAGTTAGGAGGTAATTTAACCCAATCCAAAAATCTACATACTCTCCAAGCTTTAAATTCTCCCAAATTTCCCACCCATTTACCAACAACCACCACCTCAATGAGCAGCAGCCGTCGCAACTTCCGCCGCCGCGGTGGCGACACCTCAGACGACGAACAACCCACCACCGCCACCACCAAATCGACCACCACCACCCCTAAACCACCATCCAAACACTCCACATCCACCAAACCAAACAAACCGTCATCGTCATCCCAACCACCAACCAAATCGCTCCTCTCATTCGCCGACGACGAAGACGGCGAAGACTCACCCTTCACACGCCCAAAAACCACCACCACCACCACCAAGCCCTTATCCAATCACAAGCTCTCTCTACCTAAGCAACATCGAGTCGCTTCGACTAAACCCTCGAACGTCCAACCTCAAGCTGGTATTTATACCAAGGAAGCTTTATTGGAGCTTCAGAAGAATACTAGAACCCTAGCTGGCCCGAAACCAAGGCCGCCTCCGGAGCCGGTTGTTGTGTTGAAAGGGTTGGTTAAGCCTGTTAGTATCGATTCTAGGGGTATTGGGAATAAATTAGAGGGTAGTGAGAAGGGGGATGGTGAATTAGGGTTTGAGGAAAAAGGGGATGATGATGATAAGGAGGTTGTGTATGATCAGGCAATGATTGATGCCGCTAGGGCGAAGAGGGAGCGAATGAGGCAAAAAGGGGGGGCTGGGCTTGGGGGGGATTATATAGCATTGGATATGGGGAGTAATCATGGGGAGAGGGAGGGGTTGAGTGATGAGGAGCCGGAGTTTCGAGGGAGGATCGGTTTTTTCGGGGATGAGGGTGGGAAGAAGGGGGTGTTCGAGGAGTTTGAGGAGAGGGCGGTGGGGAGAGTGGAGATTGGGAGGAGTGAGGATGAGGACGAGGATGAGGAGGATAAGATGTGGGAGGAGGAGCAGGTGAGGAAGGGGTTAGGGAAAAGGATTGATGACACGGCTGCTAGGGTTGGTAGTGGTGGTAATGTGGTTCAAGGTTCGAATCAGGCTGGGTCTACGTATGGGATTACAGCAGCTGGTGTCTATTCGTCTGTGTCCGGTGTGGGTGCTACTACATTTGCTCCTGGTAGTACGAATATCGGGGGAGCAGTTCCGGGACTGTCGGGGTTGGATTCGATGACAATAGGGCAGGAGGCTGAGATTGCTAAAAAGGCCTTGCATGAGAATCTCAGGAGGATTAAGGTAGGCGATTCTGTTTATAAGTTTAATGAGTTCTTTGTAGTTTAGTGCTTCTAGATAATGGTTTTTGTTAAATGTATGAGTATTGACTATTGACTAAACTTGGATGTGTCCTTATAGCTTAAATTTTTTTCCATAGTTTTGTACTTGGTCCTAGTGTAGCTAGTGTTTTAAGCTCGACATTATATGGGAGTGTACTTTCTCAAGTATAGAGGTGTTGTCAGCTATATAAGTCTGCAGTTATTTATGTTCCTTTGCAATGCTCCTTTGTACAAAAAATTGAGCATCTATGAGGAGGTCACAGTTTGCACTTGAAAATGACGGACTAAAGGTTTTTGTTATATTTGAATTAACAAAAATAAAATGGCGAAACCATCTCTCTTTGAAAGCCATGCTGTAATACATATGATTAGATAGTGTGTCTTAAGTTAATAGAAGTCATCTGTTGTCTTTGTGACAGAAAAGACATTTATAGTTGTGACTGATATAATAAGTGATGCCTTTTTTTAACCTTTGATGTTGGGTTGGTCAACAAAACAAAGATTCTACCGTAAAGGGATTATGTAGTATATAAGAAATATTAAATTATTCCTCTGCTTATTGACATACCAACAGAGTGTTGCATTCATTATGGGTTGTTAAAGCTATGTATTCCCTGAACACAAGCACAGAAATACCTAGCTCTTTGCTTTCATAATCATCTGAGAATTGTCGTAACTTCTTACAGTGGTGTTTATTGATGTAAAGTGATGTTGGGGTCGGTCAACAAAACCAAGATTCTATTTTAAAAGGATCATGTGGTATGCAAGAAATATTCAGTTATTCATTCATTTATTAAGATAAACAATAGTCTTGAATTCATTTTAGGTTGCTAAAGCTAGATATTCCCTAAACGTAAGCACACAAATACACTTGTTGTTTGCCTTACAGAATTATCTGAGTTATTTAAATGGTGTATGCTTATTCACCAAAGTTCCTTGGTATTTTCTCGTTTGATATAGTAGGTATTGGAGATTTTTGTATGGATTTAGAAAGCATTGGATTTACCTTTGCTTTATTTCCTTCTTTCAGGAAACTCATTGTCAAACTGTGGCATCACTGACTAAGACTGATGATAATTTATCTGCATCTCTTTCGAGAGTTGTAGATCTAGAAGATTCTCTATCTGCCGCTGGTGAGAAGTACATCTTTATGCAAAAGCTTCGTGACTTTCTTTCTGTTATATGTGAATATTTGCAGGTATGGATATATCTGATTTTTTAGCTTTATACCTTGATACTCTCTGTGCCACATTACCCATGCTTGCCACATTTGTGCCATATGAAAAACTCAGAGTGAATGTCTTCTGATTAAATACTTAACCTGTTCCAGCAGAAGAATAAGTTCCTTTTTTCTTTCTTATAGGTTTCTCCATAAGTTCCCATGGGTGTTATTTTTAATTTATTGTCCCTATATTTGAGAACCATCTGCCATTTCGTTTTAGATTTAGCTCTAGTTATTTTTTTACATGCAACTTCCGAATGGTTACCAAGGTTGGGCTAATGAGAATATTGCTTTGCACTTTCTATAGTAACCTATACAGCCTATACTGCAAGGCCACTATTCCTTCACGTTAAAAAAAAAAAAAACTTTCCAGCTGCAGTTACCATAAATTAGCTCTATCTGAGAGTTTCAACAAAGTATTATTTTGTATGACGTCTCTCTTGGTTTAGCTCTGAGAATGTATGTGTTTATACCATTCATTAGATGTACAAATACAGTGTAATCATGGCTGAGATTGTAAGTCATTGCCATCAAGCCGAGTCCTCCTATATTTCCCCTTCCTCATGCTTGCATAATTTATAGCAACTATCCCTTAAGCATAGTGATTGAAGGGATACAGACCTCCTTTAATACTCTCCTATTCGTGGAAGCTGCATTTATTTGGCACGCGGGGGTCTAATTGTGGGGTTGGCTGTGCTTTCATATTATTTTAAAGAATTCATGAGGTGCCATCTAAAACAAATTGCTGGTTCGGGGAGTCGCCCAGAACCCATATACAGGATAGATTCCTCCTTCAGTGCACATACTGGATCTTTTTTCAAATTCTCGAGCTGATTAAAACGGCATCTCAATTTTTTTAATTAGCCAGATCACTTTTAATACATGTATCTTGCTTTCTGCACATAAGATTTTTGTTCCAATTGTGTCTCTTTTTTTATTCTGCAGGATCGAGCTCCTTTCATAGAGGAAGTGGAAGCTCAGTTACAGAAGCTTCACGAAGATCGAGCTTCAGCTGTCTTAGAAAGAAGATCTGCTGATAATGATGATGAGATGAAGGAAATAGAAGCCGCTGTGGATGCAGCTATGTCAGTCTTAACAAAAGGGAGTAGCAATTTAGGAATGATAGAAGCAGCCACTAGTGCTGCAACTGCTGCTGCATCTGCTGCCCGAGAATTAAGAGATTTGCCAGAAAAGTTAGATAAATTCGGGAGAGATGTGAACCTGCAGAAACGTATGGATATCTCAAGACGGGCTGACACCCGTCGGCGCAGGCGAGCTAAATCAGATGCAAAGAGATTATCACTTACAGGGTCGGCCAATTCTAATCAGCATATAGAAGGAGAATCGAGTACTGATGAGAGTGACAGCGAGAGTACAGCATACCAGTCAAATCGTGACCAGTTGCTCCAAGTTGCAGATCATATCTTCAGCAATGCTGATGAGGAATATTCTAAGCTTTCAGCAGTTGTCGAAAGGTTTGAAAGATGGAAGAAAAATTATGCGTCGGCTTATCGTGATGCATACATGTCCCTTAGTGCACCTGCAATTTTCTCTCCCTATGTCCGTCTGGAGCTTTTGAAGTGGGATCCCCTTCATGAAGATGCAGATTTCAGTAAGATGGAATGGTAGGCAAGAAAGCTTAAAATCATTAAAATTGTGTAGAACCTTTTTATTGTTTCGTTAATGGGCTATGCGTAAGTATCGCAAATTCATACATTTTTAAGCAAGCAAGAGTGTAATACACACTAGTCAGTTTCACACAATCATTGGTTTGAATACTCTCTAGGAAATAAAAGATTTCTACACTTTACACATATTGTAGTATACTGTACCATATATTATTGGGGGCTGGTTGAATCTTCAATTATTTCTGTGGTGAGATGCTTATGCTCTGTTAGCTGCATTTCTGCTGTTAAATATACATGTTGGTTGCCTAACTACTTGAATTGCCTTCTGTCTTGCAGGTATTCCTTGTTATTCAGTTATGGTCTCATAGAAGATGAGAGTAAAATTAGTGAAGATGATTCTGATGCTAATCTTATACCTGAACTTGTCGAAAAGGTTGCGATTCCTATTCTGCATCATCAGATAGAAAATTGCTGGGATATGTTTAGCACCCGTGAAACAGAATTGGCAGTTTCGGCCACAAACTTGGTCTTCACGTATGTTCCCCTTACTAGTTCAGCTCTTGGCAAGTTAGTAGCTGTTCTTCGCGATCGTCTATCAGAAGCTGTGGATAAATTAATGGTATGGTCCCTAACATTTTGGGTCTAGCATTGCACTCATAATAGATCCCAATATATTGGCAATTTGGCATATTGATAACTTTTTGGGCATCTGATATATGTGTAGTATGTTTAGCATCTAGTTCAATGTTTTATTTACAAGAACTCACAATTTATCATTCTCACAGATCCCAACATGGAATACAAATGTACTGAAGGCTGTGCCTAATGCAGCCCGCCTTGCAGCATATAGATTCGGCATGTCTGTTAGACTGATGAGGAACATATGTTTGTGGAACAATATCCTTGCAAGGTCCCTCCTGGAGAAGCTTGCCCTCGAAAATCTTCTAAACGGAAAGGTGCTTCCTCACCTTCGAAGCATCCAGTCCAATTTATATGATGCTGTTATAAGGAGTGAGAGAGTTATTGCTTCTTTGCATGGAGTTTGGGCAGGTCCTAATGTTATTGGGGAAAAGAGGTATGGAATATTTTACTTTCTCTTTGATACTTTACATACTATTCACCAAAGCTGTTAAATACACTGTCGTTAGCTAGGCACGCAATCATGTATTCTTATCTCTCTAGTAAAACTCTCCTCGCTGGAAGGCATAATTGGATGTATTTGCTCATAAGTTCAGTAGGTAAAATATTGCCTTTATCTGCTTGAACGACTCTGTCTTAATTACCAAGGCAAATTGTATAAGGCACACACTCGGATGTGTTAGCAAACGCACGGAACGTGTTTTCAGCATTACGTGCGTTCATGTCCAGCCTGTCTGGGATCTTCATGTGAATACATTGGGAATGAGTGGTTTCATCTATTTTTTGCATTATATGTATACTACATGATCATTGCCACCAATAATCCTGTTGAGTGCAATTGTGTTATGGATGTGGTGTTATGGTCATCACAACCTTTGTTTCTCCCTTACCCTCTCGTCTAATGTTTATCTTTCCCTTTCCTTTTTATTTTAGATCCAAGCAAATATATCAATCTGTAATTGAGATACAGTAGTTCTCTATTAATTTATACGGTGTATTAATTAGGCCATTTTGGTATGTTTCAAATGTCTATTTCTAATTCTTATGTCTGTCATCATCATATAATGACTGCTATATGGTTGGGAAACATGTCTGCAAATGATGTTTATAAGGGTTTGATATAGTTTATACTTTAAGTAACTCTCCTATTCGAGCAACAAGAGCTCTAAACTTGAAGAATCCAAGTGGTCACTGCATCCTTATCGTTTTTTACTGATATTCAGGGTTTGATAGTCTTGGTCATACCGGCATTTATTCATATCCTACTAATAGTCATGCTTAAATGTACTTTGTTATTTGATGATCTCCCACTTTCTCTCGCCTTATCAATTTTATCTTTCTGAAGCGAGATGCTAAAAGGCAATGATATTGCAGTTTATTTTTTTTACTGATGTTGAGAATACAAGCCTCTGTGTTCATGTGATATCTGTATTATCATTATGCATTATCATTTAGTATCTTCTGTTGACATTTTTCTGGTTTGCAGCCCGAAATTACAACCTATGGTCAAGTATATACTGTCACTGGGCAGGTCCTTGGAGAAGAAACAAGATGTTGTGGGGTCAGATTCTGATACAGGAAAACTAGCTCGTCGACTCAAAAAGATGTTGGTGGATCTTAACGAGTATGATAATGCACGGGCAATATCTAGAACCTTTAGTCTGAAGGAGGCTCTATGACTGCCTTCATTCACAGTACTAATCCCTCTAGCAAAATTTTGAAGATTATACTTAAATAGATGCTCATTTCAGTCATTTGTGTTTGTAATGTTAGTCTACTTTGTCGCGATTGTTATTCACCACCTGTTTGAGGTCTCCATGATCCGCAAATGCATTTGTTGTGTACTCAAATATTAGTGATCAATGGTCATCGCCTTCAATACCAGTATTGACACTTGTGATTAGACATGTCAACCAGACCGGGCCGGTTAAGATGAGGCCCGGTCCCGACAAACTTGGGATGTGCCTCGCCGAACTTACCGGGCCGACCCCTTAGGGATTTTCAGTCCCCTATTTGGCCCGGGCCCCCTAAAGAAATGGGCCTACCGAGCCTCCAATGGTATACCGTGTGAATTGTTAACGGTATACTGTAACCATCAGAATGATATCAGAAGGTTCAACCAATTTTTAACGGTATATTGCAAGTGTCATACGTATATGTAAAGACAGGTTTCTGTAGCTATTAAGCCCTTATTAAAAAATTCGAACCCCATAAACAAAACCCCTAACCCTTCGAAAATTGGTCTATTACTCTCAAATTCTTCTTCATCCTCCTAAGATTCTTCAAATATCATTCACTATTTGAACAATTAAACACCACCCATTGAGTTTGTTCAAATATTCTTCAGAACTTCTTCCAATTTCTAACAAATTCACCCAACATTAAATTATTACCAAATAGCACACAAAATAGCACCGAAAGCACAATTGGCTGAATCAAGTAATCGAAGGCAGTGAAAGGGCAAACAACCAGCACAACCACGACGATGACGTCTCAAACAAAGTTATTTGGATGATTGAACTAATAGATAAGAGCCGCCAGAAGATGCAGCGTGATCAGGAGGAGAACGAAGATGATGATGCCATGGATGACTAGTTGGTGCTTGATTTTATGTTTCGTTTCATTATTTACTTCGAACTTACGTTTTATTTTTATGTTTTCCTTAGGATATTGGACTTCTGTTTTGTTTGGCACTTTTCGTTAATATTTTGGGACAAGTTTGAAAATTATGCTAGATTTGATTTGGGATTATTGTGTTTGGATCATGTGTTTTATAATATAGAACTGATGTAATCTGATTTGCACAGTATACCGTATGTGAAAAACACGGTACACGGCCCTGGGGGCCGGTTATTCGGGGGCTTTGGAAGGGGCCGGGGCCCATACCCCTGGGCCTTATTCGTACCCAGGCCATACCCTGGTTGGGCCTACTTCGGTTGACACGTCTACTTGAGATGAACAACCAGAACAAATCGAAGGTTGCAATTAGCATGGCAATATTATCAGGCAGTGATTCAAATCGACACTTGAAGTATGAAAATTGTTCGATATCTTGTGTACTGGTTGTCCAAAGAAATGGTAACAGTAAAAACAACTCGACTACAAAAGCTGTGATGATTGTGCGATGTGCAGTTCGGCCACGAAGGCTGTGATAATTCTTGGATACATTCATCATCCAAATTTTAATACACGAACAAGAGAAAGCATGTCAATCAGGAGGACTACGATTTTTGTATCTTGGAAGAAATTAAAGAGGACAGACATTAGTACATGTACAAATTGTTGGACAAGTAAATTCCTGTTGTAAGATATAGACAACGAGGTGATATGACTTGAAAAAACTGCATTCACCATCTTCTTCTCGCATTCCTTATTTACACTTCAAAGATTGGCAAACGATCTTCAATATATACACGACAAATTGGGCACCTTTTGCACCTCTCGGAACAAATGCTGCATAATGATTGCAGAAAGATATTTAGTACCCTTGATGAACGATATCTTCATAGAGAAAGGGTGGACAAATATGTGTACAACGTCCTAGCAGTGTAGTGATATCACAAACTTCGTGCAAACTGTAAAAGTGAACTTCTATAACCTAATGCCCATGCATTGCCTTAACTCTACCAGATCGAGGCCCATGATTATTCCCTCAACATTGAAACAATTTGAATTAGAGGAAAGGAGGCATGTAAAGAGTCGTAAGTACCTGCATAGGATGTAATGTCTACAAGGAAGCAGAACTATGTTTATTTGTTCATCGAAGCATATTCTACAGAGGATCTTTTCCTGAGAAAATTGGGAACTTTATAAGCAAATCAGTAGATTATTGACAAAGCAGCACTGGGAAGAAAAGCACGTTAATGAAGTTTCTGCAGGAAAATGTTAAAAAACCTAAATCCAAAAGATGTAAGAGCAATGATACAAAAGTCACGCTCTAACGAAGGATAGATCTTCAATCAAACAATTAATGCATAACAACACAACACAACATGCCTCTAAAGAGGTTCTCGTCTTAACTGGGGTGGGGGGGGGGGGCATGTAGCCTAAGCCCTTTACAGGGAGGTTTATTCCAAAATGACCCAATATGATGCGCAAAGACTATTTAACGCTTCTCAATTATATAGAATAGTCGGAATACAAAATCTTTGACTCCAGAGCACATGAAAATTTCTGAAGAATGATACAGTCGAGACAAATTGATATGGTTGCATAGAAAAAGAGTTTACATGTTGTAGCCTTTCGAATTCCTCCTGACTGAACTTTGAGATTTCTGTTTGCTCAGATAGTGCCGAGTGTAGCCTACGTATCTAGAAACCAGAACAAGCAGCGAACCACAGGAAACTAAGCTGAGATGCAGTACACAAAAGAGATTTTCACATCTATAAAGCAGTAGAAAACTTATTACCTCATGAGTTAGGTCAGCTTTGGGCATTTTCTTTACTGTATCAGGTGAGAAGGTATTGTACCTAAAAGAAAACAATGGAGTAGGCTTGAGCATCTAATAGGAGATAGTAATGCTTGGAACAAATCACGATTCATTAAGTGAAAGGTCTTAGAATAAACTGAGCAGCGAACTATCGTACAAATGTCTGCTAAAATGAGACTTACCCTGATGTCTCTGAATAATAAAGGCGTGCTCGCTCCTCTTGACTTCCTTCATCTATGGACCACCAGCCAAGCAACCTTTTTAGAACGAGTACACAGAGTCATCACGGGAAATTAAACTCACATGAACAGGAGAAATCGATGGAAAAATAACATCCATTGACCATCACCTTGAACCATGTCGCATAAATCCCATGAAGTCACGAATTCTTGGAGATACCCCAAAATAAATTCCTGTACCATCATCACGGCCTCGGAATAGAATGAGTTTCTCCGAAAATCTGTAGATAGCAAACAAAAGTGCAGCTCCTTGAAGTAGGAAAAGAGGGAAAAACAGCACTGGAATCGGTATGTATCTTGCACCAGGTGGTGTCCCCTACGGATGCGGTACATTAGCACGGTGTTTATAAACTACGAATAATAGAAGAAAGTAAGAACTTGATATACCTCTAATCGCATAAAAAGCAAGATCTGGAAGCAGATAAGTGGAATTTTCATCACGTGGCCACCAATGTCTTCTAAATTGCAAATTCCACTTTGCTGCGATTCTTCATCTAATGATGATAGTAGGCCACTATTCCAATTATGATAGCTTAAGGTAGACGATGAGTTGGAGCCTCTATTAGTGTAATTCCTATGAATCACAGGGTTATACCATCTTGTGCAAGTAAGGAAGGCAAAGAACTCTGCAACACTGAGAAGGAAGCGATACACAGGCTCAGCAAAATTTAGACTCGTAAAACAACTATATATGTTCAACGAAGTAACTGTGTACCCATAGTTAATAAACAAGTCCCACCAACCAAGAGCGTCGACATCACCTGCATCAGAATAGAGCTTAAAGATACGCTTGAATAAGAGAAATAATTAAGATAATAGCGATCTGTTAGAATACAATAGTTTATATTTTGCTAGAATTTATCCAGGTTACATAATTTCGTTTCATTGTCCTGTAGAAAAGCTATGCGTGGTGCAATGGTCTAAATATATACACTGGTCCTAAAACACATCAGAGTATCACCCCTTAAGTACTTAGAATGTAAAACCAATCTGATAGATACGAGATGCATGTAAATTATATAAGCATCAGTGCATCACATGCTAGAGCCAGGATGTAACTTCAATTGATTAATTTTCTATGGTAGTTAATAGTTATTGTAGGAAGCATAACAATGAGACCGAAATGTAACTTGAAGATAAATAATTCATTAATGTGTGCCGGCACACCATAGAAGCTGGGTATGCTGGTTATAAAGGATGCTTTGACTCTATGTGGATTAAAAACTAGATCGTCCAACCCAGAAACTATCATGACAAGTATGACATATCTCATGTGAGACCATCACCCATGAATCAGGTTCATGGTCTGCACATAAATCTGGCTGCAATCTCGAAGTAGAGAATTAACTTGCGATCTAATTAATCAACCCTCCGGTTCTATACATAGACTAATTTCTACAGGCAGATGCAACTCATGCAGTGTATTAGATGCATTTTAACCAAATACATGCATACATGAATCAGCAACTGAACAAAAACATAAAGCATTCAGGCAATGTGGCTTAACCAATTAAACAAGTGAATTTAAAATGTAAAAAGGTGAAGAACATATTACCACACAACTTTAGAAGAGTGAATGTCGTTGCAGCAATGAAGAAAACCATGGATATCGCAACCCAGAAATGCTGCCATAGAAATTGAAACGTCACTATATGGCCCTATTAGTGAGAAGCTCAGTGCAGGACCTAATGATGTCAATTAGATTGCATAGTGTGCTCAAAATCCAATTTTTAAATATGGGTTTCAACCGTGAATAAAGTAATAGTTCAGTAATTTAGGATTTATGTGACTTCCGTTTCATGTTAACCATACAATAATAAGAGGGAAACAAAAAAACGGCTCAGTGTGCTCTTTGAGCGCTTTTTCTACAACCAACAACCTGAGGTCATAAATGGGATATATAATTTTTTTAATTTATATTTCCATATGGAACCTTTAAACTTTTGATTATACACTTACAGGAAGGGTTTCCCATATTGCTTCATCGGTCATGCTTTCATCATCTCCAGGCATCAGTGCCCGACACATCCTAGACAAAAGACGAGAAACAGTATGGTGGAAGGTGAGTATGTCAAAATGTTTCATTAAACACAAAATAGAATCAAGACAATGTAATACTCCCTCCGTTTTTTCTAACGTATTGTTTGGCAACAATCTTCTTTATTAAGGATATGAAAAATATTACTCTTCTACCCCTATTTAATTGGAGTTAATAATAAGATGAGCTCAAAGCCAATGTCTTCAAAGTTGGAAAATCAATAAAGACCAACTACTTTTATTAAGGATAAAATAGGAAATATAGTGAAAAAGCACATTGAAAATGGTAAACAATATGATAAAAAACACAATGATTCTAATACAAACAATACGTTAAAAAAACCTGGAAGTGTATAATTTTTATGTCGCTTCTCGTAACAGTGTGAAATATTTCGTGGTGTACTAGCAAGCAACTTCTGATTTGTATTTCAAATATGGTCAACATAATTATAATAACTGAGGAAAAGAGAGCTTGTACCGGATATTATCGGCCAAAATAGCTGTTTGTAAGGCTAGCAAGGGTAGAAATACAATCTTCAGACTTACAACTGCAATCATGAGAGTGATCAGTTAAATGTGTCTTGCACGAAGGGAATTTAGAGGAGGCATTTTTGAGAATCCGATGGTACTAACTATTGAATAATTAGTAAAAGTGTTCACTATTAATTCAAAAGAGATTTTGACATCATACCATGAGAATCAAGATATATACATAGGAGAAGTTCAAATGAAACAAGCAATGGGGTCGCCATTACAGCATGGAAAGGTGCCCACTGTGTATGGAAGAGAAACACGTATGTTAACATTACATTTTTAAAAGAAAACATTGACAATATATCTGAGTAATTTAGCTAAAACACATGAGACAGAATACACCGTACATGGCGATCATATGGCATGGATGGAGCGGGTAACGAGAATCTGCCTCTTGCTACAACAACATGAAATAACCAAAGAGGAGTAAAAATAATCCTGCAATGTTCATAAAAGAAAAAGCTTTTAAGGCCCTCACATAATTACAATCACAAACATGTACCAGACCTACAAAACAGAAGAGCGATGACTCCCTCCATCACAATTAAAGAGGGAGGTTTTTCAACAAAATAGTCAACCTACTTTTGAATCAATGACTCATCCGTAGGTTTGAATCGAAATATTCATATAATTAGATACTACACAGCACACACCCAACATTTACATGCCAAAAATTTGAACACTAATATTTTTTCCTTAGAATATAAAATAAAAGGGTTAAGACTGAGTCATTAAAGTGATTATTCACACATCAAACCTTAAGTTTGATGGAGGCATTAGTAATCATATCAATAAAGTCAAGAGATTCTTCTCATGACTATAAGTTCAAAAATTCATATATACAACACAAAACAGGACGAAACACAATTAGTAAATTTAAGCATGCAGTCGAAAAATTTTAAAAATGACAATTCAGTTAGGTATCATCTATCAGGTTAACCGCATGAACTTCTAAATAAGATTAATAAACAAATCTGGATTCTCACGAGCAACATTATTGGTCTGCGTCAAAGTTCATACAATCAAACTAACACCAATTCCGTATTGTGATAACTCCAACACATATATCTATAAGGTGCTTATATAACACCATCATGATTTCAGGATACTATGCTCAATTGCTGACTAAAGTTGCGGAACTATTTGGACCCTTCAATTGCTTCTTAAGAAAACACTACAACCAGAACATGGGACTATAAGATTACCAGCATTCCGTATGTGAACCATATTTCGTAAATATTAACCAACTAAAAAGTAGATCTTTCACAAGTAAATACCTTCATCAAACACTAGTTTGATAATCAACACAGAAACTGGACATCCTTGCCACTACCATCTTGATGGACAACATTGACTTTTTATAGATTCCCAACTCCATGTCTTTGAGCTTCACTAACGTTCATTACGATTACGATTCTACATTTATACATCCATAATAATTGAAAATTTGTAGGCTCTTGTACTACTCAATAGCTCCAATTCATTAATTCAACGGTTTCATTTCCTGTGTCAACATTTGACTGTCAATTACATTATATTCCTTACTCCAATAAACACAGGGTATGAATTCGACATAATCCGAATGTCTCTAAAAATATTTTCATAAAATTATTTCCTCACAAGTTATATGTTAACATGACTAAAAACTAGTTAACACACCACCAAATTATTCAAGAAATATCACAGAAGAGTAAAAAGTTGGAATTTTAAACACATAATCAAACAAAACCATAAATCAAACACAAACAAAATCATATTAATTTCACAATTTCCAAAAAAAAAACTCAAAATTGAAAAAATGCAGAAATTTAAAAAACTGACCACCAAGGATAATGAACAGAGAGATTGAGCTTCAGAACAAGCAAAAGAGTGAAAAGGAACAAAAGGGCATGAGCCAAAAGCGTCTGTAATGACTTGAGCAACCTCTGTGAGCTCATCATAACTTCTCTGCACCTTACCACACTCGATCAAGATTGGATTTTTATTAAAGAATATCAAAAAATAAATCAATTTTTGTTAAGTTTTGAGTTTGTGTATGTGAGTTTAGAAGATGACATAAACACACGACTGATTACTCTTGTTGATGAAGAAGGCAATAACACGCAATGAGACAATTGAATTTTCTGTTTTGTTTTTTGTTTTGTATAATGTCTAGTCTTTGACTAAATATTGTGTTGGATAATTAGCAAATGCTATAATTGATAATTATCTGTTATTTACGTAATCGGTTAATACCATCAACCTAAGGATCCTAATTGCACTTGCCTTGGATATGATGTTGGAATTATTCGCATCGTTTCTACTCTGGTGTGTTGATTTCCATAGGAGATGAGTCGGCGATAGTAACAAAAAATCATTTGATTTGAAAGGTTTAATTTAATTATACGGACATAACGTGAGACTCAATTTCAGGTTAAGTTATGTTCGAACTATATTAATTTTAATAACTTTTAGTGTATCTTTTAAAATGTAATTAGAAATGTTGCCCACAATTAAAATTTGTTATTAAATTAAACTTGCGAAGTAATTTTTCGTTTAGGATGACGACATCCATCTCATTGGAGGAAAGACATTTCGAATGAATTCATCATAATTTATCATTAGTTGAAATATTGGGTCAACACTTTTCAATTTTGGTTTAATTATATAAAATTTTGGAGGAATAATAGATATAATAGTTTATTGTATTATATAAAATTGAAAAGAAAAGTTTAGAGAATGTCCTAGACTAAATTAGTAATTAGACAAAGCAAAAGTGAAAGTAGATGGATAAACGACTAAAATGCCTTTCTTTTTAGTACTACTCCATGTACTATTCAAGTAAGAGAATAAGTTATAGGTTTATTTTCATTTTGCACCCTTAATTATCGACAAATTTTTAAATTGTACCCTAATATTTTTCTAAGCCTCAAATTGCACTTGATACTATGGTTTGTCTCATTTTACACCCTAAAAGGCCAATTTTAAATTAAATTCGTTTTAAGAGAAGGGCGAATTCGGATTATCACACATATCAAACTTTTGAACTCCTTTTTCAAAATAACTAAACTTTTAAATTAGATTGCCTTCTTTCTTCTCCGACATACCCAACTCCAACTCCCCCCCCCCACCCCCGCCGTAACCACCTAGGTATCCTAATGTCGTGTCTCCACTTTTCCTCAGACGAACAACCGTCTTCTTCCTCCCGAAGAAACCAGCACACCATAACCACCCAACTCATATTCTCCAAACTTGTCGCCCGAACCTCCACATCTGCCCACCATCCTAGAACCGTCCAACCACCTACGCCCACATCCATCCCTCAACATCCCACTGTTTACGGACTTCACAGCGGCGACACCGTCCAAAACCAACCACCCCATACCAGAACCGAGATCTCCAAGTTTCCATTGGTTTAAAGGCAACTGAATTAATTAAGATATAAAGCCACAAAGCTCAATGTGAAGACACAACAAGAAATCCGTTACTATCAATAAAAAGTCAAAACAAGTTTCTTGAGTTCATTATTCAGGTTTGTACCATGATCTTATACCTTTGTCTTGGTTCAAATTATGTAATCCGACATTCACAAACCGAGATCTCACTGACCACCCATGATGAAAAAATGTATATACATGCTTGATGAAAAAAAATCTAAGCTTGTTAACATACTTGATGAGGTATGCACCTCTGTTATCTGTCTGCCTCATCACTTATCCAATAGAGCAAAATTAATTTCATTAATCAAGTAATGAACATGAATTAGTTATGAACAATAGGTAATCAAGTACTAGAAGACATTATGATTTCACTAACAATGAGGATGTTAGTGACTTAACACAATTGTGTGGCCGTTAGCGACCTTATTTTATAGTGTGTAAATTTCACTGAAATAATGGTGTTATTGGTTATTAATAATCGAATTTGGTTTGATATCTAGGACTGAGTTTCTAGTGCCATTGTTATCTGATTGTGAGATTCGTTATACCTAAGGCAGAGAGGACGAGGACGTATGAGGTATTCAAGGTTTTAATTCATTGCTAAACATTTTTTCTTTGATTTGAAGGTGGAGCAGAGGTACAAACGATACCATCACCGGATGCAAATTGTAGTTTTGTTGTGTTGCGTTTTTTCGGCAAATTATTGGTCGTCGGAGGTGGTTTGGGTTAGAGGAAGAAGAAGGTTTGAGTGGTGGTGGTGGTGGTGGGGGTTTGTTGAAAAAGATGAAGAGAGTGGGGGTTTGATGAAGAAGATGAAGTGGTGGGATTTATTTTTAATTTAACAAACTTTTGTTATTTGTGAATTGTGCCCCAAAAGTTTAATATATGTGGTATTCCGAGTTTACCCTTATTTTAAAACGAAATTCCATCATATTTGGCTGAAAAATCGATTTAAGGGTGCAAAATGAAAAAAAGTAAAGTTTAGGGTGCAATTTGAGGCTTAGAAAAGTATTAGACTGCAATTTGAAAATTCGACGATAGTTGAGGGTGCAAAATAAAAATAAGCCTAAGTTATAAGTATACTTGATGAAACTCCAAGCCGAACTAATATTTTAGTAGTCTTTTTATAACCTTATTGGTTCATTTTAGATAAAAGTAAAGCTGGGTCAAGCTATGCCAGCTAAGTCGTACTTCACTTTCTTATACAGTAGTATATGATTAATTATTAATCTCTCCCTAGATTGATACGTTTTGATTTTTATGGTCAAATTTTAAAAAATTTGACTAACAATTCTTATTCAATGATAAGAAATAATATAGTCATGTGGGATCTTGTTAGATTCGTCTCAATATATATTTTTGAAATATCAATTTTTTATACTTTTTTTGCATGTAGAATAAGAGATATTTACGTTTTAAATTGTGTTTTGTTGACCATGAAAGTTAAAATGTACCAATCATATAGGGGCGGAGAGAGTAAGGCTTAAATTCCGACAGGCCCCTGAACTTTGATCATCTGGTCAATTTGGCCCCTGAAGTTTGAAAATATGTCTACTTGCCCCCTAAACTTTCACAACAGGTCATTTTGGCCATTTTCATAACTGTTTAGGGGCAAATTAACAAATTTTAACTTTTCATGAAGGACAAAATAGGAATTTAATATATAATAGATATTTTGGGGTCACTTTTAATAAAGAAAATATATTAGGGCTCTTTAAAAGAAAATAAAATGGTGAACGGGGTTGGGGCTAGGGTGGTCTTCTCGTGCAGTAACTATCAATGGTGAACGGTTTTAGGGTGGGGTGGGTGGGGGTTTATTATTATTTAATAATTTAATATTAATTTTATATTACTTTTTAATTTTTTTAAATTTTTTTTATTACTTTGTCTATTATAAATTGACTCGTAATGCCTATTATTGTTGTATGCCTATTTTACCCTTCATTTTAAGGTGAAAATGGCCAAAATGACCAGTTAGGATAGTTCAGGGGGCAAGTAGACCTATTTTCAAACTTCAGGGACCAAATTGACTAGATGAGCAAAGTTCAGGGGCCTGTCGGAATTTAAGCCTATTATTATCAACAAACATAAATTATCATCGAAAAAGTTATGGTATATATTGGTATGTTTGTTTTGAGAGGACAAAGAAAAATGGAGGGAAATTTAACATTTTTGTGTATTTGAGAATTTAATTAATTTTTTCTAGTAGTATGTTTGGAACGGGGTGACTCAGAGGAGGTAATTCTTTATCTTAGAGGAAAGGAATTAAAGGGGATTGAGGAGAAGATATTTTATTGTTGTTTGTGTACCATAATTTTGCGGTATGATAATAAGGGACTCAGGGAAAATATATTTTTGTTAATGTCCTTAGAACACTTGTAGTAGCTTCCCCAAAGTATCTCTTGACATTAATATAAGGTGGGAATATGAGAAATACAATTGAAAACTATATTTTCAGGTTCCCTATATTAAGTGCGTGGGACTCACACTTAATTATACGCTCCTCTATTTCAATGTGTAAAGATGGAGATTCCTTCCAAATTCCTTATTCTTCTATATTACATCAATTTTTGTCTTTTCACTTCAAATTTTATTATTTTTATCTTCTTCTTTTTAAATAAAATTATACTAATTATTATTTAATTTTATATAAAATTATATTGGAGCTTAAAAATATAAATCTATTTCAAAATTTTATTATTTTCTTCTTCTTTACAAATAAAATACTAATTCTAATTTTTTCAAATTTTATTATTTCCATCTTTATATTGAAATAATTTGAGTTGGTCTTCAACATTAAAATAATTTGAGTTCGTCGTCAAGTTGGAGCTAAAGTCTAAAAAGAGGTTGATTTGAGGAGTATAAATAGGGAATCTGGATTTGTGTCAAATCTAAAAGTAGTTCCTTAATTTGATGGCTTAATTTCATCGGGGCACCTGAACTACTCCCTCCTTCCCATTTTGTTTGGGTTGTTTTGACTTTCATGGTCGTCGAGACACGACTTAAAATGTAAATATCTCGATTTTTACATGTGCAAAAATTATAAAAGTTTGATATTTCAAAAATATACATTGAAACAAACCTAACAACATCTCATATGACTATATTATTTGTTATAGGCTAATAGAAATTCATGGTCAAATTTTTTAAAATTTGACTCCCAAAATAGAAAAGGGATAAACAAATTGGGATGGAGGGAGTATTAAAAAAATCTCAAATAAGCACTTGGTGAACTTCTTTTTCCATGTAGGCACGTGAACTGAAAAATTGGCACCTAAACTTTTATTTTTTTCATTTTTTTCATTATTCTGAGATTCTCATATTTAATATTTTAGATAGAGGGCAAAATAGTCAAACCACATTTTAAACTAACTCAACCTAGTATATACTAACCCAACTCAATCATTTAACCCAACCCAATTAAAATCAATTTCTTTTACTTTCCTTTCTTTAACCCAACCTTCATCATCTTCCGCCGCCGCAGAACCAATCCGGCCCGACAATGTTCAACCATATCAACCATCATAGAAGGATTCGACAATGGTCAACTTGCTCCATCAGACTACTAACCTCCCCTTCTAGAGTACTCAACGACGTCGAAGCCGCCACTGAAATTTTCATAAATGCCACCTGAACCTCCATGTTCACAAATTGGTTCTCAAACCTATTCATATTCTCACTCATCGTCTACAGATTCCCAGTATTCAAACTCGACTCAAGCGATTTGATGATCGATGACATCGATTTCGATATCCCCTGCATTTTTGTTTGCGTATCGAGTCGAGCCATAATTGTATTTGGAGATGTTGGAAATGTTGGGAGGATTTCGTTTTTAACTGAGAATGAGAAGGAGAGGAAAAATGAGGGGGAGAAATCAGATGATATGATTTTCTGAGGCGAAGTAGTAGTAGTTGGGTTGAGATCAAGAGAAGCAAGAATGAATTTTAGAAGACCAAGAGGTTGTTTATCAGGAATAAAAAAAAAATTGTGGAAAAAATGATTATTTGGTTGATAAAAAAGGTGAAGTGAAGGTGTTTTTAGGAGGTGGTGAAGGAAGTGATAATAGTTTCCAAAGTGCTAAGATGTCTGATGTTATAGGTGGAATTTTGTTTGATTATGAACTATCTTGAGGTACTTGGAGGTGACGATGGTGACGGTGGTGACTATAGAGGCTCAAATAGTATCGATGATTGGTGGTGGTGGTGGTGGTGGTGGACTATTCAATTACTTATTGAACTCTGACGAATCTCCTACCAAGAAGGAGTTTCCGACTGGCACCTGAACTTTGTCCAGATTTTTTGCGCCTAAAATCCTTTTTTAGAAGTGGCACCTGAACTTTTCTCGAGTTTTTCCTTTCAAAAAGTCATATTTTCAATATGACTAACTTGTCCTTGGGTTAAAGATTTTAAAATGTCAAAAATCTCAGAAATTCATAAATATGAAAAAAATGAAAGTTTAGGTGCCAATTTTTCGGTCCAAATGCCTACTTGGGAAAAAAAAGTTCTCTAGGCTCTTATTAGAGATTTTTTTTTAATAGTTCTAGATGAAATTAAGCCTGATTTGATAAAGTGATATAAGAGCATTCGCAGCAGATTACCCAAATTTTCCCCTAAAATCAACTCCTTATATTGAGTTAATCGGATAGCCTAGTGGAAAAGTCTCTCGCCAGTGACCAAAAGGTCCTGGGTTCGATTCTCACCTCATCGCTAATTTACAAAAACAAAAAACAAAAAAAAATCAACTCCTTATACTACTTTATCAAATTTAGGATGTATGTTTTAACTTTTGGACAAATTCAGATTCCCTATTCATTACTTACAACACTTTATGTGAAGAACAAAAGTGGTTTGGGGAAGGTGTAAATATGAGGCATTCCCTATAATATTTGAGGAAATTTTTAGAGATAAGAAATCTGATATTTAGTACTTTTTTAATTTTTTTTCTTTTGCCTATTCTAAATATGAATTAGGAGGTACTATAGGAAATCTATTGCGAATGCTCTAAAGAGTTGATTATAGGGAAGAATTATAGGAAATCTAGTGTGAATGCTCAGTACTCCTACTATTAGGGCGAGGAGAATTTGAGGGAGAGGAAGAATATGGGTTGATTAGTGATAACAATTTCTCTTAAGGAAAAATTAATTAAATTCTCAAACATAAAAACTACTAGATTCACCTATATTTCCCTTGATCATCCCAAATCGAACATGTCATTGGTGAAACTATTACCACTAATTCACCTCGACTATCCCTTCTCTTTCGTAAATTCTCCCTCCCCAAATTCTGAGTATTGAAGAGAATATCATATTTAAATTTATAATATACTCTCCATGATTCTCTCTCAATGTTATAATAATTAAACGATAATAAAATATATTCACCTAAATTCCCCCTGATTTCCTTTACCTAGAATAATTTTAAGAATTACCCTCCTTCATTTAAATACGTCTTTAATATGCTAAAATAAGGGATTAAAATTAAACCTGGAGTTAGTTGCACATATCATAACATATGATGTAATCCTTGAGTTCCACAAGAAATTTGGGAAATTGAGACATTTGAGCCACAAATATGAACTTCAAGCACTCATGGAAAGTTTATTACCTAAATGGCACTTAAGATGTGTGAAAAGACTATTTTGCCCCTCGTATCGTATTCTTTAACCCGTGCCATCCTCTAATTGTCAAACAGCAGCCACCATCCTCCTCACCATCATTATTTTCCTCACCAACCACCTCCAAACTCAAATTCAAAATCATACCCTTCTTTTTTTTCTTCATCTTCTTCACAACACCACCACCATCCCAACCTAGCTCATGCAAAACCCAAAACCCTCATCCTCATCCATAAAATCCACGGCCTCTTCCTCCCTATAAAACTCGCCATCCCCAATCCTCCATTCGTGAAATATATATTTATAGCATGTTTTTGTATTTTATATATTTTTGTATTTTATTTTAAAACATATTATTATGCATATTATGTAAGTATCAATTCTCTTAGATTAATTTCCTATATGGTAAGATTTAAATGATTTTGGAGTGATTTGAACTTTTTAATTTGATTCTCTAGAGAATAGTTATTTTGATTTCAAGTTACGCAATTAATAATTTTTAAAATAGTTTTTTCTTTTTTATTTGTCAATTTGAAATTGCTGAGTTAATTGAGATAATGAGTTGGTTTTTTTTCAATAATTGAGAAAAGTGTCAAATTTGTCCTTTAGAAACAAGTTACTAAACACAATATTTAGTATATAAAAATAGACTCGTCAAAACGTATATTGACAATAGTAAAATATAGTAATTATATTAAAATGTTCAATATTTTTAAACAAAAAACAGTTATTTAAAGGCTAGAAAGACAACTGGTTTTCATGTAGGAAGTCATGGGGTCGTCAAGTCTTATTAGAGACAACTATCTCATATTTCATTCTAACTCTATTAATTAATAATTATATTTTCATATTTATTATTTGTAATACTATTGTACACAAATTTTTATTGTTAATTTATACTCCCTTCGTTTCTTTTTATTCGATTGTTTGAGCATTTTTTCCATGTTTCTTTTTATTTGATTGTTTACAATTTCAATGCACTTTTTACAATCCCAATGCACTTTTTTACAATTCTAATGCACTTTTTTACAATTCCAATACACCTTTTTACAATCCCAATGTAATTTTTCACAATCTCTTAATAAAGTACTTTTTCCCCAAACAATCAAATAAAAAGAAACGGAGGGAGTATAAAGTAAAAGGAAGCCAACTCAAAAAATGATGAAGTAATTTTTTATGTTTGGAGGGGTTGACAATCACCATTAATGGCCCCTTTATTTCCTTGATTTCTAAGGAACATTTATTGGAAAAGGGTCCACCGTCCATTCCTTCTCTCATTAAATTAGCTTATTATGATCTTCACAAGTCCAACATGTAAGCTACCACTTCTCCAACTATCAACTCCCTCCAAATATACACATCATTTCAAAAAAAAAAAAAAACTATTTAATGTGTCCATTATTATTTTCAAGATGTCAAATTCCAATGTTCTTTTTTAATTTCTAAATTAAACATTTCTATTTTTAGCATCATATCTTCTTGATCCTCAATCTTCTTGCCATTTTCCTTAATTCTCACCATCATGGGTTCAAGATTTCCTCATATTTTATGCTTCATTCTATTAATATCTCTATCTTCTTTTTTCTACTATGAAGTTTTTACCCTCAAGAAACTCAATATTCATGCTAGAATAAGTTATGCAAGTACACTAGCTCCTCCCCCTCCACCTTGCCCTTTTGTCAACCATCAACGGCATCACCAACGGAAACATTTGCCAAATGCTCGTCGGCCGCCACCCGAATACAAGGAAATTGATCCTCGCTATGGTGTCGAGAAACGACTAGTCCCGACGGGTCCTAATCCATTGCATCATTGAGGTATACAATCAAGAGCATCAATTTTTCAGTGAAAGTAAGACAACTAGTACTAATATTATTGGTAATATATATTTGCATATTTGTAATTCAAATTTGTTTGTTTGATATAGATACATGTAACTAAAGAATATTGTTTAGTATTTAGGCAATGTATGTATACTATTTTGATCAACTAATTGTACAGTAGTATCAAAAGGAAATAAGTCGTTTACCATTCCTAACGTTCAATTTTTATTTTTATTAATGTAAATTAGTGATGAAAGTATGAGTACAAATATAGAAATTATTAACTAATAAAGAGTTAGAATGAAATATAAGATAATTGTCTCTAATGCGATTTGAATCCATGTCCTCATGAAAGTTAGGTTAAATGTCACCAGACTATTGCGCCATTGGCACTTAACGTTAAATTTTATTATCATTGTAATAAGATCGTAATTTATTGGAATAATTTTGTATTTTCTAAATTCAAACCGGTTGTTAAATATGATTTTCAATAATTAGATAAAAATTTAACTTATTAGATGACAATTTGTTTACTAGTACTCCTTCCGTCCCTAAAAAATTGTCACATTTTGACTTTTGTTGGTCAAACATTACAAAATTTGATCATAAATTCTCATCAAACGATAAGAAATAATATAGTCTTGTGGGATCTTGCTAGATTCGTCTCAATATATTTTTGAAATATCAACTTCTTATAATTTTTTCGCATGTAGAATAAGAAATATTTACGTTTTAATTCTTATTTTATTGACCATAAAAAGTTAAAAGGTGACAATCATCTAGAAATGATGGGAGTAGGCCTGTGATCGAGCCGAATCGAGTCAAATAATTGGGAAGTTTGGATTTGGCTTGAAAATTTAATAGGGGAGGTTTGATTTGCTCTTATTTGGTCAAATGTTAAAACTAAAGGTGTGGTTTGAGTTTGAAGGTTCGAGCCGAACCGTTTGAAAAAGTTTGGCTTGGTAACAATTGGAAGAAAAATAAAAAACGAAAACATTATATGAACAAAAAAACTGAAAAAATAACAATTGAAATCGTAATTGAAGCTACAATTATATAAACAAAGGTGAGGGGGAGGGGAGGGGGTTTGGAGAATTGATGTGGATGAGCGATGCCATGCGTCATGAGTGTGAGCGGGGGAACGGCTTTTGAGAAGAGAAGAGAAGAGATGAGAGGTGACCGAAGGTGGGCGGGGAGTGGGGGGGGGGGCGATCTGGAGAGTGGAGATGAAAGAATGAGATGAGTACATAGAAGGGAATATATGTGAGTTGATAATGATTTTATCATTAGATAGATATATGGTAACCGAGCCGCACCTTTTCGCACCGTTTGGCTTGATTTGAAAAAAACTCAATCTTAAGGTGTGGTTTGATATTTGAATAGTCGAATCGAGTTTCAAGCCGCACCTTTTCGAGTCAAATACCTCGAGCTTTATCGAACCGAAACGTTCGCTCACAGGCCTAGATGGGAGTATATAATAGAATGTAAAAAACTTTCGATCTCAAATTAAAATGGCAATTCCAAATGTCGGATAAAATGATAGATGATGGATATTGTTCATTTAGTTGATGCAACATCTATAGACTGTAGCTAATGAATTTGGGACACTATAAGTGGAGTAGCATTTTGGGAGAAAGGCATATATATTTGCTATTCATAGTTGACTCCACATAATAGCTTACCTTAATCATCACTATTTCTTTCTTCGTGTTCTATAATATGCACATCGTAGGTTGATGATTGCCACTTTGCATTTGGAATTATTGCATGATGATGCAATTAATTAGAGTTAATGGCAAATTTGGTTCCAGATACTGGAATGTTTGTTGCATTTAGTCTCAGATAGTTATATTGTTATATATTGGTCTCTGAAAGTGGCAGAAGTATTGCACTATAGTTCTTGAAAGTGACAAATGTTACAGTGTGGTCCTTGAACAATAAGGACTAATGTGCAATGATTGTCAACTTGAGGGACTATATCACAACACTTGGGCACTTTCAGGGACTAATATGTAAATGTGTAACTATCTGGGATCAAAGTGCTACTTCGTCCTACTATATATCTCGAACTAAATCGACAACTGTCTCCAACTCTTTGACTATTTTTGAACTTTTTTTAATTTACATGAAAATTATTAAAAAGACAATTAAAACAGTAATTGTTAATTTACAAAAGCATTATATAGGAATGCCATTGAAATTGGTGAAACAGTAAAATGACTTGTATATATATTAATGGGGTAATCTACCCCTACCTCTCTATAAATTTTAAAATGTGTAACGTATCTTGGTGTAAATTTAAATGGACACAACATCTCATTGTAAACTTCAAAATGTTGCATCTTATCTCCTTGTTGTTAACTTTGGTGTTAAAGTTAACGGAGAGTGTGCTTCACTTGCTTATTTAGTATGTATAATTGAGAAAGATTGTTAAAAATAATTATTAAATAATAAAATGGCATATAATCCTCTAAATTATGTTAGATGACATTATACCATGAAAATATTTTAATTATATTACGTATAACATATTACAAAATAAATATTTTACAATATTTTCTAAAAGATCTAATTATAATAATTTTGAACTTATTATAGATTAAACAAGAATTATTATTTTAAGTAATCTTATTTTATATGATACTTATATCAATTTTAAGTAATTTTTAATTGTAATTAGATTTAGTGTAACAATAGTCCTTAAGTGATATATTAATAATTTTTAATGATAATATATTACTTCTCTTGTATTATGGCACTCGTATACTATATTAATTATTTCTTTTTACATATTTTATTTAAGATTATATAATAGTATTTTTTTTTCCTAGCTTTCTAAGGTTAATTTTTCTGAAAGAAATCATACGTTTTTTATTAAATCAAGCCATATGTATAAATATTTATAGTAAAGGTACACCTTCTCATATTTTCTTAGTAATGTTAAATTATGTGATAAAAAATTAAATATTTATAGATAATTTAACATAAAAGTTGACTTTAACACGAAACTTAATACCAAAGAGGTAAGGTGTAACATTTTAAAGTTTATAAGAGAGTATTGTGCCCATTTAAATTTATAGAAAGATATGATACATATTTTAAACTTTCTAAGAAGACACATATTAATGGTAGCTACCTGACAAAGTCAAATAAAAGGACAGCAATAACGACCGAACTAAAACTAAATTATACGTATGTAGTTAATTTATTGGTAATAAATTTGGTCACCAATAATTAAGCATCAAGACTTGTACAATATATAACCATAATTTACTCATTCAATACCAACTTACTATAAAAATTCACTTTCTTCATTTCAATATTTTCTCCTCCTTCCTACAAAACCCTAAACCCTACACATTTTAATTATTATTTATACAAAAAAAATGGTTGGTGTATTTTCAATTAATTTAAAGGGGGATACTATTTGTTCAATTAAACTAGGAATTGGATTGTTTGCATGTGTAACATGTTTGGTAGCATTATGTGCAAAACATGCAAGAAGAAAATATTCAAGAAAGCATATGAAAGACTCAACTTATTCATCAAATGCTACTCATTTTATTAACAAGAACAAAAAAGATGAGGAAATTAATGAAGAAGGGGGTTTATGGCAAAAAGAAATTCTGATGGGGGAGAAATGTCAACCACCAGAATTTTCAGGGGTCATTTATTATGATTCTAATGGAAATAGGGTTCCTGAGCTTCCTAGGACTCCTCGAACGCCTCGTCGTAGCTCGAGTTTGTCCGATTTGATTTCTATACAAGTTTGAAGTGAGGTGTTTTGTAGTTGGTAGATGTTTGAAATAATTAAGTTCAAGTTTGAATTTAGCTATTTAATTTCCATTGGCACAAGTTTAATAAGTTTATCTTATTATGGTCATGAGTTGCCTTCCATTTTATTCTTGATATGGTCATGTTTGGAATGTCTTAATGTATATGACAGGTTAAATTTCAACAACTAACAATATGAATATATGATACTTTCGTCGTCTAGTTATTTTTAATTGATATTTTCATTCACGAGTCGAATTTGTGACAATAAGTAACCTTGGTTAGGCCGTATACTATAAGAATTTGGATATCACAAACATTCATTATAACACGAGAAGTTTAGCGGATCACTATGACGTTCTTATATGAATGCCATACTAAAAATTACTAGTATTTAGGTAGTCTGCTTTGCAAAAACAACTATTTCGCTATGACAATGGGAGGGAGGGAGGGGGAGGGGGAGGGGGGGGGGGGGGAGGTGAGTGGAGGGAGGTTGAGGATATCATCAGTTGGCATATTAGAATATGTCTGTCTTAGCTTGACTATGTAATAATTAGAAGTATATGAAAGATTGCAAACAAAATCTTCATGTTTCTTGCTTGTTGTCTTCTCGAGTTTGATCATTGAGTTAGTCGGCTCTTCAGCTCTCCAAAGGTCTCCATGCTCTCCACATCAAAACCGCCAGCAAACTGAAAGACAGTTTTCCAGAGAATATCAACACTTAGTTTAACAAATCGGTTTTATCAATCTAATGAATCTATGATGTGATCCAGAGTTTCTTTGATAGAAACCCAGGGGAGTTTATGACACTTGACAACTTAAGTACCTAAAGAGTCGAGTATCTCAGGAAATTTATGCGTTTTAAGTACATAACTTCGCGTTGTTTACCTGATGAACTCGAAAAGCAAACCGGACACCTTGTAGAGCTAAAAATTCTCTGGTTGGCTCCTTTTGAGGTCCGCTGAGACTGTCTAGTTCTGATGTCACGCGTTTCATGTAATCCCTTGCCAATTTCATCGAAGAGAGCTTGATCTGGAAAGAGTAGCATTCATTTGTCAATATCATTTCCACGTAGTCAGAAATAATTTCAGTGAAGTCAATAGTATATCCAATGTTCAAGACTCAAAACAGGGATATGACCAAAAAGGCCTTGTCACGAGCCGGTCTGTTCACAAAGAATTCCAGGGCGTGAAGCGAGTACTTATAGCTGCTTCGCCTGCTGGTTTGATAAATACTGATAACTCTCGGATAGAGTATTAGAACGGAAAGATCCATTAGATAATGAACATAATATACTTTTTTTTTTATCTTTATACCTTGTCAATCAAACGAGAATCTAGCAACCAGTCTACTGGAATTCCAAGCTCTTTGTATCGCGAGATTGCCATGTCTCTAGTACTCAGCAACTGAGTAACACCTTGTTCTACACTGCAAAACAGAACCCCAAAAAGTATTGGAAGTTGGAACCTAACAAATTGTAAAGAACATAAACCGACGTTTTTGTTATTCTGAGTGTCTTCTTATCATATATACAATTTAGGGTCCTGATGTTCTACAAATTGGTGCAACTTCAGTATTGAATAACTTTAATTGTGTTGTGTATACTCAGCAATATGTCAGCGGCACAACAAAAAAATTTAAATATCGCTCAGTGAAAGGTGTTTTTTATTTAGAACTTGCTGCAAATTGAGTTTGAGCACACTTACTCCTCAAGCAACTTATACATCTTCTTTAAGGCAGCTTCACAAGGAAGGCTGGGGTCATCAGCAAATGAGGTCACCTGCTTCTCCAGATTTAAGAGGTCCTGATATTCGAATGCAACCTCCCTCAGTGCATCTGTCTCGAAGTGCTTGAGATCTACTCCTTCATCAGCCTTGGCAAGAGAATCTGCTCGTACTTCTGTTGGTAGAAACTGGGCGAGATCACCTTGAGTTTCTTCATCAGCTTTCACCTGATAATTACAGTTTTGATCTGTCAGAATCGTGAAAAGAAAATCTGTTATACTATAGTAATAGAAGGATGTTTTCACTTACAGATAAATGAAATGATGATTTGTTTGAAATTTCTGGAGACAGGTTGTTTTTTTCTTGTAATGTACTCGAGTTTGAATGAACCATGGGTGGCTGGTAAATTTCAGCAGCTTCGGGCTCATCATTTCCTCCGGCTGTCATTGCTGCCTGAGGAGGTGATGGTACAGGAACATCGATTGGAGGGGGTGTGGAAGGTGGATCTCCTACAGATAGCTTAGGAGGTGGACCAGGTGGTTGAGGGACTTTAGGCGTTCCTTCCTCAATTTCTGCCAGCTTTAGTTTACGGTGGTTCTTGTTGGCCGGATACTCAGCCGGTGTCCTAGAGCCTTCAGGGGAATCAGTTAGATCTTGGCTTATCATTCCCAAACCAGTGTCCCCCTCAGTTTCATTTGCTTCCATTAACATTAATGCTTTTAGGGGACCCCTTCGGACCCTCATCGAAGATCCTCCTTCAGACCTCACAGGTGATAAAAGGTTGCTTGAATCATCTTTGAATTTACCCCATTTCCTTAGCTTTTGGATTAAACTTGAATTCTTACGAAGACTACCATACTTACTCATGGAACTATCAATCGATGTGTTGTCAGAGTATTCGCTAAATGAATATGATCTTTGAGAAACCTTCCTGTCTAGATCCGTATCACCTTGACTTTGCTCTGATGACTCTGATCCTGCATACTCTAGCATCATCTGTTTGGCCTTGGCCTGGGATCTTGGGCTTAAGCTTTTACTAAGATCGCACGCTGATATTTTCCCTTCCCTCGATAGGGAATTTCCAACCTCATATCTTAGGCAAGCATTAACCCAACGAAGATAAACTAGTTCCTTTACTTCACTGAATCTGTTCATCTGAAGTTCTTCAACTCGTTTCTGAAGGTCTTCATTAGCATATCTCAAATCGTTCATACTGGACAGTGTTTTAATTTTCGCTTCTGCAGTTTCCAGCTTAACTGCCAATTCTCTCTTTTCATGCTGAAGCTCCTTGTTTTTTCGTTTTAGCTCGACAACTTCTACCTCTAGCTCCTTGATAGCGTCGATTCTCTTCTCAACTCCAGAATCATTTTTCATGGCTTCTTCTTCTTTCACCTGAAGGCTGATAACTTTTTGCTTGAGCAACAATAGCTGGGCTTTCATCTGGTTTGTGTCGATTTGAATTTGCCTTTGCATCTCCTGTATTTTGTTCCTAGCAATCTCCAAGTCTTTCCGAGCTATCACTCCTTGTGCGGCTTCTGCCTGAAGCCTTTTCCTCTCAGCCTGCAGTGAATTTATTGACGTCTTTAGCATATCAATTTCTTTAGACTTGATCGTTGACTGCTTTCGTAACTCGACAATAGTTGATTCTTGATCCTTCAAGCCATAATACTTGAGCAATTCCCCTTCAAGCGTCGCTTCCCTCTCCTGCAACGCTCTTACTAGGCTCCCAAGCCTTTCCAGTTCAGTTGCATTATCCGCCATTTCTTTTTTGTCGATTATGTCCCTTTCTGCCTTATATTCTTTCATTTCGTCGTACTTTTCATTTGGTAATGGATGATTTCTTTCACCAGATAACATACTTTCGAACACTAAAATCTCGTCTTCTGTAACAGTTAAATTACTGGAAGGTTGGTTGATGAAGCCACTAATTAACTTTACTTCTTCGTCGCCCTGCTTTGTCAGAATCTCAAAATCAATTCCCTAAGAGGTGTATCAATGAACTAATATGATACATGTTTTCAGTTCAAATTATGTTCAGACGATTTAGTCGTATAAATACTTAAAGATCGACTCAATCAGAATCATAAAAGATGGTGTAACAAGTAACAGTAAGGTCACATATACATTAAGGTTGTTAGAAATACTTACTACCACCTCTTTAAGGCCATGACAAGGATGTATAGAATGGTGTTCGTTGTCTCCATCCGATGTTTGTCTCCTCAATGCATCATCCATTTCTGTACCAAGTTTGGAAAGTTAAGTCATCATTCTTCAGAAATAGATATATGCATACTGTCGTAGACAAACTGATCAAACCATACGGGTTTAAGCATCGTACGTGTTTAAGTATTATCCCTAACCACCCTAAGGATTAGCCTACTACACCATACAATTTTTTTTATCATTACAGCAAGACTTTATTTGTATACACATAAGAATACCTGAAGATTTACGCGGTGTCCTCCAACGTCTAACACTAATCTGCTGAATCGAGTAAGCTGCAATAGACGCTGCAACCAATAGTCCTAATCTGATAATCATGCAAGAATTTGCTGCAGGAAAATACTGCAATATCCACTCATCTATTGCACGACAACAAAATCCAAATCGCCCTCTGTCAACTTCTTGCCAACTTCAAACCTCGCAGACTATTTCGTTCAAGGTATACACAATCGAACATCCAAAAGAACGCAGAGAAAATTTGTTTCTACTGTTGTTCTCTATGTTATGTTGATATATCAAGTCGATTATAATAATTTTCTTAAGTATATGTCGAACAACTTCGTCTCACTACATAAAAACGAATTAGCAGTATCATCCCGTGTTGCCAATTTATGTAAAACTTTACTTGAGGAAGAAGATCTTGATAATAAATGATGCCATATAAATGGTGACTCTTAGAACTACACGACACAAGTAAGTAGTGGACAATGTTTGTCCAGGACAACTAAAATCCAACATATGGTTGGAATTAAGTGATGTCAACCTTTTCAATCTTCAACAAATATACATATGATGATGACATTATTGCAGGAGACTTTACTTAAGAACAACAAAACAAAGAGAAGATATCCATCTTGTGTGACATATTTCAGGCAAAATACACTTCATAATTTGGCTACATCGATGAAATTTCAATCATACCTAATGGTGGTCAAGTAGGTGAAATTTTTCATGAAAGTATGGTTAATGACCAGGGACATCACGTATCTTTCCTCAATATGATCATTTATCTTTTAAAGGGTCTTAGTTTATCATTAACCTTTTAAAATTTGTCTCAGTTGGTCAATCGGTCATTTTTTTCGGGCGATCAAGGCACGTGATGACCATTAGTAAGGGTTTTTCGTCTTTTCATGTCGAAATTAAACCAAAAAAAATTAAAAATTAGAAATAAACCCAAAACTAACCCTTAACTTCGACATGAAAAGACAAAAAACCATTGCTTATGGACTATGGTCAACACATGCGTTGACCATAAAAAATGGCCGATAGGCAACTGAGACTAATTTTAAAAGGTAAGTGATCAACTATGACCCTTTAAAATATAAGTGATCGACTGATGATACTGAGCAAAGGTAATTGATGTCTGCGGCTATTAGCCCAACTGATTAAAATGAAACCTCACAAATTATTAGCCATTAGTAAGTGATAATAGGTTAAGTTTCAATCATTCATAAGGATGTCAAAGTTGGTGAAATATGTGAGCATCATGCCATTGTATTCGGGTTACACCGAATACGCATTAAACAAATAGCGCCTGCATGTCCCCTCTTACAGAAGGTTAAAGTTTGAGTGGTGATAATTGTTTCCAGTAGGAGAAAACGTAAACTTTGTTTCACCCACAGACGTAGGCTACGTAGCTGAACAACGTTCACAAGCTGTTACCTAGTACCTACACATCTCCTATATGTCCATGTCTGAACATTAATTATTAACCAAATTGTATGACAATGTATTACTACAGAAATAAACTAAAAGAAGAATAGATTCATTGCCTAATTCATTTTTATTACACACTTTTTTAATTTCAATTTTCTGAAAAAATCACTCTACTTATGTGACAAAGGGTGTGTTATAAATGTTGTCGACTTGTAAATGAGCTACACCCCTATGTTCATTCGAACTAACCCAAGAATTTGGTTGCATGGCGCTAACCCAGAACGCTTACAGCAGACCTAAAGCCTTCATGTAGATTTACATAGTTAAGCAATGACGATGACGCCAGAAGTTCACATTGTTAGCCCCCTCAGGATTCTTCAAAAACTACGTTAAGCAGTAGAGTTTGTTCCGTTCGATTGATTATTCCACCTCCACCTTCGACTAGCCTCCTCCAGAACTTTGGCACGGGACTGACTTTTTTGTGCTTCTTCCACAATCCAGGACCTGAAATGTTTAATTGAAGTGAAGTGTGGAGATAAAACATTGGTAACCCACAGAGAAAATTCAGCTAAAAGCCTAGAGAATAGGATGGTGTTCTACGGTTTTACCTCAGTATCCGAAGAGCTTCTATCTCTGCTTCCAATACAGATTTTCTATCAAAGAGGTCTTCGATCCTGATCTGCTGTTCACTTAGTGCTTGCTGTAGTTCAGTTTTCTCACTCGTATACTCAGCCCTCTCGATTACAAGTTTGTCTGATATGTCGTTGACTTCCTCCTTAAGACTGGAAAGAAGCTGCTGCTGACATTCTAGAGCTGTTTTCTGCTTCAAAGTATTAGCTATGGCATCCTCTTGCTCAAGTTTTTCCCTTTCAAGCTCTTCCATGGCAGCGTCATAAGCCATTTCCACTTGCGATATACGAGTTCTCTCATCTTCTATCTTTCTTTCCCAATACCTCTTTATATCTCCTCTATCTAACAGTTCAAACTTAATTTCTTCCAAAGCAGTTTGCCGCGAGATAGTCTCAGCCTCGAGTCTCAACAGTTCATCATTTATAAATTCCATCATTCTTCCACTGGTTAAGGCAACAGCTGCTTGAGCTATTGTGGATGGTCTAGTTGATTGAAAACGCTTGCTCTGCCCTGATGCAACTTACATTGTAACAGTAAATCCAAAAGTTCATGCTCATAATCTTATTTCAGTAAAAGCAACTCAATGAACATGCCTCACGCCTCATGCGAGCTGAAGTCAAGATGATTCACTTATTTCGTCTAGTAAAGTATTACACCCATTAAAAATGCATATTTTAAGCTATGTAACAACACCTTAAAAACTATTGCACATGTATTAATTTGCTGATCAAAAGCTGTTGGGTGGAAGGTGCAGATGATCGACCACGAGAGAGCAGTGCACACTTCTATTTATGAGAGAAGAAAGGAGGGAATATGAGAGATAGTACCAAATACTCGTCTGACTATACTCTTTTCATTTGCTGAAATGTCCACGAAAAGATCCACCAATGCATCTGAACTTATATACCTCACGTCCAGAAAACCAATGTTCTTCCTTGATATCTGAACTCTAAATAAAAGACAAGTTTTAAGACAAAAAAAATTGCCAAGGAATCTTCATGTGTTATCAGGAGAATCAAGGAAGGAGTTCCCCACCTCTGCATCAACTCCAGGCATAATGTCATACTCAAGCTTCGCTTTCCAGCAGATCAGATCCTGGCGTGAAATGAATCTGTAGCATGAAATAGTATATTATCCTAGTTACCTCGAAAATAGACGCAATGAGGGTCTACCCTGATAGGACTGACCTCAGTAAGAGAATTCTCAGGTGTAAAATACCTTTCAGGATAAAATTTGACTTCTTGACCATTTGAACCTTCCGAAAGCTTGCTAGGAATAACTCCAGCCTCCGCGAGAGCTTAATTTCAATGCCAGAGCAACATTATAAATACACTCCTTACTCAGCTTAATTCATTAATGTTTAGGCAATATCATGAACACATGACTACCTTGAATAGGATCAAAATCAGGGTCCTGAACGCTGACATCATCAAATGCGAGGAAACTAGATCCAGAAAGAGCAATTGATGGCACTATTTGCTGTCTCCTAGTCCTACAGTGCAAGAGAAACTTATTTTAAAATATAAAGTATCATATCAAGAATTATACTCCCTCCGTCCCTAAAAGATTGTCACATTTTGACTTTTGTTAGTCAAATATTATAAAATTTGATCATGAATTCCCACTAAACGATAAGAAATAATATAGTCTTGTAGGACCTTGTTAGATTCGTCTCAATATATATTTTTGAAATATTAACTTTTTATAATTTTTTCACATGTATAATAATATATATTTATGTTTTAAATCGTGTTTTGTTGACTACCAAAAGTCAAAATGTGACAATCTTTTAGGGACGGAGGGAGTATAAAGCAAAAAACAAATTAAACTTGGTCACCTTTCTAGTTGAGAATTCACCGCCACTAACCATCTTGCGTACTCCCTCCTCGTACAGAACTCATCAGCCTTGACTTCATCATCAATAATCTGTAAACCTTCCATATTCATCAATTTCACACAACCAAATATCATTGTAAGGGGTGCCAATTGCAAGATTTATTATGTGTATTATGACTAAAAATCCTCGCTCAAGAAAGTAATTCAAGAGTTGTGTAAGATTTGCATGTGTTACTACGAAAACTGACAAGAGAGAAGATCAAATATATGGTTAGGCATTCATTTGCAAGAGTTCCGACCTCTCGGATATTAATTGCATAATAGACTAATAGTAGGGTAACCTGGCTGTAAAAACTAAATCTAACATAGAACGTGACTTAAATAAAATGTACGCTCCAAATGTTGTAGTTACTTGGAACGAAGAAAAGATGCAGCGCTGGTGTCCGCACTTCACACATACTAACCATGATTACAGCAAGAAAAATGGGAGATATACATTTTTACTACAATTTGTTCAAATATGCAACAACATCAAAATGCTCGAAGGCCTCTGAAGACGCTCCTGCTTAAGCAAAATTGGGAGGGGGGGGGATCGGGTAGTACGCAGCAGTTGCAGCCTTACACCTGTCATAACAGGGAGGCTGCTTCAGATATTAAAACTCAATTATCAGCACAGATCTTCATCATGCCTTCAGTTGTGATCAATTTCTTTTTGCATGAATAGTGAAGAGCTGTCAAATTCACTTTGATCTATATGAGGTTTTACAGACTACGAATATTCTAACTTTTAGAATCATTGGGTGTCAATGTGATATGAACAAAAGAACATCTCCTGAAGAAGTTCTTAAGTGTCAAGCATGTAGCTATTCATTCAGAACGAATATAAGATGACACCAAATATCCTTCAGGTAAACAAATGCATGAAGAATAATCCAATCACAAAATAAAAGAGATAATTTAATACAACCCATACTTCCTAAGAAACTCCTACCTTGAGTTTTTTCAGCACAGACAAAGCTTCCTGTTGAGTGGAATCCACTGGAAATGGAACAGTAAGAGGACCAAACTCACCTGGTCCGGTTGTATTATTACTTGTCTCTGTACAAAACAAGATATTAAAGACATTAAGGTAAATAGAGGTGTTCTAAGATGAAAGACCCTTCAAGCAATAAATAACGACCCTCTATGGATATGACACCAGATAATCTCACCAGAAGAAACTATTGTTCACCTTGATCTACTAAACTTTATTTTAAGAAAGAGGTGAATGATCATATCGAGAAGCTTTTTGTCATTGTTAATTTAGATGGAGAGCATTTTTGAATCTTAGATGAAGTTATCAGCAGTAAAACATAAAAAAGGCGCTTAAAGGTGTGGCTATCAATTCAAGTTGACAATGAAAGTCCATTATAGATAAAAATGCACAAGAAATCTCCCAAAATGAAAGGAATGCAGCAGCCAACATCAACTTATGTAAATTCAGGTTAACGTACTGAGTTCAGGAAGCACAACAGCAAGATATTGAATATTGATGTACCTTTTGTCACATATTCATCAACCACATCAGAGATCGTATCCATGTTTGGCACACAAACCTCATCCACTTCATCTGTGGCAACATGAGCATCCTTGTCTTGTTCTTGAGTTTCCAGATGTGGCAACTTTTCATGCAAAGCATTCAATGGTGAGCTCATTTGTAACTCAAAACCTTAATACCACAAAACACATACAAGATTACTAGAACGAGCATAACATTACCATGCAATTGAATAAACAACAAATTACTATAGAAGGTCCAGATGTTGCTAACCTTTTCTTGGTAGTGCAAAATACCCAAGAACTCCGAGTAGAGAAGTAACAGCTGCCCCAACACCAAAAATCACAATTTTAGGCAACCCTGCAGACACATATCTTACAATTAGTTCAAGAGCATAACTAATTGCATGGGCAATTATGATAGACTGCACTTTCTCACATACGTTGTAAAGACACTACTTTCCCTGTCATAGGCAATCAAAGATTATTATCTGACTCTTGGATATAATAGAATAAATCAAAATGGCTCCCCTACCTTCGCTTCTTATCTATTGTGAAGTAGTAGATAGTGGTTGCAGTTCACTCTTGGGTCAACTCGGAAGCAGCCTCCCTGTTACCACAAGGGTAGGCTTGCATACCATCCGACCCCCCCCTACCCCGCTTAGGCGGAAGCAGAAGAGGTATGGGGCATGTTGTTGTCGGTGGTGGTGTAATCACAGTAGTAACAGTCCGAGGGAAACTTTTCTAAAGTAAGGACAGTGTGCAATGAGAAGAGAAAACGAGTCAAACTAAAGCATACATGTTTGATATGGAGCAATTCTTGATTATTCACCTTAGCACTGAATACTAACTCCTATACTAGTATCACTCGATTAATTTTATCAAGATGACTCATTACACATCCTTGGGTTAATTTGCACACAACCTCTCTGTATACTCAGGGATAAGGCTGCATACTATTCACATTCCCTTCCTTAACCCACTTTATCGGGGACCTTTCCGAAGGCATTGGGTCATAATTATTCAACTAATAAATTTTATTGCATCGTTCAACAAACTAAATATAAGAATATTGCAGGTATAAACCCAAGGACTTCATTATAACCTTTTGTCCAGTTTCCACTATAAACCCATATCACCAATGCCTACAGAATTATAAACACATGCCACCAAACTGCATTACAGCGCCACAAATATGCAAACTTTTCTGCATACACCAGCATGGATAATTCTAAGAGGATATCCACACACAAAAATTAACCCCTCATTTGGTTTCCAGAGAAACTAAAAATGGTCATCTTTGCCGCATAACCAACTCATAATACAGGGTCTAAACATTTATAAACGACAATCTCAAAATCTCTTGTAAGGCCCTACTTATACAAACTCAAGCCTTCTATTATAATCCTAGCTTCAAATAGACCATAAACACGTGTATTTAGCGAGTCAATCAAAGACTCATACTAGTGGCCAAAGTTGAACCTTTCAAACAAAAACAGCTGACAAATGGCCTTAATTAAATATGTTGACTTCCCTGTTTTCAGGGTGCACTTTTAAAAGATACGCATCAGCGTCCTTAGCAGTTATCTTGTGAGATAAACTGTACAGAAAAATTCAATTCTTCCTGCAAAGACTCGAATCCAAATCTTTGAGCAAACATTTGTATATATCCTTGACATTTAACGACAATTACATAAACAACCCCTCACTTGAACCTCAAACAAGAAATAGCTCAAAACACACATATTGAATTGAAATCCACTGATCTAACAAGTACACTATACTCAATCAACCCACTGCTTGAACCTTAAACAAAGAACAGCTTAAAACCCACAAATTTGATAGAAATGCATTAACTAACAAGAAAATTAACTTCAACTAATCACTATAAAGTTAGAACTTTTCTAATAAATCAGTTCATACCATAAATTGAAAATAAATACAAAAACTAAAATTCTTAAAGATTGAACTTTTTGAGTTCTCCTTCTGATCTCTTGGAAAATGAACAACTGCCCATCAATTATTTATATCAAGGGTGCATTAAAATCAGGACTTTTCTAGTAAAAACCAATTCAAAAAATATATACACAAAAAAGAAAACTTCTAAAATGCTTAAATATTGGACCTTTTGACTTCTTCTTATCTTGTTTAGGAAAATCAACAAATTCCCATCCATTATATCCATCAAGTGGGGTGTTGGAATTGGACTCGGACCAAGAAACCATTCCAAGATTCTTTTCAGACAGTGAAGATGGTCTGTAATGCGGTGGTCTAACAATTTTTGGTCGGATCAAGACTGGTTTGTGATGCAATAGTTTAGCACTATTTGCAGGAAAACACAAAGATGATATAGAACACATTTTTATTGTACAATGAAATGTAACAAACAATTTGGGACAGTGAAAGGAGATGATGGGTATCTCTCAGAGTTGAAAGTGCGACACCCCTGGAGAAACTATGAGGGTTGGATCAATCCAGGTTGATTTAGGTCAATTTGGTCTGATGTTTTTTTTGTTGGTAATGTTGTTATTGAGTCGGGTTTGAGCACACAATCAGGTACATGTTTATCATTGACAGTTGTTTCGGTATTTGAGAATAAAAAAAATATTTTAGTATGACAAGTATGTCAGTCGGACAGAGATGAGTCGAGTTTTTTCGGATATGTATTAAGTGGTATCGATTACCCGTCAATTTATATACTTTTTCTAAAAATGTGTAAAAATTACAAAGATGTCGAGTTTTTTATATGTATCAAATATATAAACTTTACAAAAATGAGTTCAAAAGATCTTTCCAAGGGTTCCTCCTGGCGAGTCTCTTGATCATTTACCCCATATATAATTGAGGAATAAGGAAATTAAAAGTTGTCTGAAGTCGTTTTAGCTCTTTCGTAGTGTCCCTCCATTTTCTTTTAGTTGTCACTTGTCGTTTTAGCTATTTTCGAGTCAATTAAAAAACAATAACACTTTATATATATACCCCTAATTAATAAATAATCAACAATTATATTCATGTATTGATATTCTACATTGAATACATAGAGGCTTAAGAGGAAAATATTTTGTATTGAAATTGTAAGAAGTCACCTAAAAAAGAAACAAACACAAAAACCTAAAACGTCAAATAAAAACGGAGAGTATAATTCAACAATCATGATTTTTTTGAACCCTAAAGAGTTTTACATAAGAGGTAGAGCCAATTTAGAGAAAAATCTTATAGATAACACTACATAATTTATTCTTGTAAAAGCAAATTGGAATGAAGTTTAGCAAACAAACTTGATGAATGCTTCTAGTCAGAAAATAGCAGTCATGTTTATCAACTTCAATTTCTACATTTTATTCAGTCCTCACTAAGTAAGACTCATATTTACATGAAAATAGATATACAAAAGCATGTAACACTACTTCAATTTAGATGATAACCATTTGATGTTTCGATTTCCGACTCTTTCGATTTTAGTGTACGGTATTTTGGCGATACCGCTGTTAATATTACAATGCCACTCAGAAGAGCCAATCCTAGTCCTAAACCATTTACAACAGTTGATTCTGTGGACCGCCTTGGGACATTTCCTTTGGTTTGTAGGAACGTCAGCTTCTCAAGAAGCCCTGTCTCTGCAGTCGCCACTGCTAGACCATATGTGTAGAGACCAAGAAAGACGTGCCAAGGTAATACCTGCACCCTTGTTGTTCGAGCCTCCCCTCGATGCCAAAAGCTTAGGAAGCCTACCAGCCACTACAGTGGAATATGAGCGGACATTAGAAGCTTTCAAATCTCGTCAAACCACAACAGAAATAGACACCATCGAAGAAATATTATGGAGTCCAGTTTCATATCAGAAGATTAAGACCTTCCGGGTTAATTAATAAGATCATCGATTACTCCCCCTATTCTCAACTGATTGTGGAACCCTATGAGTTCTTAACATAATATTAGACCTGCGCGTTGCTAAGGCCTGTAACCACACCCAGTGGATATGTTCCAGAATTGACCAGGTTACACATGCGGGAGAGTGTGAATGACGCCAACAGATATATTTGTAAGCTTCTAGTAATGGAAATTCAAGTTATTTGTTTTTATATTTAGGCAAGCAGTGAGTATCAAGTCAGTCGCTAGTAATTGTTCTCACAACTAATATTTTATTCACTATGAAGTTATATCTCAATTCATAGCAGAATAAATCAAGAACAAGATTGAGCACTTTTGACCATCTTCCACATTTCTTTAACGATAAAGGCTGGTTGTGACAGAGAATGCAACAAAAAAAACACAGCTCTAATTGCAGTAGCAACTAGCAACCGCAGGTGTAAGGCAAAGATAGTAAAACACGAAAAGTAGGACTCGATTCTTATAGTGCAGTAGGTTCCAAAGTTCCTCTTTTCTTCAATGAAAGGCTTTGGAGTTGGGCAATTAGCAAGTGTACTTGATGTTCTTCATCCCTACCCTAATTCAATCATTTTTCTGTCAATTCATAATGAGCAATTGTTCGTCAGATGTTTAATCTAGCAGAAAGAACATCTTCACAACCGAATCGTGGTCCATTTTGGGTAGTTGTAAAAATTATCAATGTGCAACAGTGCAAGTGTATAACTTGAACAAATGAACCATTGGCTTTTGGTGACAACAAAATGCAAAATCATGCAGATTTTCTATATAATTACATCAACACGCCCCAATGCCTTCGAAGAGGCTCCTACCTAACCGAAATAAGGGAGGGTCGATAGTACTCATCCTTACCCCTGTGATACAAAGATGTTGTTTCCCGATGGCAGATTATTATATGTACAGTAAATACTGAACTTCAAGTAAATTCGAAAGAGAAAAGTTCACAAAGATAGAAAATCGTCATGACAGATATTCCATATTTCTAAAAAAGAGCAACAGGAACAAGATAAGGGAATATGATGATATATAACAGAAACGAAATCAGGAAAAACCTGAGTCCCAAAGAGGGAGATACAAAGTAGTCCCATCCATGAATGCAAACTGTAGAAATTACCAACAATCCCATCATTACTGTGGAACTTAGTCCAGATTCCAAATATTCCAGAACCCAAAGCCACACCTTGCAAACACAAATGCACTGATTTCTTCAGGTTTCTCGAACCCGGCAACCATCTGTGTACTAAAATTGCTGCAATACCATCAAATCGTAAACAAAATTAAAACTAACCCTCTTAGCAAGATCAATCTTGGTTCTCCTAAACCATTTCCCACCCCATTGCTGCAATACCACTAATCTTTTATTACAAGGGAAAAAAAGGTTACCACCAACCTCTTTCCAAGATCAAATTTTTATTCTCTCAAACCATTTCACATTTCCAATATTCCAAATTGCAGAATAATTATACATTCTCCCAGCGGAGGAACTAGGGGGACGGGGAGGGCAGGCCGAAGAGGTCCCCCCCTCCCCCCCCCCCCACCCCCACATAAAATATCTCGCTCGATTCTACTCACCCCTTTCCAATGTTCAAGAAAAATACAGAATAAGTTTTACCTTCCCCACTTATTAGAATGAATCCAATCACCATTAGCAAAGGATGAAGAACCTGAAAAAACACAACCCAATCACCTAAAATGCAGATACATTCAACCCCAACTCACTATTCAGACAAAAAAACAATTACAAAACACAAAAAAGTAAAGAAACAACAACATACTGCATATATGAGGTCTTCTTGAGAGGGAGCATGAGGAACAAAGCTAGTCTTGAAGTAAAGAGCCCAAGTGAGTACAAGAATAGCAACTATCAAACCTGAAACTCTTGCTAAAACAAGAGCAACCATAACTAGACTACACTAAAAAATATCTCAATTCTATATTAAAAAAAAATTAAAGAAAAGGTCAAGTCTCAAAGTTCATTGTGAAGTGAGTGAGCTAAAAGTTGAGTTGATAGATAGTGAGAAACAGTGAAGCAGCCGACACATGCATTTCATTACATTATTTGTCCGTTGTGGGACAGAAAATAGAGGTGGCTAATTATAATAGTGTTTGATATGTCCAAAAAATGCTCTATTTTCATAAGTTGGTGTTACATTAACATTGCATCATTAAATGAGATGCTTAATAATTGAGTATATACATGATCATCACGCAACTTTGAAGTAGGTAGCCCATAGACAACTATGCAACAGTTCAACACTAATGATTTTCAAACTTCGATTGTTCATAATTTATATTTTAATTGTTTTAACTTCATTTGACAGGTTAAATGGTAATAAGTTTGGAGGGTATTACTTGTTCTACATCATATAGATTCGAGTTTCTCATAAGATAAAATTTGGCTTGTAGTTTAACCTTTTTTTTGTTCAACTTCATTTTTTTGTTTTATTAAATGAAACGTTATATATTATTGGCTTTTTTTCATCTAGGCCCCTGAACTAAACTTTTTCTTCCAAATTAGTCTTTGGTGACCTTTTTTTCTCAGATAGGCCCTGTACCCAAAAAATGGCACCTGAACTTTCATTTTTCATATTTTTCTGAAATTTTCAGGCTTTTTACCTTTTAAAATTCCTTAACCCAGGGACAAGTTAGTTATATTGAAAATATGATTTTTTGGAGGGAAATATTCGAGAAAAGTTCAGGTGCCATTCCAGAAAAAAACATTTAAGCGTCAAAGTTGAAGAAAAAGTTCAGGTGCTAGACAAAATTTTTTTTTTTTACATTCTCGTATTTAAAACTCGAATTCATGTTTGTATTTAAATTGTATGTTCTAATTGTATTCGATATTCGGATTCAATTTTTTAGATTAGAAATATATCGGAACTTTAAAAAGAAAACCCTCCCCCCACCCCTACAACAGCCCCCCACCCTCCCCACCCCTGCAGCAGCCCCCCACCCTCCCCACCCACCTGCGAGCCCTACCCCCCCTGCGAACAGCACCCACCCCCCTGCAACAACCACCTGCGAACCCCCCACCCACCTGCGACCCCCCATCCCCTACGAACAGGACCCCCCCTTCCCTCCTCAACCTGCAACAACCACCTGCGCCCCCCCCCCCCACTCCCCTGTGAATATCATTTTTCTTGATTTGAATATGATTTTTATTGGGTTATAGGGTTTGATTTTTCATGATGGATTCAAGAAAAACGAAAGAGCATTAAAGATGAAGAAAAAAAATTGAATCTTTGTCTATATGAGATGAAGAAAATGGAATAAAGTTAAAAACTCATAGTGGTGGTGAACGAAGATGATGGCAGCGATAGTGAAGGAAAGGGGTGGGGTGAAAGGTTGAAGATGATTTGCCCTCTATCTAATATTTAATATCAGAGAATTTTTCTTAAAAAAAAATTCAGGGGCCATTTTTTTGGGTACAAAGGCCTATTTGGGAAAAAAGGTCACCAAAGACTGATTTGGGAAAAAAAAATTAATTCAGGGGCCTAGATGAAAAAAAGCCTATATTATTAATACATTATAAGTTTCAAAAATGTGAATACTCCACATAAATTATCATAAAAAAAATAATATTGTTATCAATCGATGAAATTTAAAAATCATTAGGAAGACAGCTAGGATTTGAATATATAACTTTGTTAGTTTTCAAACCTATAATCATATTACCATTAACGAATCCTAGTAGTTAGACAAATTCCTTAGATCAATAGTTATATTATGTTAATCAATTGCTCAACAGTTTGGTGGCATATGACAAAAGCTTTCAATTAAGAGGTTTTATATTTCAATCTAACTGTTTATTAGTTAGAAATTTATATATTCATTATTCATAATATCATTGTATTGAAACACCCACAAGTAATTTACAGTTACAAGCAAACTCAAATATATTACATTAGAGACATTCTCAATATGGTTAGATTAGGAGTATTTATAATGTACTTCTTTTATTTGAACTTCAATATAATTCATCATATTTTAATTTGACTAATTGTCATAAAAATGAATTTCAATTCAAATGATATAATAGTTTTATATATCTTTTCTATTCAAACGATATGATCATATGAATATCATTAAAACAAAGGGAGGAGAATTTCCTCCCTAAGGAGCTACGGATAGAGGGTAAAAAAATAGGAGGACGAGAAAGACAGGAGGGGGAGAGCGGTCCTTTTAAGTAAGACTTCAACCAAACCAAATAAACAAACAAACAAAGCAAAATGCTCACTAACTTAATTTGTATTACACTTTGCAAATCACTAAGCTAACACAGTCCCACTTGCCCTGGTACCATCATATAGCTTTGTGTCCTCAGTTGTATTTATAATATTTTTATTATTTATTAATGAGTAATGTTTACGCAATAACGAAACCATTGATTTCTTCAATACATGCCATGTCAGTTCTTGCCATCTTGAATTCAGCGTCAATTTCTTACATGGAAGATTGTGAAAGAGTTGATCATCTAATAGTATAAGACTCGGTCAACCCTTTTTTCAAAGTATTGTCTTGGGACGCTTTTATTCCGAACACACACAACATGCGTTCAATTCATACAAATTAACTGAGCGAATGACTCACACCCTCCACATACATAACATATACACAGTAAACACATGTTTCATGCTTTCGCTAGATATAAAATGAAAAGAATTTATTATCTTGAAGAGTATTGACTTGAAAATATACATACCCGAAACTATCTCCCTAGAATCTTCTTTTCGTATTGAACATACTTGTGTTTATATCATCATCAAACATTTACGTCATCACTCTTCCTCATATCTAATAGGGTTAGTGGCACAATCGATCATACGTGTTTCTTAACGAATATACTCTTCATGATATAAGCAAGTCCGTATCATATGTGACACTTTAGTAGGAGGTACTGCTGATATTTTAGGGGAGTACATTCTACTAATGGTTTCAAATATCGTCCCTTAAGATAGAACCATGTAAAAGAACAATGTTGGTTCAGGTTAAACAAGCAAAAGCATTTCAAGGATTAGATTCATCTGCCAGTAAAAGAACTTCATCCAGATACAATCGGAAACGAAAACCAACCATCCAGTTCCATGCGAAAACATAATGAAATTAGTCCAAGTTTTGTTTCTCCAGGAACCACGTACATATTATTGCAAGCATTGTCTACTTTCTGAATCCCTGATGGACGTTAAACTCCGCATAACTAACCCAAGCTCTTGCACGTACAGGACTTGTTCTAGTTGTAACGATTTGCGGCCTCACCACGACCCCTATTACCGTAACCATATCCATACCCTCTTCCTCTTGGATAGTAAGAACCTCGATGACGACCCCCGCGGCCTCCTCGACCACCACCCCGATACCTAGAATAATCTCCAAATGTCTGCGTAGAGAATAAAAATCAGAGGTATGAGGGGAATTTTCAGATAAACAAGAACACCATCTCATAATCTCGTAGGCTAACACATACCTCTGTATCTAACTTCCTCTGTTCGGAGAACTTCACCCTTCCATGGTTGGGGTCATTGTCAATCGAATTACATGAAAGGTTATCAAAAAAGTCATCCTTGTTGTAGACAGACTGGAAACAAAAGAATGATGGAGTGAATGGGCAGTAGAAATGACCTCAAATAACAAGCAGATGTCCACATTTACATGAATTATCATTGGCAACATTACAACAAAAAGGAATCACCTTAGTGTCAACTTTTGGGTCTTCTTCTTCATGTGCTTCATCTTCATCACTGCCATTCATATCCTTTGATCTGTGACTTTTCCCCAGATCACCCCAAACTTCTTCTTTTTTGAATTTTTCATTCATCGCCATGAAGTCAAATTCTTCAGTGAACTTTGTCACTGGACGAGACATCTGAAAAAGAAATCAATATTAAAAAAAGAAGAAGAAAAAAAACGGAAACATCACTACCAATAGAACATCCAAAAGCATCCTCGGTCACTAAATTTTGCTGTTTTTTGGGGGGATATTATGATTGTTAGCAGTGTTTGAAACCTCAACACTTGTACAAATTTATAAACTGAAAGACACATCTATAAACTTGTCCGAAGAATTAGGGATTTCAAAAAAGTTAATATCCTCAACAGATTAAAGCAAGGAGAAAAAAGAAAGTGCACAACCATAGGATGCACCATTTACAAACTATAGACCTGAGGTTGAAGATAAGAACGCTTTCATATAAGATCCTAGATTTGAAATTGTTTGCAATATGACAAGCAGAATTGAATGACTTAGAACGCCAACTTCCAGGCGCTTCTGAAGGCTAGGGATGGAGAAAAGACTATAACAAGCATTGCATACAAAATAGACCAAAATAGGTAGTACAAGGAGACAGACATAGATTAATACACACTGTTTACTGGAACTCCTAGAGATTCTTTCTTTGTTGTAAAATATAAGAAAACCTTACCCCAGCTCCTCTTCCTCCACGTCCTCTGTAGTTCTGCCTCATCTGATATTGCACTCCATTTGGCTGAAGAAGACAAGATTTAAGTTTATACATTCAAAGAAAAAAAACTGTGCAATACTAATTTATCAGACCACGTCCCTCATGGCTATTAAATGGAACTTTGTGAGACAATTCGGCATCACACCTAAAACTTCAATTTTGAAGGAATCCATATGAGTAAGTTCAAACTGTAAAATCATACATTAGGAGCTATAAACACAAATCCTAAATTGCAAAAGTATTTTCACGAACAGGCTACCAAAAGCATTATGTAAATAAATCAAGGCAATGTCAAGCATTTTGTTTGAAGAGGTTACCTTTTGGGGGCGTGCAGGAGATGGCAAAGGTAATAGAGGAGGCCGAGATTCAGGAAGAGACGAGGCTGATGTATCAGGAGATGATTTGGGTGACACTTTCACCACCTCAACATCCTTCTGAACTATTGGAGAAGGTTGTATCGAAGAAACCGCAGCTGGTGCTGATTGGAGAAGTTGTCCTGGTGTTATAAGCGAAGGCGTGGTGGGTGTTTCGTCCAGAATTGTCCTAGAGGTCCCAGACACAGTACTTGCCAGTTGAGATGGCATATGATGCGGCAAAGGTGTAAGGGATATCATATTGGGCTTATTAGATGAAATTACAGCAGCCATATCAGTCCCCGAAGTAGTCAGAGGGGAAATGGGAGTAGACGTAGAACCTGATGTGGTTACTGGTATCCCAGTAATAGAAGCCTTATTTGTTACCATAGATGGAATCATGTCAGAAGGCGGCATTGGTTGAAAAGGAGGCAAAGTAGAAGGCATCAATGGAGCAGAAGAGGTCGACGCTAGCTGAAGAGAACTAGCACTAGATGGGGCCATTTGTGAAGGATATTCTGGCAAGTTCGATTGCCCTGATGCTAACGACGAATTAAAACCTGAATACTGCATCTGTTGCATAGATGGGGGCATTGACAAACCAGGAGGTGGGCGAAGCAAAGACTGTTGGTGCATCTGAGGCAGCCCACCTGGTGTACCATAAAACCCTTGCCAATACATGGGCATCGCAAGCCCATTTCCATTTGCATTTGGAGGAGGTGATGGACCCCATGAACCTATATTCCCTCCAGGTTGATAAAGAGGCAACCCGCTCTGAAAATTCGAAGTAGGGTGTCCAAGTGGTCCAGACTGGGAACCAAGATCAGGCAAAGCGCCACTACCACTAGCAGGCAAGCTTGATGTAGTAGTTGGGCGAGAGTAATGAGACTGCATAAAAACCATATTAGAAAGATACAATCTTTATTGTGAAGTTCGATACAACTATTTAATCAAGGCTACTTGCCTGAATAATGGCTGGATCACTGTTAATCGGTGGTGTACTTTGTACTGATGGAGAAGATTTAACTTGTAAATCCTGTAAAAAGTATAATCTGGAACTAAGTAATAGCATACTAGATCAGTTATAACAATTTGCAACTGGTGGCAATATCAATAAACACAAATTATATAGTATACCAAAATGTACGCATCACCATAACCTCTTTCATCATCAATAAGTGATACTAAGATGCAAGTACCTTGATATCACTTCCACGAAATAAAATATATTCATAAATCTTGTCACTAGGGGGCACTTGTGGACCGTCCTTTTTGCGCCCTTCAGTTCCAAAAGATCTCACTGGAAAGAAATACACCAAAAATAATTAGATTTGCAACATTTCACATTAACATCTAGCATTGATACAATGACTCGATATCATTGTCTAGTGTCTAAACATATCACATAACCATCCACGCTGCATATGACCCTGGTTATGTTAGATCACTGGCATAAGAGTTCCAATATTTCCGTTTACGCCAATAAGGAATTAACAGTTGTAAAGACTATAAAATCAGAAGCATAAATGTAAAAAAAAATCTATTGAACCAAAATAAGCAGAACTAACCTAATTAACTATATACCCTGAATAAGAAAAATGATATTCAATTCGAGTGAAATATACACAGTAACAATCGAAAGCAAACATCATCCGAAAAAATCACTTAAAACATTTCAAAATTAAATCAATTAACAAAACAATTACATAAAAAATGTAGTCATTTCACGTAAAACAATACCTAACTGTAAAAAAGAAAAATCAAAATTAACAATACTTAATTGTAATAATCGATGAAAACATCCTAATAAAATAAGAAAAATTAACAACAATAGAGGAAACATATTCAATTTGAGTAAACTATATAAATTAACAACAAAATCCTACAAAAGATGAACAACAAAAAAGTACTCAATTAGATTAAACACTAATGAACTACAAAAAATCCCTTAAAAAAGATGGATTTAATTACCGTTACGAAGGCCGATGCTAGATTCGTCAGTATTGATGTTATACAAAATCCCCTCGTATCTAATCTCGCTCTTCGAAGTCAAACTTATCAAGCTCCCGATGTACGACTCCGCTGTCGCACCTCCAGATCTCGCCGCCGCCGTCGATGAACCCTCGGCCGTCGCTGATGCCGCCGCCTCCATGTGTAAGGGGGGAGTGAGAGTCAAAATAGGGGCAGAGTTGACTGATTTGTGTAAAAATGGGGGGGGGGGGGGGGGGGATTGAGATTGTGTGATGAGAGAGAGAGAGAGAGAGAGAGAGAGAGAGAGATAGTGATTAGTGAGGGTTTGATTTAGAGAAGAGTTGCTATATACAGTTAGACGTGTTAAACTGCCCGGGCTGTCCGGTAAGAGAAGGCCCGGCCCGGCATCCCGAATAAAGCCGGACCCAACCAATCTCACCGGGCTGGCCCCTAAGGATTCTTGGGCCTTATCTGGCCGGGGCCCTTCCTGATGGGCGAAAACGGCATACCGTGTGAATGATTCGGGGTATATCGTATGCATATTATTAGTAAGTGTTAGTGTTCGAGGGAAATTAATAAATAATTATAAATTACTCACTCCGTTTCTAAATGATAGGTATATTTTGATTTTCATGGTCAACAAAACACAATTTAAAACGTAAATATCTCTGATTTTATATGTAAAAAAATTATAAAAAGTTGATATTTCAAAAATACTCCCTCCGTTCCAATTTAATTGACGTTTTGGGAATTCGTGTCAAACTTTGACTACAAATTACTTAATATTCATTAGTCCAAAAAATATAAAATTGATATAATTGAATTCGTTTTTCAAAATACTTTCATAATATTATTTTTTTGTAATTTTATATAATGTAAATATAAAGTAATTGATGATTGAAATTGTATTTCGAAAAGCGTGAAGTCAAGTATTTTGGAACGGAGGGAGTATATATTGAGACGAATCTAACAAGATACCACATGACTATATTATTTATTATCGTTTAATAAGAATTCTTGATCAAATTTTTTAATGTTTGACCACAAAAGTCAAAATGTATCAATCATTTAGGAACGGAAGGAGTATTAATTAATAAATTTAAATATAGTTTGATATTAGTCATTAATGAACCCGTATATTATATTCGTGTGAGATTCGAGTTTATATTTATTATAAATCTATAGTGACTATCTTTTCGCAACCACTCGTGTCATACACGTGGACGTTGAACCCAATACACGAATGACAGTGATTCTTTTCGTGATCATACTCAAAGGTAACAATGTCGGCCGGCATCATTTGCATTCTCATCATGGATTCGAACCATCCTTTAGCAAGGAACAATTCATCATCGTAGACTTTAAGTCGACATCAAAATATCGCTCATCAGAATAGAGCTTGCACGGATCCAAAAGCGATAGTTGACATTTTTGAATGAAACATCAATGAATTCTCTGTTTAATTAAAGAAATTGTATTAATCCATTTCATAGTTAATATAAGGTAAAATATGAAACAAGAAGAGTATCTCTTACGACTATAGCACGTGGTGGATCCGTGATGAACTTGTAAAATCGATTCAACGGTGGTTGATTAGCCATAATTTTTTTTGTTGTGCAAAGTTTCAATGGTTATATGAAAGTGTGATGGATGGCCACAACGATTCCCTTTTTATAGTTGGAAGTCACAACATATTCTGTTTGTCATGGTATACCGTTTTGTGTCATAAGGTATACCTCTAACTATCATAATTTTGAACGTTAGAGCCCCAACGACTAGTTTGTCTTACACGATATAACGTGTGAACGTTATTTAATAAGGGATAAAGTAAAGCAATTGGAAAAATACTAAATTATAAAGTATTCCCGAAATTAATAAAAGTAATATATGTAAAAAAGTTTAAAAATAATTTTAAAAAGAGTAATATGAATGCCCTTAGAACACAACTAGTAGCATTTACACATTTATTTATACATTACATTTCTTGTTGTCGGACTCAACATGCATCATGACCGTTGCCCGTTCACGATTTTTACTAAATCACACCCATTCGACACTTGACCACACTCTTTTGATTGATAATCAAGTAAATGCTCATATTTCTAGATAAATTGAGTTACTTTTGATTATATGATATTTTTTGATAACGAATAATAATCCAATGCATTCACTTGACAGATATTAAAATCCAACTCGTTTGCATATTTTAAATAATCCAATTGGGTGTTATATTAGGAGCAAAATGAGATGGTATCGTTACTCGGTTAGAGAAATCAAATTGAATTTATTAATTTTTAGGTATTTAATTTGCACACTCTAAATATTAATAACCATATTTCACTAGTGATGGACTCTAGAGTCCGCCAGAATTGGACCGAGCTAAAACGGGGAAGAGGACTTCTTAGCCCAATGATGACGATCTGGAACTGCTTCTATTGGAAGCCCAGGTTGGCCATCATGGAGCTTGAGCAATCCGCATGTCCCTCATCCAAAGGTTGACATACAATCTCTTCTTATTCTGTTTCATACTCAAATTATAAATAGAGTCTCGAATAGTCTAGTGGAAACGCTCTTGCTAGTGATAAGAAGATTTTGGGTTCGAAACTCACCTCATCGCTAATTTACAAAAAAGAAAAAAAAATTATAAATAGATAAATTATTTCATTTGTAAAAGATAACTTAATTCTGAATTCCACTCTGACATATACTTGCGGACCCTATACTGACTTAAGATTCAGAGTGTTTGTGATCGAACACCGACCACTCTTCAATACAATGAATCTCAATCAACAAGCACGGTCCAAATCCGGTGATAAAGTTGGTTCCGAAGCTTTCTCTATTGCATTAGTACCGGAGACTAGTCCAAAAGGGCCAGACCCATCAACTAGTTCACTTTATCACTTTTTGTATATTTATATAAAGTAAAGTGAAGGGTAAAATTGAGAAAATGGAATGTAGTAATAATTGTTTGGAGCACAAAAATCAAAGTATTTTTTATTGATAAATGTATTTAACATGTTGATAATCTTCTTAAAAGAGAATAAATACTACCTCCATTTCATTTCAATTGACTTTACATTTTTCGAAATACAATTTTAGTCATCAATTAGTTTGTATATAGATAATAGATTATGGAATATTTCAATAAAAATAATATTATGAAAACATATTGAAAAATGAAGTAAGCAATATCAATTTTATATGTTTTTCGGACAATTGAATAGAAAATAATCCGTAATTAAATTTTAACACACACTCGTAAAACGTCAAGCAATTTGAAATTAAAGGAGTATCATCTGTCCAAATGCTCGTTTGGGTGATAGCATTATTTGAATGGAACATGGAAAAGACACATCTAAAATAGTTTGCAGCTTCTTGCGAATGTAGGTCGGATGGGCCTATTATGATTTATGGGAGGCTGACCATTTCCAATAAGATGAACTACGGGACATTGTCCTTCATTGTGCTCACTAATGCTCGAAACAAGTCAGATAATCTGCTATCGAGCATCCGACTTGAGTACTCGATTTAATAGATCGCCCGATAGTTTATGAGTAGGTTCTGTATATAAGGTTGTGCTCATTTGAAATACCCGACTCGCTCGACAAATACTTGATGCCTTAATAAATGATTTAATAAATTAATAAGTTCAATATATATGCTAAAAGTAATTATCTATAATTAAGGTTGTGCATTTTATTATGAATATTTGAAATAATTTTGGTTCATTTAATTTATTAATATTCTAATATACTAATGTATTTGTGTTAAAAAAGATAAGTTTTTCCATTTTTACCTTAACGAGTCGGATATTATCGATTCGCATGGGATAATTACCTTAACGAGTCGGATAGTTATCTTACCGAATCGGCTCGAGTACTAAAATGGAGCTTGCTACCTTATTGAGTCTGGTGGTGGAATATCCGACCCGACCCGTTTTCAACACTTTGATCCATCGAAACTAATGTATAGGATTAAGAAGACTCATATTTTTAGGTTTTAATTTATTTAAAAGAAACCTCATTTATGCTTACATATTTCTACAGTGTCATTCATATTCTTCATTTTTGTTTGATCTTTTTAATCAATAATTTAATACAATTAAAGAAAACGAATTTCACTAGTATTATTTCTATTTCTGAAGATATATAATTAGGAACAAAGTGTGTTTTATTTTGATAACTAATTTGTGTTATGATGTTTGAGATTATTTATAGTGATGTATATGTTGATATTGTGAATAAAAGAGGAATTTGAATTATTTAGTGAATTATCTGTTATTGTAAAGTGTAAACAATAGTTAATAGAGTATAATTTATGACATTGTGAAAGAATAATTTATATAATAAAAGATAATTGCTTTGTCAATTGGCGTTTATTATAGATAACCTTAACCGAAGAATTCTGATCTAAAAAGTAAATATGATAGATTTCATATGATTTATTAGTACTATTCATACCATTAAGATGCATCTGAAAGTATACCGGTGGACACGTGACTACGTGAGTGAAGAACAAACGTATTAAAAAGACCCATAGTACTTTGCGATACCAATTCATTAAATCTAATAACATATCGCCCGATGTTTCAAGAGGAAGCTTTGATCAATCCTTTCTTAGCTTGTCATATTATCAAAAGAATTGGGTCCAAAGAAAGATGAAAAAATATGATGTTTGAAGAGGTAACTAGACCCCAGAGTCCATGAATGCGAGTAGTCCTTTTCTCTTGGTTGATTTTATCATCATACCAAAAACTGGAAAATACATTATTATAAATCTTTGTATGTACTTTATATCTAGACATTTTTCATCAATATAAATCTTTGTAAAGTGAGGACAAAGAATAATAGATTAATTAAACAAAAAACAGGTTGAGAAAGGGACAATTCAATAGAAACTTAGGCCTAGCAAGAAAAAAATTTGGGTGGACAATGGGCTCTCTATTCTAGCCCCTCCCCAGACCCCCCAAGGTTAGGTGTGAGTGGTCCTGAGAGCAAATAGATCCGACCTTCATTAACTACTCCCTGGTCCATCTCTACCAAGAGTGTTTGCATCACATGTCCCTCCACCAAAATGTACGTCCATCATCCTACGTCTTTTTTTAATTGTGTATTTGGATCGGAGTGATCTGAGGAAGGAGAAATCTTTAAAATTATCCTATAAAAAGAGAACTACATAGAATCACGGAAAAATAATTTTATTGTTGTTTGGTTACCATAACTGTTAGCGTGAGAAATCAGGGGTTAGTGATGAATTAGTTGAATAGTTCCCCTCCATTCCCCCTGATTCACCCCAAAACAAACATACAAACATACCATTAAGGTGGCCACATTGTCTTTGCATAACAAAGTTTAATTTCTCTCCACTTGTATCATACTCTTTATTAGATGAATTAAAAACAGAATGATATGCCCTAAAAATAGCCTATCAAAGGAAATAATGAACGAAACACGAAACCAGAAGTATTCTTACAAAATTTTGTTAAAGTATTTACTTCACATACATTTAATCAAGCGATGTTGATTGTCTCCACCCTACTTACCTGGCCACTAAACACTACGATATGCCTCGAAAGTCTCCATTTTCTTTATTTGTGTGTAACTGTGTATAGATAGATGAAAGTTCTTACTCCCGCCATCCTTAAATGATAGTGATATTTATTTATTTTATACTTAATTAAAATTGATGGTGATATTTATTTATTTTTACACTCAATTTAAGAAAAACTCAAATTCTTCTTGCGATTCTAGTTTTCGCTCCATTCAAATTATTCAAAACAAGAACCTAAAAATAAAATGTATTGAAAACATACCTTATAGGATCAATGGAGTATCTTTAACAAAATTAGCTATCGATTCGGTTCAATTTTGATTGATTCTCCCATAGATCCAGACTAAATCGATTCTTTCCATCAATTGAAGAACCTAAATCTGTTTGGTTCAAATAGATTTAGAAAATTTTAGTTATTTTCGGTTCGTTTGGATTGATTCACTTCACTTTCAAATTTTGTACACACCCCTCTCACTCATCATTATCTTAGCTCATAAAGCTCATTTGTTATACACACACCAACACAGTGATTAAATATTGTTTTTTGGCAAGTAAAATGACTAATCTACCCCTATTTGTAAATGTAGTGTTCTATAAAGTTTTGTACAAGGGTAAAATAGCCAGTTAAGTTTTAAAAACACTGTTTGGGTGTGTGTATATAGTGGATCCCCTCATAAAGCTACTAATAACTTGCGAAAAATAAAGGACGACTCACATTAGCTAAGAACACTCGAGAGTCGTAACATGACATGTAGATCGAGTACTTAGTAAGTTTATTAACTTCATTATTTTTTTCTTCTAGTTTCGCAAATTATTATTGGTATAATTTCCCCATTAAAATGCACTATGTGTCTATGTCCTTGTTTAATTGGACATTTGAAGTTTTACTAAATAAATACGGTTTGGTCCCTTTACTTACCAGTTTCCACTATTATGAATTTATGATTCCAAGTTTAGAGACAAGAATGGTTCAAATCTAGCTTCTTTTGCATCAGGAATTTATTGCATGAAGAAAGAGGAAATGGAGCTAGGTTAATAAGATTCATAAATGCTGAAAAGTAAAAGACACAAATATGGAGCTTTAGATCACAATTACCCCATAGCTATGGTCTATAAGACTATATATGGAGTTTGTGTTTAATGAATACTCTCGGGCTACAACACTTATCTCTAAAAAAAAAGTTGAACCGCATTATGTCAGAGATTTGATGTTGTCCGTTAACCATTTTACACTAGATTCTGCCTCATAATAATCGATAATCATGATTTTTTTATGGGTTTCGTAATGTACACTTGATTTCCTGAAAATCAAAGTTCATGCGAGGGAGAAATTCAAGGAGGTCCCGTTTAACATTCAACAAATAGAACATAAAAGGTGATTTATGAAATGACAAATGTCTGGACCTATCACTTATGTTTATAGGATGTTTCTAGTCATCAATTATATGCATTTTAAAGTGTTCCATTTCATCACCTATGCTTTATAATGAATCCCACTTGATCAGTCCGTTAACATCTCTGTCGAAGCCCGTTAAATCGATCACATACTTCACACATAACATTTAAAGAAGGATGTTTTAGTAATTTCATACACTACTATATTAAGAATGCATCACTTCCTACAAATTGCCGTTTATAAAATCCTCAATTTTATCTTTTTACTACCAATTTATTTGGATGTGGACCCTTATAACTATTAGCTTTATTAATAAACCATAATGCCTCATGCTATATATGCATTATATTACAACTCTGTCCACGGGCATAGCTTGAATAGTCACGACTTCATTATAAGAGTATGATTCTCCACAAGTGAGTGATTCAATCCATGTCAAGTACATGAGTAACTCTGTATTTGTTCAATGGAGGACCTGCTTGTGGATGGTTACCAAAGTCAGAGCGCTCTTGGGGCAGAGTACCGGATCGCTTGAAACACATCCTAAATTACCTCTTCTATTAGACGATGAACTAACCAAGCGGGGCGTCTAAGATGAGCACATCATCTTTTTTGTTACTACCTCCATCCCTAAATGATTGGTACATTTTGACTTCATGGTCAATAAAACACAATTTAAAACATAAATATCTCTTATTCTACATGCGAAAAAATTATAAAAAGTTGATATTTCAAAAACATATATTGAAACGACTCTAACAAGGTCCCACATGACTATATTATATATAATCCTTTAGTGAGAATTCTTGATCAAATTTTTTAAAATTTGACCACAAAATTCAAAATGTATCAATCTTTTAGGTACGGAGGGAGTATATTACAAATCTAGTTTGCAATGGCATTTGAGTAAATATGAGGTTCTTGAACATGAGATATGTTAGGACTTAGGACTGTTTTTCTACAATTATACTCCAATTTACTTGCAATAGTACAATAATCCTATCCTTAGCAAAGGTGGCCATGCCCACATCTTTCCATGTGATTTTGTGGCCATTGCCTCCCTGTATTTTTCTAACTGACTGCATTCAAGTGCTGGGACCAATTCCATCAGAGAAAAATCAGAAAAATCATCTTATCCAAAAAGACAAAATAAACTATTATTACCATCTTACTACTATCTTGACAACAAAATATTATATTTTTAAACATAATTTTCTTTAATTCACTGAAAAAAAGAAGGTAATTGTCGAAATGATTTTACTGATCTTTGTAAGTGTGTATTATGTGACAACGATGCGTAAATGATCTTTGTAAGTGTATATTATGTGCCCAGATAATCCCTAAATTAACACCACCGTTAAAAATTAACGATTATATTTACTATTAGGTCATTTTTATAAATTTGATAAAAATATGGAAAATTATTTAATTTTAGGTTTTTCCAAAATGAGTGCAAATGGTCCATGTAAGTGTATATTGCTTGCACAAATGATCCCTAAAATAGACTTAAATCTTCTTTCTTCATCAATATTTAATGGAAGTGTTAATTTAAGGACCATTTAAGCACTCGGTATATACTTATAGGGACCATTTGTGCATCGTTATCATTTTGAGGGACCAACGTGGGACTATTTCATCAATTATCTCTCTATTCACCACTACCTACATTCTTAAACTCAACAAACCCCTTCAGTTCATTCTTAAATTGATATGGGCATATTCAAGAATTCTCTACTTCGTATACTCTAAGACCGGAATATAGATTAGTGTCACGTACAATTTTACACTTATTGGTTTGGTACTACACAAAATTTGGTAGCAAGAAGCATTTTGAAATTAGAGATAAGAAGCCATTAAAGAATGGTTCAGTATAACATGCATTTGTAGCAAAGAAGACTGACCACTTTCCAAAGGGAACCAAAGTCATCCAATGCCACTCCTTTGTCTCATGTACCAATTCCATAGATCACTTATAGACCTAACAGCTAACAAAAGTGAGAACAAGTCACCCAGAGGCCACAAATTTACCTTTGTCTTGCATGCAACTTCATGCATCTTAATTTTCTTTACTGAAAACTTGCATGCAAAAAATTAAATATGGTCCCCTACTCCCCTTCAAAACTCTCAAAATCCTCTAACCACAAAGGCATTGATATTCCCATTTCAACAACTCTGTTGTACAATAAATCCAACCAACTTCTAAAAGGCCAAACGTAATGCTCGGATGTGTTAGCGAATGCACGAAATGTGCGTTTAGTATTTTACCGCACGCACATAATGTACAATGGACACTTTTTATCGACTGAAGAATAACAAACACATGTTTCATGTGTTCACGTGAGGTAATTGTTGAAATGGTCACAATAGGTGGGTGACTGTTGCAATTTGGTCCCTATAAGTGGTAACGATGCGTGAATGGTCCCATAACAGTGTATCATGTGTACAAATGGTCCATAAATTAATACCACCGTTAAAAGTTAATGATTATACTTACTTTTGGGTCATTTTTACAATTTTGATAAAAACTTGATTTTTATTTTATTTTAAATGAGTTCAAATGGTTTCAGTAAGTGTGTATCGTGAGCTCAAATGGTGTCTAAACAATTTAGATCTTCTTTCTCCGTCAACATTTAACAAATGTGTTACTAGTTGATAAACCATTTTTGCACACAATATACAATTATAAGGACCAAAATACAAAAGTCACCCACTTACTGGTACCATTTCATCAATTATCTCGTGTTCACATCGCATGACTTCTGCAAACCGTGGCTTGAAAATATGTGCACCCCTTCCCAACCAGTTACAACCATCTTCCAAAAAACCAAATAAAGCTGAGATAGTACACACAAAATTATTGCTAATCATAATCATCACTCTGATAAAAGCAATGATGTAGGTGTCATTGCAGGGCTGTATATAGGGGGCTTCAGCAACCTTGTCTCCTTTGCCTTGAGTTTCTACTCTGTCTCACTTTATTGACATTACTCCAATTGCTTTTCATTTTGGAAGCATTGAGTGTTGTACTTTTCTAGCCTTTTGCTGCAAAAGCTTTCTAGAGTTTTTATGCTTCTATACTTGTACCCTCCTCTATATAATCTAACCAACTCAACTTTGCATTAAAGCCCCTGCAAGAATTACATTAATTTCCCTGTTTTATTAAAATTATCCCTTGGATTTTCCACCAAAAAGAAAGCTTCAAAGTATATAAACCTTCCTCTCTTTGTATGACTTCTATTTCAAGATTTGGTTGAATAAGAAGTTGGAAAGTTTCAAGATTCTTGTTTTTTTGATTGTTTAGCTCAAAAAGAATGAAGAAGAAGCTTTTGTGTTTAAGTGGTTTTCTTGTTTTGTTCATGTTTTTTTTCTGTCTCCAATGCAATTGTGAAGATGAAGAAAGTATGGAATCTCCAATGGAGAAAATGGAACAAGAAGCTTTGTACTCTGCCATTCAAGGGGTTGTGGGAAAATGGTGGAATGGTTCTGATCTCTATCCAGATCCTTGTGGTTGGACTCCAATACAGGTAAAACGCCTTTTCGCTCGAACTGTTGATAATGTCACTCCACTGCTAGTGTAATATTAACGCTAGGTAAAAAATAGATCTAATAAAAAGATATATTCACATTACAAAAATTGAAGCGTAAAAATCATGTTATCGAACTATTAGACTATCCACGACAGAGGATATGAGGACATGAATGTTTCTTTAGAATCTTTTTGGAAATGGAATCCACTCTAGTGTTTTCATCTAGAAAGGTACTTAAAATAAAACAAATAAAAAATGGGAACTTTTTGAAGTATTTAGTGACTGAAACTTGCTACAGTTCTTTAAGCTAAAAAAAGGATGATTTATTATAACTTGTAATTTCTATTTTACTACAACTTTGGAACATGTTGAATTCTTCACATGATGAAGTTCCAGAATCAAAAACCAAAATTAACTTAAAATGTACATTGTCCCTTAGATATTTTCTATTGTTTGATTTGTTTTTTAGTTGTAATAATTTCTATTCAAAGAAAAACATTGTCAGTTACTAAGTTCCAAAAAATTGATAAGTTTGTTCTTTGTTACTTTTTACTTCATAATTCATATAATTGATGTTACTTTAATCCCGAGATGCATATCATCTATTGTTCGCGAGTTTTTATTTTGTCGTTGATTTTTGTATTCCATTTCTTTTCCAGGGTGTTTCTTGTGACTTAATTAATGGATTATGGCATGTGACTGAGTTAAGCATTGGTCCTATACATGATAATTCTCTTAATTGTGCTCCAAATGTGGCTTTAACCCCACATTTATTTTCCTTGAAGTACCTTAAGTCCCTATCATTCTTCAATTGCTTTACCTCACCATTTAAACTCCCATCTAGCATGTGGGATTTGCTATCAGGAAGTCTAGAGTCTCTCGAGTTTCGATCCAATTCCGGTCTCATTGGAGGGATTCCAGAGACTTTTGGGCACCTTCAGAAGCTCCAATCTTTAGTGCTAGTCGAAAACGGCTTATCCGGCCGATTACCCACAAATCTTGGCAACTTAGTTAGTTTAAAGAGGTTGGTGATATCTGCAAACAAGATTTCTGGAGAAATTCCTAGTAGTTTTGGGGGGCTAAAAAGTCTTTTAATTCTTGATTTGAGTAGAAATGCAATATCTGGCTATTTGCCTATGGAGCTTGGAGGGCTATCTTCACTTTTGAAGCTTGATTTAAGCAGCAATCAATTAGAAGGTCAAATCCCAGAAAAGATGGAAAATCTACATGATTTGACCCTTTTAGACATGAGTAACAATAGATTTTCAGGAGGATTGAGTAAGTCATTTCAAGAAATGATTTCACTAAAAGAGTTGGTCTTGTCAAACAACCCCATAGGTGGGGACTTAAAAAACATCATGTGGCAAAATCTTATTGGTCTGTCTGTTTTGGATCTGGCCAATATGAGCTTGACAGGTGCCATTCCAGAATCCATTTTTGAGTTGGAAAAATTGAGATTCTTGGGCTTGAGCAATAACAAGTTGACAGGTGGAATTTCATCCAAGCTGGCAACTTTGCCTAATGTTTCTGCAATTTACTTGAATGGTAATAATCTGACAGGTGAACTTCAATTGTCTGAAATGTTTTATGGGAAAATGGGTAGGAGATTTGGAGCTTGGAATAACTCAAATCTTTGTTATCAAACTGGTTTGAGCTCAACAAGAAATGTTCCATTTGGGGTTAAACCATGTGGAGAAGAAGAAGTTACTTTGCATGAATTGAAGAAGTCCACTTTGGCTAATGAGAATTGGATCAATGAAAATTCTCATGCAATAACCTCTTTGAGTTTTTCAACTTTTGGAGTTGGACTTTGGATTATGGTTTTAGTTGAGATATTTATTTTTGAACTAGCATTCAACTTATAGAGTTGATCTATTATGATCTTAAATGTAAAAGTAAATATAGTAAATCTTCTCTTGAATTTATATGATGAACTATATATGTAGTTGTGCAATGCAATTCTATGTAAACATGATGACTTAGTACCACATCTAATATATGATCCCATGCCTCAAATTTGACTCAATTATTTTGCATTTCTTACAAGTCATGATCACATATTGTTAGTTATTTTTTAAGTGTGAATCGTTACATTAACGGTCCTCACGCACCTTATTCTGCAGTTCATAAATGAGGTAAATTGCGGGATGTGTCTATCTTGATTAGGGGACTAGAGATTTCCTTTTAGCCATTTCATCAACGCAAGGTTTGCTAATCATGAGAGTTGAACTCAGGTTGCGTGAAGAGGCGAGCCTGCTGTAACTCAACAATCTAGTTTTTTACTACTTTAGTTATTTTTAAGGAGATTCTACATGGTGTTATTCCATAATTGTTGATCATAGCAACATGAACTACTAGGGATATGTAGTTAACCCGCAGAACCGTCGAAAGCAATTTAAACCGAATCGATATGATATGTTTTAAATTTTTTTGATGCGATTTTGGTTTTGAGTTTTTAAATCATGCATTAATCGATTTGCTTTTGATTTTCGTTTTTAATAAACCGCGATAAATTAAACCATTGTTAATAATAAAAAAAATAATCAAATAGTTAAAGTAAAAAATAATAAGGAAATGTCCCCAAATAAGTTAGAGAAATTTAACCTAAAAACTTGCAATACATACATAAACTGGGCCGAACAATATTATTGTAATTGTATATACGATATAGACTCCAATCATACCCTTTCCTATTTGTGTCTTTATCTAAGCATTAAACAAGTAATTTTCTTTACTAACTAGTGTGGTTACAAATATATTTTTATGTTGCATACTTGATAATTTGAACGTTTGAAAAGGCCCAAACGAAATCGCTCTAACACAACTGCATGGTTTAAAAATTGAAAAGGTCGGTTTATTTTGATTTTTTAAAACCACCACCGTTAGGTTGGCTTGAGAATAGGAGAAAGATCCCGAACCAAACTGTGTGCACCTTTATAAATTAATAGGTAATAGCTAGTGATGTCTTGATTGCGAGTAGGGTTGTTCCAAACATTTTCAAAAAACTGTATGGTTTAGAAATTGAAAAGGTCGATTTTAGTTTTTCACTTTTTAAAAATCGTCAATGTTAAGTTGGTTTGAAAATAGGAGAAAGATCCCCGAACTAAACTGTGTGCACCCTTATAAATTAATAGGAAGTAGCTAGTTATGTCTTCAGAGTAGGGATGGCCCAAATATTTTTCGAGCCCTAATGCAAAAATAAAACGGAGTCCTTAATGTAATGATAAAAATTAGACTTTTTGGTAGCTTGTTTTATATATTAGAAATAAATGAAATATAAGATTAACAAATTATACTAGACGATTTTTCTGCATGATTTGATCCAAATATGTTATTAATAAATTATGGTCTGTATTGTCAAGCATTATTTCTCAAGGCAAAATATTGTCGAAACATTTAATCTTTTTTGTAATATTGTTGAACTCAATTATGTTTTAGCCAACTTCAGTACAAATATCCAATATTTTTGTGCATGATTTTCATTCGATTATTATTTTTATGTTGTATTTGTGATTTTCCTAACCAATACCTAATAGTCTCTCAGTTTTCGGACAATTTTGGTAGTATAGAATTGGCCGATAATGCTTGGTTATGTTTGTTATTATTTTTCTTATTACATTTGTATTTAAGACTATGAACTTAATGAATTAAAATTAATTGATGATCTTCAAGTGGAATCTTAATTAGTCATCGTTCATCAATAAAAAAAATCAAGTTACAATTCAATAGAAATAAAACTGAAAAAATAAATAAAAAGTGTATTCAAATCATAAGATAACAATTTATTTGGAACAAAACTTTTGAGTTAGTGTTCTATAAATTGATACTCTACCACAGACTTAAAACAGCTACCGGCCTACCGTATAGGCGCAAACGATATACTGTTTGGGCCTGAGAGGCCTGTTTGAATAGAGGGCACGGGCTAGATGTGGGCCTATAAAACCATAACGGGCTAGCTTGGCCCGTCCCGTTAAGGATGATTGGGCCAATCACATTCTGAGGGGCTCAAGCCGGGCCACCCCTTAAGGTCCGGCCCGATTAATACGTCTAGTCGCAACTCGCAAGTGTCAATCCGATCAAAGGGGAAATCTGCAACATCACCTGGTGCACTTTGGTCCTCGAAAGTAGCACTGTTGCGGAAATGGTCCCTGAAAGTGTGTATATTAGTGCAATTTGGTCCCCATTCCGTTAGTTCCGTTTCCGTTAAATTTAAGTGTGAATAGCAATTTTTAGGGTAAAAATAAATTTTTTTACTTAATAGCCCCATTTTGGGCCTAAAATGCAAATAACAAAAAGTTAAAGGTAAAAGTAACAATTAAATACATTAATATTAAGAAATCAATCTAATTTAATCATGTTCGATTTCTTTTCGATTTTTTTATTTTTTTTCGAGAAAGTCAAGAATTGAACTTTTTTGCTAAAATAACTATCAAAATCGAACCTTTTTGACAAACAACTATCAAAATTGAACCATTTTGCAAAAAAAAAAAACTACGAAATCAATTTTTTTGCCAAAACCAAAACTTTTAGCCAAAACAACTACCAAAATCCAACCCTTTTTAGTAGGTAAAAAAAATCAAAAACAAAATTTCAAAAAATCAAAGGAAATCGAATAAAAAATCGGAAAGAAATCAAAAAAAGTCGAAAAGAAATAAAAATGATTAAACTAGATTGTTTTTAATTTTAATGTATTTAATTGTTACTTTTACCTTTAACTTTTTGTTATTTATATTTTAGGCCGTAAATGGGGATATTAAGTTTTAAAAAGTTTTGTTTTTACCCCAAAAATTGTTGTGCACTTTAAAATTTAACGGAGCTAACAGAATATGGACCAAATTGCACCAATATACACATTTTCAGGGACCATTTCTGCAACGATATCACTTTCGGGGACCAAAATACAACAAACCTCCACTTAATAGGACCATTCCAGTAATTAACTCCCTCAAATTTACTCCACTTCAAATCAACTATTAAATAGATGACATTTCTGTGGACGATTAGGGAGGTTCTCCACTTCAAATCAACTATTAAATAGATGACATTTCTGTGGACGATTAGGGAGGTTCTTAAAAATCTCTTCCTCCAAAGAGATTAATGGGAATTGAATCTCTGATATTTTTGGAGTACCAAATCACAGTAGACCAACCGATGATAGAGATCTATAGCAAGTATTCAATTGCTTATATTGGGTGGCTGGGGTGCACCCTCTCAAGTCTCACCAGGCCACCAATAATATTAGTGCCAATTTATAAGCACTGGGAATAATTCAGTTCTTTATTGAAGCCTCTTCCATAAACAAATTCACAATAATTTCTTTTCTTTTTTTCTTTCTTTTTTAAAATCCTAATATCTTATCATAAAACAAATTGATTATTTTATGATTTTATTCCTCCAAATTAAAGATTAATTTGGCTAAAAATTGAGTGTAACAAAAAAGTCAATCCAAACCAACTGAGACATGATATTAAAACATGAGTGATCAAATGGTGAACATCATGAAACATGAGTGATTGATTATGCACGATCTTATGTCGTCAATGTTAGGCCAAGCTCTTAGCCTAGTGGTATCAGGCCTGAGGTTTTTTTCAAAAAGTTTCGGGTACGATTTTCGTGCAGATGAGTATATTTAAACATACAACTTCTAACATCCATTCTATAAAATGTGAAATTCAGGTATTACGTGGATTGAAAGTACATATACTATAGCGTAAAAGTTCAAATTTAATTTATTTGAAGTCGAAGAATAGTAAAAGTATAAATTATTTAACTTATTTGAAGTCGAAGAATATATAAGTATAAAATTTGATTTTTTATGTAGCCCAAGTTTATTAGTTTCTACATTTTTTATATAACAACTCTTTAGTTAATATATCTGTTGGTTCTTTTTTTTTTATATATAAAAGTCTGTAAAACTTTTGGAATAATAAATGGTAATTTTATTACATTAGCTACATAATATAATTCTTGTTCACTTTTATTGCGAAAAGTTGGTGGGCTTCACAAAAAATTTAGATATACTACCTATTTTTATAAGTAATCCATCATTAATAACTTCACATATTTATAAGTTCCCTCAGGACTTCACTGAATGTTGATTATTATGAATTTATTATTGCCTTCAATTATTCAGAGAAAAAAAATACAGAGTACTGTGAATACTACATTCATCATTCTGTCAAATATCATTCATTTGTTCATCAAGCAATCAACAACCGTTATTAAAATAAAAGTGATGTTGTTTAGGATCGAAATTTTGTAGTATATAAATCGATAATTTATTCATCAAGTATTTCTTTTAGCTAATATCCCATTTAACAGATAAATATCCGTGTTAAGATGCACATGCCATATCGAAAAATCGATGTCATGAAATGCTTGCAAATCCCACAAAGTATGTTTAGATATATACATCTGCGAGAATAAAACCTGATACCTCTTAGAAAGAAGCTTAGACTCTGTATGAGTGATAGAGTTGTACATGAGCCGAGTCGAGCTCAATAATTTTTGGTTCGGCTCATCACTAATCGAGCCTTAGGCTTGGCTTGGCTCAATGAAACCTCGCTGAACCGAGCTCCAAGCTATTAGCTCACTTAACTCATTTTAAAAATTCAAGTTCAATTGGATTACAAATTTTTTTTTATCCAAAGTTGACTCGTAGCAGCCTTAAGATCGATCAATAAGATCTCATCAAGCTAATAAAACTAATTAACATGTAAGAAGTAATAAAATTAATTAACATGTAAGTATGTAATAATGTAAATGAAAACATTAAATTGTGTTAAGATGCACACCCACATTGGATATCAGTATCCTCCTGGGTCAATACATAAGATCTTGGGCTACTCCCTCTACTGCCAACTGGTTTTAAAGTGGAACCCCATAGACTCTTAACAAATTGGATATAGATTTAAAAATAATCATAGTAATTGAAATGACTAACAATGTCGAGTAGTATAACTACTTTTATTAAAATATAACACTCCTGAGCCAGCTTGCCGAGCTAGCTTACCCTGTCGAAGATTCGGAAACTCAACTCGCAACTCGACTCATTTTAGGAATAAGGCTTTCCAATAATCGATAATATAAATAGTTAGATAGTATTGTCCTAGCTTAGGCGTGTCGGCATAATTTTTAAATCTTAATTAATTTAGGATGATCAAAGCTAGTATGTAAGATTTAGTATTCCATTTGAATTGCCAATTTAAAATAGAAGTTGACATTTAAGGCTGTTTTATTTGTAGTGCTTACTTGTGTGCCACTTGTTTAACGCCCATCAAACATTCAGAAGAAATGATTGACTTAATTTAGTGGTGCATAATGTTGGTGACAAAGACTACCAGCTAGATTCATTTATTTAGTTGTTCGAAATCTCATATTCTCTCCATTTTTTATATATGTCATTTTAAAATAATTATTTTTACATACATTATACGAAAAGGATTATGTAATTCGGTAAAATTTAAAATAATGTCTTTTATATGATATTTTTTAATTATGATACTCCACTTCTTCATTATATTTCCTCATTTTTATATTAAAAAGATATCATTATCATTTGTTGAAACGTAAAAATCGTTAAAGAAAGTATAAAACCATATTATTTCTGCCAACTTACAAGTAGGGCAGATCTAAACAAGATAACTTGCAATATCTGTTAGCGTACGAAACCGAAACTATAGTATAATACTCCTATCTGAGGTATTAGATTATTACATTATATTATTACCAATATGCAGTCTCATAGCAACATTTTATAAACTATATTAGAAATTAACTCAATAACATAGTATAAAACTTATATATGTTTGTGCTTTTGTGGAGATTACTTGTGGAAAAGACATTGTGTTATGTGTCATATTATAAATGTAAAGGTATGATGTCACATTACGATTGTGAAATAAAAGATTGTCAAATAAATAAGATGTAGAGGGTGTATTTGCTACTAAATCTTATGTATTGAAATTTGATCCAGTGAAATCTGATTATATGTGATTAAATATTTAATGATTGAAATCGAATAATAGTTGAACCTGAACACTAAATATGTATAATTGTTTGGTAATAACTAAAAGAAAAAGACGTAATTTGATTTACAATGACAATTTCCCACTAATTTTATATACTGAGATCATTAATAAAAAATGACTTTTCTAAAATGTGTTCTTAAGGTGAATGTTAAGCATTAATTATAGAGATAAAATTCAACAATCATAATCATACAAGGTAACATATTGAAAATATCATCTCATATCAAACTTCAAATGCAAATAAATTATCAATTATTTTATCTTATTGGCTTCTTAACCTACCCCCTAAGGACACATTTTAGAAAAACCCATAACAAATTACTTGTGCACTTTCAATTTTCAGAAATTATATATACAAATAGCTCCCTTTGTTCTTTTTGTATTTGTCTTATTTAATCATTTACACATAGATTAAAAAAAACATAGTAAAAAAGTACACTGAAAATATAAATGTCAATCAATTAGAACTATATAATTGGTTCCCCCCCTCCTCCACCATTAAAAACGTCCGTAGATGCAAAAAATGGTGTCTTAAACGCATCCATCATTACCTGAGGTCACGATAAGGCTCACGATGGATTCACGAAATCGTCTCCATTAAAAAACACTAATAAACACTCTTCCGTCATCACTGCCCTAAGCATACGATGAGCACACAATGACTCGTAGTGACTTCTTCAACGTGTGCTCATGGCATGATGACAAAACGGTGTTTACCAGTGTTACTGAGTGTTTATCAGCTTTTATGAATGGAGAAGTTTCTATGAATCCATCATGATGAGCCTCATCGTGATTTCAGGGCATGATGACGGTCACGATGGCGAGGTCAACCAATCATTAAAACCGCCAACCTCCACAACCAAATCTAAGCGAGTCCCCCTCTACACCTATAAATTCGCGACCTTCTTTCCACTCACACAACCCTTGAAAATGAGAGCCTCTTCCCTATTTGGATTTCAAAAGGGGGTATGGTTTCGAATTGTAGGTGCGGGGTAGGTTTCTAAATCAGAGATGGAGGTTGTAATACCCGGCCCAACTTATAAGAACTTCAAAGTTAAGCATGCTTGACCTGGGGTAATTCTGGGATGGGTGACCCACTAGGAAGTGTCCCGGTGAGCACGTGAGTGAAGACAAAAAACGTGCTGAAAACTCGTGCTGGTTTGTGAGGCCAGTCCATCCAATTAAATAACGTAACGACCAGGTATTCAGGGGTGGGGAGTTACAGAGGTGGGATGGCATTTTGAATTGGGGGTGAGGTAGAGGTGGGATTAGGGTTTCTAATTGGGGGTGGTGGTGATTTGTTGGGGAAAAAAAATAAAAGAGCCTCAAATTATTTCATCTTTGTAAATTTAGCCCCAAATGATCACCTATGTTTGGGTTAAGGTCCTAGTTGATCACCTAACTTCTTAAATCGTTCCCATTCAGCTCATTGGTCAATTACAATGTTAATTATCGATTAGTTACATCACATTGCCCATCACGTGGTCGTTAATCAGGCGCAATTTAGCAAGCACACATTTTTTTTTAAGAAAATAATTAATCACATTAAAATTAATATGTGAAATTACTAAATTACCCCTGATTAATGACCACGTGATGTAATTAGTCATCAATAATAACATTATAATTGATAAATGTGCTGAATGGGAACGATTTAAAAAGTTAGGTGATCAATTGGGAAACTATAGTTCTTGAACTGAAAAATGGGGAACTATAGTCCTTGAATTGAAATGTTGGTCATACTTGAGGGGACGACTAGAAATTAAGCCTTAAAATATTAGATAATTTTCAGATTTTTGTCACCTTTCTTCTCCAACACAACCTACTCCTATAATTCTAATGGTTAGGAAAAGCCCCCTCATATTAATTCATTTTAAATGTGTGTTACCTTCTAATAATTATAGAATTCCTTCTTTACCCTTTTATTAAATAAATTCATATATATATTTTTAAGCTAAAATGAATTCAGGGGCCTCTCAAACAGAAATATTACCGGCGATAGAGAAAGGAAATCTAGCCTACCCAAAGATCGAAAGATCTTGATGATAATGATACCAATCTTTAATATAGGAAAAGTTTTCACCCTTTATTATCCACCTAATTATATTGACCAGAGTTGTGTCCTGGGGAAGACAATTATACAACTGGAGAAGACAATTATACCTTTGGACCTGCTTTTATTGGCAATAATGTATGCCACCGTAGTATATAAGATTACACAAAACCATATATCCGAGCATTGTTTAATGTAAAATCGTTAATAATATCTAACATATTCTTCCCTCAAATTTTCATTTAGTTGATCACTAGTTATAGGTATACTTTTAGAAAATAATTTTTTCAAGAGCTATTTTTTGTAATATAACAAATTCATTTTTATATCTTTTTTTCTTTTATCGGTTCCGGATAAATATTTGCTAGGCAACATATTATAAAATAGACAAACAATTATTAATAAACAAGTAAACAATAGAATATTATATAAAAAATTATAAAATTAAGTAATGAACATAAATAAGTAAGAAATTAATTAAAATAAATAAATTAACAAGAGAAAAAAGAACGATATAACCTGAAATTTAATGAAACGATTCTAGTTCTTCAAATAGACTAAGCACTATGACTCACCGGATACCAATTCAACGAATGGATCAACGAATGGAACAACTGAATAAACAAATAAACAATAGAATATTTAAATAACGTTTCATGTTTGCTTAACGAATTTGATTATTAAACGTTACAATAATAACGTTATAATATTAATAGTTAACCGAGTTCATAATTTTAATGCTAATTTTTTTTTGTATCAACATTAGTCAATCACTTTTCATTTCTAAGTTAATAAACTTTAACACTTATTTAATAACTATAATTTATAAATATATGATATAATTTCTAATTTTTAAATTAGTAAACTAATATATATAATATTTCGCTTAAGAAATTTTGGGGCCCCTCCAATACGGAAGCCTAGTGCGGTCGCGCCTTGTCATGGGTAAGGGTCGGCCCTGGTCTGAAATTGTTAATTAATGCTTAATACTTCCTCTATTTTTCTTTTAGTGGTGTTTATAGGTACATGCACATAGATTTAAAAAAGTAAAAATATCAAAAAAGTGCATTGAAAATGTAAAATGACAATCAACTGAAACTATATAATTGGTTGGTGGATAAATTCATAGTAAAAAGTAATCAAATACTCCCTCCGTTCTCTTTTACTTGTCTTTTTAGCCATTTGCACATAGATTAAGAAAAAATAAAAGATGGCCAAAAAGTACATTGAAAATGTAAAATGACAATCAATTGAAACTATATAATTGGTTAGTTGATAAATTCATAGTAAAAAGTATTAGTTGATAAATTCATAGTAAAAAGTAACCAAAAAGTACATTGAAAATGTAAATTTGTAATTAATTATGCTAGAAAGACAAGTATTTGGGAACAAAAATTTGAAGCTAGAAAGACAACTAAAAGATAACGGAGGGAGTAGTACATTGCAAATATGAATTTGTAAGTAATTATGCTAGAAAGACAAGTGTTAAGAAAAAAAAATTTGAGGCTAGAAAAATAAGTAAAAGTGAATATAGGAGGTATATTACATGCATTACAGTTAATCTAGTGATACCTGATTCAGTCTTTTACTAGAAGATCTCTAGTTCAATCCTTATTAAAAATATATTTCTTTCAATTTAGTGGTAATGGGATGAATTTAGTGGTAATAAATTCTCCTACCTAGATATCAATTTAGTTCTCAAACACAAAAAATTATTAAATTTCCTCGATTCTCCCTGATTCACCCTAAAACAAACACACCATAAATAAATGTTAGTAGAAATATGAAACATAATAAATTAAAATGATGCATAAAATCTTTCTGACTTTGTTGTGTGCTGAAGCTCTTTAGTTGTGTATGAGAGACTCATTTTTATAGATAAATTGAGAATTCTTATGTAGTATTTGGTAGCCATGGATGGAATGATGTGGGAATGAAATCAGTAAAGTAATCGAATGAACAAAGGAAATGAATGAACTAGGATTCTATTACTTAGTTTGGTATGAACATGCTAATGTGATTGAATTCCCATTAACCATTACATTCCGAAGTTTGGTATGATGTAATAATAATCATAATACAACTAAATTACTATTATACCCTTAAAATGAATTCAACTACATAATACATAAATTTAAAGATGGATATATTATCATGAAGATTATAATTATTTAGTCATAACAAAATAAATTTATTTAATTACTCTAATATTTTATATATTGCCAAAAAAATAAATAAATCATAAAAATAATAAATTTCAATGTCACAATTCATGTTACAAAATAGATAAAAATTTATGTTTTTATAGTCTCCATAAACGATCAAATATGAAATTATGAAAAATAAACTATAACTAAAATCATCTAGATAACGTAATTTAAAATCACCCCAAGTATCCCTAGGACCATCACTTCTCGATTTTTTGTTATCTAGGCTGAAAAACAAGTCTGTCATTTCATGATCACGAACAATCTGAGTTGCCCCCTTAATTCTATCTAATGGCTGATGAAATTCAATTTTCTTAAACTCCAATTCCCGTTCAAACATTTATATATTTATATATGTATATTATTAATTTATGTGAAAATATGTATATTCGAATTCGATTTTGAACACTTACATATACATATATATTATTAATTTATATTGAAATATATATAATTAACTTATATAAAAATACTATATTCGAGTTCGAACATTTATATATATATATACATATATATTATTAATTTATATGGAAATATGTTATTCGAATTCGAGTTTGAAGATTTATATATATACATATATTGTTAGATATTATTATTAGGTTTAGTGTACGAGCCCAGTATTGTATAGGCCCATCATGGTCCTCTAGTTAACCTAGTTTACTCTATATATACTCATGTAATGATACATTGTAATTCATCAAATAAACATATTATTTCATGGTAATCTGAGCGAAATCGATCCTCTCAACCTAAATTTCTTTTCTTTTTCCAGAAAATAGCCGCCCACCCCCACCCCTACAAATTCTCATATAATATATTCAATTCAGCCAACAAGATTTACTTGGCTGTTTCCCCCCCCCCCCCCCCCCCCACCCACCCCACTTTTCTACTATAATAAATTCATTTAATCTCGATGGCCTATGAAAATTCTTTCTACAATGCAAGATCCAAATTCATTCATCCGAAAATTCTTGCCCCACAAATGAGATCTGGAATCCAGCCCACCAGACAGCCCCCCAGATGCAGCAATCCTTCGGATGCCAATTGGTACATGGACACTGGAGCTACATCGCATATGTCATCGGACCGAGGTACCCTATCCCCTTATGTTAATTTCAATTCTAGCACTCATAAAAATGTTATTGTTGGCGATGGCACTTCAGTTCCTATTAGTGGTTATGGTCATGCACGTTTACCCTCACCTCATCCACCACTACAACTTAAAAATGTCTTACATGTGCCTAAAATTATTAAAAATCTTGTATCTGTCCGTAAATTCACAACTGATAACAATGTCTCAATCGAATTTGATCCTTTTGGTTTTTCCGTAAAAGATCTTCGGATGGGTACTACCCTACTTAGAAGTAACAGTCCCGGAGACCTTTATCCCCTCACCCTTTCCACTCAGAATGCCCCAACCTCCCATTACAGTTTTCTAAATTCAACATCTAGTTTATGGCATGATCGTTTAGGTCATCCGGGGGCACCTGTTTTAGCCTCCCTATGTAAAAATAAGTTTATTTCTTGTAATAATGCTTCGAAACAATTTTGTGAGTCTTGTGTGCTTGGCAAACAAATTAAATTACCTTTTCATAACTCTGCTTCTACCACTTATATGCCATTTGATATAATTCATAGTGATGTTTGGACTTCTCCTGTTTTAAGCACCTCTGGTCATAGGTACTACTTAATCTTTTTAGATGATTACACAAATTTTCTCTGGACTTTTCCTTTATCCCATAAATCTCAAGTGTTTTCACTCTTTACTAAATTTTGTGCTTTCGTTCACACTCAATTTCATTGCACCATTAAAGCCATTCAATGTGACAACGGCACCGAATATACTAATAATGCTTTTAAATCTCATTGCATTAACAACGGTATATCCCTCCGTTATTCTTGCCCGTATACTTCCCCGCAAAATGGTAAAGCCGAACGAACACTTCGCACCATAAATAATCACATGCGCACTCTTCTCACTCACTCATCTATGCCACCATCTTTCTGGCCGTATGCTCTACACACCTCTACATACCTACTAAATATCCTTCCGCACAAAACCATATCCTATCGTACCCCCCTTTACTCCCTATACAACTCCCAACCCACCTACGATCATCTTCGGGTATTCGGTTGTCTCTGTTATCCCCTGTTTCCCTCTACCTCTATCCACAAACTTCAACCCCGTTCCACCCCCTGTGTTTTCCTTGGTTATCCATCTAACCACCGAGGATACTTATGTCTAGACACTAAAACACACAAAATCATCATCAGTAGACATGTCATATTTCAAGAAACTAACTTTCCATTTAGTCTCTCATCCACCAGCACCCCCACTAACCATTCCTTCCTCGATGAACCGGTGCATCCTTCCATTCTACACCACCACCCATCACAACCACTTCCGCCTCACTCTACCACCACTACCTCATCCGTCCCACACCCTTCACCTTCACCTTCACCCACGGCAAACCCACCTATCATATCTCCCCCATCCCCACCCACACCTATATCCATCACGCCTCATGCACCTTCACCCACAGCAAACCCACCTATCACACCTCCCCCATCCCCACCAGCTACACGCCCCACCACCCGCAGTCAACACGGCATATTCAAACCTAACCCGAAATATGTCCTTCATGCCACCTCCAAACCTTCACCTCTTCCCCCCAATCCCATGCATGCACTTAATAACCCTAACTGGAAACTTGCCATGCATGAAGAATATGATGCTTTAATTGAAAATAACACTTGGGACTTAGTGCCTCGCCCCCCGAATGTCAATGTGATTCGTTCTATGTGGATTTTTCGTCATAAATTGCATTCTGATGGCTCTTTTGAGCGATATAAGGCTCGTCTTGTAGGTGATGGCAAGACACAGCAGGTGGGCATTGACTGTGGTGAAACCTTCAGTCCAGTGGTCAAACCAGCCACTATTCGCACAGTTTTGACTTTAGCTCTATCCCAAAACTGGCACATTCATCAACTTGATGTTAAAAATGCATTCTTGCATGGGAATTTACATGAGACTGTCTATATGCATCAGCCACTGGGGTTTCGGGATCCCAATCACCCCTCTTATGTCTGCAGGTTACGCAAATCCCTTTATGGTCTCAAACAGGCTCCTCGGGCTTGGTATAACAGGTTTGCTGACTTTGTTGCCACTGTGGGGTTCACTCACAGCAAATCTGATCATTCCCTTTTTATTTATCGACGAGGCACTGATACTGCATATCTACTTCTCTATGTTGATGATATTATCCTCACTGCCTCTTCTGAGTCTGTCCGCAAGTCTATTATGTCTATGTTAAATGCAGAATTTGCTATGAAGGACCTGGGACGCCTGAGTTATTTTTTGGGCATTGCTGTTACTCATCATGATGCAGGTCTCTTCCTCTCTCAGCGAAAATATGCGGAGGATATTATTGAGCGTGCAGGCATGTCTTCTTGCAAGCCTTCTGCCACCCCGATTGATACAAAAGCCAAGCTCAGCACCACCTCTGGTTCTCCATATGAAGATGTTACCCTGTTTCGCAGTTTAGCGGGGGCTCTGCAATATCTTACCTTCACCAGACCAGATATCTCATATGCAGTTCAACAAATATGTCTATTTATGCATGCTCCCACCTCTGCTCACATGCTTGCTCTGAAACGGATAGTACGCTACCTTAAAGGCACTCTTGATTATGGTCTTCACCTGTACAGGTCCCCCACCACCTCTCTTATATCATATACAGATGCTGATTGGGCTGGTTGTCCAGATACTCGTCGGTCCACGTCAGGCTATTGTGTCTTATTAGGGGATAACCTCATCTCTTGGTCCTCCAAACGACAGGCTACTATCTCTCGTTCAAGTGCTGAAGCCGAATATCGTGGTGTAGCCAATGTCGTTGCAGAAACTTGTTGGGTCCGCAACTTATTGTTGGAGCTTCATCATCCATTGAGCGAAGCTACTATTGTTTATTGTGATAATATCAGTGCCATCTATCTTTCGGAGAACCCCGTCCAACATCAGCGAACTAAGCATGTGGAGCTAGATATTCTTTTTGTTCGCGAGAAGGTGTCCAAGGGTCAAGTCAGAGTTCTCCATGTTCATTCCCGTTATCAGATTGCAGACATCTTCACGAAGGGTCTTCCGCTCCTTTTATTTGAAGACTTCCGGGACAGTCTGAGCATCCGTCCTCCTCCTGCTCCGACTGAGGGGGTGTGTTAGATATTATTATTAGGTTTAGTGTACGAGCCCAGTATTGTATAGGCCCATCATGGTCCTCTAGTTAACCTAGTTTACTCTATATATACTCATGTAATGATACATTGTAATTCATCAAATAAACATATTATTTCATATATATTATTAATTTATATGACAATATGTATATTCGAATTCTAGTTCGAACATTATATATGTATATACATTATTAATTTATATGAAAATATGTATATACGAATTCGAATAGTGTTATAAAAATTAAAATTCGATTCGGTTCTGTGCTTATCCACCCCTAATAATAAACGTGTATGAGAGGGGCAACCTTGTCCAATTTTTATCAATTGATTAACTCTGATGAGGTAATCGTCGATTTAACATCAATTGGTAGTAATTTGTTAAGACTCCAAATGGGATAATTAGATTAACTAGGGAATGGAATGACAATTTATCATTTCATACCAAACTTAATAATGCAACTAAATCCATTTCCGCCGATGGCTTCAAGTCATCAAGATATTTTTTCTTTAAATAAAGTTCTTGCACTATAATCATAATAAATTATATATGTAGACTTGCCAAAAAAATCGATGGTAATTCTTTGATTGATTGATGTTCATCATAAACATCTTTTTTGGGTTTATGCATGAATTGTGATATTATTTTTTATTACTAGTATCGAACAATGACAATTCTTTCTTGTAGGATATATTGATGTATGAAGATCTTAATAAGATTTTTTTTTACATTTAGTTGCTCATGAGTTGTGTTTTGATTACCATAATAAAATATTATTATATTATTTATTGTAATTATATTATTTGTTTGTTATAGTTCAAAATTCTGATGACATTGAAGAACAACTAATTGATATAAGGAATAGTATGGTACTATGGTTATACCTACATTAAGATAATAATTTGGTTATTAACAATTTGACAAAATAGTATGATTATAACCACTCTAAAATAACAATATACTTTTTAGCAATTTGACTGTCATAACAATTTGATGATTCTCAAGTGAATAAACAATATAAAAGAATGCTATGTTCTAACCACACTAAGATAACAATATGGTTATTAACACACTAATGCAATAGTCCATCTTTTACCATAAATTTAATTAAAGGCTTCTCATTTTGCACCCTAAAATACGATGAAAGTTTCAAAGTACACCCTAATACTATCCTAAGCCTCAAATTGCATCATATACTACGGCTTGTCTCATTTTACCCCCCTCAAATGCTAAATTTAGATAAGATTTCATTTCGCAAGAAGGGTAAATTCGGATTATGACATATATTAAACTTTTGGGGCACTTTTTACAAATAACTACACTTGTAAATTAAAAATTAACCTCACCCCTTCATCTTCTTCATCAACGCCCACCCCGCCCCACCCCACCCCACCCAACATCACCATCGACAATAATCCACTATGTTGTGGGTTTCTTAACATATTGGACAATCTTTTTGGGACATCACCGTCGCCATATTCATCACCACAATGACCACCTCTATCACCACCTCGAATCACCATAATCACCAACTCCACCACCACTAAGAAATAAAGAAGCCCGCCTCAAGAATGCGTAAATTATGTCAAACCCAACAAATTTCTAATTGAATAAATCAGAGAAATCACACAATAACAGGAATCGATTTTGACCAAATTTCTGACCTTCAAGATCGATTTTCACTTCTCTGCGTTGACTATCTTGAGAAATTGATTACAGTTTTCGCTTCTGGAACGCCACAAACATTAGCGGTCTTCGGGATTCCGTTTGGACTGTCTTTTGTGAATTACTTGGGATTGAGTGTTGGTTATGATGCAGTTGTTTTGGGGTTGGTTTCTTTAGTCCAGTTTGTTCTTATGTAGTTGATAGCTATAATAAAATTTCATCTAATTTAGCATTTCAGGGTGCAAAATGAGACAAAACGTAGTATACCGTGCAATTTGAGAGTCACATTAGTATTAGAGTACAATTTGAAACCTTCTTCATAATTGAGGGACAACATGAAAATAAACCCTAATTAAATTAGTTGAATTAGTGTGTAAATTACCAAATTGAGCTTCATGTAATTATTTAAAAGTTGTGTATTCTTATCAAATACTTATTTATTGTAACAATATTTGATGGTAAATGAAATTTAAGGAGTACCAACACAGCGTTAACGAAGTGAACAACTCGAGGTTTGATAAAATTAGCGAACCGCTCGGCATAGCTCTACCAGAAAACCTATAGAAAATTCAACATACAATAGTTGACATTCAATTTTAGAAATACCGTGTATAATGTCGTAATGACTTTGTCAAACCTTCACATTCCAAACCAAACCTTTCGTGCCTCCCCATGCACCAACACCTATTTAAACTCCTTTTTCCCCTATATCTTTTACCAATAGTCAACATCCTACCAAAACCAAATCTTCTTTCATGGCCTCCTCTCCACCCCCAAATACCCTAAACCTATCATCATCCAATATTATCAAGCTCTTCTTTCTTCTATCTCTTCTAATCGGCTCGACGATGGCGATCAGACCGGATAAAAGGATGACGGAGAATCGAATGAAGGTAGAGCCGCCGACGAAGCACAATCTACCCCCAGGAATGTATCATCAAATGCTACCAAAAGGGACGCGGATTCCTCCTTCTCGCCCTTCCAAGAGACACAACTCGATCGTCAACTCTCTCCCAAAACATTGAAGGGCAGTGTCCTTTTTCATCTAGTTCCGTCCATATTATATATACTCTTTTTTTGGGGGCAAAAGTATATATATATACTCTTTTTTATTTTCATTTTTCAAAGGAAATACATACACAACATATTCCATTATTCCAATACATTTTTTAAATATTTATTACACATACTCCAGCCTACTTGGTCAAGATTGAACATGATCAAGTTGTAAGGGTGTGTTTGGGTGATGAGTGATAGTGCAACAATTCAGTTTGTCAATGATTTGTATAATGTAATATTTTTTATATCAAATATTGCTATAACGAATGCATTTATTACCAATTGTATATGTAGTTTATTCCCTTCCAATTAATTTTTTATATACATATATATAATTAGCGATGAGGTGAAATTCGAATCTAACACCTTTACGTCATTAACAAGAATTTTTTTCATTAGCCTATTAAAAATTGATTTGTCAACGATATCTTTGCATATAGTCAAACTTATAAAAAAAAAAGACAATTTTTTTCACTTGCCACCATAATAAAACAACGTCGGCTCGGTTTTCAACTCCAGCAAGTTAGCTAGTTATGTACCTTTTTATTGTTAAATCAACTATAGCGTTGAAAATGATTAACTAGATGATGGCTATCATAGTTGAATGGTCAACGTTTTATTAGTTTTTTAGTGTGTTTTAATTTGGTTATTGTTTGGGTATATGAATGATCATCTTGTAAGTCATCGGAGTGTTTACATATATATCGCGTTAAGCAAACCAATTATTGACCGCTAATTTGGATTTATACATATAATTAAGTCCGACGTTTATAAAATATATGTGATACTTTTTTTTTTATAGATAATTGCATTTAAATATAAAGTTACTCATAAAGGAATAGAGTTTTCTTATGGTAACATCGTTCAAAACGATTAGAGTTTTTATCGTACACATATAGCAAATTAGAACTATTACCAAATTGGCCGTAGTAAAAAAACATGAAAATTTGCTCTTGTTGCTGTAGTCTTTCAAGGAGACTAATGTACCTGATCGAATGAATTCGTTATAGAATAGAATATGATCTAATATACCAATTGTATAGTTTATTAGAATTATAGATTTAGTAGTATTTCGAGAGGGAGGGAGATAATTGTTGAAATGGTTCCCGATAATGATATTGGATTGCACTTTAAATTTGGTCCCTAATAGTTACACGGTTGCACATTAGTCCCCGAAAGTGGCAAAAAAATTGTACTTTAGTCCTCATGTCATGTTTTCCGTTAACATTTCAGGTTTAAGCGTTAAAATAGGGATAAAAATATAATTTTTAAGATTTAAAGTTATTTTTTTGCCCCAATTAGTGCCAAAATAAAACTCTCAAAACTCTCCACTGCCCTGCCGCCAAAACTCCCTTTCTTCCTCACCCCAATTTAAAAACATTGAGTATTGCTTGACAGTTGATATACATTGGTGAATGAGGCGAATGATAAGTTGAAGAATGAAAAGCCACTTAACCCTTCAAAGGCTTTACTCATGTCGAATTTTAGAGCTCCATATCCTACTTTCTTTGTCTTACAAGTTCGGATGGTATTAATGAGCTCTTCGGCAACGATGATGTTATTTTGGATCTTTCTACCCGGCAGAAGAAATAAGAATGAACTGTTACACGGATGAACAGAGTTTTTTCGATTTCAAACGCGAAGTTCAATTGATTCGAATAATATTTTGACATAAAAATATATTTAAAGAAGTCTTAAAAAATCAGAAAAATTATTTCAAACACAAAAATGATTTTTATTTTCGATCAGATTAACATTTAATCTCGTTTTTATTATTTGACTAATTAACACACTAATCGATAGATTGAATTACTAATACTAAAGAGAATTGCTGAAATGGTCCCCAGAAGTGGCATCAGATTGCAGTTTGGTCCCTAATAGTAGCACGGGTGCAGCATAGTCCCCGAAAGTGGCCCGAAAGTTGTAGTTTGGTCCCCACGTTAATTTTTCCATTAAAATTGGGACAAAAACATAATTGTTAATATTTTAACTTAGATTAATTTACTTTTGGGATCAAATTGAAAATCACAACCTTCTTCCCCCAAAATCACTTAAACACTTACAGATATATTTTTTAAACAATTGAGCTTACTTTTTGGTTGCTTTTTTTCAATTTATACTTTCGATATTTTTTTTGATTTCTTTTTCGACTTTTTTTCGATTTCTTTTAATACTTTAGCTTAGATTAACTTACATTTGGGGTAAAATTAAAAATCCCAACCTTCTGCCCCCGAAATCACTTAAACATATAATTTAAACACTTAAACTTACTTTTTGCTGCACTCATGCCACTATTGGAATCCAAAGTGCAATCTGGTGCCATTTAAGCTTAGATTTTGGTTACTTTTTTTTGGATTTCTATTTCGATTTTTTTAAAATTTATTTTAAAATTTTTTTCGATTTATTTTTTGATTTTTTCTTGCTTTCTTTTCTCGATTTTTTCGATTGTTTTTCTAGTTCTCTTTTTCCACTTATTTCACGATTTCTAAAAATAAGAAGAAATCGGAAAAAATTGAAAAAACTAACTCAAATTTTCATTTATTATAAAATTTGACCCAAAATCTGTTTTGGGTATAATTTGTAACTTTGTTCTTATTAAAAAGCGCCCAAAAAAATTAATAAATGTATTTTCCAGTTTTGTCCTTCATTTTAAACGATATTTCATCTGAAATTAGCATTTCAAGGGGTAAATTGAAATGATGGATAGTTTAGTCTCTAATCTGAAAAAATAAATAGTTCAGGGGCAAATCGAAAACGTCTCACTAGTTCAGGGGGCAAAAGAAAATAAGCTAAATATGTTAAACCTGAGCAAACTAAGCATTAAAACTTGGATCTCATTGAACCAATAGATAAATACTCCGTATATAACATTCCAGGAGCGTATTTAGGCTGGCTCTAAAAGCATATGGTCAACAACTAATCTATCTATATTTAATTAGAAAATGGGAAAACTAAAAATTACATAAAATGAAATCTCATCCATATTCTCATATTGAAGCTTCATGATCTATTTTAACCCGTCCAAAACTGACATTTGTTTTTATTAAAGAAATAACATCTATTTTTCTTTTAATTATTTATCATATAATTTTAACATGTTTATATATAAAAAACATTGATGCACTTATGTTTCTACAAATTCAGCCTTCAATTGTATATAATCATGTTGTTAAAAACAAACTGTTTTTTCTGTAATCTCTCGTTTTCATTCGCTTGTATTGCATTCCTATATATGTTTTCTTATCAATTTAACTATTCCTTCTATTTACACAATAATTGCGTAAATTTGAATTTGTATCTCAACTTTTATCAGACTATGTCCAATAGAAAATGTTTGAGTGGAGAATGTCTTGCATTTTGCTCCAATAAAATACACGGAGTAAAAATTGAGGTAATAGTAAATTTTGTGCACTAATGTTACCTGAAGTTTCATTCTAGTCCTAGATATATATATATATATATATATATATATATATAGTTATATAGTTATATTGTTGTAGATTATCTTCAAAAGTGGAATAAGTGTAACATGTTACAATATAGTCCTCCAACGTGCAATTGTTGCATATTCATCCCTATTTTTTTCGGGAATAGGAGAAACATCAAAAAGAAACTTAATTAACAACATAAAGTTGAGTTAATCGAATAGCCTAGTGGTAAAGGCTCTTGCCAGTGACTAGAAGGTCCTGGGTTCGATACTCATCTCATCGCTAATTTATTACAAAAAAAAAATTTAACAACATAAAGTTCCTGTACCCCTAATTTATATAAAAAGCGCAAAATAATATGAAAAAATGAAATAAAAAAAGGATTAGAGAGGGAGAGAGATACCTAAAGATTAATGGAGATGGAGGGTGACAGAGGGACGCAAGCGGAGCTAGTGATGTGAGAAGGAGTTCGGGATGTTCGCGAATGAAAGACTCGATTTTGGTATTTTCAACATACCTAAAGATTAATGATAGTAGAGAGGGGCGGCGTATGGGATGCAGGGGCGAAATCACGATGAAAACTCAGGGGGCCAAATTGAACCAAAAATAAATTTAGATAGTTAAAAAAAATACGACGTAAAAAAATTATAAAATTATCTGAAAGGTACTCTACGACCTTTTACTTGATCATAATCATCGATTATACTATCGGTAGAAATATTTTTAGCTATTTCATTTTCAGTATAAATAACCAAAGAATCTGAAAGATATCTATCATCCATCTTGTTTCGAACATCCGTCTTGATATGGCTCATAACAGAAAATACTCGTTCAACCGTCGCCGTAGATACTGGAAGTGTTAGAACAAGCCGAACCAATCTATCAACGAGAGGATATATATTAGATTTCCCTATTCTCACAAGTGTTTGACACAACTCGGACATCATAGAGATATTCTTGAACTCTTGATGACTAGTGATGTCATCTTTGTAATGCCTTAACTGAATATGTAGTATCTCTTTTTCCATGTTAATATTACTCCATTAATATTAAACTATTATTCTATTGAATATTAAAAAGAAACTGAAAATAACAAAAAAACAAAAAGATGCACTACCACATCGAAAGTCGATGTCCTCCCGGGTCAATACATAAGATCTTGGGCTACTCCCTCTAAATATGTACCTGTAAATATGCAATCCTGCCGTTCACACTGTTAATTCGTTGGAAATTATGAAGTTAATTGTTATAATAATACTTAAATAAGTTAGAAATTAAAAAAAAAATATGAAATAGGCTTGGTTTGATCGTCTACCTTGTGATATATTTGTGCTGCCGTCTTCTAATATTATAAGAGAGAAGAGTAGTTATGATTTATGAAGGAAGTTAATGAGTTAACAATATTTAAATACTTGATAAATTAGATTAGAAAATTTAGGTAATTTAGGAGTTGAATAGCCAATAGGCAATAGGTAGTATTAAATCAATACCCATTATCCATAACAATATTATAATGGGCCATAGTATTTAGTAGTAGGCTAATAGCCTGTTAAGGCATTAAAGTGAGAAACAAAACCACGGCATCTTAGTTTAAGAAAGAAAATAAAAAGCCAGACCAGGTTCGAACCTGGGTCTTGGCTGTGAATCTGCAGGGGGGGGGGGCAACTCAGCTACCAAAGGATTTTGTCTTTAAATTATTACTACTATATATAACGATTCTTAGAAACTCAGGGTGGGCCGTGACCCCCCCCCTGTCCGCCCCTGATGGGATGGAGGTGAGGCGGAGCTAATGACGTGAAGCGGAGTTAAGAACGCTGACAAATGCAACTAGGGAAAGGGATACCAATGTACAACTTTTACTGTTTAGGGTACAACTCGTTAAGCAGACTATTAGATGTCCAACTTCGGAAGCGCATGGTACAACTTCTTTATGCATGCTAGCTCATGAAATCTTGGCTCACGAGCATGCGGGAGACGAAACGTGTCGACCCAACGCGAACTCATGCTTTATTGAATTATGAAGATATGTAGATTATATCATTTTCTCATAAAAGTTCTTAAGAGATATATTGTATGGAATAATGAGTTCACTAATAATTTTGTCAAAATGTCGTTATCGCTTAGATTTTAAGAAAACAAATATTCCCTTTAAGAAAAAGGAACAAACAAGGGTGGGAAATACACCATTAGGTTATGCCAAGCCCTTGAGCCTGGAGAAAGGCAGCTACAATTGCAAAGTTCCTATTGCATTATCATTTTACTAGAAGAACATCTTGTTTATTGAAGGCTTAAATTCTGACAGGCCCCTGAACTTTGCTCATCTGGTCAATTTGGCCCCTGAAGTTTGAAAATAGGTCTACTTGCCCCCTGAACTATCCTAACTGATCATTTTGGCCATTTTCACCTTAAAATGAAGGGTAAAATAGGCATACAACAATAATAGGCATTACGAGTCAATTTATAATAGAGGGGACGAGGGAAGGAAAAGACCGTTGCCGGAGATGAGGGATGGGGTTGGGGACGACGGGGGGGGGGGAGGGGATTATTTTTATTTATTTATTTTGTTTTAAATAATTTTATTTTCTTTTAAAAGAGCCCTTATATATTTTCTTCATTAAAAGTGACCCCAAAATGTCTATTATATACTAAATTCCTATTTTGTCCTTCATGAAAATTTAAAATTTGTTAATTTGCCCCTGAACAGTTATAAAAATGGGCAAAATGACCTGTTGTGAAAGTTCAGGGGGAAAGTAGACCTATTTTCAAACTTCAATGGCCAAATTAATCAGATGATCAAAGTTCAGGGGCCTGTCGGAATTTAAGCCTTTATTGAAAAGAGAATGGAAAAACATATTGTTTCTTTGAAAAGCTCATTTGCAGGAATACAATTAGGATGAAAGTTGAGAAGGGGTAAAATTTAAAAGGCTTAAATTTACCTGGGCATCTCAACTTTCAGAACTTTTTCAAATAGGCACCTGACAACCTTTTTTATCCTAAGTAGGCATTTGGACCCAAAATTTGGCACATAAACTTTCTTTTTCCATAATTTCTTAATTTTTCATATTTTAAAATTTTACATAGAGGGCAAAATAGTCAAACTATACTTAAAACTAACTCAACCTAATTATAAACTAACCCAACCTCAAATATTTAACCCAACCCCATTAAAAACATTCTTCAACTTTACAACCCCACCCCACCCCCACCACAATCCAAAATCCCATACCCAGACCCACCCCACTATTTTCTTCTTCAACACACCTTACCATACCCTTTCCCTACACCTACACTTACCCGTATGGCCACCCCCACACAGATTTTGTTTGTATTAATACTAATTTGATATGCTTAGGGTTGTAAACAATGTTGCAATTTTGTTACAAATTCCATAGTTGCAGCAAAATAAGGAATACTCAAAACATCCCATCAACAAAATGGACCAGTTATGCACTGGCTAGGTAAATAGGAGTGCTAATTCCAATATTTGCCTTGTATTTTGAAGTTATCCCTTCTCATTGAGGCATATAAAAATTTAGCAAATGAGTACTGATCTTCAAAGCTGTGTGAAGGCTTGTACACCAGGTGTGAAGTCAAAATCGACCAGTTATGCAAAAAGATTGGAATTTTGTGTTTAATGGGGGGTTATTTTACTCTGACATTTGGGTTTGGTTTGTTTTGTGTTTAGCCTTTTTTTTTTGTGATAATCTAAATTTAGAGTGTGTTTGTGATAAAAAGCATCTAATTCTTGATAATTTTTTGTAAAAAAATTAGATTTTTATGAATTTAATGTATAATAAAAGGTGAGTTACGTATAACAAAATCTGAGTTATGGCGGGATGAATAAGGAAAAAAGGTTTCATTGTGGCACCTGAAGTTTTTTATATTATTGACGTATAAAATGTATTTTTTTTAGTAGTGGTACCTGACTAATTTACCCGGGTTAAGGAATTTTTAAATGTAAAAAATCTGAGAAATTAAGAAAATTATGAAAAATGAAGATTTAGGTGCCAATTTTTGGGGTCAGGTGCCTATTTGGGATAAGAAATAAAGGTTGGTTTGTGTGGTGAGAGGGATAATCAAAACCAACCCGATCGATATTTTTCCTTACGATATGTTTGTTTTGTGAAAAATGAAGGGGAATGGAGGGAAATTTATTTATTGTGTTTGAAAATTTAATTTATTTCTACATTAAAGGAAATTATTCTCAGTAATTCATCATCATCCTCATTCCTCTCTAATTCCCTTCTAATTCTCTCTCCCTATATCGTGGAGAATAGAGGAAAATAAGATATTTAGTTATATTTTTCCTCAATCCCGCTCCTCAATTATGGTACCCAAATAACAATCTATTCTCCTTGATTTTCTCTAATTAATTCACTTCTCCTAGAATATTTTAACGAATTCCTGTTCTTTGATTCACCCCGTTCCAACACACCATTATTGAGATAAGATATTGAAAACTTTGACCACAAATTTTCGGTGGCCGATAAAAAACAATATAATCATATTGGATCTTGCAATATTCGTTTCAATATATATATTTTTTAAAATATCAACTTGTTGTAATTTTACGTGTATAATAACATAAATATTTATATTTTAAATGTACCTCGATGAGCGTGCAAAATCTAATAAAAATAAGGAAATGACAAAGAGGCCGGTAATGTTAAACGGGCCAAAATCTAGGAGGGGGCACATGCCCCTGTAGTTTCGTCCATGAGCTTAGGGGAATGTAAACTGAACCACCTTCATGGGAGAAAATGTATGTAGTTCTCTAGAGCATAATTGAACATGGAAAAATGAACAAACTATTCCATCAGACATTCCGATGCTTCATATTATGCATCTGCCAGCTTCGAATTCCTTCAGTAACATGGATGAGAAATAAGGCAGATTATGAACTGAAATTACTCGAAAAATGTAGGTATTAATTATAATGAAACTTTATTTGGAAGCCTTTCGGAGCGCTATTGAATGAAAAAAATAATGGCTTCGCCCGGGTTCGAACCGGAGACCTTCAGTGTGTTAGACTGACGTGATAACCAACTACACCACGAAACCTTGATGACCATTAAACGAAACCAAAAACCTAAATTAGATATTTGGTGTATCTATAAAGCTCATAACTTCGATTCCAATCCCCCTTTTAGTTTGGATTGATATTTCTTTTGTTCGGAAAATCTCTTTACATTTGTTTCTTTCTCACAACAACAATTTTGACGAAGGGTATTAAGGTACTAGTAAAATTTAAAATTATTTCGGGAGCAAATTTATAGATATCACTCAACTAACCAATAAATAAAGAGACTATATACTTCAATAGATTGTGTTTTTTGTGCTTTAGATAGTAATGTTTGACATATTAGAGTTTTTTGCATCAATAGTCCCAGTAAGTGGGAGCCAATTGCAAGTTCGTCCCAGTAATTGAGAGTGTTGCAGTGTTAGTCCTCGATAGTGTACACCTTGTGCGGATTTAGTCCCTAATTTAACGCCCACGTTAGTTTTGGACGGTTTTGGCGTTTTAGGTCGAATTTTGGGGTCAAAATGAAAACTTGTGAAAAGTTTGGGCCATTTAGAGTTTTTGTTGCGCATTTAGTCCTTATTAATGTGTTTTTGTGCGCATTTAGTCCTTTTTTTCTTTCTTGTTATTATTATCATTAATATTATTATTATAAATAAAATTATTATTACTTTCATTATTATTATCGTTATTATTCTTATTTTCATTATTATTGAGTTAATTATTATTATATTCATTATAATTATTATTATTATTTTCAATATTATTATTATGATTATTCTCATTATTCTTATTATTATTTTTGTTATAATAATTATTATTCTCATTAATATTTTCATTATTATTATTATCCTCATTATTCTCATTACTATTTTAACAAACCACCCTCCTTCAATGAGTTATGCTATCTATAGGAAACAACTATAATTAGCTTGAGATGCAACAAGTGAATTCCTATCCTCAACAACACAATCTTTAGCTGTAGATTTCAACAATTTTAACTTCTTCCATGTCGTTTTCCTTGTCACTTGTCTCCCTTTTACTTATTAACTCGCTTGCAATCAAAATTGATCTAATGAATTCACCAACATAAATAAACAAATTTCTGATTGATTGAAGGTGGGTGGTTTGTTAGGTTGAGTGAGATGAGTAATTTGGAGGCGATGAAGTCGGAAATGGTGCGTGACGATTAACTTACTTTAAACCCCCGTTGACCCTTAAATTAAATGTGTTCATTTTGTTGATTCTTTAAGGAAGGTGGGTGGTTATTGCAGGGGGATGACGATGAGCTTTTCACGAGGAAGGTGAGGGGAGAGAGGTGTGAACGTTATGTACTTATGTTGGAGCGCAATAGATCAGTGGCGTGAAGAATTTAAGGCTAATAATAATAATGAAAAAAGGTAATAAGAATAATAATAATAATGAAAATATTAATAAAATAATAATGAGAATAATAATGATGATAATAATAATAATTAACATAATAATAATGAAAGTAATAATAATGATAATAATAACAATTAACATAAATGAAAGTAATAATAATGATAATAATAATAATTAACATAATAATAGTGAAAGTAATAATTAATATAATAATAATGAAAGTAATAATAATGAGAATAATAATAATATTGAGAATAATAATAATAATAATAATAATAAAATAATGAAAATGAAAATAATAATAATAATAATAATAATGAACATAATAATAATGAAAATAATAATAATTAACATAATAATGAAAGTAATAATAACTTTAATTATAATATTAATGATAATAATAACAAGGAAGAAAAAATGACTAAATGGGCACAAAAACACATTAACAAGGACTAAATGCGCAACAAAAACTCTAAATAGCCCAAACTTTTCGCAAGTTTTCATTTTGACCCCAAAATTCGACCTAAAACGCCAAAACCGTCCAAAACTAACGTGGACGTTAAATTAGGGACTAAATCCGCACAAGGTGTACACTATCGAGGACTAACACTGCAACACTTTCAATTACAGGGACGAAAGTGCAATTGACTCCCATTTACTGGGACCATTGGTGCAAAAAACTCGACATATTATAACAAACTTCTAGTTGGCTTTATCACAAGAGTTGTATAGAAAAATCAATTGATTGTAAAATGCTTTTAATGCCTACAAAGAGACTTCTACTTGAGTTTAGCGGTTGTTAGCACAGAGTGTATTGGTCACGTTTTTTTGAGAAGACCAACTGTTATACCATCTACGGAATAACAGTGAGCTGAAGGGAACTAGTGCGTACACGTTCTGGTTACAACTGTTAAAAGACATTGAAGACTCTAATTCATGAAAGCAATCAAGGAAGATTCTAGAAGATCACGTCGTATGCTCAAAGAAACATGAATTATGAAAAGATCTTGTCATTATGGCGCGTGTTTATTGTGTATTCTTTTATGGTAACTTTCGTTACTAAGGGCGCAATCAATGATCAAGATGATGAGGGCCGAGATACACATTCCATATGTGATGCACAAAAAGATACATCGTATATTGACCAAATCTGTCAAGATACACAAGGAGGCCCATGACCTAGACCTAGGAGACCTCAACTTCATTAGAAGACGTCAACCTTTGTGAAGAACTTAGAGCAAATAAGAGTAGTGTTTTAGTATTTGCTAGGTCATCATATGCGTTAGAAGATTAGAGCTTATCTTCTAACTGAATGTCCGGTTGATATACCACTCATTAGGTATATTCAACAGTAATGTTTTAATCTCTACCAATCCATCTTTTCTAGTAAGTATCGAGAGATACATCTTATTAGGGTTTATATCATATAAGCAAGTCTAGGTATAGGCATTAGAGTACGGGAATCGTACTGAGTAAGTCCAACCTTGTAAAATTCATTATAGTGAATCTTTCCTTGGACAGGCAGTTAGAGGATGTACATGTTCCAAATTAGCGAAGAGGGAAAGGAAAAAAAGTAGAAGATGTACATGTTCTCGTGTATTTTTTTTTTGTCATCATACCATGTCACAAAGTAGAAGAAACTCATGCTTGGTAAGATATGATTATATGAATTTTGCGTACGAACTATTTAGAATGCCTAGTTTATTTTTCGATCCCTTTCTACCATCAATATCCCTTTGTACAAGCCGATACTTATTAGCTTCTTCCCTTGGTAAATCTTGGAAGAACATTTACATACCCAATCTCTAACTCAAGAATTCTACCCAACGTGAGTTAATCGAATAGGTTAGTGGAAAAAGCTTTTGCTAGTAACCAGAAGGTTCGGGATTCGAAAATCGTATCATCACTAGTTTTCAGAAGAAAAAAAAAAGAATCCTACCGAACGTAATCTGTATATCAAATCAAAGTAGAACGAACATTGTAGAACATCCTCTAAAAGTCCAACAGTTCTGGAATAATAATCATCAATGATCATTAGAACTATATACTTATTAGACTTTTCAGTACATTCGATTGAGTAGACATGATATTCTGTTTAAGGAATAATTTCCTCAACCAGTGGTATACAGCTATGGTGAATGTGAAAGGCTAAGGGGTTTCCACTGTGTTTGGGTGAATATATTTCCTACCTTGCCTCTAAATGTAGTAGAGTTATTTTCGAATAACACGTGTGATCAATGCGGTTGGTGATCGTGAAAATATTGTCAAGTCGATGGAGTAGTTGATTTGTAACAAAAAAAAGTCATGAGTTTTCTTTCAGTTATGAACATTAATCAGTTAACTATAACAATGGTCCTAATAAATAGGATCAAGTTGCATTTTTATCCTAGCAAGTGACCGTCTTACAATAACAGTCCCTTATAGTTTTGATGTGGTTTGCAAATGATCCTTAAATTAATCATGCCGTTAATAGTTGACGGGTTTTAGCATTTTGAGGGCTGAAAATATAATTTTTGAAACTTCTGGGATCATGCTTTGGGAGCGAGATTGCATTTTCAAAAATTGCAATTTTGTCCTCAAAATGCTAAAATTCGCTAATCATTAACGAAAAAGTTAATTTATGGACAATTTGCAAACCACACTTACACAATGAGAAGCTGCTACTACAACACTACTACTTATTGGAACGAAATTAAAGTGCAATTTAACCCCAGTTACAAGGACTATTATAGCTGCAATTATCTCACATTTATCAGACTGATATGATTTACATGCTATTTCGTTCAACACCAGATATAAATTATCAAGACACACTCGAGAAAACTCTTTATTACATAAACTGATGCTATTTCCTTCAGCACCGGATCCACTAAATGAGCTTCATTGACACTATTGATGGAAGAACCCTTGGCCGCCATTGAAGGTGCTGATAATAAGCCATAAATAAGAATTAAAGCTACACAACAAAAATAGTTAAATGATGATGTTTTAGCTTCCTAATGCAATTACAATGGAATCAAGTGTCTACCTCAGTAACATATCCCATACAAATTGCATATTGCTTTCAATATGTAATTATTCTGTGTCAATTCTGCCAGATATGAACGGATATGTCGAATCTGCCATTTTCAATAGCCTTAGATTTTAGTAGTATGATATGAGTAAGAATGGCCAAGTTGATGAACTAATAGGTGAACTTTGTGATAACGTTATGAGTTGGATTCTTTGATCCATGAACACTCTCTTGATCGTGTTTGTTATTATCACACAAGACTTACATTATTAGAGAAAACACCTTTTGTTTCGCCCAAATCTGAGGAGAAAAGAGCAATAGCTTCGAAATGGCTTCAGAAAAAATCGGAGGAAAAAAAGTTGTCGCCATTTTACAATCCGAAGCCATACTGTATCTAGGTGAAGACATGATTAAATTAACAATAAACGTTGTTACCCTTAATTAGTCCATTCCCAAGCCTTTTTGAAGCCAAATAGTCCGAAGCCTATTCGTAGCTAACGCCACAAGCCAATCTGAAGCTAAAGAATATATGATAGTTGTTTTATCCGAAGCCAATCTGACGCCTTTTCTTTGAATTCTGAAGCCAATCCGACGCCGGTTTCTTTGATGTCCGAAGCTAATCCGAAACTAAAACCTTCATACCAGAAAGAAAAATCGCAACCTGGTTTCTGCAATATATGCAGAATTCCAGGTTGCAATGCATATCAAAATACAATATCTGAAACACAATAACAATCAAAATACAATATCCGAAACACGTCCACAACATAATTAAACATCGAAAATACAAATATACAAGATACAATATCGTATACATTAAACATTTCTAATTCATAGTTCAAATAATACAATATTGTATACATTAAACATTTCTAATCCACATTTCAATTTCATTTAAATCCGAAGCCAATCCGAAGCCATTTTCTTTACTTTTTTTCATCTAGATTAATTTTCGTTCCATGTAATTTAAAGATATTATATAATCTCAAACATGAATTCTAAATTGGTTTTAATAGTTATTCAATCTTTTTTCCATAAATGGCTTTAATGTCAAGATTCTTAGACCGAGCAACTGCTGGAAACTAGTCACGTCCACGTTGATTAGATTTGTTTCTTATTTTGTAATAGTAGTTCAATCGAATGTTTCATTTATTGAATGATTCAACTTGGAAGTATATTCAAGATTACGAGCCTAAATTGAAGAACAACAAATAATCACGTAACACATAATCAAGATCCAAATATAAGTAAATAACAATAACAACATATTACAAAGTTGTTATTTATGTATATTAATATGTTGTTAAATGAATCAAATTAATTTATAGTTCAAATAATACAATATTATATACATTAAAGATTTCTAATCCTCATTTCATTTAAATCTGAAGTCAATCCAAGCCATTTTCTTTATTTTTTTCATCTAAATTAATTTAATCTCAAACATGAATTGTGAATTGTTTTTAATAGTTACTCAATCTTTATTACATAAATGGCTTCAATGTCAAGATCTTTAGACCGAGCAACTGCCTGAAACTAGTCACCGTCCACTTTGATTAGATTTGTTTCTTATTTGGTAATAGTAGTTCAATCGAATGTTTCATTTTTTGAATGATTATCTTTGTATTAACAATTTGGTAGGATATTCAAGATTACGAGCCTAAGGTGAAGAACAACAAATAATCACATAACACATAATCAAGATCCAAATACAAGCAAATAACAATAACACCATACTACCAAGTATTATTTATGTATATTAATATGTTGTTACATGAATTAATTTCACATTATATACTACATGGCTTCGGATTGGCTTCTAGTAGTGTTATCTAATGTGGTTTAATTTGTAGGCTATTACGTCAGACCCAAAATCTACTTGTACGCACTTCACTATAGTGATTGCGAAACTCCATTATTTGGTCTCAGATGGAGGAAGTTGTAATTTGGTCTCAGATAATTATTAATTGCATATTGGTCCTCGAAAGTGCTTAAGTGTTGCGTTATAGTCATAAAAGTGACAAACATTGCTCCTTATTCCCTATTTTCTCAAGGACCATACTGTAATATTTGTCATTTTCCGGGACTATACTGCAATATTTGTGCCATATTTGTGCCATTTACAGAGGTTAATTTGTTGCATCATCGTTACTATATATCATTGATTAAAGTGCAATTACATCCCACTATCTAGAACCAAATTTGTTATTAGTTCAACTTTAGTGCATAGTATGACATGATCTTGGGTTACTAGAAATATACATATTTCGTGTAAATAGAAGTGAGGTTTAAGTCATGAGAGGGCACTACTATCGGAATATAACGAAAGGGGTTTCATATTTACATTCATCAAGAATGCCTAAGTGAGAATCTGCAATGAGATTGTGTCAAGTGTACACCAAAATTTAGTTCATGCACTTATTTTCAGTTGGGGTTGGCTGGGCTGCTCCTACATACCTACCTCGACGACTAGGTTAAAGCTACATTCATGCATCGCGTGTGTCTTGATGTATTGATAAATAATAATGATATCTATCCGGATAGTGTCATCGTGTTAAAATTAAGTGTTCAATAATGGTATCGTTGTCGTTTAGTTTTTGAAAGTGATCAAAAAATTGTAAATTAGTTCTCACATTAACTATTTTATTAATTGTAACACCAGATTGCTATGAAAGGTTAAATTCAGGTTCAAAAGTTATTTCTTAAGACCTAAATTCATTTTTGGTGTCTAATGAGACCTCATTAGGAAGCTAAAATGCAAACCTTCATTAATTTTTAACACAAAAAAAGAGTTTAATTGGTAAAAGAATTTTTTTTTTGCCCCAAATATAACCTCTCGCGTGTTGATGTTAAAAATTAACGGAATAATTAATGTATGTGGACTGATCTGCAGTTTTTTGGCCACTTTCGGGAACTAAACTACAACAATGTCACTATTGGGGATTAAACTGCAATTTAATGACTTTATTGGGGACTATTTCAGTAATTCACTCACATTAAATCCTTACATTTTATTTGACTTTTGGGCAAAAATATAGTTTTTCTTTTTTTAGGATCAAAATATATTTCGAAGCAATTTTTAGAGACTATGTTTCCGCATTGCAAATGTGGTCTCATCCAGGCATGACTCTCATTTGCTTTAATATCGGATGTACTTCCCTATATCGTTCTAATTTTATCGGATGTCCCCGAAGGAACTTTAATATCAGATGTACTTCGTCATTAATTGAATAATTGTCACTATACTTAACTTTCAATTATTTATTACAATTTTTTGAAAGGGCCATCCAGGTATATAATATTCAAACTATTTTTTGTTCAAACATTAAATAATGCCTTAATTAACTAATGTCAAAGACCTTTTCCCCATTATATTGAAGGTATTTTTAAATGTGTGCTACATTCGGTGTAATTATTTACGTTACATTTACTTAATATTATTGTAAGTGTGAAGTTTATTACTATCTTTTTGGATTAGTTTATATCATCACAGTAAAATATTTGCCATGATGATAGAGAGCAAATTGCTGAAATGGTCTCTGATAGTGAGATCAGATTACACTTTGATCTCCAATAGTTACACGGTTGTACGTTAGTCTCCTCGAAAGTGGCCAAAAAATTGCACTTTAGTCTCCACGTCAAGTTTTCAGTTAACATTTCAGGTTTAGACGTCAAAATTGGGGTAAAAATATAATCTTTAAGACTTAAAGTTAATTTTGTGCCTCAATTGGTGCCAAAAGAAAACTCCATAATGTCAATTAGGGTGAGGAAGAAAGGGAGTTTTCTCGGGAGAGAGTTGGAGAGTTTTATTTTGCCACCAATTGGAGAAAAAAGTCAACTTTAAGTCTTAAAAATTATATTTTTATTTCTATTTTAATGCCTAAACCTGAAATGTTAACGGAAAACTTGACGTGGGAACTAAATTGCAATTTTTTGCCACTTTCAGTGACTAATGTGCAACCGTGTAACTATTGGGGACCAAAGTGCAATCCGATCTCACTATCAGGGACCATTTCAGCAATTATCTCTGATGATGTATATGAATTTTGAAATGAGACTATTGGATGAATCTAGAAGACTTGAGAATATATGAGGAGATTATTTTCGTATTAGTTAGTTAATAACTTGACTGCCAAGTTATTGTCATTACCATAGATATATCATATTGTACAAATAAATGTGGAGCTGCTCTGCCCATATATGGAACACAAGACAATTCTATAATATTTATATTATTATGTTACCTTTCATGGTATCTGAGCTCTAGGTGCCGATCTTGGTATTTTCCGCTGCACCAGCGGGTGATTCACCCACCACATGTACCATCCGTCGGACATCATATTTATATATGTTTTTTCCCATTATTGATTTTCCTTGTTTTTTTAATGAAAATAAAATCATAACCTCATAAAAATCTTCGATTTATTTTTCTCGCCCAATGCATGAAAATCTCTTCATTAAAGTGATAAATCTCTTCTTCTAGATCTAGACAAAAGAAATTATCATAGTTCTACCTCTATGACTAATGCTTATTTATCTCTCACAAACTTCTTTTCTTTCTCTCAAACGAGGCTCTTATGATTTCTTTTCCCTCCGATTATGACTTTTTTATTTCTTATTATAATAATTCTTCTTCTTAATCTTTTCCTTTTCTCTTTTGACTAATTTTTTTTTCTTTTCTTTATTTACTCTCTTCTCATAAGGAGTTTTTCAAATCACATTTACGATGGGGTTTTTCGATGATGCTCTTCCACCGATGTTTTGCCGATGTCTTTTCGGTTTTCTGATGTTCCGAAGATGTCTTTCCGGCTTGTCGATATGCCGACGATGTATTTCCGTCGATGTCTTTTTATTGTTTTAGAAACATGGCACTTCTATCAATTTAGTGTGAGTTTGAGGGAGGGTGATCAATTTATGAGCGAGTACACGTAGTTGTTGAAGACGAAGATCTATAGAAAGAAAAAATTCGATCAAATTTGCAATTCTATTTCCATGTTGGACATTTTCTCATGTTCATGTTCCAACTTGAGGGAGGCTATTGGATGAATCTGGAAGACTTGAGAAGATATGAGAATTTTATTATTTCCGTATTACTTACTTAATAACTTGACTACCAAATTAATTGTCATTACCATAGATATATTATATTTCACCTATAAATATGGAGCTACTCTATCCTTATATAAAACATAAGACAGTTGGATAGTATTTATATTATTATATTATCTTTGAGAAACATGAGTAATTAAGTGTATATTTTGGAATATATTAAAGTGAAGCACTAACAAATATTGTACTATAATAATTATTTCGGACCGGTTACGGTTCCGTATAGATTTGTTCCGTATAGAATTCCGTACAGAAAAATAGTTACACAATAACCCATGAAGAAATAATAATTACATCTTCAATCCCCACTCCAACCACCAATATTTGTATATTAACCCTTTACGGAATGTGTACGGAATATTTCTATAAGTCACCCTAACTTTCTACTAATTATTTAGAAGAAATTGAAAGCGAACAGAAGTCATCCAATGTGGTTTAACGTAGAAATTAAATATATAACACACAACCGACCTTATACATGCGTTGTCTTTCGCTTGTTAAATCAGTAGTATTTGCTGACTTTTACTTACCGAAAAAATATGTTTATAATAATTACTAACCACTACTAGCTATGACTAAATGTGTGTGTATGTATGGAGTGCTTTCTCCACATTACCACGTAGTGTTTTAGTCTAGAATTAGCACTAATAATAATGTACACAACTTAGAGGTTTATATTTTACTACACGACACTTTATAATAAGTTACTTAATTTCATGAATGGCAAATATCTTGTTTAATTTGTATGTTCTTAAATTAATTTTGTGTAAATTCTCACTAAATTTAATATGTTGCTCTGTTTAAGGATTATGATCTGATTGGTATTACTTATACAATAGAGATGTATCTTTTTTTAGGAAGCTTATCTCAAAAGAATTTTAATGTAAAATGTGTTTGACCTAAAGCAATTTTGGGATGGGTGGTTTCCTACTGAACACGCTATGGTTGGAAAGCCTTGTGTTGGTTTGCGACATCATTTATCAAATCAAATAATGTTTCGACCACCCGGTGTTCCGAGGGGGTTACATTTCCCATCATCTAACGTTTTAATCACCCATGTTTCCATTAGTCGCATCGATTACACATGTTTCATAAAAGTGTCTTACTTGATAATTCTATCACAATAAACGTTATGTTTGACTTTTGTAGACAAATCAACAGGGGAAAAATTGTCTATACATATTTTTGAGATATATACTTATGAAATTTTAATTAATTGTTGGGTAAATTTTTACAAATAAACCCTATTATAAAAATTATAATAAAAAATTAATAGTAAAAAATTATAAATCAAAATTAATATTTATTATTAAAAATATATGTGGACAATTTTTGCCCCTAACAATTTGTCTCAAAAAGTCAAGACTAAAACATCTAAAAAACACCATGACCAAGTAAGACGCCTATTTTGTTACATGTGCGACCGCGTGGGACATACATATATGATCGAAAAGTGACATGACGTAAACTATGTGTGAACAAACATGCCTTTAACCGTTACACATATATATAATTGTTGAAATGGTCACATGTATATAATATACAAGTTTGACTTTGGTTCCAGTAAATGGTTGATCTGCCGATAAGATCCCTATATTTGACGCAATAACTAGTGTAGTTTAGTCCTTAGTTTAGATTTGGGGTTAAAATAGGTGAAAATCATGATTATAGCTTAATTATGGGACAAAATTGAATATTCAGACATTTTCTTAATTCAAAAACGCGATTACAACTTAGATTAAGGACCAAATAGAAACTTAAACACTTAATATCTAAACCCTATTAAATTTTCCTCAAAAATCCTCCCTTTTATATAACTCTTATTTTCTCTCAAAAATAATAAATCTTTCTCTATTTAAGCACTTTTCTCCTTCACGTAAGAGTGTTGACATAAAATCTCTTACAAAAATTAAAGACAAAATAAAGTGCACAAAAGAAGTGGTTAAATAGAGAAGAAAATCTATGATTTTGAAAAAAAAATATGGATTCTATAGTATATTAAGTGTTCAAATTATGATTTATCCTCAAATTAAGTTGTAATTACATCTTTACGTAAAATGTAAGAGTTAATTGCCGGAATAGTCCCAGTAAGTGTAACTCTGGTGCAGTTTGGTCCCTGATAGTGGCAACGTAACTATTTAGTCCCAAATATTACCATGCGGGTTACAATTTCGTCCCTAAACTAACTGTTCCGTTGTTGACTAACAGTCAATGATATAATAGATAGATTTTGGGGGCTGAAACATAAATTATGAAGACTTTAGGACATGCTTTGAGGCATTCCCGCCAAAATCAACTCCAAAACAGTAGAAACTCTATTTCCCTCCAAAATTTAGTCTTTGCAAATTTGATTGGCATTATAATTGAATGCATACTTTCGTAGACATTAATCAACTATCTTTTGTCTACATTAATGAAATAAAGATGGTTCCGCAATATTGTTCATTAATAGCAAAATAGTGGGAATTATTCAACCTTCGTCTCAGTTACAAATTCCAAGAGACAAGAATTTTGTATTTGCTTTTTTTTTTTTACTGATTTCGGCTAAGTGTTGAAGTTTTTGTGTGAAAAGAGACAAATGATTCTCAATAACGTTAATATCTAGGCTTACTTCTATATTTCATGCTTTTATTTAATTAAACATAGTTTAGGGGTCACTAATTAATGTTAGGCAATGTTAAGGGTTAATAATTCATGTAAAGTAACGATCAGAGGTCAATATTCAATATTAATCATGGTTTGACCGTTAGTTAACAACGGAACAGTTAGGTTAGGGACGAAATTGTAACCCGCATGGTAATATCTGGGACTAAATAGTTACGTTGCCACTATCAGGAACCAAACTGCACCAGAGTTACACCTACTGGGACTATTCCGGCAATTAATTCTAAAATGTAACGAATGATTTAGTTCATGGGATAAAGTTCATGCACTGATTTTGAACCAAAATTGAACTATAATTATTTTTCATCTATTATTAACACATCTATTTATAGACCAAATAAAATTCATTATAATCTTATTTTCTGTTTACTTTTAACGTCAAAATTAGATTAGAGGACTAAATTGTCTCAATTTTATCAATTAGGCACTTCAACCAATTTGATAGACAATTATTTATTGACACTAAAATATAATTTGCACATATAATCTGAGATCATTTCAATAATTTTTCTTTGTATATATACAATCACGAATGCAACCTTTTGTGAGAAATTCGATATCCAACTATGATCAACAAATACATAATACAATTTTTAGAAAGTTCGTACAACGAACTTGGTCACATACTTTACTTACTTTTTAGGATAGTAGGAATAATTTGTTATAGATTTTTTTTGTAATTGAATGATGATAGTATAAATATAATGACATTATTATAAATAACGATTATATAAAAGTTACTAGACAATTATATAAATTATATCTATTGAAGCATTAAAAATTATTAATATAGTTTTAGATAATATATGTGATCCTTCATCAAGTAAACGTTTATTATAAACATAATCTTTAATCATTTCAACGTAACATTTTTAATTATTTTACTTTTTAGATGCAAATAAATTAATGATATGTTCTCATAATAGCATGGATGCACGCATTCGTATTATTTATGGTATTATTATTTCTTCCACTACACCGATGTATTATTTATTTATTTATTCCCTTGATATGTTCTTAGAATAGCATGTAGCGTACCACTTCACACATGATATTATTTATTCCCTTGATAATGGATGCATGCATATGCTTAGCCCTCAACTAATGATACATATATAATACTATTGCACATTATAATAATATAATTAAATATTTTGAAAATAAATGAGTGTCATAGTATGATTTCCGAATATGATAATATAATGTTACAAATTTATTGCTATTTTGAAAGGTTTGAAATCTTCAAACTAAGAGCTTTAACAGTTTAGGTATGATGTTAGAGGTTATTAGGGGATGTGACTCGGCTGATCAGGGAATTGAAGTTTGATTGTCAACCACCTCGAAACGCAAGGTTTATTCTCAATGGGAATAGAACTTGAGTTGCATAAATTAAAGATGCGAGGCTATTTGACACTTTATACTACTCTAGTTCTTATTAGTTGAGATATGTCCCAAAAAATTTATCCTATTTTATAAACATTTGAAACAGGGATTTTGCGTAATATTTAAGAATTTTAGCGTTTTAGGGACCATAGCAATATATAATACTCTCTCCGTTCCTAGAAGATTGTCACATTTGAACTTTTGGTGGTCAAATATTATAAAATTTGATCATAAATTCTTATCAAATGATAAGAAATAATATATATAGTCTTGTGGGATCTTGTTAGATTCGTCTCAATATATATTTTTGAAATATTAAATTTTTATAATTTTTTCGTATGTAGCATAAGAGATATTTACGTTTCAATTTTTATGTTGTTGATCATGAAAAGTCAAAATATGACAATCATTTAGGAACGGAGAAAGTATCTGATAATACCGAAGTAGTACTTTATCACTACATGTAGGAATTAGGATCAAATAAACTACACCAACGACATATGTCTCACTATATATATTAATTAATTAAACTTTTTTTAAGATACCAACACCCTTTAGAAAACATATTTTGTGCGTCGGTTATATAATTGAAATTCGCATATGTACCATATTACTTTTGAAACGTATTGCATTAATCAATACGAACGCATATAATGTGTATGTTATTTGCATCAAATTAAACATAATACATGAGAAGAGATGTTGATGGTTCGTGATATTCAATTTAATCTTTTATATAAAAGGTTATAAATTTATCTCACTACTACAAAATGTCACTTAGACGACACCCACTTAGACAACCCTTGAGAAAAGGGGTCGTCTAAGTGGCACTTGGACGACACTCCCGCGTGGTGTCGTCCAAGTGAGAACTTAGACGACCCCATGTGGTGTCGTCTAAGTTACTTTGAAATTAAAAAAAAAAAAAAAATTGTAGCACTTGGACGACCCCTCGCGGGAGGGTCGTCCAAGTTGATTAAATAATAAAAAAAAAAAAAAAACAAATTGTACCACTTGGACGACACCTCGCGGGAGGGTCGTCCAAGTGATTAAATAATTAAAAAAAAGGAAATTGGCATCACCACCTAAACTCATACGACTCTGTATGTTTATCACAGAGTACAACCAATTGCAACCAGACATTAAAACCCCAACCCCCAAACCCCAACGGCGACCACCCACAACCACCCCCAAATCCGCTGCGACGCCACGCACTCCAGGGCTCAGGCTATCTCCCTCAATTCCACAGCTCCAACCTTGACCCAAGTATGTTTTTTTTTTTATGTAAATAATAATATTTTAATTTGTTATTTGAATTTGAATTATTTGTCAATTAAAATCAGAAAATAGCATCTATTACATTAAGTATATTAGATTAGTTTGTATTTATTAGTTCTTGTAATTAACGATATAGAATTTTATGTTTAATGTTGTTTTGTAATTTCTGAAATTCTATGTATAGTTTTACAAAAATAAGTGCAATGTGATTTTTTTTAATGTTTCTTTTGTAACTTTTAAGGAAACTGAATTTGTATATTGCAAGAAAGCGAATTATGATGGCTTCATTCTGTAGTTCAATGGTTTAGTAGTCATCAGCTGCTACACTAATTCAATTTTAATGATCTTGTTATTCTATTTTATTTATTCTGCGAGCTCATGATATCCAGATGCGAGATAAGTTAGGTCGAGTATATATAATCAAGGGGTTTCGACTTAGGACATTATGATATGAAATGTAGTTGATCTGGCGAGAATTTGTCGTTGTTTTCGTATAACCCCAAACGAAAGAGACTGAAGGTATGTTTTAAATGGTAATTGTATAGTAAATGGAATTCTAAATTGAGGATTGTATGTTGTTCCCAGTGTATTCTTGCACTGGGTTCTTGGCTCTTCACTTCAACGTTAAACTGTGAGTATTTGCGTGTATAGGCATGAGACCGGTTTGCAGTGTACAAATAATGTAGTTGATCGGACTAATATTGATATTTGTCTTCCTGTTAGTGTCTCCACTCAGTTAGTCGAGACAAGAGTGAAGAGAATAAAGGCGCAGGTGCAAATGCAAGGTCAGAGATCAAAAATAGGTTGATTATTCGCTGAAATAATGTCGAATCGCCCAAAACTGGATACAGGGAGTATGAACTATGTGTTGATATGTAAATACTGAAGATAGAGGTGGTTGTGATTTCATTTTCAGAGGACATGAAACTTTTGCTAATTGTTGTTTTTATTCATGTGCAGGATTGTTATGTCTCCTATGATGAGGAACAGATCTTTTGATGCAATGCCCCAAAAACATGTGATTTTGTATTACTCTCAGAGGGCATCCAATGGGGGCCTTATCCTAACTGAAGCAAAATTAATTTATGAAGTTCACTTATTTTTATTGCTAAGATAAACGTCCCAGTTAAACTGGAATGGAGTTATGGAGGTACTATGATATCTCTTCCATCTCGAATCTGGTATTGGCTACTTAATGGACACTTGATGGATGGTTTCAGAATGTTTATGGAGGAATGCATGGTGGGGCAGTTTCATCTGTGGCAGAATTGGTATCAATCGCTTGTGCTAGAACTGTCGTTGGGAAAGACAAAGATCTATTTCTTGGCGAATTGAGCACGTCTTATCTCTCTGCAGCTCCAGGAAATGTAAGTAGTTAGTATTGGGACATTAACTATTGCAGTATTACTTTTCAAACAATCTATTTGTGCCGAGCAATGAGGCTAGCTGATAGGATTTATTTTCAAATTCAGTGCATCTTTATTTGAATCTGTTGGCTTTCATCACTATAATTGCACTGGATTACTTAAGGTTACTAGTATGCAGGGTATTTCTGGGGACGGGATAAATTTTTTTATATGTAATAAATTCACATTTGTATTCCTCACAGGCTGGTTATATTCACGAATATGCTTACAATTTTTTTTGAGATTTGACTTATTTGGAATCTGATTTGTGAGTATTATTTTCTACAGACCTCATTCTTCTTCTTTTGATGGCCAATGTTTTGAAAAGAATCTTTTGATTGCTGCTCACATGACATCTCCTTTTGATTCCTTTTTTAATCTATAACAGGCAGAACTCATAGTTGATGCTTCTGTTGTAAGGACTGGCAGAAACTTAACAGTGGTATCAGTTGAGTTCCGACTATGCAAAACAAAGAAGTTGATTTATACATCTCGTGCAACAATCTTTAACATGCCTGTTGCAAGTTTGTAAAGGTGTCATTTTTATGACCGGTAAGTGGCTCTCTCTGTTAACACGCCTCGCCATTTTGTTCAAATTTGTTAGACTTGATTAATAGAGAATCAACTCTAAGAAGGATCATGCATTTCTGAGATCTGTCATACTTCTTCAGTTGCTCATACATTGTAATGTGACTTGATTTGCTCTAATCATACAACAAATATCACATGTTTCCTGATCAATATAAGAATAACTGTTTAAATAAGAGTAGATGTGTTCACATCTAAGGTTCTCCAGGATCTATTTCTTTCAGATAGGTGTTAGATATTAATTACTATTTTCTGGTTGACATTTTAATTCATTCAGAAGCTTTTGTGCAATTCGGCTTTCTGATAATTAGATGACATTTTAACTCCTTATAGGTGGCGTGAGTTAAAATGTTATTTTTCATAAGTTGAAACTATTGTTATTTTTCATAACTATTGATATTGATTTTATTGTCTATCAGGTGAAAAATCATGAAGAATCGATGTGGATGAAAAGAAGATGTTAAATTTTTCCTAGTATTTTATGTAATTTTGTAGTGTTTAAATTATTTTGATGTAAAGTTACTTATTTTATTATAAGTTAAGGATACTTTAGTTTCTATTTGTAGTTTTTGTAATTGTTAGATAGGAATAATAAATATTGTAACCAACACAAATATAATTTGTTTCATTAAATATGATTTTTGAATTATTATTATATTTTTATATATGGTTCTTAAGCATTATATTAATTAATAAAATATTTTTAAGTAAATACATAAATATGGAGAAATTAAAAAAAAACTAAAAAATATAACTGTAATTCAGGTTAAATATCATACTATTCAAAAAGAAAAAAAAAATTCACTTGGACAACCCTTGTCAAGGGTCGTCCAAGTGAGCACTTGGCCAACCCTTGTCAAGGGTCGTCTAAGTGCTCACTTGGCCGACCCCCCCGTGTGAGGTCGTCCAAGTGGCTCACTTGGCCGACCCCCCGCGTGAGGTCGTCCAAGTGAGTTCCACTTGGCCGACCCCTCTAATCCCAACCCTTAAATGTGTCGTCTAAGTGACTTTTCTGGGGTTGGCCAAGTGATATTTTGTAGTAGTGTCTTATATTATACTCTAATTCTCTAGTTAAGAATTTATATATTTATTGTTTGTATAATAATATCATTGAGCTAGCAATTGCTGAAATAATCCACGAAAGTGGGTTCAGGTTGTCTTTTGGTCAATGTCGTGGGCTAAGTTGCAACTTTTGTACTTTCGAGGATCAAAAGGCAACCTGAACCCACTTTCGAGGACCATTTCAGCAATTTACTCTAATATCATTATAATTATAATTCATCGTTAATTACAAAAATAATAATAATAAGCGAGATGCGTTGGATGATGATGACTGATGAGATGCATGGGACATAGGCTTTAGATATTAAAACAAAAAGAAATCATATAATCTTTAATCTCTTGGATATATATGATCAAATCCCAGTTCTTAATCAACTTTTTCTTATCTCCTACTTTTTTCATGCACAATATATACATTAACAGCTAACTGGAATAGTAGTTGTATATCATCAGTCATTACTTTTTCATCATCAATGAATATCTTCTACCTTTTAGATTAGTTATTTCGTGTAAAACGAGAATGGTCTCAACTTTAATTTGCCGACGAAGCAAATCGGCTTTGTCCAATATAATGTTTGTAATTCTACAATTGAAAATGAAAATGATATGCACAATGAGCGAGGCCTGTAACTTCGGTTGCCTCTTCTGGTGACGTGATGAATTCGACTACTTTAAGCAGCAAAATTTGAATTGAAGTAGGTAAAATACAAGTTTTAATCTCCTAATCGGCTTAGACATATTCTATGAGATGTACTTTTTCGTATACTTTATTTAACATATGCGGAGACAACCTATTTTATGATTGCCTCTTGACACCAGGAAACTTTTTTAATTTTTAATTTTTTTTTCTTAAATAACATATGTTACTTCTACAATCACGACTAAACGGATAGTATTTAGCAACCACAATTTATTAGCCAGACAATTAGAAAAATTATGTCCTGATTGTGTCTATATACATGAACGACGACATTAAAACGACTATATCATCTTTTTGCTTGAAAATGATATGCACAATAACAGTTTTGGATAAACTAAAACTGATCTTTAAAGATGTGTTATGAAAGAATTATCTAAACATTATATTTTATTTTGACTGAAAATTTAAGTTAATAATATATGTTTTCCATGCAAACACGTCAGTTTTTAAGGAGCCAATTAATTTAGAAAGTTGCTTTTTTGTTTATTTTTATCATGTGTTGCATACATTATTACTAGCTAGCTTTCTCTCTATATTAATTACAGAGTACAAAAAGAAAGTTGACTGGGTTTCTTGTAACTTTATTAGAGTTGGCAATTTGGAACTTCAATATTTAAGAATATAATTATTTTAAGATCCTCTCGGGTCAATATATAAGATATTTGGCTGCTTTATTTATTGCCAATTGATTTTAGAGTGGAACCCTATAGACTCTTAACATGGTATATCAAAACCAAGCCCGAGTTATTGAGGCACGTGTAACCCCGCCAATATTGTTGCAGCAATTAATATCGGCGAGGAAAATTTCGCCGACTATTGGGTTACACGTGAGGGGAGTGTTAAGATGCACATATCACATCGGAAGCCGATGTCCTCCCGGGTCAATATATAAGATCTTGGGCTATTCCCTCTATTGCCAATTGATTTTAGAGTGGAACCTCATAGACTCTTAACAGTTACTATAACGATATTCGAGCAACATCATATATAATTTTAGGTGATAATCCACATAAATGTCCATTATCATGTTGTTCGAATTGTTATATGTGTGTTATTTTAAGCTAAAATTGTTAAATTTTAAGAAAGTTAGTGATTACTTTATTGGTTAGCCTAACCAATCAGTCGACAATGCTAGATTCTATGAGATGGTGAAATCAATATGAGTACTAAACAATCAGGATAATCCCATTGATAAACACATTCACAATGAGGATAAATCCCATAAATTTTCATTACCACTATCATGGCACAATCACCATTCAGAATGATATCAAAAACAACAAGAAACATGTGTTTAACGATTACTTATTTTATCTAATGGAATCTGAGAGGTTAAAAACCTGTTTTCTTATTACATAAATCATTAAGAATGATAGGATAATAAAAGGTTCAAACACATGAACATAAATTACATATTACTCAAACAAGATGTTTAAATTAAATGATATTGTTATTTATTCAAAACTTACAATTGTACTCATGACTAACAATATTGAGCTCTTAATACTTTAAACATCTTTCATCTTTGTTTTTAAATATGTATATCTTATGTTTATAATATGATAATAGATTAATGTCCTCATATTATGACATAACGTGACCATTATATATGTTGCTCTGATCTATGGTCTGCCTATAAAAGTTATCAATGTTATAGTGCGTGGATTTAAGCATATTGCAAAATAATTAGTCAAAACAGTAAAGGTAACGAAATAAACGAGTGATTTGCATATCATGCGCGCTTTACGTTCTTAGTACAAAAATAATAAATAGATCCTCCTAGAGATCAAGTGGGAGAATATAAGAATAGATTTATATTATAATAATTATGTTATAATAATTCAAGTTATTTGAACTCAAATCTCATCATCATTAGTAGGATAATCATTTTCATATTAATGTTGTAAATTCATTATAAAAATTACAAACGTTATACACTAATTAACCTTGCTGGAGGGTTAATATTACAATGAAATTAGAGATGATGGTGATCCTTTATTTACCTATAAATTGATCATTTTGTCCATCAAAAAAATTTATCACAAACTATTACATTAACACAGCAAGTAAGTTTATAGGTAAAGAGATAAATCATCTTCATATCTTGAGAGAAACTCTTGACATCACTAACACTTCTATATCAACTCATAATATCTGCGTCTAAATGGATGGATGTATGTTGATTATGTAATTGAAGATTTTAAAATAATAATATTATATTATGTTTCATTTAATATAATATATTTCGAAAGGGAAGCAAGAGGAGGATGAATATAATAGGTAGAGTGCTCATTACATGAGTAATTATCTTCTCATGACTATGATAAAGCTCCCACCATCTAAAAAATGAGCATCATGAGTCATGACTTGTGTTAAAGCTCCCACCATCTAAAAAACGAGCATCATAAATTGTGAAGTTAGGTATGCACGTGCACAATCCAACTTTCATAAATTGTGAAGTATACTTTGTGAGATTATACTGTTACATTTTGTGTTACTTTTAGAAACTAAAAACTAATATGCAACGATATATTTATACGATTCTAACTAAAACCAAATAGAAAATTTATCGAAGTTCGAATAAACATTTTTCCATTTCAAACCAATATATTAGGAGGAATAATTTTATGAGAAAACTCGAGAGATAATTGTCAAAATGATATATTCTATTAAGTGGTTACTATTGCACTTTAATCACCATAAATAGAATATATCGATGAATAAATGGTCTTTGTAATTATGTTTTTGGTAAGGAAATGATTCTTAATTTAACGATTCCTTCAATTGTTGAAGGAGAAAATAAATTTAAGTCAACATTATTAGAGTTAAAATTACTAACTTAAAAAAATATTTTGGGCAAAAATATGCATACAGTTTCCTTATTTGAGATAAGTTTAATAGGAAGAGAGAAAGGTATGAAAGATGATATAAAGTTGAATGCAAATTGAATTAAATTGCATATTAAACATGCATGAAATGGTCTTGAACATTGTGAGTTGTGACATAGTTGTAACATATGTGTTAATTTTGATGGATGTCATGGTAAATGTATAGAATGCAAATTGAATTAAATTGCATATTAAATTCATTAATAATCAAGCTCTCACTATTTTGTATATAAAAAAAAAGCTTCTTAATTATTCCAACCATTTATTAGTCAATCGATCGATCGTCATATTTTTTATGTCGATGGTTCAATAGTGGCATCTGACTTAATTTCCATGATAGAGGTTGTGGGTTCAAGTGATAAAATTATCTCATATTTCATTCTAACTCTCTATTAAGTAATGAATTCTGTATTCGTTATTTGTAATAGGCTTTTTTTTTTTCATATAGGCACCTGAACTAAGGAGATCATTTTAAATAAGCACATGTACTCTCCAGGGGCGGATCCAGGGGGTGGTCCAAGTATGCACTGAACCACCCCAAATTCAAAAAACTCTTCTAGCTTAGATGGTAAGATGTTAGCATTTCATAGCAACTATGAGAGTTCGAATCCTCCCCCAGTTGTTTTTTTTCCTCATTTTCGTACTCTCACTAAAGTACCAAGCCTTTTTGCCTTATTTACTTGCCTCCACACGCTTTCCTCACCATCAGAGTCCCATGTACATCATTACATTTTCTAGTTTTTTTCCCTTTTTCAATTTATTGTTTAATAATGTATATTCTTCAGACGGTTTTTTGTTTTTATGTGATGTTTGTTAAATAAAACGGATTAATGATTAGTTGATTACTATCAATGCAGGAATAAGAAGTTAGTTGATGATTACTTTCGTTTATATTCATAGTTGTTAAGGGACCACCCTAAAATTTGTTCCTGGATCCGCCCCTGGTACTCTCCAACCTTCCAAATAGACATCTGAACTCGATTTTTGGCACCTCAACTTTCGTTTTTGAGCATTTTCACACTTTTGCATCGCTTATTTGAAAGATTGAAGAGTAGAGGTGCCAAAAATCAAGTTCAGGTGCTTATTTGAAAGATTGAAAAGTACAGGTGCTTATTTGAATTGATTTCGCTAGTTCAGATGCTTATATGAAAAAAACCTTTGTAATACTATTATACCTATACTTTCATCGCTAATTTACCAAAAAAATAAATATATTTCTTGTCATCATAATTACTACTTCTATATTCAAAGACCTACGCTATATTAAGGAGTACGTAGTATTTGTTATAGTACATATTTTAAGAATAATTTTGCCAATATATTTATATTCTACATATATTTATATTCTTCAAAAGAGATAATTGCCAACTATATTACGGAGTAGTATTTGTTTTACACACTTTAAGAATAACAATTTTGGTTTTTTTATTTTATTTCACTCCAACAAGTAAGAATCACATTCTAATAATATAATAAAATATTGACAATGCCCATTCCATATTTAGTATTGGACATGTTAATTTGGCATTGAATCTCAACTTGTGAATGTGGGACACAATATGTCAACAACCATAGACATGTAACATTACGAAAATACTCTTTAAAGTGAAATTAGTAGGAGACAAACCTTAAAGTTTGATCACCTGTAGAAAAAAGAAACACGACCTTTGAAAAAGCTTAGCATAAAAGCATGGACACTTGGCTCGTTTTAGGCAATGCAAAAATGTGGCAGGATTAAACAATTATTGTTTTGTTTTGTGCATTATATTGATGACACATATATATATACCTTGTCTAACTAGTAGTGCGATTTTTTTTTTTTCTAATAATTGATTCGTTTACTAGTGATAATTTGATGTAGCGAGATTTACCGATCTGAATAATAATAAAATATATGTAGAGAGATTCGGATACAAATAATAAGGCCGTTGATTTCAACGAATATCGATAATATTATCTTTTTAAAATGTTCATTTATTCACGCGTGAATATCGGAGGCTAAGGCTTCAAAAATAATATAATTGTATGAAATAATTGATAAATATTTTTGGGAAGAGAGAAAACATATGTTTTCAAAATTTTATTTAATAATCAATTGTCTTCCATGCATTGACTAGAGCACTATCTATAATATAATTATCAAAACCCTAATATACGTGGATTATTCATACAACCCTAATACGAGTAGGCTTATCTATATTTATTATATAATAATGTAAATAATAAATCTTTTAATAAAACGTATAATCATTAAATAGATAGACGCCCAATCTTCATCATAATTTGAAGGATGTCGAATAGTCTGATGGAATTTGATCTAAACAATTTTTTTTCTTTTCGTAAATTAGCAATGAGGTGAGTATCGAATCCATGACCTTTTGGTCACTGACAAGAGTCTTTTTCACTAGGCTATTCGATTAACTCGATCCAAACAATTTTTTAATACAAAGATTTTGAGTTTAAATTTTATTGGAGACAATTTATCATATGTTTTACTCTATCTTTTGGTTACTTAGAAATTTTATATTCGTTATTTGTAATACTATTGAGTTCATATTCTTATCGCTAATTTAGACTTTTTGGTCGTATTCCCTGAACCATGTCTATCTTTTCTATGTGCCTCTTACATTATTTATCTTGGCTAATGTACCCCCAAAACCCATTTTTCACCCCAAAAAGGCTTCTTTCTTTTTTTCATTTAAACTGTTAAAATGTGAAATGTTTATTTTGTCCTTTCAATTTCGGGCGCGCCTATTAATTGTATAACACTTGTATCAAATCATTTCTTTAAAAATGGAATGCCAACAAATTTATTATTATAACGGTAAAAGCAAATTAACTATCGGATACGAATCTTACACATAAATACCGATTACTGAGATCATTTTCACACACTAATTATTTACGGAAATCAAACTGCAACTTCTATATATTTACTGGACTATTCCATTAATTTTCTCATTAAAAGTAGACATATGAATGTCACATCTATGGAATTAGGGACTTTACAATTCCAATTTCGAACTTAGTAGATGGAGTTAAATTATTGGTGTATGAATACCGACGGTAGATCCCGTTACAAAAGTTAAATCATTAGTATATATTTACTTACTAATTAATTTATCAAATAATCTTTACCTTTTTTTTTATAAATTAACAATGAGGTGAGTGTCGAATCTAGGACCTTCTGGTCACTAACGAGAACCTTTTTCGCTAGACTATTCGATTAACTCCAATAATTTTTGCCTTCTTGGAGGATCAAAAGAGCATCAAAGTGAAACGACGTAGACAATGATCTCACAATAAAGCCCTTTGGTTGATTTTGACCCCACTCTTGAATATCAAAGAACCTTTATATGAAATACAACATGATCTCATCCATTTTCTCTCAAATGGAATGAGCAATTGACACATAGAAAGCTATGAAGAACAAAGCCTTCCTTTTCCAAATTCAACTCTGGAAAGAGATACCATACCTATCTGTTAGGAAATAAATAAAATTGAAACTAAATTAAAATCGCTTGCGCCCATAACTATAGCAATAATTGTGTAAATTCATCATTACATTTTTTCTTCTCTGTAGATTATTTACTTTTCTAAAATTAATTAATTAAATTATCTTCAAGATATGCTTAACATAATTTTAATGAACGAATCTTTGTACCTTTTTCACTTTTCTAAAATTAATTTAAAAATTTAACCAATGTTTAATTCTACCTCCCATACAAGAGGTGCATTGCATATTTGTAACCAGATATAGTAGGATGTTGTACTTTAGTCCCAAATAGTTATAATATTGCAGATCAGTCCTTGAAAATGGTATAAGTGTTGCAATACAGTCTATGAAAGTAACAAATGTTGCATTGTGGTCCAAAAAATAAAGACTAATGAGCAACGATTGTCACTATTAGGGACTATATTATAATATTTGAACCATTTTCGAGGACCAATATGCAACAATATAACTATTTAAGACCAAATTGACAATTCTCTCTAATACTAGCTATGTCAAAGGACCTCTGATTTGTCAATATGTGAAATACAAAAACTATAGGGATCGGAGTTACATCCAGAAAGCAAAATTCAAGCAATATGTGGATTGTAGGTTCATGCAATACGTGAATTGAAGTCACATCCAAAAAACGAAAATTCTTTAAACAGCAATCAGACAAAGTGTCTATTTGAAAATTAAGCTCCCATTTATTTTATTTAAAATGTAACTTCAATTTCTTACCATACGAGTTTTAATTCCTCTAACAAGAAAAAGTCTAGATCAATCAACACCAAGGCCATCTTTGGCGATAGTGATTAATGAAATCACTAATTAAGGTTAATATGGTCAAACGTAAATATCTCAATTATATGATAACAAACAAATTGACTTTAGTTAACCTTTTCAAAATAGTAAGAATTACGGTAAGAAGGCTGGTAGGAAAGGTAGGATGCATGTGATTATTCATCTTTGTCTATACCACTGAATATTCTAGCCTAGATAAACAGATATTCTGATTCATCCCTTCATTTATGCCTTACTTCTATATGCTCAGATAGTATTACTTTAGGTAATATTATCGACATGTTACTAAATAATGAGTTTGGACTTATGGTATTAAAGTTTTTCTTTATTATTTGATAATAAATCAAGTACATTCGTCGAATCATTCAAATAGCTAGATTTTATGATTCAATGGTCAAAGATGAAAATGGCAAATCTAACTTAATTTTTATTTTTGAAATAAATAAATAAAAGCCAAATAAACTATCAATAAATCCGGCAATAAATTATTCATAAAGCCGGCGGTTACCAATCCTACTATTTTATTGCCAATTCATCCCAAAAATCAATATCCATAAAGCCGGCTGTTACCACTCCTACTATTTCGTTGCCAATTCATCCCAAAAATCATGGGATCAATCATATCTTACTATTTCGCCAGATTTATCATTATTCATCATCAGATGATTTATTTTTATTTCGTCAGATTTATCATTCACATTCATTATTTTTTGTGCTTCCAATATCCAGTTAGAAAACCTAGATTTAGTTGTTCTTTTTCTTCTTTACATCTCTTATTAACCGCAAGTAATTATTGTTATTGAGTATGAGGTTTGAAGATAACATGAGTTTTACACAATTACTTTCTCGTTAGTTGTTTTCTTATATATTTTCCTTGGTTATTTTTATACTTTTTTAATTAATGTGATTTTGATTATTTGTGGTCATGGGTATGCAATGCAAAATTGTGATTCATTTGAAGAACATCTCACGAATATGTATTATATATTCTAGCCTTGTCACTACCGAAGATCCTTCTAATGTTTCGATTAGTGAAGGTTTGTTTATTATTATTCTGTTTCGGTAGAGTTTGAATTTTGGAATGATATTGACGGTTGCATCTTGTTTAGTTTCTGATGTAGTTTGAATCTGGTTTTTTGGTTGTAGTCGTGTGGATTAAGAGGCAATTGATTTAGATGTTAATTGAACATGATTGAGTTATAATTGAATGTTTCAGTTGGGAGGTTATCCAATTATTTTTTACTCGTCTACTAATACCAAACAATTTTCATCTCACATTCTGGTTACATTTTCTATATAAACCACCTGTATCATTTGCTTAAGCCACCATTCAACAAAAATGAACTACTTTCGGGAAGTTCAGTCAACGACCATCTTCACCCTGATACTCCTCCGCTCAATGGCCAGTGAAATCACCCCACTACCACTGAATTCCCACATCTCCACCCTCCTACATTAACCCTTCATGCCATTATCCACCGATCTCACCGTCATCGTCGATAATAGAATATATATCATTCATTGTATTTCTTAATATGTAACACTGGCGAAAAATAAGTTTTTAAATTTGCCAGCTGAATGTATTTTTTTGCCAAATATGGTTTCGTCATGCAAATGTATTCTGTTGAAAGTAATAATTTGGCATATAATTACTACACAACTTCAAATGTCAGCGATAGTATGTGCATTCTGATTTTATTGATGATAATGATGATGAAGGTTATGTTTACGAATTTTCCGCTACGACGATAAAGCATCGTAAAAGTCCAAACAAGAACAAGATTAGGTTGATGTCTACATCAGCGAAAATACATTTAATTATGAAGCAACACTGTAAGTGTGCGATTGAACAGCAGAAATAATTTGCCAATTAGAATCTTTCAAAATGTTAATGTTTTTCTACCGTGTAATGGATGGTTCAGTTTGTTTCAATATTGAATAGTTGATTGACAATGTTTTATTAAGTTGAGTTGAGAAAAGTATTTTATAAATTTGTACTTTTAATATTCATTGTACTATTGGAAAATTTAAATTAACCATAATATTCTATTAAATGACAAATATAAAGGCTCGGGTTATTTTAACCATCATATTACAATATAATGACAAATTTAAATTAACCGTAATATTCGGTTAAATGATAAATACAAAGGCTCGGGTTATCTTAACCATCATATTAGAATGTATGTAATGACAAATTTGAATTAACCATAACATTCGATTAAATGGCAAAATACAAATAGTCGAGTTATTTTAACCATCATATTATAATGTAATGGCAAATTTAAATTAACCATAACATTCGATTAAATGGCAAATACTGGTGTAATTGAAATATGAAGGCTAGGTTATTTTTTTCATCATATTAAAGTGTAATGGCTAATTTCAATTAACCATTCCAATGGTGTAATTGGCAAATTGTTGTGCAGGAACAGAAGTTATCGAATGAAGATGTCAAAGTTATATTTGTTGACCTCGTATATCACGATATTTTCATGGTCAATTTTAATTCAACATAGGACTTTATTTGGTGTGGTTTAAGACTGAGAGATGAAATTTTTTTTGCTGATTTTGTTGATGCAATTTGGTCAATGAGTTTGATAACGATAGTAAAGATATTTTTAGTGAAAGACTTAATTGTAGCCTACATTTTAGTTGATAGCAGATAAGTTTAACAATATAAAAAAAGTGTAAAATAATTAAATTAGTATATAATGATGAGAAATTGACTAAAATACCATTTAGTATTAGTTATACTAAAAAAATATTTAAAACCCTAAGTCACTGCTAAGTTTAAATTGTTGTTTAATATTATAATGATATAATATTACATACAAATCTAAGAATATAACAGTTTGATATAAACGCTTCGGATTATTATCTCAATAATGAAAATAACATTTTGGATTTTGATTTGGTGGGTAATAAACTAATAATAATAAAAAACTTTAAACCCTCAAAATTAAAGACTCTGACCGCTCCCTTCTTTGAATATGATGTACGTTAGAAGTTATTGCGGGATGTGTCTCGTCTAATGAGGGGACCAGAGCTTGCCCACTAACCATTTCGAAATACAAGGTTCGCTCCCAGTAGAAGTCGAATAACCTAAGTTGCATAAGAAAAAGAGAGCTGCTTAGCATTTTGCACTCTAATTCTTTACCAGTTGAGTTATGTCCCGAATATTTGGTTAACAATAAGGATACACGTTTGATGGAAATTTCTTCGGAAGGCATTTCTATATCTGGTTTTTTTGGAAACGGTTAAGAACTTATTTAAACATTAAAAAGATATTATATAGATTTGATCGTCAATTTGATTGATATATATGATAAAAACACTTAAACTAATTAGAGTAAATCTTATTCAAATGACTGGTTAATAGATTGAAAGTTTAGAGAGAAAGGAAATTTGATAAATGAGATTGAAAGTTTTGTTCTCATCAATTTAAACGGGTATTTTAATAAATTAATATGGAGTACTGTATTTAAATGTACCGTATTTAGCATTACCCCATATAAAATTTTACTTAAACAAACAAATAACAACATACTGAAGAAAAGTCAAAAGTGGTAGACCAAAATTTTTGATAAAATTTTATTAAAAGATTGATCATAAAATAAATTGAAATATATTTTTACTCAATAGTAATAAATAAAATTTATCGCTAATTTACAAAAATAGTAACAAATAAAATAATATTCATACATCTAGTTAACACTGAAGTGAGAAATGAAAAACCACACCATTGAAAAGTTCCATCCTAGCCCAACAAAAAAATTTCGATGTTTGATTACATTATTTAACGGAGATAATTGTCGAAATGGATTGCATTTTGGATGTAAATATATAATTTATGATCTATTTGCACACATAATATGTATATATTTACATGGATCATATCACACCCATTATGTTGTTACTTGGGATGACTAAAGTGTAACAATTAGAGATGTAGATTCAATGAGGTAGATTAAGAGTATTCTTATATATTATTTTTTATATTATTATTTTATTATTACTATTATTGGATTATTAGTATTAAAAGAAATAGAGGATAACTATTAATAAACACCATTCATATATGAATTTATTTATAATGATATTATAAATAGTAGTCCAGTCCACATATTTGATATAATTTATTGCTATTGAATAAAACTTTAGAAAAGAAAAATTTTCCTATTACCAAAAGTATTATCAATTGTTTTAATATTTTGTCGTACAAGCATATTATTTTGAAGGCTTTAATCCTTGATATTTATAAGTTGAATCGACGAAATCTTTGAAAAGATAATATTATTGGTATCAGTGGCGGATACAACACCAAAATTTAGGGTGGTCTTTTTTTATTTTGATTTTAAATAAATAACTAAAATACTAGATAAAGATAGTCAAACGGTGTCCCTTTCTATTGCTCATCGTATTCATGGCACGATAGGAAACATAATTTTAGTTGAGCAGCTTGATATTGCCCTGAATGTCTGCTCTCAGGTCTCACCTTAATGAAAAACATAATTTTGGATGTTGGTAGGTTAAATGATTTAGAATAGAGAAGACTAAGGTTTAGGTTAGTATACCAAAAAAAATGAGGAATTAGAATGAACAAGAGCAGTATTTACATTGGGATGGCAAAAGAAAGCAAAAGGTGATACAGGGGGAGTTGAACTCTGATGGTTCGCATGAATTGTGATGGCTTTTACCATCTGAGCTAAAGATTTTTTTGTAATTTGGGGTGGTCCTGTGCATACTTGGACCACCCCTGAATCCGCCCCTGATTGGTATTCGTATTCAAAAAAATCAGCGATCATATTATTTATATTTGTAATCTCGCTCCCACTACATTATCAGTCACCCTATTAGGCCCATCATATTTCATAATAATCTTTTTATTTTTAGTCAATCGAATAGTCTAGTGGAAAAAAGGCTCCTTACGTTCAAAACTCATCTATCTCATCGCTAATTTACAAAAAAAAAAAAAAATCTCTTTATTTAATCAACGGCAGAAGACAATTTAGAATTACACACTTTTCAAATTTAAATAGAAACGTGAATCCCACAAAAGGAAAAAGAAAGTCATACTCCACAAATTAGCTAATAGCCACATAACAAATTCCCACCCCAGCTATATTCTTTATAAAAGACATCACGTACTATGATTGGGTATATATAAATAATTTTAGGTGCTATACTGCATCTTTGACAAACTGTTTGAAGCTAATTGATTATTGTTATTATTATTATTATTTCTTCCATCGAATTTTTTGTGTGGAATTTAATTATTAATAGCTAAAATTACTTTAGTTTAATCTCTTAATTGATATATATATATATATATTTAAAATAAAGATAATAATATTACTTACATAAATACCATCTCTGCGTTCTTTTGTATTTGTTCTCCTAGTCATTTGTGCATGAATTAAAGAAAATAATAAGTACTTCCTCAGTCCCTAAAACATTGTCACATTTTGACTTTTGTTACTCAAACATAACAAAATTTGACCATGAATTCTCATTAAAGGATAAGAAATAAGATAGTCTTGCGAGACTTGTTAGGTTTATCTCAATATATATTTTTGAAATATCAACTTTTTATAATTTGGTCGCATGTAAAATAATAGATATATTTTTTTTTAAATCGTGTTTTGTTGACTATCAAAAGTCAAAATGTGACAATAAGGTATGGAGAGACAATAAGGTCACCCACATGATCGAGTGTGACATTTAGTTAAACATTTGACTTCTAGTTCAAAGTTTGAGTCGAGTCAGTCTTGTCTTTGTCCCGAGGACGGAGCAACTACAGTGTAATCAGGATTGACAAACACAAAGTCAATGCATAATTGCGGAGTTCTTCATACGAGATAGGAGATTCTCGTGAGTACACCATAGATTTAAGTGCACGATACTCTTCATTCAAACCCCGGAGAATGTAAATAATGAAAGCATCATAGGCTGATTTGGCCTTTCTGAGATAAGCCCCAATTGAAAGATTATTTTGTTTAATGGTTATCAACTGTTCTAAGCAAAGTTGGGTAGAAAAGGATGTATTGGCCAGCGAGATTTGAAGGGCACACCAGATATCATGGGCCGTGCATTTACCAACAACAATTGGCAAGCTTTCCTCGGATAGAGATGAAATCACCAAGCTTTTGATGAGGCTATCTTGTTGAATGCAAAGAGGATAGGCTGGATTCTGAACAAATGTACCAGAAGGACATGGTAGAAGCGATGGTGGACAAGGGATACTGCTATCGACATAGCCATAAACCTGATTGCCAACAAGAAAGGGTTCCATCTGTGTGACCCAATGAAGATGGTTTGAATTTGTGAGCTTTATAGAGATGTAATGGTGGGCATTATTTAGTGGGGTGAGAGGAGGAGGTGGTGCAATAGTCGAGTATGGAGTAGTAGGGGGTGGTGCGAAATGGTGGTGAAAAGGGGGATAGGAAAATCAGGGAAAGTTGGCGTGGAATGGGGCTAAAAAGGAGAAGAATTGGGAAAGAATGAGCTTGACAATGGCGTCGACAGTGGGGTCGAGTGGAGAGGTTCACCTGAAGAAGTAGCACCATCGATGGGAATCGAGACCGAAACGGAAAAACTGTCTGATACCATATTGGATCTGAACACAACTTATGACAATTAACAATTATCAAATGGCCACACTTCCTGATGTAGGAGGTGGCTCGTTATATATATTACATGAAATGGATGGTATTACATTTGTACAAGGACTCGTAACTATGGCTAATAACTACCTATGTAGTATAGCGGTTATCAGTCAAACCATGTTTAGTACAACGGTTATCAGTCAAACTACCTAAATTATAGTCCAACCGTTATCAGTCAAACTACATAAATTATAGTGTAACGGTTATCAGTCAAACTACCTAAATTATAGTACAGCGATTATCAGTAGTTAATCTAATATAACCAATAACCTGAAAGTTAGGTCAAACGCTACTAGACTAGTCATCACATATTCGATGGCGGGACCCATACTCCCATTATCCTCCAAAGGCCAAATGCTTAAGCCTATATATTATCACCCAAATCAATCTATTTCTCGTGCATCCCTTCAATCTCTGCATGTGAATCCTCTAGCTTCTAAAATCAAAACACCAAATTCAAGTCTCTAACTACCTTCTCTCAAACTTCATTTCTCTTCTCCAAATTTCTTCATTTAGTAAAATGATGCCCCCTGATCAAGAAACTACCAACACTAACAGCCCAGCAAAATATATTGCCAAGAAAAACATGGACAATTTGAGCTCTTCTCGGGTCGATCCTTCGGCTGGTTCCTCGGCAAGCGATGATGTGATGAACCCTTCTTTCCCCTTAGATAACAATGATCAAACGCAAGCACAACAACATGCTACGCCCGCCCAGTTTTCGGTTTTACGCGTATCATCGCGCCCCATCACATTAAAGGTACCATTAAGTCGTCATGCAACTCATTCTTGTAAAGCAAAGTTATAACAGGATGAAACTGTTATTTTAACGGCTCCCACGTATCCCTGCCGTGAACATTGCAAAACGAAGTTATGTTACTATATATATATATATATCTCAAATAATTTAGTAAGTATATATTGTGCAGTTTGAAGATGTTTCATACACAATCACATTGCAAAACAACAAAAGAAGCTGTTTTTTCACATCATCCAACAAACCAAAAGCAACTCGAACCATTTTAAATGGTGTAAGTGGAGTTGTTAAACCTGGCGAGTTACTTGCAATGCTTGGACCATCCGGGAGTGGCAAAACAACCCTCTTGACGGCTCTAGCGGGCCGATTACCGGGGAAAGTATCAGGTTCAATCACCTACAATGACCTCCCGTTCACAAGCTCAATCAAACGAAAAACCGGATTCGTAGCACAAGACGACGTTTTATACCCGCATCTCACGGTTCTTGAAACATTGAGCTATGCCGCTTTGTTGAGGTTACCTAGTAAGTTGACAAAAGAAGAAAAAATGGAGCAAGTTGAGATGATCATTTTGGAGCTCGGGCTAACGAGGTGCAAGAATAGTGTTGTTGGGGGTCCTATAATTCGAGGCGTTTCGGGTGGGGAGAGGAAGAGGGTGAGTATTGGGATCGAAATGTTGGTGAATCCGAGCTTGCTGCTTCTTGATGAGCCTACTTCGGGGCTCGATTCCACCACGGCCCAACGGATCGTTGGGACGCTGAGGTGGCTGGCGAAAGGCGGGCGGAGCGTGGTTACGACGATCCATCAGCCGTCGAGTAGGTTGTTCAGGATGTTTGATAAGGTGATGGTGTTGTCCGATGGGTGTCCTATCTATAGTGGAAGTGCCACTCGTGTGATGGACTATTTTGCCTCTATTGGTTATGTCCCGGGGTTCAATTTTGTCAATCCGGCTGATTTTCTACTTGATCTTGCAAATGGTAAGTTTAATTTCATCTAAATTATTGCAGCTAATTGCATATTTGGTCTCATACAGTGGAACGTAACTGAATTTTAGTTTCAGATAGTCACAACGTTACCGATAATTCCTTAAAAATGGCATAAGTGTTACAATATAATTTTCAAAAATAACAAATGTTACAATATGGTAGAGATTAATGATGTGCAACGATTATCACTATTTGGGACTATATAGCAACACTTGAGCCACTTTCGATGACTAATTTTGCAAGAGTGTAACTATTTAGGACTCAAGTGCAACTTCGTCCCATTATCTGAGACCGAAATGAACAATTATCTTTATAATGTATGTGTTGTTTTTTTTTTGTTAGATCATGCACGTTTCATTAAGTTCAAGATTATTTTTACATTAAAAATATCGAACGAAGGAAACGTATTACAGCCAGTCATACCACTGTTTCTGATTATCATTTATAAAATGCATAAGGTGATGAGTTGAACAGTCCATAAATTATCCGATTTACTTTATTTTGCTTTTATTTTAAAGATAAGCTCTCTGTGGAGCACAAGCATAATAACTTTATTTTCTTTTGCTTTAGTTATTATGTCTTTTTTTTATAATTTCTTACTCCCTCTGCCTTTTTTTTTTAACTTTTTAAAGTAAAATTTTGAAAACCTTGACGATAAATTTTCACTAGTCAATAAAAAATTTTCACTAGTCAATAAAAATTTATTTTAATCTATATTTTTGAGATATTAACTTTTTATAACTTTTACGCATGTATAGTTAAAAATATTTTCGTTTTAAATTATGTCTCGACTCTCGATGATCGTAAAAAGTCAATAGAATCATTAGATTCCAATGACCCCCTTCCGTTTCCGAAAACCAAATAGTATCATGAAAAATACTTAAAATAATTATTGTTAGTGTATAGTTTGAGTGTGAAAAATGATGCCAACTTTAGAACATGTATGAAATCATGTTATAGATGTTATTAAAGTCGTTTGAATTGACATATTGTACCTACTAATGTTTATGTTCTTCCGTGACCAGACACGTATCACTTAAAAAGTCCATTAGCCAACCATAAATTGAAGTGGATAGCATAAAATATCAACAGCTAGTTTAAGTGCATCTTTTTTTAATTATTACTTAGCTGTGATTTAGTCTAATTAAACTTTATTAGAAGCTAATTCATTGGCCAATTGGATATTTTAATAATTGAACTTTACCTCTTATAGATTAGTGGATTATAGAATCACAACTTCAATTAGTGTCCTACCAAAATTTGGCTAATTATTTAAATAAGTTTATTTATCAAAATCCTAATTTTTTCCATTGGGGATATAAATAATGACAAATAAGTCATCACATGTCTATTTTGATGGAAAAAGTTGTCACTCAATAAAAGAACAGGGGACACACGTATGAATAAGATGCTTAAAGTGAGAGATCTTTGATAGGAGTGTGCACGGTTCTATTAGGTTTGAATTTGAGTTAAAATTCAAATTTGACCTATTTTGTTTCGATTCTCTCCAAGAAATAATTTAAATTGGTTCTGCTCCGATTCGGTTATGATCTTTTTAGTTTCGACCAATTCTGTTCCGTTCTCGATTTTGGGCTGTTTTATTGGCTCTATATCATTTTTTAGTTTAATATGGTTATTTTTTTTACCAAGTTTAAATTTAAATAATATTATTGTTTTGGAAAATTAAGTTTCAATACTATATCATATAAGTTCAATACTAGTAGCTCTAAGAAGATTTACATGTCTATTATTACATTATTCTAATATTGAAAACATTTAAATCCTCTCGACACTTATCGTCTACAAAACTTTTTTTTAAATCACTTAGGTATAAGTTCGGTTTAGTTTTAATCGGTTATCTCATTAGGCTCGATTCCGTCGAAGCATGAACAAAAATCGATTATATTCCGAAGGGTTCCAAAAATTTCGGTTATTTTCGATACAATTTGGGTCCTCGATTTTGAATTTTATGCATACCCTAGTCTTTTAGTGACATTTTTCCTCTATTTTGTACTCAATTAACACGTTCTTAAAATGGACTGCGAAATGCAGGCGTAGCTCCTGATAGCAAGCAGGATGATCAGCTAGAATTTCATGCACGGCCGGACAACTTGGACGACCAAAATTCACTCAAACAATCTCTGATATCCTCGTACAGGAAGAACTTGTACCCTGTCCTGAAGGATGAAATTCACGGAACGTTCCAAGATCCGTCTCTAGGCAAAAAGGTCTCATCGACGAGAGGTACATATCGATCATCTGTGTCCGTTGGGGTGTTCAAGATTGATGTAATGAGTCGTTTTGGCTAATACATTTTCGTTTTATATATAGGTCCTGAAAACCAATGGACCACTAGTTGGTGGCTACAGTTTACAGTTTTGCTAAGCAGAGGACTTAAAGAACGAAGACACGAATCTTATTCGGGTCTTCGAATTTTCCAAGTCATGACCGTTGCACTATTTGCCGGGCTCCTTTGGTGGCATTCGGATACTAATCATATCCAGGATCAGGTATTTTACTGATCCTTCCTCGATTTTTATTTGAATGACCTATTTCGTCTCAATCTAACGAAGACTATTTGATAGGTTGGACTACTCTTTTTCTTCTCAATTTTCTGGGGATTTTTCCCTCTGTTCAATGCCACATTTGCATTCCCACAAGAGCGTCCAATGCTAACAAAAGAACGAAACTCAGGCATGTATAGGCTTTCGTCTTACTTCTTCGCCCGAACAATAGGAGACTTACCAATGGAACTAATTCTCCCTTCGATATTCGTGACAATAACATATTGGATGGGTGGTCTAAGACCTTCCATCATAACATACATCCAAACGCTCATCATCGTCCTCTTCAACGTGCTTGTCTCACAAAGCATTGGCCTCGCCCTAGGGGCGGTTTTGATGGATGTCAAGCAAGGAGTAACATTGGCATCAGTGGTGATGTTGGTGTTTTTGTTAGCTGGTGGATACTACATTCAACACATCCCAGAGTTCATTATCTGGCTCAAATACATTTCTTTTAGCCATTATTGTTACAAGCTTTTGATAGGTGTGCAATATTCAATGAATGAGATATATGAATGTGGTCTAGGGGAAAAATGCAGGGTGTTTGATTATCCAGCTATAAAGGCTCTTGAAATTGATGATAATTTGGTATGGGGGGATGTTTTGGCTTTGCTTGTAATGTTGGTGGGATATAGAGTGATAGCTTATGTGGCTTTGAGGAAAGGGTAAAATCATGGAGAATGAGATGAGGAAATTTGTAATTCGTGAGGCCAAACTGGTTTACCAAAGACGATGATCAGTACATCGATGCATGGAACTGTTAGAATGACGGTTTCATCTTTTTATAATTATTTTACTTTTATGATCTGGGAGTCAAAAGAGGAGGTCGTTTAAATAACATTGTTATACTGAGATATTGTAATTCAATTATAAAGGTTGAGATCCTCAATCTAAGGCCTTTGCCTGGGTATACTGTCAGAATTGTAATTCAATTATGAATACAATATGAATTGCATGTATAGATTAGTTATTTATCAATTACCTAAGCTTGATAATAAAAGTTCAATGCTTTTTTTTGTTTAATGGTATCGATAAATTATTGTGCAAAATAAATATAACATACTCATAATACTCCGTACCCTCCATCTATGAATGATAAGGTCGTTTGTTTTTTGAGAGTCAGTTAGATACGATTTTAAATATAAATATTTTTGAGTAATCGAATAGTTTAGTGGAAAAGGCTCTCGCTAGTGACCAGAAGGTTCTAGGTTCGAATCTCACCTCATCGCTAATTTACAAAAAAGATATAAATATCTTTAATTTTTCATGCATAATAAAAATTACTTAGTTCAAAAATTCATATTAAAACAAATTTAACAAAATTCGGTTTGATAAAAGAATGGAAGGAGTATATAATACTTCCTCCGTCCCTAAAAGATTGTCACATTTTGACTTTTTGTGGTCAACAAAACACGATTTAAAACATAAATATCTATTATTCTACATGCGAAAAAATTATAAAAAGTTAATATTTCAAAAATATATATTGAGACGAATCTAACAAGGTCCCACAAGACTATATTATTTCTTATCGTTTAATGGGAATTGATGATCAAATTTTGTAATGTTTGACTAACAAAAGTCAAAATGTGACAATCTTTAAGGGACGGAGGGAGTAGTATGTTTTATTTTATTAGTTTATGATCGGGTTTGATGAAATTTTTGTCTGATCTGGTGCTCGCTACCGAGAACATGATAGAACCCATCTATCATGTCTACCAAGTACAAAAAATACATGACTCAATAAAAATCACCAATTAATCCGTGGCCTTGATCTAGTGATTATCGACCCAACCTTCATATTTGGAGGTTTTGGGTTCAAGTCTGGCAAGCATTCTAACAAAACGGATGCCACGGCCCCCGTTGTTAGCATAGATTTCTCTATTCCCGCTTAGTGTAGGTTTACTTTCAATATAATATCGTTCGACAAAAAAATAAAAAATAAAGACCCAATTTAACATAAAACATGATCCTAGATTTTGAGTCAAGTATATAGTTTGCAATGGTAATTGATGTGATGAATTTTCGGGATGGGCATCGGACATCTCGGATACCTCTTTTTATGATGCATTCGGCTTAGGTCGAAATTTAGGTTGACTTCCAAATCTGGACTCGAAAAGAGAATGACCAGCTCCTTTTGTTTCTTCTCGAAAGTCGAGGGTCCATAGATCCCTGAATGCCCAAAGGGGCCTCGTACTCTTAGCACAAGTGGTCAGTCCTGGCTGATTGGTGCTTCTTGCTCCATCTCTTGATGTATTTATTCCACGATAAAAGTTGATTGTAGTCACTTCAACGGTCAAGTTAGTAGGAGTCCGAGAGAGGATATGTCTGAATTCAAACTAAGTCTTGCTACAGCCTACAGTATGGCACTGTAGACTATTTATAGAGGAATCTCATCCTTGTTCCTTTCACTAAGATGATGACATGTGATCGGTTAAGATAGAGACATTGATTCCTATATTAAAACAGAAATTGTAGACCTTTGGGACATGAATGGGCTTCTAGGCCCTTTTTCCCAAAGAGGGGGCCGTGGGCTTTATTAATGGCCCAAATCTCAGTTTACTATATCAGAATCAGACCAACACCAACCTTTATTTAGTGGATTCGTAAGGCGAAGGTGAACCTTATGAACATGGGCCGACACAAGTGGGACCAAATACACCAATACATTAATATATTAAAGCTTATTTTCAAAAAAAAAATATAAAGTCAATCAAAATGAATTAGGTAATATATGTTCGAATCTTTCGGCCAATAGTGTTTTAACATATCTTACTACTTTAAATTACTTATATTACTAATTTTAGTTGAGATTAATATTTTGAGCATAACCATCATAACATTTAAGTTAATTTGTTTATCTTGTTAAAACTTACGGTTATACCAAAGATCACGGAAAGTATCTAATATTTCTAATTCGATCACCCTCATTTAAAAGTGTCCATGTTGGATCACTCAACTGTATTTTTCGATAAATTTGGTCACTAAGCTGTTTTGAAAGATTTTGGGCGATTTCTTAAGTATTTTAACGAGGATAATTTTGTCCGTTCACATTTATAGACACTGAATCATCTTCTTTTTTTTAACAAAATCTACTTTTTTCTTTTTCTTTTTTTTGTTTTCTTTTAGTTTTTTTTATTTTCATTTTTAAGATTCTTTTTTAAAAATTAACGTAAAACATGAAAAAGTGATTAACTAATAAAAGACATGAAATTCAATCAAGAAAAAAAAATTGAAAAACAAAGAAGAAAGAGACGTATTAGTTAATCAATTTTTTTTTCTTAATTGAAATTCGTATCTTTTATTAGTTAATCAATTTTTCAGGTTTATTTTTTAATTTTTTTTAAAGAATCTAAAAAAAATAAAAACAAATTTTAGAAAAAAGGGAAAAAAATTAGAAAAAATTAAATTTGAAAAAAAGACCATTCAATGTCTATAAATGTGAACGGACAAATTACCCTTGTTAAAAACTTACAAAATGGCCCAAAATCTTTCAAAACGACCTAGTAATCAAATTTTACCGAAAAATGCAGTTGAGTGATCCAGAATGAGCACTTTTAAATGAGGATAAGCGAACTGTAAATAATAAATACTTTCAGTGATCTTTAATGTCATTAACTGTAAATGTGACATGTGGAAATATAATCTAAGTTTAAAAGGTTGCGGAATTTAATATGTTGACCATTAATGTGTCATGTGGAAATATAATAAAGAACTCACTGAATTGATGGTTTAATTGTTTTGTGAGGCTTTGACACTGTTTTGAGTTTTTCTATTGGGGTGGCGAATTCGTTTTTATTTGTGCCTGTTCATTTGAATATATACTGTTTTGAAGAAAAGAAATATTTCAAATTTTTTTTTGTAAAAGCTAGTATTTAAATTTATATTTAAATATATTTAAGTATTTTGAACATGCACTTTAAAAATTATACCGATTTCGGAAAAATACTTTGAAACTTCTAAATTCGCCACTAGATATGTCGCTCTTATTGATTTATTATTTTTACTCTATTTCTTTGTGTTCTTTGGTATTTGTCTAGGTGTTGTGTGGTTTGGGGTGTTAGGTTGGGATCTCTTTTTTCTAGCATTCTTCCAAGCATTATCAATGTTGATTTGGGCAGGTTGAGGAATACTTTTGTTATAGTTATCTGGTTCGCTAGTTTGGTCTGGGTGATTATGGTAAGTGACCACGGCTTCTTATGTACTAGTCTAATTTATTGTGAGAATAATGGGTTTTGTAGTCGTTGGTTGGAGTCGATTTTTTTGACGTCTTTATATGGGCTTGTATTATACAACTTACTTATGGTTGGGAGATAATTTTATGGAAACTTACATTGCATTCCGACCGGTGGCTAAACACTAAATTATTGCCCCTTATCTTTTGCTAGACTTCGAGGACTTGCTCACTCGGGTGATTAGGTCTGATGAGTACTTGTTACCTTGTAACTAAGGGCTTGATGGTCAGGACGAAATTTACCGACCCTGAGCTTGCAACATGGGTGGGGAGAAAATTCTAAGGGAACCATCATTGTTTTGTATCATTTATGACTTTTTCGTGGGAGCTATGGTTTTTATCACCTCAATCGTCTTGAATTACCCTCGTGGACTCCTTCACTCGAGTAATTAAGCCTAATGAAAACTTGTTATCTAGTACACTTATATGGTATGAGATCTACCAACTTAAAACTCGCTAAATGAGTGGTAAGAAATTCCTAAAGGATTGGCATTTCACTACTCTCACTACTATATATCTATAATACTTATAAAAGAGCCAACACCCTTAGGTGTTTCTTCCACATTTTGTCAAGACTATTTTACCCCTTCCCATTCATATATTACTATTAATTTAATTTTTCAATTATATGTATCTTTTAATGAGAAGCTGAAGGGATGGGTACATTATGAAGTAATATTAATAATTATTTGAAAAATAAAAAATTCATCTCAACCAATTGTATCCATTAATTATTGGCCACAACTACATTATTTGATTCGAATGCAAATAACTCAGAGAAGGTGCCTCACTACCGTTATTAGTGTTATCATTTCCTACACAATAAATGTAATTAAATGTGTTATTTAGTGTAATTTTAGGATCATCACTTTGATGAGCCAATTCAACTTTCTCTAATAATAATTATATCAAAATAAAACTAAGCATATATAATCAAATTAAACTAATACAATTTGAATTTTATAGCACATTCAAATACTATATTTTCAACAATCCTTGTGATAATAACATGATAGAGAATTTCAAGAGCCAATAAGAATCACATCATCAAGAGTATTTATACAACTTTTTCATTATAAATTATTTAATTCATTGTTTCTTTATAAAACTTTTCAATCATATGATTGATACTCAAATAAGGTTAAAATATGTATTTGTATGTATTTATATATGACTTATATGCAATATATCCAATTTTGTATAATACATGACTGACATATGAATGTCAACTATGTAAATTGTAAGAAAAGTTAGATTCATAGTTTACTTTAACAAAAGTAGTCATCAAACCATATAAATCTTACAATTAGTTTAAAAAATTATTACCATTACATATCTAATTTTATTTGAATTTTGATCCTTACAATTTCATGATTAATATGTATTTTATTCGTTATTTGTTTTAGGGAAAAGTAGTCATCAAGTTGTATTAAAGTTATTATTGAAAAAGGAGGTCTTCGGTTATTTATAATTTCAAACCTTGTTGACAATTTAGCTCATATGTACTTTAATTGTATATTACTTAAAAATTTATTGTAATAGTTAAGTGTAATACCATCGCACTCATACTCTCATCGCTAATTTATATATAACAAATAATTATATTAAAGTTATTATTAAAATATTAGTTTCAACTATAGATTCAACTATATGTGAATGTATTAAAGCCCTTATATTTTAGTATAATAATGTTTGTATTATTTTAGTATTAAAAATCATATTGATGACTTCAAATTGATTTTTTACATTCTTTTTATATCAATGTCATAGTTCTTTTCATTATAGAAGATCAATTTAAAACAAAAAATAAGAAGAACAATTATATTGATTTTATGATTTGATTAACTATCTTTTTTATACGAATAAAACATCAAGGTAACTGTTTTACAAGAGAACTATCTAAGAGACGCGTTAGCGAATGGCTTATATTTCTTTATGAATAGATATTTGAAGAAATAATAATAGTCGATTAGATGAAGTTCTTATAGTCCTGATACTATCTAAGGCCCAAAACATGTTATGTAACTTCGTCTTAGAGTGTCTCATAATCTTCTTTCAAAGATGAATTGCAAAATCTTTGGTATGTACTTTTGTATGACTCGTTGAAATATAGTCAATTACTATTTTTATATATTGCACATATGCATCATCACATATATTAATATAATGTAGTTATTTAGTATTACGTAGAAAATACACTAAGTAGAATGGTGAACTATCATATGCGTATTCTTAGTAACAAGTATGAGTTAATCCAAAAAATGTAAATTTTTTTAATCTTTTATGGATAATATTATTTGATTTAAAATCATCATCTATATATACTACAAATAGATAGATATAGTTGAAAAAGTATTAATTATTTTAGTTAGTAACAAACTCACTTTTAAAAGAGAGGTTCTTATGTAAATGATTTCTTTATTATATTTTTAAATTTAGATATTTTTGTTTAACTTTATATATTTACTGCAACGATGACCCAGTAGTGGTAATAATATTTCATAGTATTTCTCAGTTATCTATTAGTGATGAAAAACTATAACATTTGAAGTGTTTATCATGTGAGATAATTTTCATTCTCTTTTATTAAATCGTTATCTATGAATTATCTACATATGAAGAATTTTAATAATAAGCTTTAACGTATACATGAGTGCATGTAGTCTGTGAGATATTTTTATTGGTATATAGTATACAAATTATCCATATATGGATATCTTTAATTAAGTATATCAATACTATAGTACTCTTAAGTATATCAATATTATATTACTTTATGCATAAGTAAATGTTCTTTTTAAATTCATTATTATTTGGTAAAATATTTATATATTATAATGGTTGTACACTTGTGTTTGTTGATTACTATACATCAATCATGTGTAATGGTATAATTTTCCTTTTTTGATGTTTTCTTCGAGGAAGTTACAAATTGCACATGAACTGACATTGAACTCGATTAATGTGAAAAGTTACACATCCATATAAATCTTGATATATGTAGTATATATCGTTAACAATTTATTCAAAAATTTATCACGTGCAACGCACGTAACATAATACTAGTCTACATAAATATAAGTATAACTTAACCCTTGTAGAGTGTTCCTCCCTCTCAGATCAACAATTGTTTGAGGGTAACATAGATATTGAATTCCAATTCTTACCTTTTGTCACTCCAGTAGAGATTATCCTATTTGATCGAGTTCATATCATTGTAGACACCTATCGTTGAGTGTGCCTCACGTATATTATATTACTCCCTTCGTTCCTAAAAGATTGTCATATTTTGACTTTTGATGGTCAATAAAATACGATTTAAAACATAAATATCTGTTATTCTACATGTGAAAAAATTATAAAAGGTTAATATTTTAAAAATATATATTGAGACGAATCTAACAAGGTCCCACAAGACTATATTATTTCTTATCGTTTAATGGGAATTCATGATCAAATTTTATAATATTTAACTATCAAAAGTCAAAATGTGACAATCTTTTAGGGATGGAGGGACGGGAGCTAGCTCCGTTCCACCCTCAATGAGCATAACCTAGTACTACCATATAAAGGAATATTGGGTTACAAAACCGTGTCACATGAGAAACACATACAGAGCCAAAATTGATTTGGTGGGGAACTTTGAAAAGTCCAATATGACCATCAATTTCTTATAGCATCACCAAATAAAATCAAATTTTGAGGTTGTACAAAAAAAGGCATGAATTATTGAGTTGTTCAGTAGGACATACAACTCTCGTATTGCCTACGCCCCTTTCAATATAATGTTTCGTTTGGAATTTTCATTCACACGTCGATACTTTGTTTTTATTACTAATTTTCTTTCAAGGCAAAGACTATACAACAAGCACTTGAAGTTAAGCATTATTTCAACTTGATGATTCAGAACAAGTTAAAGAATTTGAGATAATGATGAAGTATACCAAACGTACCAACTCCGATCCGTCCATGTAGGATATAGATATTTTCTAGATATGTTTGAAGAGTTAATTGGAGATTTGATTGTGGATGGTTCGATAGTTTAGTGACGTTCGACCCAAACTTTTATGCAAGAACTCATGAGTTTGAACTTTGTTTGAGACAAATTTGTCTCATATTATACTTTAACTTTCGATTAGTTAGCAATTTCTATATTAATTGTTTATAATACCTTTGTATTCATAATTAATTTTTTTAAAAAAAAATTTAAATTTGATTGCAAATAGTGGAACGCAATTACACTTTAGTTTCAGATTATTACAACGTTGCACATTAGTCCCTAAAAAAGTAGATCCCCCTTCGACCGGATGACCCACCCATACTTAATCAAATCTGATTAAGTATGGGTGGGTCATCGGGGCAAGGGGATCAGATCAATCTCTATCAATTAACTTTCTTTTCCATGTCCAGATGATAAGAATTCTCCAACTGCTAGCACATCTTTAGGAACTAAAGCTCATTATAGTTCCCGAGAGTAACAAATATTGTAGTATGGTTCCCCAGGGGCGGACCTAGGGGGGTGGGGTGGGCACCGGCCCTCCCTAGGTTTTTCAATATCGTTATATTGTACATGTGATTTTTTCGAATTTTTGTGATATATATAATAAAAAGTGTAAGTAAACCAAGTAGAATTGTATAGCTTAGATGGTTAAGTCCTTTTTTTAAAAGGTAGAGGTCAAGTGTTCGAGCCAGCTTCATTTTTAACGTATTTTCGAACTTTTTTTTGATACTTTAACAATTTTTTCTTTATTTTGGCCTCCTCTATTTTATTTTACTCAAAGTTGGCCCCCCCTATTTTTATCTTGGTTTCGCCCCTGTATATCGCAACGCTTGGGAACTAACCTGCAACAATGTAACTATCTAGGAGCAAATGTAACTTCGTCCCAATATCTGAGATCAAATCGACAATTATCTCTAAGTTCGAACCCTCGATCCTTAGCCATTAACAATTTCTTTTTTGCTAGATTGTTCGATAAATTCTTATAACATTTTTACCTTCTTAACATTGAAATATGATGCTTATTAGCTTTGTGGATATATATTCCAATACCGTAATATGATCATGTTAATAATATACATCGATAATCGATTAACAAAAATTAAAATAAAATATAATGAGCAAGATGAGCGTGCCGTCCATGTCCTGCTGAGCTGTGAGAACCTATTGGGATTTTACGGGCACCACTATACACACACTGAAACAGTAACTCACTGTAGCGGATGGACGGTTTTGCCCCTGACGAACAGAGAGTTCGGCCACAAGGGTTACTGACGAGTACATTGCTCGTCAAGAAGGGTTACGGACGAGTGCATTGTTTGTCCAAACCTATCCGTTTATAAGGGTTACGGACGAGCCCATTGGTCGTCAACAATGCTTACGGACGAGTGCATTGTTCGTCCGTAACCCTTATAAACGAACAAACAGTTTTTTTTTTCCAAAAAAAATCATATATTGTGGATATTTCTTATTAATATTAGTAATATTATTATTATTATTAATATTTCTTATTATATTATTGTTAATATTTGTTATTATTATGGTTAGACACATACTTATTAATAATTTTAAAATTAAGAACGATATTTGAGTGTTTTCTCATTAATTGTTTTTAATATTATTAATTTGTTATAATACTTATATTATATACATAATAATATTAAAAATATGTATTAGTATTGCCAAGTTAACAAATTCTACAAAATATAGCCATTTCAAATTAATAACAAGAAAATATTCCAAATACATTAAATATATACATGTACTACTATTACTTATTTTTTCGTACTAAAAGAAAAGATTTAAGTAGTATATACATGTACTACTATTACTTATTTTTTCACCCCACAATGCATATATTTTGGATAGTAAAATACTTAAATATACTTGAATTACTTCTATTATTTTTATTTATTATATTTTTCAATTTATCTTGCCATCCTAATTGAGTATCTTCAACCAAACACTATTCTATTTCATGTATAAATATTTAAATAGTATGCAATGTTATATAGAAATATATGAACAATAATATAAAACTAACCAATTTTATTTTTAAATAATAATGGAATGCAACACCTAAACTTGATTTGATTGTCAAATGATATTTTTCAACTATTTTTTTCTAAATGCATAAGTATAATTACAAATAACAAATAAACATTATAATAGTTAACCTTATTTTCATGAATGATAATTAAATAAACATTAATGGATAACTAATGAAACAATTCCTTAATTATTAAGTATTAATACTAAATATTGAACGCAATGCTTTCACGAATTTTTGTGTCATTAATTTTTTTAAATTTTTTTTTACATAATTACCTAATTTTAATAACTATAAAATATGTAATTAGATAAGTATTACCTCTTATATAATTAAGTATCAAATACTAAATTCTATTATTTGTTATTTTATGATGTTCTTAAATCATATTCTTATATTATAGTATAATCAAATTGTTCCAGCTATAGAATAATCGAATTTATAAATATATGTAGAACAATTAGTATGATTAATATTATTAGAATAATTAGAATGATTAATATTATTAGAACAATTAGTATGATTGTTCTTCATATTTAAAGTAATAAATAAATATGTGTCTAACCATAATAATAACAAATATACAATACCATAATCAATACTCCTAATAATAATCATATTACTAAATATTAATAACAAATATTCACAACATATCATTTTTAAAAAAATGTTCAAAGGTCTTACGGACGAACTCATTGTTTGTCCGTAGGGCTTACGGACAAACAACCAGTTCGTCCATAACAGAAGGGACGAACTGTTTTTGGCCGAAATCTTTACACGTCCATAGCCTTATTGACGGGTGCCGTGTTCGTCCATAAGGCTACGGACGAACTCGTTGTTCGTCAGGGACATTTTTGTCCAATTGCTACAGTTTTTCACTGTTTCAGTGTGCGTATAACAGCTCAGGGATTTTACAAATGGTAAGAAATGAGCTGATTCGTACATATACAGACAGATGTGTATTAAGAAATCATTTAGCAACTTTTCAAACTCCGTGGAGAGCAAGTTGGTTAAGATCATGTTTCTTAAATTTATAAAAATTAAATCTTATCGCAAGAGATCCTGTCATATGGGTTATAAACGGAAAAAACTAATTCCAAGTCCCTACTTACTCCTACAATATTTTAGTAAAGTGTTTACTTTATATATTATTGGATAAATAGTTTTTGATATTATTTATGTTTGAAAAAAGGTTAGTTAGACCATCATGTTTCAGACTGATCAAATATGATCACTATTGTTTAAAACGTGCATTATTTGGATCATTCCGTCAGTTTTTTGAAGGGTATTTTCATTCAAACACATTTTTTTCCTCTCATAGAGTTATGAGGAGATTTTGTCATTTTTAAGAGTAATGGGGTGAATTAGGGGTGAATAAGAGTTAAATTGGAGCCTTATGAGAGGAAAAAATTGCGTTTGAAAGGAAATACACTTTAAAAACAGATGGAATGATCCGAATGAGGCACTTTTTAGACATTAGTGATCATGTTTGATCGGTCTAAAACATGAGTAATTTAACTAATATATTTTCTAAATATAAATAATGTCGAAAGTTATTTGTCCTATGTTATTAATGTGAAGTTGGCATTTTAGAAGATACTGGTTGGATCTAGTTATTTAGTGTATTACGTAAGACTTCGAAAGCAACGAGAGAATGAAGACAAAGCAATTTGTGAAGCTACTCCCTAAAAGATCATTATTTGGGACTAATTAACTTTCCGTACGAATCAACTGTCTCACTAATTAGTGGCGTATTTTACCTGTCTTTTGGGAGTATTTTATTAGCTAGTATCTCAAGTCTTTAAAACAAATCCATTACTGGAGTAAATGACCATAATATCCTTTAACAAATAGGGAGTATATGTTTTGTGATTTGTAAGCACAAAATAAATTATTGAATATGTGGATGATAGATAATAACTTAATTGAACATCTATGTGGAAGAATATCTAGCGGTATAATCTAATGGTCAGTGATAAGATAATGGAGGTAGAGACATCTCGAGATTGTGAGATCAAATTTTTGTGAAGACAATATTTTATTAGATATGACAGAGATTGTTTTTAGGTACATATTTGTTGGTCTTTTCTCTTAAATAACTATTACTAGGGCACAATTCCCCATTTCATTATTCATAGCCTCTTTTTCACAATCTTAGAATGAATAGATGAGAAAGGAGGAAATTATGTTAATAATTTGGTCAAATTGGTTTGTTTTTGTAATGGTCATATGTAATGGCATGAAATTTTGTTTTTGGAGGGAAATAGGCCAGGGTTGTTTTGTGAAAAGGGGGAGGGGGATTTCACGCCATAACAGCTCATATATAAGTCCTCATAACTCTGAAAAATAACAAAATTTCCCCACTTTTGAGTTTAAAAATGTTGAAAATGTGAGCTATCGAATAGCCTAGTGGAGAAAGCTCTTGCTAGTGACCAGAAGGTTCTGGGTTCGAAACTCACCTCATCACTAATTTACAAAAAAAAATGTTGAAAACGTTAAATATTGACGAATCTGTTAAATAAGGACCATTTATGCATCCGTTATACACTATCAAAGACCATTCATCATCCATTAAATAAATACTATTTACTAAAATCATTTCATCAATTACTTGTACAATACTATCTAAAATCAATAGGCATTTATATTGCCATTAGACTTCATGATTGATTAAATGTAGATAATTAGCACCATGCAAGATCCAAGAAAGATCAAATCCATTTTGGTCATCACTCATTATTGAGCATGGACCAGAGAGTTCGTAATTCCTTTTGCTTTTTGTTTTCGTGTTTTGTGTTTTGTGTTTTGCAGTTTTTAATTGTTTTTCCATATCCGTGGAATGATGGACCTAGCTATAATGACCTCTTCGGTCTTGACGTACTATCTACTTGCTCCACTACGGAATATAAGTATTTTTTTTTCCATATTTTCCTAATTTTTGGAGATTATATATATTCACCATGAGAGATTGTAGGGCAAACTTTACAAGGTGTTCCTATCCCTTCATTTTCTCCAAAATTTAAAATATACTCTCTCCGTCTCTAAATGATAGACACATTTTGATTTTTTATGGTTAAACTTTAAAAAATGTGATAATAAGTTCTCATTAACTGATAATAAATAATATAATCATATGAGATCTTGTAGATTCGTGTCAATATATATTTTTGAAAAATCAATTTTTTATAATTTTGTCACATATAGAATAAAAGAAATTTACGTTTTAAATCGTATTTTGTTGACCACAAAAAATCAAAATATGTCAATCATTCGGGTCGAAAATATGCTCCACGGGGTCAATTGATCGAAAAAAAGTTCTGGGCCGACAAATATGGTCCGGGTTGAAACGGGCCGAAAATATTGTCCGGGATCTACACGGGCCGAAAGTATCTTCCCGGGTCAAAACATATCTGAAATATGTTCTGGGGGCGAAATGGGTCTAAAAACTGATCCCGGGTGGAAACGGGCCAAAAATATGTTCCGAGGGTCGAAAGGGATCGTAAATATGTTCTCGGGCCGATAATATGGTCCCGGGTCGAAACGTGCCGTAAATATGTTAGATTAGATTAGAATTCAATTCAACATATGAAAAAACTAATTAAGCTAACCTTAGATTAGATTAGAGTGTTGAGGAAGGGGTGGAGGCATGAGGCGACATGCGGTGCCGTGGGGGGTGGAGATGGAGTCGAGGGGTAATGAAATGGAGTCGAGCAGTAAATTGGAGACGAGGATGAATGTGGGGTGGTGGTTGGGGGGCGTACTGATTTGAAGAAAATTGATGTGTTGCCCCCCAAATATATTTTGTTATTAGTTTAGATCCAATTTCTTTAGTTAATTGTATAATGATCCATGTTTAAATGGAGTTAACAGTCATCTGACGGTCAACCTAACCGAATGGACAAAATGATATGTTTTTAAGTTATCGATGGTAGAAACCGGAAAATTACTCAATGGGCTGTAATGCCTTTAGCCCAAAATATCACAACACTATATGTTCACCATAATAGATAATTCACAATGTAGTCAAAGATTTATATAATAGGGTTATTGAACATTGATCCCAGCTGATTGTTAATAAATAAAACACATAATTATAATTAAATAATTCAATCTAAACAAGCTCAAAACAAAATTTACTATGCAACAAAATTCATAAAGAAATAAACAAAAAATAGCCTATACTAATTGAGAAAACAAATTGAAGAGATAGTTGAAAAAGATGAACAAATCTGCAAAATGTTACAAGAAATTCTCTGAAAATTGAAAATTGTCGAAGAAATTGTCGTGAGAAATTTTTTCAGAAGGGTTTAATTTGTTGTAAATTGTTGCTGCAGTTTTTGTGAATATATATGTTTTGCCGCCTCTAATTCTTATTATTAGTGTTAGTCATCTAAATATTGAGCTGCCTAAGGCATAATAATATAGTATATGTGTACATGTATATATTAATCCATATAATATATGTAAAGACATAAATATTGTATACTAGCTACTTATTAGTTTATTACGTATAAGATAATATATACATACATACATATATATGAACTATATATATTATAATTAGTTATTAATATATATGTCCTTTATTATTATTATAAAATTTGTTTTAATTATTGATAGAATATATTAATTTAATAATTTACTAATCAAAATTTTAGTGTAATATAAATTATTTATTTTATTTTATTTTAAATATTTTTTCAGTTAGTCTTTTACTATATATAATAACTTTTTTAAAATCATATTATGACAAGTCGTACGAAATTAATATATGTATATATTTAAATACAAATCCAATGATAATTCTAATTTTATTTGTATACAAAGAAGAAAAAAAATTAAAAAAGACTAGATTGAATAAATTGGAGGAAGTATATTTTTTGTTACGACACATTCGTGTAACCAAAGAAAAAAATGTGTAACAATTAATTGTTAATTATTTGTTACCATCTAATAAGCATAACAAATATGAAATTATTTTGTTACTACTAGGACTGTAAACGGGCCGAATAATACCGAACATCGGAAGATTCTAGTTCGGCTCTGCCGTCCTCGAGCCGAACTGTAAACTAGCCGAATAATGGTCGCACGTCAAAATGAGAAACTTGGTTCTAAGTTTGTCAGACGAATTCGAGCCGAACTCTTGCCGAACTGGCGGAATAATTTGGTTCGAAGGTGATGAAACAAAACAAAATTCGACTAAATATGCTAAATATACCAAAGAAATAAAAGTAAAACTAAAGTATATAACTTTACCTCAAAATTCAACCAAATATGCTAGATCTATCAAAGAAAGGGACGATTAATCGTTCTCATACAAATCTATATTACAATATTATTACATAATTTCACATGGTGAGTCGAGCCGAGCTTTTTGAGAACCGTTTGCGAATCGAGCCAAATATTGATTTTCAAGATTTGGCTCTACGTTTGCTATTCCAAATCGAGCAACGAACCAAACTTTTTCAAGCCAAATACCCCGAGCCGAGTCGAGCTTCCAGATTCATTTACAGCCCTAGTTACTACATACTAACTGTAACAAATAAGTATCATTTGTTACTATATTAGAGAAGTAACAATTACTAGTAATTCCGTAACTAAAACCATTTTCATTTTTATTACGCCATTAATATCTAACAATTGGGTTAAGTTTTTGTTACACTGCAAAATTCGTAGCAAAATATATCATTTGTTATCAATTCGTATGTACAATAACATAAAAATAAGGCATTTTTCTTGTGGTGATTTTTAAAGATAAAATAAAAAAATACTATCGTTGTCTCCTCTAATTTTAAACTTAGTAATAATTCACTACCTGTCCCACACCAACTTTTTTTTGACAGTTGCACTATCTGTCTATCCATGTTGTGCTTTCGCTTTCTTGGTGTATATCATCCACAAGTTAGTCTAAAGACTTAATGTATTCAGAAAATATGATCTAGTTACCTCCTCATCATTTGCGTATTTATAAGATGGATAACTTTAATTATAAGAAAACGAGATATGGCTCGTACTTCTTAATTGTTTAAATGTATTTTAATAATTTTAATGTTTTATGAATATATATATCTTTACACAACAATGATTTCTACACCACTGGTTTTTTATATTGTTATCCTCAACATAGGGTACATAGATAATGTACGTTCAATAGTCTATCGAACATACACAATACGAGTTGAATATCGGACCGGTTACGGTTCCGTATAGATTTGTTCCGTATAGAATTCCGTACAGAAAAATAATTACACAATAACCCATAAAGAAATAATAATTACATCTTCAATCCCCACTCCAAACCACCAATATTTGTATATTAACCCTTTACGGAATGTGTACGGAATATTTCTATAAGGCACCCTAACTTTCTACGTTGAATATATATTTCAACAAACTAGTTACCGCACTCCACTAGGCCTGTCAGCAAACGTGTGGATTCGAAAAGGCTTGACATATTTGACTCGAAAAAGTTTGGCTTGAAGTTTGGCCCGGGGTTCAAATATAAAGCCAAACAATAAAAATAGGTATTTGTCAAATCAAGCCAAACCGTTTGAAAAGGTTTGGCTTGATTGCCCCCCTCCCCATTTATATTATATATATAAATAATGATTAATGAACTAATGATCTAACTCAGTCCATAATCTACAATAGCACATATCAGTCCACTTAGATCCACTTATATTTATATGTTCATAAATTTTATGTCTTTTTTCACTTCTAGAATTCATGTTCAAAATATCAGGTTGTATATGTATTTTCAAATCAAACCTTTTCAAACGGTTTGCTTGAGTCAAGCCAAATAGGATCAAATATATACTTCAAAATTTCCCTCAAACCTCAAGCCAAACTACTATAATTGATATTTGACCAAATCAAGCCAAATCAAACCTCACTTTAATAATTGATCAAATCAAATACAAATCTCTAATAATTCGGCTTTATTCGGCTCGATTACAGGTCTAGTTACACGTGCCTCATTAAGTCAGGTTTGGCTCATGATACCATGTTAAGAGTCTATATATGAATTCCACTCTAAAATTAATTGATAGTAGAGGGAATAGTTCAAAATCTTATATATTGACCCAGAAAGACACCAATATCCGATGTGAGATGTGCATATTAACGATTAATAATGGTACTAATAACTCTTTTCTTTTAATTTCATTTGAACATGTTCAATACATGCATGCACAATGTACTCTCGAAATATATTATGAACAAAATGACTACAAGTATACTCTAACATTGAAAATCTTGAATATTCGTATGTAAAGTAAAATAAACTCCGGAACTTTTACGAGTACAAATGTATTTTGTTCACATTATGAATTTTTATGTTGACCGATCAATATTTGTTAGCACACCTTGAGTGCTGGTTGCACAAGAGTGCACAAAGTGTATTGGTCACGTTTTTTCTGAAGAGACCAACTGTTGTACCATCTATTGAAATGAAAGTATAACAGTGAGCGGAAGAAGAAGCATTACGGAGTTAAGCATTAAAGACATTAAAGACTAATTCATGAAGAGCAAATATGGAAGATCCCGGAAGATCACGTTGAAGATTTGGACGTAGGTCAACAACGTGTGGACAAAGGAGAACATGAATTAGGAAAGATCTTGTCATTATGAAGCGGGATTATGTTGGATTCGTTTATGGTAACTTTTGTTATTAATAGGCGCAATCAATGACAAGATACCAAGGGGCCAAGATTCACATTACCTTATGTGATATTCAAGAGAGTTAATGTAGATTGACCTAGCCCGTCAAGATACACAAGAAGGCCCGCGACCTAGGCCTATAAAAGGAGCACTCACCGTAGCTGGAAGATGTCGACTTTTGTAGAGAGCACAAGAGCAATAGAAGAAGTTTTTATTATCTAGATTTTAGTGCTAGGTCGTCCATATGTGTTAGAAGATCAGATCTATCTTCTAACTGAATTTCCGATTGAAATACCACCATTAGGTATTATCAATAGTGATGTTTTAATCTCTACCTTTTACCTTTGATTTTGTAAGTATCGGGAGATACATTCTGTAGGGGTAGATCTCATCTAGAAGAGTCTAGGTTTAGGCAACGGTGTACGGGGAGCGTACAGAGTAAGACCTTCCTTGTAAATTTCAGTATAGTGAATTTTTCCCTTGGACAGGCAGTCCCCCAGATGTACGTGTGTTGACACGGAACTGGGTTACCAACCTTGTGTTCTTTATTTTGTGTTTTTCTGTTTTCTGCATTCTGGTACTTTAACTGGTAATAGCAATTGGCGTAACAGTGAGGTGGTTTATAATTTCAATTGGTATCAGAGCAGGCACTCAACACACAGAGTGATTTAATACCACCACAATGTCTGTCGGATCCAATGCTATTCGTCCTCCAGAACTTACTGGATCTAACTATGCCTACTGGAAAAATAAAATGATTATGTACTTGAAGGCTAGTGACAAAAAGACATGGTTGTCTGTCACTACAAGGTGGGATCATCCTACTGAGATCAAAGATGGACAGGTTGTCCTCAAGCCAGAAATAGAATGGACTGATGCTGAAAGTAGTCTGGCTCTCTTTAATCACAAGGCCATGAATGCAATCTTTTCATGCATTGATGAAAATGTCTACCGTCTCATAGCTGGAGAAACAGTAGCCAAGAAGGCCTGGGAGATTCTTCAAAACTCCTATGAAGGTACTGAACAAGTCCGAATGTCAAGACTACAACAATTGACTTCATTATGGGAAAGTATAACAATGAAGGAAGATGAGACTATTTAAGAATACGATTTCAGGATTCAAGGGATCTCTGGTGAAAGTGCAGCACTTGGAGAAATCTATAGTAATGAGAAAATGGTAAGAAAAGTGCTCCGAACACTTCCTGCAAGGTTCTCTGCTAAGGCTATTGCTATTGAAGAATCAAAAGATTTGTCCTCCTACAGATATGATGTTCTAATTGGGAATCTTAGGACTTTTGAAGGGAGCTTTGCTAAATCAGAAGATTCAAAGAACAAGAAGGTAGCTTTTAAAGCTGACACGCCCAATATTAGTGAAATCTGCGAAAATTTGGGTCTCCTGGCTAAGAATTTTGGAAAAACTTTCAAACGTCTGAACAAACGTCCAGGAGAAGGATATGAAGAATATACTGGAAGAAATCGAAGATATGAAAACTATCCAGATAAAGAGAAGAGATATGAGGATGTCTCGGAGAGAAGACCTGAAGATCTAACTGGACCAGAGAAAAGATATGGTAAATCCAAGGGGCAAAAGGATGGTATTTTGACAGTGGGTGTTCGAGACACATGACTGGAAACAAGAGTCATCTTGAAGACATCAAATCAATAAAGAAGGCTCATGTTACCTTTGGAGGAGGAGCAAAAGGAGTTATTATTGGTCAAGGTACTCTGAATGTGTCTGGACTACCCAAGCTAGATGATGTCTTACTTGTTCAAGGATTGCACGCCAACCTTATAAGTATTAGTCAACTGTGTGACAATGGAATGGATGTCAAATTTAACAGAGGGGAATGTCAAGTCACTGACCCAACTCAACAATGTATTATGATGGGAACCAGGTCAAGTGATAACTGCTATCTTTGGTCACCTCACAAAGCATTTAAAAGTCAAGTTACAGAGGAAATTGAGCTCTGGCATCAAAGATTAGGTCATACTCACTATCAAAACCTGCACACTCTCTCTGCCAAAGAATCTGTAAGAGGTTTACCAAAGATACTTCTGTTGAAGTCACTTGTGGAGACTGTCAGATTGGAAAATTGACCAAAGTACCACATCAGAAGGTACAACATGTTGTCACTTCACGTGTTCTTGAGTTGATTCATATGGATCTTATGGGACCTATGCAAGTAGAAAGCTTAGGAGGGAGGAAATATGCATTTGTTCTGGTTGATGATTTTTCAAGATTTACATGGATTGAATTCCTAAGAGAAAAATCAGAATGTTTTGAAGTCTTTCAGAAACTCATCAACAAACTACAAAAACTCAAAGAAGTTAACGTGCTTAGAATTCGAAGTGATCATGGGAGAGAATTTGACAATGTCAGCTTTGATGACTACTGTAATCAACATGGAATAATGCATGAATTCTCTGCTCCCATTACTCCTCAACAAAATGGCATTGTTGAAAGAAAGAATCGTACACTTCAAGAAATGGCAAGGGTCATGCTTCATGCCAAACAAGTCCCTACAAAATTCTGGGCAGAAGCTCTTAATACGGCATGTCACATACACAATCGGGTAACCCTTAGATCAGGAACCACTAAGACTCAGTACGAACTCTGGAAAGGAAGAAAACCGAATGTTCAACACTTTCATATCTTTGGGAGTGTATGTTATATACTAGCTGATCGTGACTATCGCCAAAAATTTGATGAAAAGAGTAATGAAGAGATATTTTTGGGTTACTCTAGGAACAGCAAAGCATTGAGAGTATTCAACAAGAAAACAAATGCTATGATGGAATCTATAAATGTCAAGGTTGTGGATCAGGGTACTAAGATTAACCTGACAGAGTCTCCTACTGTCATTGCCACTGAGGATGACAATGCTGAGAAGGAACTAACTGAAGAGCTAACAGATGTGTCAGAATAATCCTGTGAAAACAGAGAAATAGAACCAGCAGCTCACATTCAGAAAAATCATCCTAAAGAAAATATCATTGGTGAACTAACTAAAGGAGTCACCACTCGACATAAAAAGGTCAATTACAGAGAGCTGGCTGGACTACTTGGAGAAACTTGTTTCATGTCTCGAGTAGAACCAAAGGACACCAAAACTGCCCTTACTGATGAACATTGGATCAATGCTATGCAAGAAGAGATGCAACAGTTCGAAAGGCATGATGTTTGGGAATTAGTTCCAAGACCTAACAATAGCAACATCATTGGTACAAGATGGATTTACAAGAATAAGACAGATGAGCAAGGCAATGTAGTCCGAAACAAAGCTAGACTTGTTGCTCAGGGGTACACTCAAATAGAAGGTGTAGATTATGATGAAACATTTGCACCAGTGGCAAGATTAGAAGCTATCAGACTCCTACTAGCAATTGCCTGCAATCTCAAAATAAAGTTGTATCAAATGGATGTCAAAACCGCATTTCTCAATGGGGTTATTCAAGAAGAAATCTATGTCGAACAACCAAAAGGCTTTATATGTCCTCACAATCCAGATCATGTTTACAAGCTCAAGAAAGCCCTATATGGATTGAAACAAGCCCCCAGAGCGTGGTATGATCGACTTACTGATTATCTTCTCAAGAAAGGATATGAACGAGGGGGAGCAGATAGCACTCTGTTCATCAAAAGAGAGCAAGGAAATCTTATGGTTGCACAAATCTATGTAGATGACATAGTATTTGGAGGAATGTCAGCTCATCTGGTAAATCAATTTGTTAAGCAAATGGAATCTGAATTCGAGATGAGCATGGTAGGAGAGTTAAAAATGTTTCTGGGTTTTCAAATTGTTCAGCAAGAAGAAGGTATATTTTTGTCTCAATCCAAATATGCCAAAAACATTGTGAAAAAGTTTGGGTTCGACAATTCCAAAGCTAAAAGAACACCCATGGCAACTCATGTGAAAGTCACCAAAGATGTTGATGGTACTGATGTTGATGTCAGTCTGTATAGAAGTATGATTGGGACCCTACTCTATCTCACAGCTAGTCGTCCAGATATAGCCTATGCTGTAGGTGTTTGTGCACGATATCAAGCATGTCCTAAAGACAGTCATCTTCTACTTGTCAAGCGCATTATCAAGTATGTTAGTGGTACTCTTGACTATGGACTATTTTATACCTATGACACAAATGGCAGTCTTGTGGGATATTGCGATGCTGACTGGGCTGGCAGCACTGAGGACAGAAGAAGTACATCTGGAGGATGTTTCTTTTTAGGGAACAATCTTGTATCGTGGTTCAGCAAGAAACAAAACTCTGTTTCTTTATCTACTGCCGAAGCAGAGTATATAGCAGCTGGAAGTAGTTGTGCTCAACTACTATGGATGAAGCAGATGCTTACAGAGTATAACATACATCAGAATGTTATGACTCTCTTTTGTGATAATATGAGTGCTATAAGCATCTCAAAGAACCCTGTTCAGCACAGTAGGACTAAACATATCGATATCCGTCATCATTTCATTCGAGACTTAATTGAAGATAAAGTGCTGACCTTGGAGCATATTGGTACTGATAAGCAGCTGGCTGACATCTTTACCAAGGCCTTAGATGTTAACAGATTTGAAGAACTGTGTGCAGCTCTTGGTCTGTGTGTTCTACCAACTTAAACTCACGAGGCCCTGCTGTTGTTACATACCTTGTAACCTCTGTTTCAACAGCAGTTTTACCAAGCAACTTTCGGTTGCTCTTTAGGGTTACTTTTTGTTCTCTTCCTAGCTGACATAGGACCTGTTTTTATGTCAAATGGGGGGAGTACTGCTGTGTCCATCACACCACTGATGGTTGGACTGATATCTGGTTAGATAGAACCAATATGTGATGTTTTCAAAAACATCTGACTACCTGTGTCCACCACACCACTGATGGTTAGACTGATATCTGGTTAGATAGAACCAATATGTGATGTTTTCAAAAACATCTGACTGCCTGTGTTCACCACATCACTGATGGTTGAACTGATATCTGGTTTACTAGAACCAATATATGTCTTTAAACACTTGCTCTACACTCTGAAAACAAACAAGGCATTTGTCATGAAAAACATGCCCAAAGGGGGAGTTTGTTAGCACACCTTGAGTGCTGGTTGCACAAGAGTGCACAGAGTGTATTGGTCACGTTTTTCCTGAAGAGACCAACTGTTGTACCATCTATTGAAATGAAAGTATAACAGTGAGCGGAAGAAGAAGCATTACGGAGTTAAGCATTAAAGACATTAAAGACTAATTCATGAAGAGCAAATATGGAAGATCCCGGAAGATCACGTTGAAGATTTGGACGTAGGTCAACAACGTGTGGACAAAGGAGAACATGAATTAGGAAAGATCTTGTCATTATGAAGCGGGATTATGTTGGATTCGTTTATGGTAACTTTTGTTATTAATAGGCGCAATCAATGACAAGATACCAAGGGGCCAAGATTCACATTACCTTATGTGATATTCAAGAGAGTTAATGTAGATTGACCTAGCCCGTCAAGATACACAAGAAGGCCCGCGACCTAGGCCTATAAAAGGAGCACTCACCGTAGCTGGAAGATGTCGACTTTTGTAGAGAGCACAAGAGCAATAGAAGAAGTTTTTATTATCTAGATTTTAGTGCTAGGTCGTCCATATGTGTTAGAAGATCAGATCTATCTTCTAACTGAATTTCCGATTGAAATACCACCATTAGGTATTATCAATAGTGATGTTTTAATCTCTACCTTTCACCTTTGATTTTGTAAGTATCGGGAGATACATTCTGTAGGGGTAGATCTCATCTAGAAGAGTCTAGGTTTAGGCAACGGTGTACGGGGAGCGTACAGAGTAAGACCTTCCTTGTAAATCTCAGTATAGTGAATTTTTCCCTTGGACAGGCAGTCCCCCAGATGTACGTGTGTTGACACGGAACTGGGTTACCAACCTTGTGTTCTTTATTTTGTGTTTTTCTGTTTTCTGCATTCTGGTACTTTAACTGGTAATAGCAATTGGCGTAACAGTGAGGTGGTTTATAATTTCAATATTATTGGTGACCTCCGATCCATGATGGCCATTGGCTAACCCTATCAATTCGACAAACTCCAATGATTAACGAGTCTAACATATAAGAGAAAGTAACACCATAAACACTACATTAATATTAATAATAGATTAAATTCTTATTTCTAAAATTTGGAGGTAAGAAAAATTAGTGCAAGAGTTTAGTGTATTCTCTAACATACAGGCACGTCATAGCTTCCACGCCAAATTTTGGACATTTCTCACAATTTTCGTACAAACTATCCTAATTCAATCAAGAAATTATTTATCACCCATTGTTTAATACGAATGACATCATCGATCATCTAAAATATTTAATATTTTCATTTTGATCATCTTATCTTAAAAGTGTTAATATTCGATCACTTACATACATTTTTCGTTAAATTTGGTCACTGGACGTCTTTTGAAAGATTTTGGACCATTTAATAAGTTTTTTAACAAGAATATTTACATTTTTTACAACTATACATATTAAACATTTTTTCCCCACACCCCTATCCCCAACCCCAACCACCACCACTATCCACCCCGATTTTCCCCCATCAAATACCCTTGTTAAAAACCTTATCAAATGGTCCAAATTTTTAAAAGAGCTCAGTAATTAAATTTTAACAAAAAATTGCATACAAGTGATCGAATTTTAACACTTTTAAAATAGAGTGATTGAAGTAAAAATATTAACTATTTTGAGTGATCGATAGTAGGGGTGTGCAGGAAAACCGGAACCGAGCCGAGCCGAGCCGGAACCGAACCGAAAAGAATCGATTTTTTTGGAACCATCGGAACCGAACCGATTTCGGTTCCGTCTTTGAGGGAACCGAACCGATGCGGCTCAGCTTATGGGAGAACCGATAAAAACCGAACCAAACCGATGACTAAATTTATGTAGCAAAAATTAAGCTTAATAAAGGATAATTGGAGAGAGGATTTAATATTGTTCATTAATAGCATGATATAATCATAGATTAGTGAATATGTTTTAAGCTAATAATATGTAGAAACATATATGTATATACATAAAGTGGTACCGTGTGACAAATGTGTATACGAATTTCAAAATTAGTTTTAAAAGAAGCTCGTTAAATTTATATAGAGTATATATATTTTTGAAACTTATTTATGAGTTACTCTAATATAAACAATATTAATCACATTTAGATTTGAGTCCAATAATAATAATAATAATAATAATAATAGCTAGGATCGAACGGAACCAAAATTTCAAGGCCGATAGTGTGCTCAAATTTAAGTCCAAAACATGAGGTCCAGAACCGGCCCAGAACCGAAACCGAACCGGAACCGACCAAGAACCGATATGAACTGAACCGTTTGGAACCGAATTGATTTCGGTTCCATCTGCCGTAGAACCGATTATGTCGGTTCGATTCTCTTTTTTGTCCAAAACCGAACCGAACCGAACCGTGCACAGCCCTAATCGATAGTGTGGTTCGCCTTTCTTTTTCGTAAGTCATGAACTTGATTTGGTAATACGAACATTGAGTAACTAAAAGAACCATGCTTACAGTATATTCTCTAATCATTAAAAACACTACACTTTTTTGTCGGATCTATTCAAGCTTTTTCATGCATGCCTAAGATTTGAAGACCAAACACACATAAAATCTACACAAAACAATCAACAAACACATCATAAATACATTATTGTATGTTTCCAATGTAATAAATTTTCTGCTAATTCTCAATACATTATTGAATGGATTCTTCTGATATTATCAACTCTGAAAGCTCCCTTTTATTTTTAATACTCAATTAGGTAAGCAAATTATTCCTTAATACTCAATAATTGTTGGATACTATTTTAATTATTCTAAGCTGTTGAGTTTGATGTTTTCTGAATGTTTCTTTGCGCGTTTGCCATGTAATAAAGAAGTCAATAGTTTGATAGAGAAAGAAAGAAAGAAAAAAAAAGTAAATTAACATAGAGAAAGATCCAAGTCAATGTTCCATGCCCATGGAATACACTAAAACATGTGTAACATACTAACATACTTAACTATATTTTCTTTATAAATAAAATTTCAATCTTTGTTTCATTTCAGTAAATTTGAGGTATTTAAGCTTCTGGGTCATTTTCCTTTTGCTCAAGAATTGAAGCTTTAAGGTGGTGGAGGTGGATTAGTATTTAGTACTGTCTGAATAGAGAGTTGTAGCTTAGTGTCTTACTATGTTCTGTTTCTTGTCTGAATCTGAGTGAGAGTCTTGTATGTGTTTTTTATGGGAAAAAAACTGATAAGCTTGTCTGTTATATCGAGACTTCGTCTCACGTTGGTTTACTAAGACCTTTCGAGTGTATTAATAAGATTCCGATATTTATCCCTCCTTGTTGTTTGTCCAATTACATCTTTTTCTAAGTGATCCCTCAGCTTGTAGTGGATTTTTTAGTAAAAAAAAACCAACTATCTGTCATTTTTTATCCATTTTTGTCCAGCTGGGATTTTTGGAGGTTTTGAGTTGAGCCATTTTCTTGGGTTCTGCTCTGTTTTGCAAATTAGTACTATTTTTTGATCATTTTATATTGGTGGGTGCAGAAAAGTTCTGATTTTCATGCTGTTCAAGAAGTACTTCTTGACAAACCCATAGTTTATGTTGGGTTGAAAAGCCAGAGGGGGCAAAATTTCACCTGTTTGGTAAATTGAGTTTTATATACTTAAGTGAAGTTTGAGATGGTTACAAGTAGAAGAAGAAAGCTGCTAAATTTGAGCAAGATCTATACATTCACATGTTTTAAAGGCGGCGGCTTTAAAGAAGAGCATTCACAGATAGGGAGACCAGGTTTCTCAAGAGTGGTACCTTGTAATGAACCAAATATAGTAGAGGGGGCGGCTTTGAGAAGTTATGCAGACAATTATGTTAGTACAACAAAATATACTCCAGCTTCTTTCTTTCCTAAGTCTTTGTATGAACAGTTTAGAAGAGTGGCAAATTTCTTCTTTTTAGTAACTGGTGTGTTGGCTTTCACACCTTTGGCTCCTTATGCAGCTGTTAGTGCTATTATACCTCTGATTGTTGTTATTGGTGCTTCTATGTTGAAAGAAGGTATTGAAGATTGGAAGAGAAAACAACAGGTAATTCTTTTTAATTTCCCTCGTACCCGCCAACGCCTAGGGGGGGGGGACCTCTTCGGAGATATTAGGGCATGTTAATGTATTTTTTCGTACTAGTTTTAAGCTTGTTTCACTATCTGCTTCGTATAAGTGATATCATTTCGATAATCTAAACTAGGATTTTTTGCCTATATAGACTGAAGTAGTTTATGCCTAATCTTTATCTGCAGTTCATTCCATTAGGGTAAGAAGGCTTTAAGATAATCTGAGTGTTTATATGTCCTATTTCACAATTCTAGTTCTTGATATTGGCTTCTCTGAAATTGAACATTTTTCGCTAGTTGAATCGTTAAAAAGGAGAAAGTTAGCCAGTTCCTTATAGTTATTTGTTTGTTTTAATTGAGATTTGTATGGATGCCCAGACCAGTTTTTGTTGAAGATTACGATTTTGGCAGTTCAATTGGTTAAAACAAATTTCTACAATCTGACATATTGTGTATATAACAAAACTGGTTGTTTTTCTACGGTCTATGAAGTCAGTATGATTGTTCACTTGTTTATTAAGTTCACCAATGATCTTCAGAATTTAATCGACAATTTGCTCCTTTTTCCTTCTGAAAATCTGTTTAGATGATCAAGCATCATCATGTTGCTTTGGACATTTGTTGTAGGACATTGAAATAAATAATAGAAGAGTTCAAGTACATCGCGGTGATGGAACTTTTGAGCAAACTGATTGGAAAAATCTTAGAGTAGGTCACATAGTGAAGGTTGAGAGGGATGAGTTCTTTCCTGCAGATCTCCTTCTACTTTCATCTGAATATGATGATGCAATTTGCTATGTTGAGACGATGAATCTTGATGGAGAGACAAATCTGAAACTTAAACAAGCTCTCGATGTAACTTCATCCTTACGTGAAGATGCTCAAGTTAAGGACTTTAAGGCCACTGTTAAATGTGAAGATCCAAATGCTAATTTGTACAGTTTCGTCGGAAGCATGGAAATCGAAGGGCAGAAATACCCTCTTTCACCACAGCAGTTACTCCTGAGAGACTCTAAGCTGCGGAACACACACTACATTTACGGTGTTGTCATCTTCACTGGCCATGACACCAAGGTTATTCAGAATTCAACCGATCCTCCTTCAAAGAGGAGCAAAATTGAGAGGAAGATGGACAGAGTTATTTACTTCTTATTTGGAGTATTGTTCATGGTGGCTTTTGTTGGATCTGTTTACTTCGGTATTGTCACCAAAAAGGATCTCGGAGGCGAACACACAAGATGGTATCTACGACCTGACAGTGCCAACATATTTTTCGATCCCAACAGAGCTCCTGTTGCTGCTGGGTACCACTTTCTGACAGCGCTTATGTTGTATAGCTATTTGATCCCTATTTCCTTATATGTTTCTATAGAAATTGTCAAAGTTCTTCAAAGCATCTTCATCAACCAAGATATCAATATGTACTACGAAGAAGGGGACAAACCAGCACACGCACGTACCTCAAACTTAAATGAAGAACTTGGCCAAGTTCATACAGTACTTTCTGACAAGACCGGTACCTTGACTGCAAATTCGATGGAGTTCATCAAGTTCTCTGCAGCAGGGACAGCTTATGGACGTGGTGTAACGGATGTTGAAAGAGCTATGGCCAAAAGGAAAGGACCATTTGGAGCCAAAGGGAAGGGTATATTTAACGAATCAGAGAATACTCAACCAAAATCATCTGTCAAAGGGTTCAATTTCCAAGATGAAAGGATCATGAATGGCAAATGGTTTAATGAACCTCATTCAGATGTCATCAAGAAATTTTTCCTTCTGTTGGCAGTATGTCATACCGTGATACCAGAAGTGGATGAAGATACTGGCAATATTTCTTATGAAGCCGAGTCACCGGATGAGGCAGCTTTTGTTATTGCTGCAAGAGAATTTGGCTTTGAATTCTCACAACGATCACAAACCAGTGTCACATTCAACGAACTCGATCCTGTTTCTGGGGAGGGAGTGGAAAGGTCAGTATCTTCATACTTTAAAGCATATACCTTGGCCTAAGATGGGATACATCTCATGCTAGCATTTGATTGTGCACCAACATATATTTTATCACCTGCGGCTGCCATGACATTTCATGTGAATGTTTCACTCCATTTTTTCAGGGTATATAAGCTACTAGATGTTTTGGAGTTCAACAGCTCCAGAAAAAGAATGTCTGTGATAGTGAGTGATGAGGAGGGAAAGCTATTACTACTCTCTAAAGGTGCTGACAAGTAAGTAACTGTTAACTTCTGACGACCCTTGTCCCCTTAACTCCTAATGCATAACTTACATCACATATCTCACCTCTTTCCTCGCTGTATGCATCATTGCATGTGTTTCCATGATTAACCTTCTTCTGGTTTAAATTATTTATATATCGCAGTGTAATGTTCGAGAGGCTTGGAAAAGGGGGGAGAGAGTTCGAACAAGCAACTACAGAACATGTAAATGAGTATGCTGATGCTGGATTGAGAACCTTGATACTTGCTTACCGTGAACTCGATGAGAAAGAGTATGAAGTATTTAGCCAAAGATTTGTAGACGCCAAAAACTCAGTAGGTGCAGACCGCGATGCACTGGTTGATGAGGTTACGGAGATGATCGAGAAAGATCTAATTCTTCTCGGTGCAACAGCTGTTGAGGACAAACTCCAAGAGGGGGTAAGGTTAATACTTCCCGCAAATATGTAAACATATATTCTTGTGCAGTTGAGAACTATCTGTATCATATGACCTAATGTGCGCGTCAGGTTGCCGACTGCATCGACAAGCTTGCTCAAGCTGGAATAAGAATCTGGGTTTTAACGGGTGACAAAATGGAAACTGCGATTAATATTGGGTATGGTGTCTCTGTGTGATGCCCATAGACATTAAATAAGTCTTGATTGTTCAATTGACTCAAGCTTATAAATCTTTCAGGTTCTCCTGTAGTTTGCTTAGACAAGGAATGAAGCAGATCATTATAACCTTGGATATCCCAGAAATAAAAGAACTCGAGAAAGCAGGTGCAGAAAAGCATGTCATTTCCAAGGTAAATATATGTTTACAAATAATAATTGAGGACGTATCCACTTGAACTGAGATATAGTCTCAATCAAGCAGGTGATCATATTTTCTTTTATGGTGACCTTAGAGATCTTAGAGGACACATAACGAGTTGCTTAAGTCGTCAAAGAAAAAGTATCAGTAGATTGAAAAATAACCATATAGTGACTTAAACTTACTTAAAAGGCACATGTATTTATTGTTTGCTATTGAAGAAAAAATATATGTTGATTTATGATCTGTTATTGAAGCGAAAATATTAACATTTCAGAAAATCTACTACCTATGGACCTCAGCAATTTCGTGCTTGACTCACTTACTTTAGAAGTAACAGTACTGCATAGTATTATACGGTAGCCACTGATGATTGCTGTGTCATTGTATTTGATTTGATGGCTTTTTATTTCTCTTTCAACTCTTCGTTTCATATTTTTTGTTAGTTCAAGATAGAAGTGTTTCAAGATATGAAATTGCTATAAACAATGCATTTTGTGTAGGCATCGAAACAATACGTCATCCAGCAAATCAAAGAAGGCAAAGCTCAGATTACTTCAACTGAATTTGAGGCATTAGCTTTGATCATTGACGGGAGATCTCTTACATATGCATTAGAAGAGGATGCTAAACAACTGTTTTTTGAACTTGCTATTAGCTGTGCATCTGTTATATGTTGTCGGTCATCACCAATTCAGAAAGCGATGGTAAGGGCACAACCGTCTACACTCAATCCTCCCCCAAACACCCTAAGGTTGACAGCAAGTGCATTTCTGCAAACAGGTCACTAGACTGGTTAAAACCGGCACCAGGAAAACAACTTTAGCAATTGGTGACGGTGCTAATGATGTAGGAATGCTTCAGGAGGCTGACATTGGAATTGGAATAAGCGGTGTTGAAGGAATGCAGGTATACATAACATTTTCTTTCTGTTAGATCTTACGTTTTACTATGATTCACCTTTAAGCATTTCGTTGTGATTGTGTCTATACAGGCTGTTATGTCAAGTGATGTTGCAATAGCGCAGTTTCGATTCCTAGAAAGACTGCTTCTGGTGCATGGTCATTGGTGTTACAGAAGGATTTCTTCAATGGTAAGTACTCTAAGCATTATGATTATCTGTTTCCAATTAATTGAGAAATAAACCAATTTATGCCGTGCTTAACGCAAGTAATAATATGTCACCAATTCACCATTAGAAGCCCAAAATGAAGCTCTTCAGATATTGTATAATTAAATGGAAACTTAGCTTAAAGCCAAGCCTTAAGCTTGAGTTTACTTTTCAAGTAATTATTTGAATCACCTAATTAAATTGAAATGGATGCAATAATATTTCAGGCTAAAAAATTAATTTGTAAGACTAAGATGAAGATAGTATGAATGACTAACGTGCAAATTTTTCCTATTCTTATTGTGTGCTAATCTGAGATAGTTTTCACTATTGTCTTTGCAGATATGCTACTTCTTCTATAAAAATGTCACATTTGGTTTCACAGTTTTCTTATTCGAGGCATATGCATCCTTTTCGGGTCAACCTGTATACAATGATTGGTTTTTATCCCTCTACAATGTGTTCTTCACCTCACTTCCCGTGATTGCTATGGGGGTTTTTGACCAAGATGTTTCTGCCAGATTTTGTGTCAAGGTATGGCTCTCATCAGCTTCCGACACTAAACAAATTTGGAATTATTTATTGGTTAATTTCATTAATTCTGTCTTAGATATATGAAATTTGCACAAACGTTTACATTAGTGGCCTTCTTACTTGAAGTCTGACACTTATTTGTTTTAAAATATGGAAGTTTCCTTTACTCTATCAAGAGGGAGTTCAGAATGTCCTCTTCACTTGGAATCGTATAATTGGTTGGATGTTCAACGGGCTTTGCTGCGCCATCATCATATTCTTCTTCTGTATAAGATCGATGGATCCTGAGGCCTTCAACAAGGATGGAAAAACTGCTGGACTGGAAATTGTGGGAACGACAATGTATACATGTGTTGTTTGGGTTGTCAACTGTCAGATGGCGCTTGCGATCAGCTACTTCACCATCATTCAGCATGTCTTCATCTGGGGTGGAATTGCTCTATGGTACATATTCCTATTGATATACGGAATGATACCTCCCAGAATCTCCAAAAATGCATACAGAGTGTTCGTTGAAGCCCTGGCACCAGCCCCTAAATTCTGGATAGTTACACTCTTCGTGGTTCTCTCCTCACTGATCCCTTACTTCGTATACAAATCAGTCCAGTTGCGTTTTTTCCCAATGTACCATGGAATGATACAATGGATAAGGTACGAGGGCAACTCCGAGGATCTTGAATACTGCAATGTGGTGCGACAAAGATCAATTAAACCTACAACAGTAGGTTTTACTGCACGGTCATTAGCAAGAACGAATCCTCTAAAAGGCAAGAAGCACGACAGTAAAACTTCAAAATAGACGCAATAGTTGTCTACTTCTTGTTTTTCCTGGTGAAGAAACGGATTCTTCAATCATCATTCATCCCTATGATGTGTGAAGCTGACCAATGTAGATAATTTTCTGAGGGGTCGGTTTTCGCTTAAAGGCGCATGTCGAGAGGATCAGAGGAGTACAGAGGCTGCAAGTTAGAGGTAATGAGCTGCTCGAAATGTTGTATCAACTTCACAAATGTAAATGGTAAATCTGTGAGCCTATGGCTAATACTACAGTCTACATTATTCATTGATTATATATCTTGTATAATCCACGCCATATATATATTGTCAATTAAAAATCATTTAAGGCAACAATTTAATGAATGTATTGGTATTAAATATTTTTATTATACATTCCTCATTAAAAATGACTTAAAATCGACTATTACAATGAAATACCAAAAGTAAGAAGTATTTAGACTTTTTTTTCCTAGGATGACAACTAAAAACAAAATGGATAAAATACTATGCCAATTGATAAATAACTTTTCGATGTATAGTAATTACTAATATTAAATACAATATTTGATCAATTAATATCACATTTTACTCTATCCATTTTTGTATACTTGTCATTTTAGACTTTGAAATAACAGTTAAGAATTTTGTATTTATACTTGTATATACTTATTTATGATAGAAATAAATAATACTATCTCAAATTTAAAGAGTATATACATAACATAAATTGTGCACCAAAATCTAATTAAGATTATCCATTACAAGCAATGGAAATATCTTCGGTTTTTCCTGAAGTAACAGGTTCACCTAATTTTCCTTTCATTTTCGATTGCAATTCATGCTCCATTAATGCTCAAATGTCCATAGAGGGATAGCTACCAATAATTGTTTGATGACTCATTATATCCTCACAACATTATGACATTAAAAGTGAAATGGATGAGGCATGATCAAGAATGATAGCAACGTAATTGAGCACGCGTATAGAACCAGAGTGTTAAGTACCAGCAATCTTGTTTCTTTACGTAGTTTGGGTTGAACTTTTAGAAATCATAAGGAGCAACTCTTGTGCTGAAGTGGTTAAAATAAGAGTTCTAATCCCTTTATCGGGTGAAAAACATTCTGCAATTTACCTCATTTCTAAACTCTACAACGATGGTGTATGTGCTAGTGCTTTCACACCAACATGGTAGCAACGTATGCCTTCTAGACATCCTTGTCCAATAAATGAGTTTGTGTAGTCCATGTATAAATGAGTACATTTGCTCATAAGTACCATTCAAACAACTTAATTTTCATTGAATGTTATGTGTCCACTTGTTGCTTCAATTAATTTATAAAACAATCAATCAAAAAGAATCATTTGTCTAGAGTTGATAGCGAATATTCACCCATTATAGGAGTATTTCATAAAGAGAAGTAAAAGTCTAGTTAACAAGTTAACATTGATTGATTGATGAATAATGGTAATGGTGGTGCATGAGTTTGTGTTTTGTCGTCTAGGTTATAGTTGCAATTTAAAAACAAAGTTGACTTTTCTAAAACATAATGGCAGTAGTGGTTATAATAAGGAGATATCAAAAGTTGTCATTAGTCAAAAATATAACAACTAAACAATAAAAATAATGAATAAATTATGTGTGCCTCTGAACTAAACTTTGACGATCTGATTAGTTTATATTTTTTAATCGGTCTACTTGTCCCCAAAATACCCAAACTTGTTATTTTGGGGATTTTCAAGTTTCAAGTTAAGATTTTTTAAATTTTAATAAAGAACAAAATCGAAATTCATCATATATAAGCTTTGCCTTCAAATGAAACAAAAATTTAATGTTCATAATGATGGTTCCGCTCCTTCGGAGCCTAAGTGTGGATCTTTCTCTGCAGGTGGGGACCAGGAATCAACTTCTTGTGCAGAACTAGAAGGAGCTCTTGTTTGTCTTGTGGAAATAGTTCTCCTTGGAATAACTTTCGATTTCCTCACCAAAAGGCTTAAAGTCTGTAGCGGTGGTTATTGATTGAGATCCGTCATACCTGAAATGTGGTCGATGTTTGATCACACATATTCCGATGTTTAAGTAAGTATAGGGTCCACAAGCAAATGTCAGAGATAGTATATGTTAGAGTAGATTTAGAATTAAGTTCCCTTTTACATGTAAAATGAATATCTATTTATATTATGGGTATGAAAGAGAATAGATGAGTGGATGTACCTCCACCGTTGGATGAAAAAGCAAGTGTCCCTCTCAAGATTACCTATGAGGAACTGATCTCTCTCTCTCTCTCATCTTGATCCACTAATGACGGACCGTAGTCTATCATTGCCCCCTTATGTCTTGATATATGTACAACCATAAGGTCTTGGTTGCTTTTCGCTTTTGGGTTCATAATGCGGTTAGTAGATAGTCGTGATGTGATTTCACCGGGTCGGTAGCCTGAGACGACGAAGGAGGAGGTGGGGGAGGGCATGGCACGATGGAGGGGGGGGGAAGTCATTGCCGTGGAGACTGGGGAGTTACCGGACACGATGGAAGGGGAGGGAGGGGGGGGGGAATGGATTATTTTTTTTCTTGTTCTTTAATAACAATATTATTTTAAAAGAGGCCTCAATATATTTAGTTTATTAAAATTGATCCCAAAATTCTTATTATATGTTAAATTCTTATTTTGCCATTCATTAATATTTCAAATATGTCATTTTTAACCTGCAAATTCTAAAAAAGACGAGCTAGGTAAACAAGTAGACCGACTTTAAAATTTTATGAGTAAACTGATCAGATCGTCAAAGCTTAGGGAGGAAAAATCTAACCCTTAATATAAAAAGCAAACTAAGGTATGACAAAAACATACTAGGAGGAATAGTAAAAGATAAAAGAGATCACCCTAAGAACCTTATTTTTCATCTCATACATTGCTGCCTAATTTAAAATGTTATGCATGAATTATTTATTCAAAATTTATCTATAAATAATATATCACTCTATTGTATCAATCGTGAATAACCATTTAAGAAAAACTATTTAGCAAACTAAAAGACCATGCGACTTTGAAATAGATCAATTAACTATGTCAGAGAGATGAACAAGAATTGGGCTACCTTGTTCGTTTTCCAAAGAACGACGCGAGTTGGGTAATGAATACCCGGATGGACTCGTTTAGGTGACGAGTCGGTAGTATTCGTATCGTTATGGTAACTAGCTCAACTTTAAACTCGTTCGACTCGATAAGATAACGAGCCTGATTGTAACCGACTCATTAACGTAACCAACTCAGTTTTAGGGTCCGCTCGATTCGACTTGTTACGTAACTATCCGGCTTGACGTTTAATATTTGACTCTTTAAGACAAAATGAAAAAAAGTTTATACTATACAAATACAAAATGCATTGGTATATTTGGAACATTAGTAGATTATATAAAATTTAATTATTTTAAAAAGGGCAAAAGACATGGATCATCATTTATGTTTTATATTGGACTGCTTTCGCTCACTCATGTTTTAAATATCTCAATTCGCTCACTCATGAACAAAAAGCAAATGAGGACTTTTAGAACATGAGTGAGCGAATGAGGACATTTAAAACATTAGTCAGTGAAAGGGGTCCATGACAAAACATAAGTGATGATCCTCGCCTTTTGCCCTTTTATCAATTCATAATAAAATTTACGAAGCTTAATTTTAGATGATTAATTTTAACACATATATTAAATTTAATAATTTATTAACGGACAATATAGTTATCGAGCGAGTCGAATATTTCAAACTAGCACAATCTAGATTTGTACCCTACTATTAATTATCGAATTGTCTAACGAGTGCTTGAGCGGGTAACTGTTGGTTTCCGGACGCAATGCCAACACTATGCACAACTTTGTGTTTTGTCACTTAGGGCATACATGTAGTCATTATAATAAGGAGATAACACAAGTTTTGTTGCTTGAATAGTCTAGTGGAAAAGACTCTTACTAGTGAGTAGAAGATTATTGGTTCGAAATTCGCCTAATCGCTCATTTACAAAAGAAAAAGGAGAAAGGAGATAACACAAGTTGTCATTAGACAAAAATATAACAACTAAATACTAAATATCAAAAAGAAACTAAAATTATAGCAAAAGCATACTAGGAGGAATAATAAAATTTAAAAAAGATCGCTCTAAAAAATCATTATTTTCATCTCAAATATTACTACCTAATAAAATGTTATGCATGAACTATTAATTAAAAAAAAATCAATTAGAATGTACCACTCTACTATATAAATCATGAATAACCATTAAAAACAACAATTTAGCATATTAAAACACCCCTGTGAAATAGATCAATAACTATGATAAAGAGATTGAACAAGAGTTAGGCCATCTTTTTTTTCCAACAAAGAATTATTCCATTTATCCACTAAATATTTTAGATATATATGATATATCCATCATAATTCCCCCCCCCCCCTCCCCCCCCACCCCCAACCAACAAATGACAACATGAGTTACCATAAATTGAACATGTAAACCTGTTTCATCATTGTCCACATTTAGATCATTCCAAGGACAATTACAAAGTTAATTCCCTACTACAACATCATTAAACTATATTGATACATTGTGACGTGTGATAATTCAGGGCTCAGCGTTACAATGCGATTATTTGAGACCAAGAAAATCATCAAATTATAATGGTACATCGTGACGTGTAATAATTCAGGACGAGACATTACAATGCGACTATCTGAGACCAAGAAAGTCATGAGCAGACTTCCCTAATATATTAGCAAACTCATTGAAACTTATAACACCATCGCCATTTGTGTCCGCTTCACGCATCATCTCGGACAACTCCGCATAGCTCATCTTACAACCCATTTTCGACATTTGTCCGGCAAGCTCAGCCGTGGTTATCTGTCCGTTGCCATCGCGATCAAATGTCTTGAAGACTTCCATTAGCTGTTCTTGGTTGATCAAGATTTCTTGATCCATGTCCGGCATTATGGCTTCCACCAATTCGTCGAATTCGATCAACCCGTTTCCGTTTGCGTCCATGTTATTTAGGAGGTTGTGGAGCTGGTCACCAGTCGGCTTTAGGCCGAGCGAACGGAGGAGCGCAGCGAGCTCTAGCTGCGTTAGGCTGCCGTCCCTGTCCATGTCGAAACGCATGAAGATTTCCTTCAGTTGTTGGATCTGATCGGTTTCGAGCTTATTCATGTTGACTATTTTGGAGAAATTAAAATGGAATATTTTGATTTTGACTATTTTATTTTGATTGTTTGATAATGTATTTGATAATTTGAGGGGGGGTGAATGAATCCAGAGAGAAACAGAGGAGAAAGAGGGAAGGGGAGATGACTTTTTACAATCTTCAATTTTGGATGTTTTCAAGTCAATGAATGGGATTTTGTTCCTCTTTTGTAGCTTATGTATGGTTGTTAAAAGTTAATGAATGTGAACCAATTAGGGGAATTTAGTTATGGTGGGTTTTAAAGGCTATTTATTATTTATGCAAAGAAAACAATCTATCTTGTTTTCTTTGATCAATTAAGGGATTTTGGGTTAATACTTTTAGTCCCCTTTCTGAAGGCTCATTTGATTTTTCACGATCGCCATGACATGACTTAAACAGTAAATATCATTAACTCTACATGTATAAAAGTTATAAAAAGATGATTTTTCAAAAATATATATTGAAACGAATTTAACAAGGTCTTACGAGCCTATATTATTTCTTATCGGATAATGAGAATTCATTGTCAAAGTTTACAATGTTTGAGTCCCAAAAATAGAAAGGGTCTTACAAAAAGAAACGGTGGAAGTAAGTAAGTAACTAAAAATATACTCCATGTGCTTATTTGAAATATTCAATAGTTTTTGTGACTATTTGAATTGATTATTGAAGTTCAGGTGCGTGAATGAAAAAAGTCAAATTACTATGATATCAATAATGTAAGGTATATAAATATTTTCTCAAAAAGTTATGATATTGTACTATTTATATTTAAAACTTGATCTTATGGAGTCAATTGAATAGCCTAGTGGAAAAGTCTTTTGCTAGTGACTAGAAGGTCCTGGGTTCGAAACTCACATCATTGCTAATTTACAAAAAAAAAAATTGCTCTTATGAAACAATTAGGAGACTAGTTTTTTTTTTTTTTGTAAATTAGCGATGAGGTGAGTTTCGAACCCAAGACCTTCTGGTCATTGCTATTTTTATTTTTAATAATGATTAATAAAAATACTCAGTATCTTCTCCAATGCCCCCACCCCCGCTCCCTCTATCCCCACTCATTAAGTACCCATATTTTAATTTAGGCCTACTTTCATATTATCTCCTAAACTATGACGAAAATTTCAAATTGCTTGCCCCTTAACTATTTAAATTGTCTCATGTACTCAGGTAATGTTCGTTTAACGAAAGGGTAAAATTGAAATGACACAATTATTAATTTTTTTTGCTGAGCATTTTTCTCATAATAACAAAATTATTAATTAAAAAATAACCCCACCTTCTTTATCTTCCTTCGCACAGTCTACCCCACCCTGACACCGTACACCCATCCCCACCGACCACTACCATTCCATTACCATTATCATCACCTTCAACACTAAAACCTCATAACCACATCATCAAATATACCAAAATCCTCCCCCACCCTATGCGTGCACAGACCCCCCCCCCCCCCTTGCGTGAATGTTCATGCTGGGGGTGGAGGGATGTTCATGCAGGGAATGGGGTGGTCTATGCATCGAGGGGGTGGGGAGGATTTTGGTATATGGTGGTGGTGGATATGGGTCGGATAGGGTGTGAGGAAAAAGATGTGTGGTTAATTTTTAATTAACAACTTTGCAATTTAAAAAGTGCCTCAAAAACTAATAATGTATTGTTTTAAATTTTCCCTTATGCTAAAATAACATTACATTAGTCGAAGGGGGCAATATTACGATTTATTGGGCAAAATGAAATAAAATATAGTATAAGGGCAATTTGAAGCTTAACCTACAAAGTATCATGGACAATACAAAAATAAGCCTTTTATTCATTATAAGTATGACTTAAAATATGTTTTTTGGGGTGTTTTTGAGTTTGCCCTTTTTAAAAATGAAATTCAAGAGCTATTTGTAAAGTACAACAATGTTCAGTACCTTATTAAAAAAGAAGATACTTTAGTCTCTTATTCGAAAACATATCAAATGTTTAAATATTTGCATCACATGTTCTAGTCTCTATTGATTATAAAAAAAATCGGACAAGGACCCGGAGAACATGCAAAACCTTGCAATAGTAGATAATTAGATTCATCCATTACGATGAAAACTAAGTTCGATGACATATGTTTTAATATATCTCGTTCTAATACATGTATTTCAAAAAAATGATCCACTTATCGCGAAAGTATTTCAAGATTGTGTCGTCAACTTTGTCACTGTCAATTTGTTCCAAAATGTCAAAATTTGCATATGGTATGATAAAATGACCTACTGTGACAATTTTCTAAAACATGTATGATCGACAGGGCTGGTTTTGATATTTGCAGGGCCTGAGGAGAAAATTGAGAAAAAGGATCCTATTACAAATTACAAGAATTATTTCTCCGAACATTACTTGTTGAAGATCATCAATAGTAGAATTGCCACGTAGTTCTCTCAAGTTCTCTTTTTGAATGCTTATAATTGCCAAATTGAACGGTTGAAGCATCTGTAAAAAATTATTAATAGCTCCATTTTGTAATCAATTAGTTCTTCCATCTTTTTTCTCTTTTCACTTACAGGTAATAATTTATCTGGTAACATTTTGTGAAGAAAAAAAAAATTAAAGGTAACAAAAATATAAAATTATACATTAAAGACGTGAAATTTAAAATAAAGTAACTTGCAAAATAATAAATAAAAGGAAAAATATAATCTTTTTTCAAAAGTAAGACAATACGTCAATGCTCAAATTAATGTCTTGAAAAATGATTTTTTTTTTCGGCAAACGTTATCATACTGAAAGTCGGGAAGGGGTGGAGGAAATCTACACTACAACGGGGAAGAAGCATCGATTTTATTAAAAAAGATCTTATCAGGACTCGAACCAGGACCTCCGATTGTGGAGGTTGGGTCAATAACGAGAAATTACTTGAACTCTATAAATAAAATTGAGTATTGATGAATGAATTATGCAATTTATTTTATGCCTGGAATCGAACCTGTGACCTCATTCATGGGGGTGGGTGGTTCATGTAACCATTGGGCCACATATATTTCTTGGTACAATATATAAACATACTTAAACATTTGGGCCCCAAAATCCCTAGCCCATGGGCGGTCGCCCCCTCCCAACAACCGCTCAGGGACATAATAAAACATATTTGATCGTGGGTTCCGATCCAATCTTTCATGTAGTGGTCATGGGTTCGAACTTGTTGGAGACAAATTTGTCTCATATTATACTCTAACTCTCTAGTTAGGAATTTCTGTATTCATTGTTTGTAATACCATTATAGTCATAATTCATCTCTAATTTACAAAAAAAAGAAAAACGTATCTGGTCATGTAATGATATGGTAGAGAACATGTGTGATCAAATGTGTTTTATATAAATATTTTGATATAAACTTAGAGTTGTGCGAATGAACTTTTTCCAAGCATAAATTATTATTCATCGCAAATGCATTCCATTAAAATTGTGATGGAGCCCTACAATAACTTGTATCTTTCCACGAAATGTAATCTACACTCGAGCATGTTTAATCACCACTTACTTAAATTAGAAAAATGGACTCCTACTAAATGAACTACTAATAATTTTTGCAGACAACATCCATTATTGTGACGTTTCAATAGACGAGGTTACTTATAATTCTGAAAAAGAATAAACTCACATTGATATATTCCTCAACCTGAAAACCTTTTCTCCAAAACATAAGACTAACAGGAGAGGGGACGCAACTTACAGGGGTTGGGGGGAGGGGCATGTACGCGCATGCACGTAAGCTACAACAAAAGCTAATTACACTATCTAGCCTGGCATTGTTGAAACCAGGTCTTGTAGTTCTGAAGTAATTACCTATGAATAAATATCGTTTCTGTTATGTTCAAGACTACACTCCTCAACCCCGTTTCTCCCATCTATTCTTCTTTCTGGATTCCGGCCTGCATTTCATAGCAGCACCTTAGGGACATTCATTTTTCTTCACTTTTCCAGTCACTTTCTGTGAAGAAATCGGTGCTAAAATCTTGACTGCCAAATGCCATTCGTTGGAATAGCCTGATTTCTGCAGATTGCCGGGGAGACTCATGAGTTTCACTTTGGCCGCCTCTAATCTCATTGGAATCATCGGAGAGTGTCATATCTTCAAAGGCTCTCAGAATCTGGGCATCATACAGGGAAAAAGTCAAAATATTTTAGAATGTGTTCAAATACCAGTAACAACTTGTTGTGGTTTGAATATTGAAAACATTATAGATCCAGTTGACTTCCTGTTTGACAAATTTGATTGTACTTCCTTTATTTCAAGTTCACAATTTTGTAAAATTTTCTCAGTAAACGATAGTCATCATTGGAACATAATATGAAAATTGGAATTATGTCGAAATGGTAAATCAAAGAAAATAATCAGAGACAACCTAATTCAGTAAAGAGAAGGTATTGACTATCGAAGAGCATTACCCGTGACATTTTTGGTCTTTTAAGATCTGAATACTGCACACAAGCTGTAGCAGACTCAATCGCTTGAAACATTTCACTGTCAACATAATTTTTCCCCAGCCTTGGATCGACCAGATTCTCAAATTTCTCCTTATCAAGAGCATAATCAAGCAAAGGCCGAGCCTTTAACAGAGAGAAATCAACTGTTAAAAATGTTGCAAATAAGGAAATACAACCTCCAGAATCCAAATTTTAAATAAAAATTTCATCTGATAAATGTTCACGAAACGTATAGAATGTTCTATGAAGTCAAAGATTTTGTGTTCTTTGACTCTTGGATATAATGGAATCAATCAAAATACCTCATGACACTAGCTATGCTTCTTATCTTTTGTAAAGTAGTAGATATTCGTTTTCACTCCACTCTTGGGTCACTCCGGAAACAGTCTCCTCGTTATCATAGGGGTACGACGTTGTACTATCTGACCCTCCCTTGCCCCGCTTAGGCGGGAGCCTCTTTGGAGGCACTGGGGCATGTTGATGTTGCAATGGTCGATAAAACGAACACAATCCAGAAAGGAAAAACAGTTATTAGCTGATTCCAAGAGAATTTCAAGGACACTTTATCAGCAAGAACATATTAAGAATTTTTAACTAGTAAGCCGTGGCTGCAATTTACATTGAAAAGTTGAAGCAATTGTTCCCTATTTTACTAGTTTGTGAGCTTCCCTTTAACTAAATAGTGAACATAACAGACAAGAACTCTAATGCTGATGACATGTAAGCATTGAGCAAGGAAAACCAATACTATTCCAAGATATGATTGAAGGCAATTAACTGTTTCGGTGGTAACCTATTTCGAGGCATGTAATTGTTGTATTGTATCATAGCATATGAAGAAACATAGTGAGCCAATAAGTAAAAGGAACTGGGGGTGGAGGTGTTTACGATAACTTACCCACTCAACTAGACTTTCCTCTCCCGGAGGCTGAGATGTATCCACAGGCTTTCGACCAGTAATCAACTCCAAAAGTACAACTCCAAAGGAAAATACGTCAGACTTTTCAGTCAACTTTCCACTTGATGCGTATTCAGGTGCCATGTACCTGATTTATATTGAGATGTAAGAATGAACATCATATAGATAAATTCAAATAATGCAATTTTTTATTCGTTAACAAAGACCAGATGGGATAGCATACCCAAAGGTCCCCACTACACGTGTTGTAACATACGTATTTAAATCTGAAAAGAATCTTGCAAGTCCAAAATCTGAAACCTGCAAAACATTTAAGATTTAAGTCACGAGCAACGTCTACATAAGAAGAAAAGCTCATAAGACATACCTGAGCCTCAAAGTTTTTATCTAAAAGTATATTTGATGACTTAATATCTCTGTGGATAATTCGAGGGTGACCTGTACATTGGAAGACTTATATGAGTAAACACCTTTATAGATGTCAAAGAAGAAACTCGTCGCATCTACTACCTTCTTGCAGTTGCAAATATAGAATCAATAAATACCAGGAGATCAGGGAATTGAGACTTTCATCAAATAGTTAGATGATGCAAACAGACATTTCAAACAAAGATCATCATTTCCATATAATCAAAGTGAAAATAATCTGAAGCTTCAATATGGCTTGCCATTTTTTCTATCAAATTACCGGGTCCGCTCTTCTCTATTTCTTCTTATTGCCATCTCATGTAACGATGACAAAGTTTCCAAGAAGACATAGTTACAAGAATTGAATAATTCTTTTTATTAATTCATTTGATGCATTGATTTATCCATTACCATTTACCAAAGTGCCAATAAATTATAGTTAGGTCTGACTCAATAGCCACAGTCTAACACCCCTTACCCCTCCTTCCCAGTTCAAGTGATTACTGATTGTCACCATGGCTCTTTTTAGGATACGTAATGCGTCGGGGAGTAGCATCGGGTGCCAGCCTTATATGACAAGAACTGGCATAATATAAGATCAAGAGGATACAGAAAATTACAGTCTTCATGAAGATAAGCTATTCCACGAGCTGCACCAGTAGCAATCTTGATACGCGTAGGCCAATCCAAGAAATTCACTCCTTTCCCTGAAAAGTATCACATCAAAGTAAACACAGAGTCACATGTTTAAGGGGTCCAAGGTTATAATTTTCTATGAAGATTAACCACAAGAATCAGATACCAAGATACCATGAAGGTGGAAGTAAAGTGTATTATTGGGTACAAAATCATATACAAGAAGCCTTTTGTCATCAGATATGCAATAACCAACCAATGAAACCAAATGTCTGTGGTGTATACGGCTAATAGTTTCAACTTCAGCTCTAAATTCCCGCTCTCCCTGGCTTCCACCATCTTTAAGCTGCTTCACTGCAACCTTTCTGCCATCTGGTAGGAGGCCTTTGAAAACAGAACCAAAGCCACCCTCTCCTAACAGATTGCTCTCAGAAAACTCATTTGTAGCTCTAGCTAATTCCTTGTAGGAGTAGCTGTTCTTTGCACTACCCATCCCAGGAGTTTCACATGCAGACTCGTGGTCATATTCACTTGAATAATAAGCGGATGAAGTTCGCATTTTAAATAATGCAGAATCTGGAACAATATTCAGGAATCTCCAATTAAGCAAATGAACAGAAACAAGCTTCAAATTGCTAAAAAAAATACTGAATGCTAACAAAGTGTTACCTGCTTGTGGAGAAGAGCCTAACCTAGTTGCCCTGTCAGGACCTACTTTCTTCTTACCACCCCAAATCCACCAAACTGCCATTCCAATAACTCCAAGCAATACGAAGCAAGAAACTAAACCAGTTGCTACAACTGCAGTGGTGTCTATGGTACCCACTTTAGACTCTGATATTCCTGATACATTATTTGGACTGTTGGCAGGACCTCCTGGTGGGACCAGAGGAACCCCAGAAAGAGATGGCGGTGAGAGAATGAGAGGATTTGGGGTTAGTTGTCCACCAGGAGGTGTTCGTGCAAACGAAGGAGAGGGTGGTGATTGAGATAGACCAGAATCATAAAATGGAGGCGGAGGTGAATTGTAAGGCTTACTAGATGGTGTTACTGGTTGTGGATTTCCCGATGGTGTAGGTATTTTAGGTGGAGGGGATGATGGAGATGGGAAAAAGTTTTCAGGTGGCAAAGGAGTCATTTCTGGTGATTTTGGAGGTGGCGGCTCATTATCTGGAGGAGGTTCTTCAGGAGGGTAGGGTGGAGTAGTTGACGAGGATGGTGGAGGTGGGCTTGGTGCATCTGGATCAACAGGGTCTTCTAGTGGATCTTCAGAAGGAGGAAAGTCCGTCTGATTAGAAGGTGGAGTATCCATTAGTGGCGTGGATGTGGGGGGGATGTGATAAGGGATGTGGTGATGGTCAAGTCTGAAGTATGGAGGTATCAGGTGGGCGTAGTGGATGCAACAGGTGAAACAGTTGAAATTGTAGGAGGTGATATGATGGTACAGGAGTTACGGACAGTGTGGATGGAGCAAAAGGAAAAGAGTCATCTGGAGGTGTTAAGGGTGGCACAAATGGAACAACATGCATAGAAGCACTCGGATAGTGACAAATCGTTTAAAGTGTTCAATAGGTGTAGTAGCATGCGGAGTAGCAGGAGGTAAGGCAAGGGGAGGAGGAATAACGCTCTCTAGGAAGGAGAAGGGTGGTGACTATTCGACAAAGCTGGATGATCAGCAGCCACTGGAATTATCATATAATAGCTGCCCCATCAACTAGCTAGAAAACTAAGTTTTACCATTTTCGCTAACTATCACCAAACTTTAATTGTCCATACTTCTATCATCTATCCAGTTTCAGGGCTTGTTCAGAACTTCAGTTATATCACAAGAACAGCAAATCAACCACGAAAACCCCTCGATCACAATAACTCTGCAAGATTCCTTACACCAACCTCAAAAAATCAAAATCTTTCCAATAGGTGTTATTGGAATACCAATAAACAACTGCTCTATCATACAACCTCCAAAACAAACACCAGTTGATAACAATTTCACTAAAGCAAACGCGCTAAACCTCTCGTATTATCCTCCAACAATCTAACAACATAAAAACCATTACTTTAACCATTCATGGAAATTTCATAAGCAAACATCAAATTGAAATAACCCACATTTTACATTATCACAAGCAAACCTCTAACACATCAATATATTGCTGCATAGCCACCAATTTCCTATATGAATCTGGATGATCAATTCACAATTTCTGAAAGAAAAGTAAACGATACCCACATCAGAAACACAATTTTATCACCAACCCATATAAGAAATCATGATTTTCAACATATTGAATTAACATAAACCAGAAAATTGCATCAAGAATGATATAATTTACATATAATATGAATTAAATATTCATTAGAATATGAAAAATTCCCATAAAGATAGGACCTTTTTGTATTTCTGATCAGGAAAAGATCATTAGCAAGCGAATTGTGGTGCAAAGTTGCATGTATACGTAGAAAAGAGGAAGCTTTTTTGGTTAGTAAGCAAAACATAAAACGATTAAAATGGGAGCTCATGGATAAAGTGCAACAGCTCGTGATGACCCAATAGAGAAAATTTCGCAAGGGCAGTCATAATCGAGAACCTAAAATTAACTAATTGAGTGAGTCAATCGAACAATTTAGTGGAAAAAGTTCTTGTCTAGTGACCACTTACCACAATGATTGTTAATAAAAAAAGTTAAAGTACACAATGAAATCTTAACAAAATATTAAGCCAAAACTTACGTGAAAATATTGGGTGCATCAATACTTCCTTGCATCAGGTACCCATTTAAAGGTTTCACGTGGGTACTGTACCCACTTCAGGTACCCATTTAAAGGTTTCACGTGGGTACTGTACCCACTTGAAACTTCATCATTGGTACTTGTACCCAAATTGTACTATAACAATGGTACAATACCACATATTTATCAATCCAAAATAAATATTTGATTTCTTAATTTTCTTCACATTTCACATATTCTTTTAAATTTACACATTATTATTCACATCCCGCGATTTGAAGGTAAATCGTATGATGTGTCTCAGAGAGTCAAGAGACTTGCATTTTCGTGTTTACCATTCCAACATGAGATTATTGTCCCTTGCGAGACTCGAACCGTATTGGGTGTCATCACAACATCTAAACTCTTTGCCAACTGAGCATAGTTATTTATAAAGGTTAAACCGCGAGATTTTGGGTTAAATGACACCCTTTTAAACCCAAATTTAACTTAGAGCACACACATAATTTTTTTTATAGCAAAATAGCACAAAATGGGAATGAAACGACTAATCTACCCCCTTTAGAAACTTATATATACTAAATTGTTTTTTAGATTTTTTTACAATATTATTTTCAATTTCTTTTCGAATTTTTTTCGATTTCTTTTCTATATTGTTTTCGATTTCTTTGTGATTTTTTTTCAATTCTTTCTTCAATTTGTTTTCAAATTTTTTTCGACTTCTTTTTTGATTTTTCTTTTTTCTATTTTTTTCGATTTCCTTTCTATTTTTTATCGATTTTTTCGGTTTATTTTCGATTTATTTTTTGATTTTTTCTGATTTCTTTTTTCAAATATTTTTCGATTTCTTTTTGATTTTTCCAATAGTAAAAAGGGTTCGATTGAAATTTTAAAAATTCAAAGAAATAGAAAGACAAAAAAATTAAAAAGGGATCGATTTCTTTTTTAATTTTTTTCCTAGTAAAAAATCGAAAAGAAATAAAAAAATTGAAACAAATCGGGAAAAAATAAGAAAAGGAATGGAAAAAAGAAAGAAAAGAAATCGAAAAAATAAAAAAGAAATGGAAAAAATAGAAAAGAAATAAAAAAATTGAAAAGAACTAAAAAAATCAAAACAAATAAAAAAAAATTGAACAGAAATCGATAAAAAATCGTAAAAGGAAACTGAAAAAAATGGAAAAGAAATCAATAAGAAATCGACAAGAAAAATAGAAAAAAAAATTTGAAAAAACAAAGATGAATCAAAAAAAATTGAAAAGAAAATCTGAAAAAAATTAAAGTGTATAAGGGGTAGATTAGTCATTTCATCTCCCTTTTGTGCTTTTATGCTAAAAAGGTACATGTATGCTTTAAGTTAAATAGAAGGGTGCTATTAACCCAAAATGTCGTTAGACTGCAATCTTAATGGTCCGTCACCTCCTGCCCTGATAGAATCACGAGGAGATCAACACGGAATGTACGTCATATGGTCAAAAGGTAAATCACGAGGAGGAGGTTGAAAACATTTTTAGTTCACGTTAATTCCACTACACGATACACACATATTTGACAAAGTGATGAATATTTTCAACAAAATTATAGTGTTCATTAAATGATATTTCCAACAAAATTATAGTGTACATTAAAACTATATAGTGCATTCTTCAATTCATTTCCATCAACCAGGCTCCAAATAACATCAAAATGACATCAAAGTCACTCCACTATTTCTTCACAAGCTCCTAACATATTTTTTTTGTTGGTAAATTAGCGATGAGGTGAGTTTAGAACCCATGACCTTCTGGTCACTAGCAAAAGCCTTTTCCACTAGGCTATTCGAGCTCCTAACATTTAATCAGTAAATTCTACATATGGGCAATCTTAACTTAAACAACTTCATTCCCATTTGGTCTTAATTTTGCAAGTGTGCCTGAAATCATATGTCAAAATGGTACTTCCATTCATTTTTTTCAACACAAAACTCTCAACCAAAACATAACAACCAAATTCACTCCAACCAATTCCTTCTCCAAACTCCTCTTTTTTGCTCACTCTAACTTCATTTTCCTCACTTGAAACCACTCCAACTTTCGATTGCTCCCACTTCATTCTATCAACTACTTCCACTCTTAATCCCACCTTCACTTCTACACCTTCCTCTCCACAATTCCTAAACCACATTACTCCATCCGAGACATCGCGAGCATCACAAACGACTCCTTCTCCGCCAAGATAAACAACTTCTTCCGCAACATCAACATCAACGAAAACAGAGTTTCCTTCGTTATTCGTGTTCCTGCAAGTGAAAATTCGCTCCCATTTGCGCTCCAACGTCATCTCATAAAACAACGACTCTTTCTCTAGCTGCCCCGAAGTTCCATCTTTGATAAACATGAACGGGCAATACCATTTTCCGACAACAGTTGGTTGGGAAACTTCGCTGGAAATTTGAAAACCGAAATCAGGTAGAATTTTCCGACGTTCGCGTCTAGGGAAGTATATGCCTGGAGCTTCGAGTAGCTGATACTTCTTGGGTGTTTTTCCGCTTATTCTCCATGTTCTCGTCATGAAATAGGGTTGTGAATCCCCCGGCGCAACGAATTTCGCAGAGAAAGGAGAAGGACCATTTATACGAATTTGTTGATGCTCACTGTGTGGATCAAAGCATTCTGCTTTAGGATCTGTAGAAATAATATAGGGGGAGATATATTATTGAGAATAATTATAGTTGTTGTTGTTAATACATTATAAGGATACCTATATTTATAGGTAAACATTAAACCTAATTTTAACACTGCGGCTTTATGGGCTAGGGTTACTTGCCCATTAGCCTAGCACCCTCCCTCAAACTCATGGTAATTTTATAGAATTTCCATGAGTTTGCAATACAACATAAAAAGTACTAAAAAAGAAAACATAAATTGGATCAAGCCGGATCCATGATCAGTGCGTATCGGAATCGCCAGAATACGCATGTTGTCAATCAATAACTGCCAGGAACGCCATCCTTTTCGAACCTGTCAGATCACTGCGTGTCGGATTCGCCAGACTACGCATAATTCGCCAATTAATAACTGCCAGGAACGTCATCCTTCTCGATTCTCGAACCTGTCAGATCTCTGCGTATAGGACTCGCCAGACCATGCGTAATTCGCCAATCAATAACTGTAAGGAACGCCATCCTTTTCGAACCTGTCAAATCAGTGCGTATAGGACTCGCCAGACAATGCGTATCGGACTCGCCAGACAAAGCGTATAGGACTCGCCAGACCATGCGTAATTCGCCAATCGGTAACTGCCAGGAACGCCATCCTTTTCGAACCTGTCAGATCTCGTTCAAACCTCCACTTCAACTTGAAGTAGAATAAATCAATTTTTTTTTTCAATGGGATACTCCCATTGTCGATAATCATATCTCCTTCCCTCCCTCAAACTCATGATAATTTGTCTAAATTTCCATGAGTTTGCAACAAGAATATAGTTGTAAATTTCAATAAAACAATATTTTCAACAAATATTGTAAAAAAACTAAAATTGAAAAAAAATATCAACGAAATCCCGCCGGTGAGTATTACATAGTAGAAAACCCACCGGCAGGGCAGCGGAATGTGTATATAGGCCTCAAGAATCGATAGGCTCGGATACCATGTAGAAATATAGGAGGAGATATTTTATTGATGAATAATTGTGGTTGTACTATTATTATAGTTATATAGGCCTCAAACTCACGGGGATTCGTTGATCTTTTTCGATATTATTTTTTGCAATATTTCTTGATTTTTTTTTTCTTGAAATTTACTAATATTAATATTGTTGCAAACTCATGGAAATTGAAACAAATTACCATGAGTTTGAGGGAGGGAGATAGGGATTATGAACAATGGGAGTAGCCCATTGAAAAGAAAAAAAATATTGATTTATTCTACTTCGAGTTGAAGTGGAATTTTGAACAAGATCTGGCAGGTTCGAAAAGGATGGCGTTCCTGGCAGTTAGTTATTGGCGAATTACGCAGAGTCTGGCGAGTCCTATACGCAACGATACGACAGGTTCGAAAAGAATGGCGTTCCTGGCAATTGATGATACGCATTATCTGGCGATTCTGATATGCGTTGTCTGGCGAGTCCTATACGCACTGATCTGACCGGGTTCGAAAAGAATGGCGTTCCTGGCAGTAATTGATTGGCGATACGCGTTGTCTGGCCAATCCGACACGCACTGAACACGGATCCGACTTGATCCCATTTTATGTTTTTTATACTATTATTATAGTTGTATTGCAAACTCATGGAAATTTTATAAAATTACCATGAGTTTGAGGGAGGGTGTTAGGTTATGGGTGGCTAGCCCATAAGCCCACATAAGCATTAGGTTTAGGTTTAATATTTATCTATAAATATATGTGATCTCTACAATGTATTGAGGAACAAGAATTATTTTCAATAAAATATCTCCTCCTATATTTCTACAGGATCTTTAACAATGCTCTTGCAAGAATCACATACTTTTTTACTTGAAGAAGTTAATGGATTCCTGAAATTTCATCCAACAAAACATGATAATTATATTTTGAAATTTTATTTATTGTTTAATTATTTTGTTTTTACATTCATTTGTATAGATAATATGGACGGCGTTAACTCAATGGCTAGCATTTGGAATCTTAGTTCGGACTTGAATTGGGACCAAAGGAGCAAGTTTACGTTTGTTAAAACGTGTAGACTCTACTTAATTTAAAATTGTGCACTTTGACTTTTTGTTTGTTTCAAAACGGAAAACCGACCGAACCGAACTGGTTTTGCATCAAAACCGGCACCAACCGAACCGATTAAAACCGAAATAATTTACAACATAATCGATTCATGGAGTTAAGAAACCGATAAGAACGTTTTCACACAAAAAACTTCGAAAAAAGACCGAACCGAACCGAAAACATCGTTAAGTCGGTATTTATCAAAAACTAAATTCGAAATGAAATGAGAAAAACATACCATATTTGACCTCCATGAGATTGAAAAGCATAATACTGATTGGAAGAGAGCGGTTTATCCAGAACTGGGATGAATACAATATCACACGAACCTTCCATATTATAATTTACCTGATAATCAATTGTTAAATCTTTATTCTGAGGAAATGGCAAATGATGAAGAGAATTGTTTTTGCATTTTCCAAAACAACAGTAGGTTTCTGATTCTTCATCTTTAATAACCAAGTAGCCTGAATTTGGACCCTCTGGGGCTGCTGAAATACTTTCTGGGAATTTCCTCAAGTAAGATAAATTCCTAGTTACATACATCTTCAAGAATTTTTTGTGTAAGAATGATTGTTAGTGGTGGTTGACAATTGAATAACTTATTATGAGCTTGTGTTTAGTATGTAATTTACAATCCGGTAATAAGCATGATTGGGTTGCTTAGTCGTCTACAATATTACGTTTTTTTTTATTTATAAAAAAAGTCTAACAGAGCCGAGTTGGAAATTTTAATGGATTGACTCTTTCAAAATGAATATACATAACCCTGTAAGAGCAAATGGTAGAATAGTCTCCGTTAGTGTTATTAAGTTGCAGTCCAATAGTGATATCGTTGCAATCTAGTCCCCGAAACTGGCAAAAACCTTGCAGATTAGTCCTTATGTCAACTAGTTTGTTAATTTTTAACACCAACACGCGAAGTAATCAAATTTAGACCAACAACTGAATTTTTAAGACTTAAACTCATTTTTTGTGTCTCATGAAAATTCATTACGAAGTTGAAAACTTGAAATGCACAACTTCATTAATTTCTAACAACAAAGGGTTGATGGCAGGGGACATCACTTACATTTCATCAATATAACCAGTTGATCACTTACCTTTTAAAAGGTCCTGGTTGATCATTTCAAATGTGTATCTGTTGGTCTATCGACAATTTTTCACGGCTGGTCAACGCCCGGTCAATGCACATGATGACCTCGTGCCATTTTCGTGAGGGCTTTTTAGTCTTTTCATATCAAAATCAAGCAAAAAAAAAGAAGAAGATTATAAATATATCAAAATATTTGAAACATAAAATAGATGCAAAGTACAAAAATATGTTATTAGAATTGTACAAAGTACAAAACAAGCACATTCACATAAATTAAGAGGTAAAACTATACATGATATCATAACATTTAACTATTTAGACAATCACACAACAAAATATAAATAAATAAATAAAACCACACAATAAAACAGTGTTTCTTAATGTACCACTCACAATCTTAGCTATAACTTCATTCCCATTTGCTTTTAATTTGTTGAGTGTGCCTAAAATCATATGTCAAAATGGTACTTCCATCCATTTTTTTCAACACAAAACTCTCAACCAAAACATAGCAACCAAATTCACTCCAACCAATTCCTTCTTCAAACTCCTCTTTTTTGCTCACTCTAACTTCATTTTCTTCACTTGAAACCACTCCTACTTTTGATTGCTCCCACTTCATTCTATCAACTATCTCCACTCTTAATCCAACCTTCACTTCTCCTCCTTTGTTACTAGAATTACTAAACCACATTACTCCGTCGGATAAATTACGAACATTATCACAAATAATTTTATCTTCGCCAAGATAAACAACTTCTGTTGCAACATCAATATCAACGAAAACAGAGTTTCCTTCGTTATTTGTGTTCCTGCAAGTAAAAATTTGCTCCCATTTGCGCTCCAGCGTCATTTCATAAAACAATGACTCTTTCACTTGTTCTCTCAAAGTCCCATCTCTTATGAACATGAACGGGCAATACCATTTTCCGACAACAATTGATGTAGAATATTTGCTCGATATTGGAAAATCGAAGCCAGGAAGAATTTGGCGTACTGTAGAGTATATGCCTGGAGCTTCAACTATTTGATACTTCTTGGGTGTGTTCCCTATTACAGTCCATCCTTTTCTTCTCAAGAAATCGGGGGGGAACGTCTGAGGCGCCACAGATTTGGCATAGAAATAACCATTAGATGTACAGAGTTTTTGATGTGGTAATATATGAAACTGTTGTTGCAGGTTATGTGGATCCAATGGTCTAGGTTTGATATCTTTGATATATCGGACAAAACAACAAGTTTGTTTGTCTTCTTCAGTTGAAGAAGTAAATGCCTCCCTAAAATTTCATCCAACAGAACATACTAAATTATACTCAGCATATCTAAGCATAGTAATCTTTACCAAAACGAAAGTGGTCGAAATGAGATAACTAGAAAAGATATAAACATTGAAACACATACCCGATATGCTCCCCATGCGGTTGAATAGCATAATACTGATTGGAAGAGAGGGGTTTACCAAGAACTGGGATCATTACAACATCATCAAGCGAGAGGGTTACATATTTACGTTGAGTCTTTTTGAACTGAACAATTAGGTCCTTATTCTGAGGAAATGGAAGATCATCAATCGTTACGTTCTTGCATAATCCGAAACAACTATATGTTTCGGATTCTTGATCTTGAATAACCAAGTAGCCTGAATTTGGACCCTCTGGAGCTGCTGATATTGTTTCTGGGGAGTTCCTCAATTGAGATAAGAGCCTGGTAACATACATTTGAAGAATTTCTTGATGGTTATCTTATTCAACCCATTCATATATTTATATACATAAAACAAGCATTGGTTGCTTAGCCAAGTTGTGGCTTAGAAGTTTTGATTAGGAAATGTCTGAAATGCCTATCTTCTTATAAGAAATACAGTTCACTCAATGCTGAATTGATGTGAATGGTAACAACTAGTACTCTTGCACCATGTTCAATTTGTCAAGGAAGACTTGAAGACGACTTTGAAGAGATATGCTCATCTGATGACCAATCCAGCACACGGTTATACTCCTTCCGTCCCTAAAAGATTGTCACATTTCATATCCTCCTAAACGTGTCACATTTCATTAATTTTTAGTTACATTTTTCTCAACATACCCTCAATCTCAAAAAAATTATTATTTATTTTAAGAATATAGGAATACTCCAGATCATATTTTTGGCCCGTTTCGATCCCAGAACCATTTTTTCAGACCCGTTTCGATTTGAGAACAATATCTTTTGCACGTTTGACCAGGACCATATTTTCGATTCATTTCCCCCCGAAACATATTTTCGGCCGATTTTGACTCGGAACTCTATTTTCGGTTCCCTTTCGACCCGGACCATATTTTTTGCCCCTTTCAATCCCGTACCATATTTTCGGTCCCTTTCGACCCTAGACCATATTTTCGACCAATTTTGACCTTGTACTATATTTTTGGTCCCTTCCGATCCGGAACCATATTTTTGGCCCATTTCAACCCCGTACCATATTTTTGCCTGTTTTAACCTCGTACCATATTTTTGGTCCATTTCAACCCGGAACCATATTTTCGGTCCCTTTCTACCGCGAACAATATTTTCGCCCCGTTTCGACTCCGTACCACATTTTGGGCATGTATCGACCCCGCACCATATTTTCGGCCCGTTTCAACCTTGGAACATATTTTTGTCAGTTTTGGCTAGCGACTATATTTTTGGACCGTTTCGCGCAAGACACATATTTTTTCGACTCTGGACAACTTTTGCGGCTCCTTTCAACATGAGACCATATTTTCGGCCCGTTTCAACCCGGGACCATAATTTCGGTCCATTCTGAGCCGGGACAACAATTTCGCCCCAATTCGACGACGGACTATATGAACAGCCTCTTTTTACTCGGGACCATATTTCGGCCCCTTTCGATACATGACCATAATTATGGCTTATTTCGCCGACGGAACATACATGACCATATTTTTCGGCCCTTTAGATCCATGAAACTATAGCCCGGGGTTCATTATAGGTCAGAAAAATGGTCCCGGGTCGAAAGGGACTTAAAATTTGTTTCGGGCCGAAATGGATCAAAATGTTGTTCGGAATCGAAAAGGATCGAAAAATGGTCTAGGGCCAAATATATGTTCCCGTGTCAAAACGAGGTCGAAAGGGGCTATATATGATTTTTTTTATAAATAAATAAAACATTTTTTATGTAATCTATGCTATATATAATAACCAAGGCCTAAAGATGCCATATGTCAAATCTTCTTTTTTCAATGAATTAGTTATGTACAAAAAATAACTACCCTTACTCGTATTATGATATACACACACCACAATAGTATAATTTTGGTATGAAATGACTATTTTGTTCTTCCCTATCTGTTATTTACACTAGAATAGTAATATTTTAGTGTAAATGATTATTTTGTCCCCATATTTGCAACTGTAATAAGAAAGATACTTAAGTTAGGGGTAAAATAGTCATTTCACACCCAACAACAACACTATTGTGGTGTGCATAGTGTTGCCCGTTTACTCGTTTATCAAAAAACAAAGATATACGAGATAAAAGAATTTGCAACTACCAAATAGTTTAATTTGCATCACTCATAAAAAAAAGGGCAAATGGCATCAAAGATCACTGACATTATCTAATATTTCCAATTCGATCACCCTCATTTAAAAGTGCCTATATTGGATCACTGAACTGAATTTTTTTGGTTAAATTTAGTAACTGGGCCGTTTTAAAAGATTTTGGGTGCATTTTGTAAGTTTTTAGCAAGGGTAATTTTGTCCCTTCATATTTATAGACATTTAATCCTCGTTTTTTAACTTTTTTTAAAAAAAAATTTAACTTTTTTTTTTAATTTTTTAAACTTTTTTTTTAATTTTTTTTTTCTAAAAAAATGGGAAAAAAAGAAAAAAATTATAAAAAATTAAAAAATAATAAAAAAAACAAAAGCAAAAATTAAAAATAAAAAAACAAAATTAAAAATAAAAAAAAAAAATTTTAAAAAAAGTATAAAAAAAAATTAAAAAAATTAAAAAAATTTAAAAAAAAGTTAAAAAAAAAATTTAAAAAAAAATTAAAAAAATGTTAAAGAAAATGAGGATTAAATGTCTATAAATATGAACGGACAAAATTACCCTTGCTAAAAACTTACAAAATACACCCAAAATCTTTTAAAACGGCCCAGTTACTAAATTTGACCAAAAAAATTCAATTCGGTGATCCAATATAGGCACTTTTAAATGAGGGTGATCGAATTGGAAATATTAGATAATGTCAATGATCTTTGATGCCATTTGCCCTAAAAAAAACTATTCCATTCTATCACCATGATATTTATCTTTGGTCAAAATATTTTATTTACATTATCTGCATTTACATATTTTAACATGTGAATAAATATATAGTATATTTATAACATGTTCTATAGTTGCGAGATTTTAGGGGGGTTTGGTGAAAATATTAAGAACTTAATCTAGATGATTTTATATTTTTTTATTAAATTTATTTGTTGACTACTTTTTTAAGGACTACATCAAATAAAATTTGATCAAAATCCTTAATAAATTGTTAAGTGAAAAATCTGAACTTAATTTTATTGCGTGAATCAATTGAGAAGGTAAATACATAAAACAAGTATTGTTTGCTTAGCCAAGTTGAGGCTGAGAAGTTTTGATGAGGAAATATCCGAAATGCTTATCTTGGAGTAATATTTAGATGCTAACTAGATAGTTATGAGCATATGCTCACACAGGGTCAATTTAGTAAAAACAACCCATAAAAAAAATCCCAGCCCCCTTTTCATACGCCCCACACATCATCAACCCCCCCACCCCACCCCACAACCCCCACTTCCCATTAACTGCTAACTGTTGCTAAAATCCCTACAATAATTCCGAAGATTCATCAAAATCCCACAAAAAATGCTAATTTATTATTTTAAATCCGAAATAGTTATAAAAATCATCCAAAATCTGGAAACCCCTTGAAAATCCCATAAAGATGCATCCATAGTCAACCCAAATATCAAAACCCTTCCACATATCGTCGAAATTCTTCAAACAATTTCAGAATCCCACAAAATCCTTTCAATCAAGAGAACAAAAATCGTTCGACAATGTCAACTTCAACATCTTCGTTTTCGTCTGCTTCATCAGATGGTATTGTCTTCTTTGTTAACTTGCTTTAATCTGATGATACATTGTTGTGGGTTATATATTGTGTTTCTCATTCTTGTGTAAATCTCGAATTCAAAGGCTTTTTTGTGGGGTTTATATTGTGTTTCATTCTTGTTAACATACAATAATATTTGAAATTGTGGAGGTTTTAGTAGCAATTTTAATTTTAGTAGAAGTCTAGTATTTTGTACAAATTTGACAATTGAAATTTCTAGTGGGGATTTATAAGCCTGTTATTCTGCTAAGATTGTGGAGGTTTTAGTAGCACTTTTGCTGCTGGTTGTTGTTAAAATTCAATTTTATGTTGTCCTGAAGTTAAAATTCAATTATTAAGTGAAGGTATAATTTATTATGTTAATAATCCCAGAGTGAACAACATTCATGGATAAAGCTTTACAGAATTTTACTAAAATGATTCATTGTTGGTTTATTACGTACTGTTTCCTAGATATTTTAGTAGGAATTTTGGTTTTATTATGTACCGTTTTGTATCAGGTAGAATTTGATGTCATATATACCTGTTTCTTATGATTCATTGGGTTCTGATCAATCTTTCTTCTATGAGCAGGACTTCGCAAACAACGAACGAAAAGAATACATAATTTGGCTGATACACCTGTTGTTGAGCCAAAGAAGAACAGTGACAAGAGACGCATTCGAATAAAGACTAAAATTGAAAAGGTTTACACAATCGTTTCTGGGATAATATGCCCATAGTTATATCCCAATGGGAATGACTTAGAGGTATATAGAGCGTACCGGAATACTTAAAATACTACGACCGTCTAAAATTCTAAATTACGACTTCAATGTATTCAAACAACTACATGACCAGTTAAAAACACAGATCAATATTCAATTGAAGTTCAATACATCGACACAGTGTATCTCAACCATGAAAACATGTTGGATATGGTATATGCAATGACACAATGGTTGATGGTATAAAATGATGACTTTTTTATCCCGCGGTTAAGTATGGAGAGGTATAATAATCTCTTATGCATATCCCATTGAGAAGATGACATTCCAACATCAAAACTTAGAAGTTAAATGTTCCAATCCATAGGCATCATATATCTCTACCATAAAACTCATACTTTCACTAACGTTAGAGTTTTAAATGTGCGATTGAGAAAAGGTAAATATAACATTGATCTGATGCGTTACATAACTATACATCCCACAAGACCATTCGACCAGGTATAATATTCACTTATGTATATCCCATTGAAAGGGGAACATTAGGTATACACATCAGAGCACTATACTTCACATTCTTCAAGAAAATAGTTATCAAAATGGAAAACTGCCTTCACATACGCACCTGTCCAAACAGTTTTGGTAACTGAATCCGATTTTATTAATCTGATGTGTTACATAACTATACATCCCACAAGACCATTCAACCAGGTATAATATTCACTTATGTATATCCCATTGAGAGGGGACCATTAGGTATATACATCAGAGCACTATACTTCACATTCTTCAAGAAAATAATTATCAAAATGGAAAACTGCCTTCACATTCGCACCTTTCCAAACAGTTTTGGTAACTGAATCCGATTTTATTGGGCGCGTGCACAACTAATTAAAAAAATGTTTTTTCTCATCCTACCCTTTCCCATTTCCAACCGTAGGATCAAAATCAACCAACTTAAGGCCCATCCAATGATCTATATTGGAAGTTAACATATGCTCACATTAATTAAGTAAGCACATAAGATTTTCACCTTATCTTGTTATAAGAAATACAGTTCAATTTATGAAGGAAGACTTCAAGAAGACTTTGAATAAATATAGTCAACTGATGATCAATCCGACACGGTTATATTATCCAGCTCTATATTAGTGGATGATTGTGCATAATCGAGTTTTAATTGTGCGGACTTGATCAATAAAATAGTTTTATATTTTGTCAGGACTTGTTCATCGTATTAATAATATATAATCTTTTTATTAATAAATAAGTAATATATTTTTATGTAATATTATTTAATTTTGTAGTGCCGTATGTTGGCCAAAGTTTTTCTACGAGATCAATTGTTATATATCATCCGGTCAATAACAGTGACAGATAGATAATATGAATCGGTTGAGTATAAGTGTTAATATAGATGGTCCATCCATTCCACTCCTACCTAAAGGACGTCGAAGATCGTAGCAATTAGTGAAGAGATCTTTTATTACTAAAAGTGGATTTGGAAACAATCGATTGAAAAGAGACTATATACATTACTTGAAGCTCACGATACCATTTAAATTAACGATAAAAAACGTAGAGTAGATTGTCAAAATGGTCCCAGAAAGTGGATCGAGGTTGTCATTTAGTCCTCGAAAGTTCAATAGTTGCAAATTAGTCCTCGAAATTAGACAAAAGTTACAATTTAGTCCAAAAACTAACGGAGCCATTAAATTTAGCGAAACCTTTCGGCTCGTTAGTGTTTGGACTAAATTGCAACTTTTGTCCGATTTCGGGGCCTAAATTGCAACTGTTGAACATTCGAGGACGAAATGACAACCTTGACCGAGTCCGGATCTTCTGTAACACTTTGTGCAACACTTTCTGTTACACTTCTACTGTTTGGTTAATTTTTCAATTTTTCAAGTATAATACCTTAACAAATAGTCTTCATAACGTTATTTACTATCACCTCCAATTAAAAAAACTGGTTAATTTTATTTTTTATGATAAAATTTTGTAATTTAATTTTTAATGATAAAAGTTACGAATTTTCAAATATTTGCCTCTACAAATATAAATGAGAATTATTTTGAATCAGATATAGTAATATATGTCTATAACAACATGATTAAATAAGATATGGTGCTTGAAAATCCAAAAAAATAGACAAATAATAAAAGTGCATAAAGAACCACACAATAATCACCTTGACCCACTTTATGGGATCATATAACTTTTTACTCCAGCAAAAGGCTGGGATGATCACTTAACTTTGGGCTAGGGAACCATTTGTTCACCCAACTTTCAAATGGTCTCAGTTGATCACGTAACTTATAATATCGATCTCATTTGGCACAATTGTCATTTATAATGTTAATTAGACAATAATTATAGCACGTGCCCCTCACATGGTCACTAATTAGGGGCAATTTAGACATTTCACATATTAAAATTTTTTTAAAGAAAAGTTCAAGAAAAGGTTGGTGGAAGGAGGAAAAGATCATGTTTGATGTGAAAAGTCCAAACTACCCCTGATTAGTGACCATGTGAGGGGCACATGCTATAATTAGTGTCTAATCAACATTATAAATGACAATTATGCCAAACGGGACCGATATTATAAGTTAGGTGATCAATTTGGACCATTTGAAAGTTTTTTTTTGTAAATTAGCGATGAAGTGAGTTTCGAACCCAGGACATTTTGGTAACTAGCAATGGCCTTTTCCACTAGGCTACTCGATTAACTCGGGACCATTTGAAAGTTAAATTAGTTAATTTTATTTTTTATGATCAAATTTTGTAATTTTTAATTTTTAATGATAAAAGTTACGAATTTTCAAATATTTGCCTCTACAAATATAAATGAGAATTATTTTGAATCAGATATAGTAATATTGTCTATAACAACGTGATTAAATAAGATATGATGCTTGAAAATCCAAAAAAATAGACAAATAATAAAACTGTATAAAAAACCACACAATAATCACCTTGACCCACTTTATGGGATCATATAACTTTTAACTATATAAAGAACCACACAATAAAAAAGTGTTTCTCAAGGTACCACTCACAACCTTAGCTATAACTTCATTCCCATTTGCTTTTAATTTGGTGAGTGTGCCTGAAAGCATATGTCAAAATGGTACTTCCATCCATTTTTTTCAACACAAAACTCTCAACCAAAACATAACAACCAAATTCACTCCAACCAATTCCTCCTCCAAACTCCTCTTTTTTGGTCACTCTAACTTGATTTTTCTCACTTGAAATCACTCCAACTTTTGATTGCTCCCACTTCATTCTATCAACTATTTCCACTCTTAATCCCACCTTCAATTCTACACCTTCCTTTCCAGAATTCATAAACCACATTACTCCATCCGAGACATCACGAGCATCACAGACGACCCTTTCTCCGCCAAGATAAACATCTTCTTTGGCAACGTCAACATCAACAAAAACAGAGTTTCCTTCTTTATTTGTGTTCCTGCAAGTGAAAATTCGCTCCCATTTTCGCTCCAACGTCATCTCATAAAACAACGACTCCTTCACTTGTTCTCTCAAAGTCCCATCTCTTATGAACATGAACGGGCAATACCATTTTCCGACAACAATTAATGTAGAATATTTGCTCGATATTGGAAAATCGAAGCCAGGAAGAACTTGGCGTACTGTAGAGTATATGCCTGGAGCTTCAACTATTCGATACTTCTTGGGTGTTTTCCCTCTTATACGCCATCCTTTTCTTCTCAAGAAATTGGGGGGAAACGTCTCAGGCGCCACAGATTTCGCATAGAAATAACCATTAGAGATACAAACTGTTTGATATGGTAATATATGAAATTGTTGTTGCAGGTTATGTGGATCCAACGGTCTTGGTTTGATATCTTTGATGCATCGGCAAAAACAACAAGTTTGTTTGTCTTCTTCACTGGAAGAAGTAAATGCCTCCCTAAAATTTCATCCAACAGAACAAATTAAATTATACTATGCAAAATTTAGACATATACCATAGTTTGTAAAACGTGGCGGAGAAAAATCGCCACGGCGTGGCTTGTGGCGGTCCTCTACACATGGTTGTCATATACTCAACTATTTAATTCAAGAGAGAAATTAAGATTCTTTTATTTTACCTTCTTTTGCCAAAAATCAACAAGTTTAGGCATGAAAGTAATTATTGTAAATCTTTCAAGATACTCAGAGTCGAATCTAGTCTCACATTGTTAGATTACAGTTTGCAGATGAATATATAAAATCTTTAAATCACACTCACACCTATCACCAATTGCTTTTAGGATAGAACTATGACTCTTAACATCCAATCATATTATGAAGTTCACGTGTAAAGTATAAACCCATATATCTGATGTTCAAGTGGATCGGGATGTACCATTCCTCCTATCACTAATTAATTTTAGGACAGAACCTCATGGACTCTTATCAACCAAACTGTTACTAGCTCGCTCCGATTTGAAACAAAACAATATTCTTTTTGAAATATTTGTCACAATTTCAATGCAATATTTGACTTACGTTTTTCATTGTAAGAACTCATTTACTGAGAATGCCTAATAAATTTTTTCAATACCAATAATGAGATAATTTAGGAGGACAACTAAAAAACCCGAACAACTACAATTCTTACCAATAATGCTTAATACTAGTAAATTTTTTTATACCAATAATGAGATCATTTATTCTGAATCAATTTTTTTTTTGTAAATCAGCGATGAATTATGAAAATAGTTAGAACGAGAACTAAAAAACCCGAACAACTATAATTCTTACCAAAACACAAATGAAATGAGATAACTAGATAAGATATAAACACATACCCTATATGCTTCCCATGTGGTTGAATAGCATAATACTGATTGGAAGAGAGGGGCTTATCAAGAACTGGGATCAACACAACATCATCATAAGAGGTGTATGAACTTTCCCCATTACTTGTTTGGTACCTAACAGTTAGGTCCTTATTCTGAGGAAACGGAAGATCGTTAAGAAAATGGTTCTTGCATAATCCGAAACAGTTATATGTTTCGGATTCTTGATCTTGAATAACCAAGTAGCCTGAATTTGGACCCTGTGGAGCTTCTGCTATGGTTTCTGGGAATTTTTTCAACTGAGATAAGTGCCTGGTAACATACATTTTGAAGGATTTCTTGATGGTGGATAAGTAATAATCAATTATATATAGGAAGTTTTGGTTGCTTAGCCAAGTTGAACAAGTAATTATGGATTGATTCAGTCAAACGTTGCATTCGTTTTATGTTTTCAATGTTTAAGCAACATTTGTTTAATGTTTATGTTTGTTTGAAGAGATTAGATCATGGCCAAAGTTAAGGGTTAGAAGTTTGGAGGAAATATCCTAAACGTACCTTCTTGGTAAACTAGTCAAAACCTGTGTGGTAGGTCCATCATGAATCAATGTGCACCTCAAAACCAAACAAATCAACAAAAATAAAAAATAAAAGACACGTTTGATCGAAGTACATGTTTCCCATTATGTCATGGTTCGATAGAACATGTTTCAATATATTGTATTCCATCACACATGTTACAACAAAATGTCCCTGTATATTGGTCATTTTGTTATGATGAATGTTAAGTTTGACTTTTAATGACAATTTGATAAAGCTAAAATTATCCAAACATATTTTTGAGATTATTTTTCAATTTAATATTATATTGGGATAAATATTTGCATTTGAATATTTTCAAAAAAAACTCAAAAACCAATATTATAATAGATTGATTATAGTAAAAGAATTAAAATATATTAAAAAATCAATAGTACCCGCAAGGTGTGTATGGACAATTTTACCCCATTAGTTTGTCCAAAAAAAATTCAAAATTAATATACATTATTAGAGGTTCTTGTTGAAATGGTCCCCAAAAGTGTGATTGAGTTGTCATTTAGTCCCTAATAGTTGCACAGTTGTGATGTAGTCCGCAAAAAAATCTCTATTGGGGACTAAATGACAACTCGGTCACACTTTCAGTGACCATTTCACAAAAAATCTCTACATTATCACATAATAATGACCAAGTAATAAGTCACTTTTTCAAAAATATGTGAACGACTGAGACATATTGAAACATGTGTGGTCGAATGATGATGATATGATGGGAAACATGTGTGGTCGAATGGTGAAATGATAGGAAACATGTGTGGTCGAATAGTGAAATAATAGGAAACATGTGTGGTCAAACTTGAATTTAATACAAAAAATACTATATTATGTATTCTATTATAATTGTTTTGATAAGAAAATAATTATCATTATAGCAAATAAAATTATACTTTACATTTTCAATGAATATTTTCTACAATATTTTATTATAAAATTGTTAATCAAATCAATAATATAACTTTAAATAATTTTAAATTTTTATTTCTACTTTTTTGTTATCTTAATTTATGTATGAATGACTACTACATAAGAACAATTAAAACTTAAAAGTGAACCATGGCAGTGTTTTTCATCTTGCACCATGTGCAATAGCCAATAAGATATAATGATCTTGCATCATGTGCCCATGTTCCCTTATTTATTAGGACTTTGAATCAGGTGAACTACATTGTCAACTGATCAATTATTCAGCACTGGCTATTATACAACTCCCTCCGTTCAAAATAGATAATTTTTTTGTTTTTAACTCAAAAAATATAAAATTAATATTGATAAATTTATTATATTGGATGATGTATTATGTATTATTCGAGCCTCAAGTGTTGGGTCGAGGATCATAGCCGAACCCAGAACTCAAATCTCGGTGGTGCAAAATCAAAAAAGATATCAAACAAGTATTAGCTCAACATAAAATTACATTAGCGAGAATGCAGTCATAAGTTTACAAATCAAATCTTATTATAGAAATTTTTACCAAAAATTTGATAACATACCAAAAAATTACATTAACGAGAACATAGTCATAATATTACTTCTGATATAAATTGCATTCTAGTCAACTCTATAATATTACTTGTGATGTAATTACAAATTATTCTCATTAAATCACCAAGTTACACAAAAGTTTATATATATAAATTTTTTCACCAAAAATTTTGGTGGTGCATTTGCACCACTTTGTTGCAATGGCCTTGGTTGGAGTAGGGTTTGACTTATATTTCTTTGCCTGGGTGTTCTGGGGAAAATCCGCGCCTCTTGTGCGTTGTAATCTTTCCCACACCTTTGGTTTGGTAGCCTGTTTGTGCAGGACTGTGTCTCTCAAATCTTTAGGATCTTTATCCTTGAGTCTCAACTCTTCCACATCGATGTACCTTCGTACCATGGCCGTAAGCTCATCCTTCCCCATTGGTTTTTCTAAGGTGAGGGCCTTTTTGAGCTTGCCATATTGTATCCCTTCATAAAAGGCCATATAAACGAGCCTTGAATCTACCGAGGGCAACGTGAGTAGCTTGTCATTGTACCTTTTATGGTAGGCCTTGAGTGTTTCCCCTGACTTTTGTTTTATTGCCAACATGACTTCATCCTCTTCTTGGTTTATCTCTGATCCAAATTTTGCCAGAATGCTAATGCCGTTCGATCGAACGTGTCGATTGATCCTTGTGGCAGTTGCATAAACCAATCTAAGGCATTCCCTGTCAAGCTGTTTGGGAATGCTTTGGCATACATATCCCTATCTGGGGTAGATACAATCATTTGAGCCGTATAACCCCGTAAATGCTTCTGGGAATCACCCGTGCCATTGTATTGATTCGGCCGCGGCAAGACATATCCTATAAGTACCTCCTTCATCTCTAATCGTGACGATAATGACATTCTCGTCTGGGGTACCATGTAAGACGGAATTTGGGGTTTAAATGTTGCCAACATGGTGGCTTTAAATTTCTCCATCTCAGTTTGAATTGTTTGCAGGATATTGGGCTCCTAAGTTGCAGGCACCTCCTATGGAGGTGGTGCGGGCATGTTCAGCCTCTCAGAATCTCCCTGGCGGCTATAACGGTTTTGGGTCTGAGATGCAGGCACTGCTCCTGGCATTGGTGCGGATCTCCGAGACCTCTCAACCCTTTGATTATCCTCTTGTGGATGGCGTGAGGCTTCGCCAGCATCATAATGATGGTGCATTCTGGAATGTACCTCTTGATGTATCACGGCTGGTATATTAGCTTATGTTTGTTGTACAGTTAACTGTACTCTTCGTTGTATCTCAGCCTCCATCTCCGAGGGAAACACCACTGGGTGATTCTCCGGAGCTAAAGGCTGAGGTGGTAAACTCGTAGATAGCTCATTTTCTGGGATATTGTGTTCCATGGCTTTCTGTATCGAGTCCATAGATTGCACCAATGATGTACTATGTATTATCCGAGCCTCAAGTGTTGGGCCGAGGATAGGTGATAGTCCAACTGATGATTAGGATTCAGGTGAAGCTTTGAACCTTCGGGTGAAGATGGTGCCTTAGGAACCGGACGCGCCTTAGGAGCCAGTAGTCCTCTATCTCTATAAGTTACGGCTACACCTGAAAGTGTGACCGTTGCCGACCACAGACACTCCGATGCTTAAGTCAGTAACGATCGGGCGAACGTCTAAGTAAATATAGCTTTAGTAGTAAAATAACAATCACCTTCACCTCAATGGTTTACTCTCTATATATAGATATAAGAGAGAGAAAGATAATACCTGAGCGGTTAGATATGAGACACTTGTCTATCATCTGAGGAGCCATCTGTACGGATGGGCTCGCCTTCGGGCCCTTTTGGACAAAGGGCGAGTTTACTAATCTTGGGTTGAACCATCTGGTGGCTCGTGCCCCTTAGTGCAACTCGTCTCATTAGATGCTGGTGAGTTCTTGGGCCGATCCTTCTATCGTACGGACGAGGCCCAAGGCTCTTATTTAGGGTTACATCAGTAAGAACGCATATATATATATGTATATATACATATACACACAGGCATATACATAAATAAAATTATATATAATCTAATACTCCCTCCATCCCTAATTGATAGGGATGTTTGACTTTGCACACATTTTAATAAAATTTTGAATTTATCTCATATCCAAATTTTGCCTCCACTCAACTAACTCACAAATTAGTCAAAAGAGGAACCAATTTTGGGATTTCTAAAAAAGGAAAGTTTCCCTATCAATTAGGGATGGAGGGAGTATGTGCTAATTTACGTGCAGCGACATCACTGTCAACAAGAAATGCTAACCATCGCAGTGGACCCTCCTCTACATACAGTTGCAGAGATGAAAGCATGGTAAAAGAACTTTCATACATTAGACACGACACTTCCCTATACTAGGCTTCCATACTAACCAAGTACGCCCCAATTGGGCTTGATACTGTAGATCCTGCATTCTTGGAGAGCATAAAGACTAAAACAACAACGTCATTCACCCAAGAGTTGGTCACTGCTTGAAGAATGACAACTTATCAAGTTGCTGAGTTAAAGAACACTGAAAAGGTAAACATGTACTGTAATAGCATCATCTACCTCCATCTACAAAGATTCGGTTTTTTAACCTGAAACAAAAACAATAGGTAGGAAACTATTGGGTTCGAGGATATCTGCATTTGCTAGATGACGACCAGAAGTTTTACTACATCGCTTGTAACAAGTGCACCAAAAAAGTAAAAGCAAAAGTTGACAAAAGCTATAATTGTTTCCTCTGCAAGCGAGAAGCCATAGCTATAATCAGGTGATACACTTGAAAAGCATTTTATCCACCTCAGAAATGAGAGTCTGTTTTGTCCACTTTCTGCATCCCCCTCTATCAAAATAATCAAAAAAGGAAGGCGAGCTTGCTTCTTATTCCCGTGTTTGATCTCTCCCATCTCTACCTCGCTCGTTGTCACCTATGTTCGTTTCTTATTTCAGGCCAGCTGTAGTCCTCACTGTGATTGATCAAAGTGCAGAAATGTGTCCCTCGCTCGTTGTCGCCTATGCAAATAACGCTTGAGGATATAAAGGATCTCCATAAAAAGGTATACATACAACCAATAATTAGCATACACCATCACATGTACACAAAACACACTAAACAGAGAGACTTCTTAGAGGGAGCAAAACTGGACTTAGGTCCAGCTAAAAAATACCTCAAATCAAAGCCGTTCCTGATACAGCTAACATAAACACCAGCGAGCATAGCAGATAAGAGTCTGAGGATGGTGGTTCAATCATACTACGATGAAGGTGCTCCAAAATTGCAAAACACGACAAGCTCTTCAACAACAATGCTAGCAATTGAACATAGGAACCAGATCTCCCATTGTCTCCACTCAAGCGTCAGCTAGATGCAATAACAATAACCAAACGTAACAACATCTGACTCAATCTACAGTCTGCATAAATTTAAAATATAGCAACCCAAGCATATAACTTCTATCTAACTTTATTTTACTATCTCTTTTTAACCTTATATAAGACAGCAACTCCAATAAAGAAAAAGCTTCTACTAGGCAACCCATCTGAGAAAGCAAGCAAATATCATGGACATGAGAAGGAGGCCTGATCCTTCTATGGACAACTTTCTTTTGTGGACAGCTCTCCAAATAGTTGAAACTTAACTTCAACTTCCAACTATCAATCTCAGGCAACCTCTATCTAGGGATCAAACAAGTACTTTTTGTACACTGCGTGTAAATACCATAGCAGAAAAAATGAACTGTTATCCCTAGCTAATTTTGGCTGCATCTCTAATTGCATCATAGGTGTAAAATTTTCATCTTTTGTATGCGCTGGAACATGTCAATTTTATATCTATAAATATAACTATTTGCTAGTTAGATCTGAGCAATTAACAATCTCGCATGCCGGGCCCCTTCAACTAGTATAGTATTATAAGACTCTATTTATCTATTATACGAGTCATCAATTAAAGTTTCATGTTATTATGTTTCACAAGTTCAATTTTGTTCATTCATCAATCAAATATCCGTTATAAATTCTAATTGGCCCCTTCCCACATTTCCGAAATTTAGGAATATAAGAACATAGGGCTTCAATCATAAATCCTAATTACCCCCTTCCCCAATTATATATATTGTAGACCTTCTAAAATCATGTTTTGTTAGAAAATTAGACTTACATTTTTGTAATTTTTGATAAGTGAATAAAATAACTACCAATTAAAACAAAATAAAGATACAAAAAGTATGAGAATGTCATATGACCTTTTTGAGCTGTAGGCATTATATATAATATAAATATAAACAATCCTCAGCTCATATAATCGAACATATTTATTTGATAATGATTGATAGTGATGATTATAATGTATTGCTGACCTAAACAACCATCAGCTCATATAATCGAAAGTAAACTTTAACATGCATATATGTAAGTTCTTAAAATATGTATTTTTTATATAATTATACTATCAATTCATACATGCATATATGTAAGAATTTTAAGTAAAAGTCATTAAATATTTTAAGAATTTTATAAGAACCAAAATTCAATCTTTTTAATGAAATCGTCATTTTAATTAACAATAAGAATAGCAATTATTAAAAAAAATTACAAAAATAGTTATATAGGAAATCTAGATCGAGTCAATCATAATACAAAAAACTGAACTTTATCGCAGATTGACTAAAATTTTAATTTATTTCCTTTTTTGCTGGATTTTTAACATTATAATATACATATACTCAATCGATCTACCCATATTTAGAATCAAAATAAAAAGCTTTATTACCTCGCAACATATTTTCAAAGCATATAGTGTGAAAGTCAAAATATGATTATTTTACATTGTTTGTTATTGTTAGAATAACAATCGAGAATTCATTAAAATATTTTCCAGATTGAGAGATTATAATGGATATTTTGGCATCTAAAATCATGTTTTGTTAAAAAATTAGACTTTAATTTTTGTAACTTTTGATAAGTGAATAAAATAACTACCAATTAAAACAAAATAAAGATACAAAAAGTATGAGAATGTCATATGACTTTTTTGAGCTTTAGGCATTATATATAATATAAATATAAACAATCCTCAGCTCATATAATCGAACATATTTATTTGATAATGATTCATAGTAATGATTATAATGTATTGGTGACCTAAACAACCCTCAGCTCATATAATCGAAAGTAAGCTTTAACATATGCATATATGTAAGTTCTTAAAATATATATTTTTTATGTAATTATACTATCAATTCATACATGCATATATGTAAGAATTTTAAGTAAAAGTCATTAAATATTTTAAGAATTTTATACAACCAAAATTCAATCTTTTTTATGAGATCGTCATTTTAATTAACAATAAGAATAGCAATTATTAAAAAAAAATTACAAAATAGTTATATAGGAAATCTAGATCGAGTCAATCATAATACAAAAAACTAAACTTTATCGCAGATTGACTAAAATTTTAATTTATTTCCTTTTTCGCTGGATTTTTAACATTATAATATACATATACTCAATCGACTCTTAACATGGTATCAGAGCCAGCTCGAGTTATTGATGCATGTGTAACCCCGCCGATGTTGTTCCGGCAATTAATACGGCGAGGAAAATTCCGCTGACGATTGGGTTACACGTGAGGGGGAGTGTTAAGATGCACATCCCACAACCGAAGTTGATGTCCTCCCGGGTCAATATATAAGATCTTGGGCTACTCTTCCTATTGCCAATTGGTTTTAGAGTGGAACCCCATAGACTCTTAACATGGTATCAGAGTCAGCCCGAGTTATTGAGGCATGTGTAACCCCGCCGATGTTGTTCTGGAAATTAATATCGGTGATAAATATTCCCCCGATGATTAGGTTACACGTGAGGGGAGTGTTAAGATGCACGTCCCACATCGTAAGTCGATTAAAATAACCCGTCCCGTAGACGTATTTAATAATTTTATTTTATTCCCCGATAAATAGAATGACGTGTCATAGTTCATAAAATGCGTAGAAATTTTAGTTGAAAAATAAAATCGAGTATTTGTCGGGAAATATTTGGGGCGTGTGTGTGCATGAGCATGAGCATGAGAAGATATTTTAGACTTTCTATAATTTCATTTCCACCTCAAAAGTTTCAATATTTAGATTTCTAGAATTCCTTGGAGGCTACTCTTAGAGACAAAGCTTACTTAGTAAGCTTCCCATTTAACCAAGCACTTCTTCCTTAAATAAGCCAAATGAGAAGAAAGTGTATCATCTTTTCTTACACACACCATAGCCGACCCCCTCCCTCTCCCTACAGTCAACAATTTTCTTCCATTTTTGCTAGGTTTGAAGCTTAGGACATTCCCCACTCACCTCTCACTTCAAGGTATAATATTTCAAGCTTTTTATCTATAAAAATTGTGGTCAAATCTGTTGACTTTTATAAAAATTGTAAAGATTGGATTTTTATCATCCTATATGAACATACATATATACTAGATGTTGTAAAAGGTTATATAAACATGTTTTAAGATATTAGATGATAATGGATGATGATTTTTGAGATGTTTGACCTGGTCAACTTTATAAAGTTTGCATCTTTTGATTAAATAAAGTTGGTATATGCCTATGGATGATTATAAAACTATGTTTAATGATGTTGGATGATGGTTTGGGTTGTTGATTTCGATGATGTTGTTTTTAAAAGATAAATACGAAACCTAGACCAAACAAGTCCAGAAAATTTTGGGTAGAGGTTCTAATTTCTAAAATACGACAACAAGAATTTCTGGATTTGGATTTGTTTTGGATTTATTATAATTGTCGAAAGTTTAATAGTTGAAAAGTGTTTTAAATATGAAAGAAATATCAAATGATTGAGAAAATTTGAAATATTTTATAGAGACCTTAGTTACTGTATTAAGAGTATTCCCAAAAAAGATTGAGGTGTTCTGGATTTTTTTTCTATTTTTAAAGATTTAGTGATTAAAACGGGATTTTAAATAGAAACGATGTATTGTTTGAGCTCTAAATTAAAAGTAGAATTTTCCCAGTAACTTTGAGAGTACAAGGAATCTCTGTGTCAAAGATGATGATTTTTAAAAATGGTTTGCTATTTATTTTAATATTCGGATGTTAAATGATATAGGAATGTATTTAAATATAGAAATAAATGATTTTGGAGTTTATAGAATAAAGGGATGATTATTCTGAGTTACTTATGTTAATAAAAGTTTAAGTTTCCGATTTCATGAATTTTAAAGATGTTTTGATAATTATTTTGAATTTTGGACTAAAAAGGGACTAGAAATGCTTTAAAATGCAATAGAATAGCAAATGGGCATGAAAATTAAAATGGACAGTATGTTTAGACTTTGGAATAATATTTTGACTTTGGAAATATATTTCATGAGTTTTTGAAGTGTTTAACTATTTATTTTGAATTATGGGAAATTAAATGAGTTTAAATGGTGAAAAATAATAAATGGGTGAAAAATGGAAGTTGGGCAGAATGTTTAACCTTAAGATGAATATTTGGATTTATGAAAATTATTTTGGTAAATAAGATTGAGTTTTACCACTTAAATGAGATTTTTGATATTTAAAGTGGCAAATAAATAGTTTAAAATGAGAAAATTGGAGAAGTGAGTAAAAAATCATCCATGGGCAGAATACTTATGATTTTTGGGTATTTTTGAAGATAAAATAATTATATGAGAATTTACAAAATGATTTGAACAAGTGTTGGGCACATTCGAGGCCGAAGGGTATTTCAGTCATTTTACAAGTTAAGGGCATTTTTGTCATTTTACAAGTCGACACGATATCTATCCTTAAACATAATTTAATGCAGTGGGGCATATTTTTGGATACATGAGAGTGAGCCTAGTGTGAGGAACTAACTTGAGAGTTTTAACGGTCGAAAACCGAGTCAAGGGCAAAATGGTCATTTCACCCGTGATAGATTATTAACACGGATTTACACTATCTAGGAGTTCAGGAAGGCCACGCAAGGAATATATAGGTGTACGCTAGTTGCTCTAGCATCAGGTGAGTACTTATCTCACAGTTGTTTGTATGCGATACATTATGTTTATGTGTATTGTTATATGTGTATGTCGTGACACTATATGATGTGTGAATTGAATTGTTTGGTTATGATAGAGTGAGTTGTCTAATTAATATGATAAGATGTTAAATGATATTTAATGAGTTGTTAATTATAATGAGTTGTTAAATTGATATAATGAGATGTCTAATTTGCCTATAGAAATCGTTGAATCCATATACATGATAGGTTGTTGAGTGATAAACATGATTAGTTGTAAAGATGATGGTTGACCTTTCAGTTATTGAGTTGATATGATGATTATGATGGTTGGAATGATATATATAATAAGTGCTGAGTTGTTGAGTTGATATGAATGTGCTACTATGTGGATCTAGCCGATGCGCAATGTTGTTTTACCCAGCTTTGTCTGGATGACGCTTATGTATTGAAATCCGGTGCACAAATGTTGATATTCCCAGCTATGACTGGATGGCGCTGTGCAATGTTGATATTCCCAGCTATGACTGGATGGCACATATTATAAAACCCCTATGTCGACGGGCGTATGGGTCTCTCCTGCAGGACGAGTTGTTGTTGTAGAGATGGATTGTAGTATAACCCAGCTATATGACTGGATGATTACCATCTAAAAGGGTGGATCGTTGTTATGCCCACAACTATAGTGGATGATAGCCCCCTTAACCGGATTATGAGTTGATATTATTATTGATGAGTTGATGTCATATTTTACTGAGATGATATTACAGGTTTTCAGATGATATAAGATGTGTGGTGATGTATATATTTGTTGAGAGACAATACTAAGTATGATCTATGTTATGGGTATAAACGTTGAGTTAATATTATGTAATTCTTTTCGTGGATGTTACTTATATTGCTAAGTTGTACTAGTGTTGTATCTTGTGTTTTAGTATTTTGTTGATTAAAATGGTAAGTTATTCCTACCCAGTTATATACGTATATCTTTACTCGTGAGCACAATGTGTGGTATACACCACATGTGCGGTACGTATTCACTAAGCTTTATAGCTTACCCCCACTCCACTAGCTTTTATGTCAGGTTGACAGTTAAGCATAAGGAGTTCATCTTTGGAGTCTAGTCGCCGTAGATCGCTTAAGAGCTTAAAGGTGCGGCGAAGGTGGCTAAGAGTCCTCAGCAGTCATTCCGAATAATGTCTTTGTTGTCTTCAAGACTTATCAAATATTGTTGTCTTTTCAAAACTAACTTCCCGGGACTTGATTGTATTTTATGATGTTATATTTTCATGTGATTGTTTGATCACCACGATGGATATTCTTTCACTTATCAAAGAAAGTCATTTTTATGTTGTCATCCATCGACTGGTGACTCTGATGTTCATGTTGCTGACGATCCCAACCTCGGGGGCGATCGACCTGGGGTGGGTCGTTACATCAATGTCCTCCCGGGTCAATATATAAGATCTTGAATTTTGGAAGTAGTTACATTAAGTTGATTATGTGTCCTAAATTTTGGATAGTATAATTAATATTATATTTTACAAAATAATTTATTCCTATTTTATTGAGATTTACAATGACCTTAATTTTTTTTTTAATTTACATAGTTGTTAAATTTATGCAATGACAGTATTGTAATCGAATTCCATTACCTAGCTAACGCATGTCATGGTTTGGTATTATTAGATATTTATGTTTCCTATTTATAAAAAACTACCTTTAATTATTTTTGCCTTAATATTAGGCGGTTTAGCTAGTTTTTGGCAGGATCCTTATTTTTGTGGGATTCTTAGCCATTAGATTAGGTGGTTTTCATTTAATTAGAATCTAACGGTTGTGTGGACGCACTCTCCCAATTAATTCCACGATTATTTCGGTCTCCATGCAACTAATTGGCCACGATTTACTCCTGCAAAATCATTTTCTGATTTTGCATTTTTTTTTGGTATGTTTTTTGCTTTGTATAGATAATGCTCCACATTATATGGGATTTTGACCTCGTTTTTTGGGTATTGGATTAATACCAAATTGTATATCGATTAAAGTTGTATATTGAATTCATTAACATTGCTTTGTGATTGCATTCTGAATTTATGAAGTCAATTTTCCGATTGCATTCTAAATTCATTAGGTCAATTGTCTGATTGCATTCTTAATACATTAACTTTATTTTCTTATTGCATTCTGAATTCATTAACTTTACTTTGTGATTGCCTTCTGAATTTAATACGGTTGCTTTGTGATTGCATTCTGAATTCATTAACTTTACTTTGTAATTGCATTCTGAATTCATTATGGATTCTTTGTGATTGCATTCTGAATTCATTAAGTCAATTTGCTGATTGCATTCTGAATTCAATAAGGTTGCTTTGTGATTGCATTCTGAATTCAATAAGGTTGCTTTGTGATTGCATTCTGAATTCATTAACTTTACTTTGTAATTGCATTCTGAATTCATTAAGGTTTCTTTGTGATTGCATTATTGAATTTATGGGCAATGACATTTTTTGTAGCTATAATAATTCCATGAACTTATACTATATTTGCTTTTCGGATTTACATATTATATTCATGTAAATTTTACTGTTTTCATTGAATTTTTAAAATCAAACCACTTTGATACTTTCAACAATATCAAATTTATAATAACTTCTACCCAATTATTTATGATCGCATCCTTTACTTTGTACATTATGGGCGCTATTGGTAGTCGAACATGTTCATGTCAAATGGAATTTTAGTTATGTAACACAATACCATCATTATGAACGTAGATTGAATTATTACATTCATTTGCAATGACATCTGTTGTAGCTACCCAAACACAATGAACTCTTACTATAATTTTCAAAACTAACCCAATTATCATAACTTAAACCATATTAAATTAATAGTGACTTCTTCCCAATATAGTTCAAAAAACATTGTCAATGTCATTCTGAATACCACCAAACAATAATAAGAGTAAATTATCTAATCAAAAACCAGTTTTTTAAAGAAAGCTAGTTGGTTCTAAGTACCGATAAAACCAGTTAAAAAACATTAGCTTCATCCCAACTTAACATTTTTTTCATATCTCGTCCTCTTGGATCCTTTTCGATTGACATTATTTGAATATAGTTCCACGCTAGCTTCTGGATTCCTTTGCCGGTTCCGTGGCCAGTCTTTGAAAGATGGCATGAGATCTGTCACATAAAATGAAGACAATATATTGGTGATGCTTTTTAAAATATTGCTATTGGATTATACAATTTAAGTATCACACAAGATTTGATTGGATGACATCTCAATAAACAATAGTGTATTGTACAACTTCAATAAAATGCCATATATATCTTAGCATAGCACAATTACATTTATTCTTTAATATACAAATTAATGACAGCCAACAGGAAATACATTGCATTATAGTTGTCATTAAAAATGCCAGGGCATCATTTCCATAATGCAAGTTCAAACTCAAATTGCAATCAAATTAAATGTCTGTGTATTATAGAACTTCAAGAAAATGCCATATATATCATACACCATAACTTATTAAATATTCATAATGAGATCAAACATAAGTGGCATTACATTGTACACAACAATCAAATTTAAAAGAGGTCAAATTTTCCAGACTTCAATTCCAAACTTTCCAAGTTCAACGCAACATCATTGCATTATACATAACTGTCAAAATACCATAGATATTCAAACTAATGCAAGTTTCACATAACACTATGTAAACATGACTTAAGAATTCATCAAAATTCCAATTTTCAATTGCATTAAACTTGTCATTCAAAATGCCATACAGTGATTTCTTTTAAAAAAATAGCAGGATGCCATCAAACAAACCGTTGATGTATTGTACTCAATTAATGAAATGACACACATATCATATATTCAATAGATAAAAGAATGTAGCATAACACAAATAGATTTTAAATTTGGGCTTAAGATTCACCAAAACTCATAATTCTGACAATTAGATAAACACCTAGCAATAATTTAATTTTTCCCAAATTTAAAATAAATGAATTTCCAGTGAAAGACAATATAATTTTTATCAATTTCAATACTATCACTGTTATCAAATTTGTTTTCACAGGGAACGATTGAATTTTTATCCGTAATTTCAATTCCATAAATTAACAATGACGATTTGATTTTTTTTCCAAATAACAAAATAAATGGTTAGGCGAACAATTGCAATTGAATTTTTTGGCAAAATTCAAAAACACACTAATCAATTGCATATAGAATATACAATTGCAATTTTTTAAATAGCGAACAATTGGATTTTTTGACAAAATTCAAACATACACTAATAAATTCAAAACATATCATGGAAATCCATAATTAACAAAAATTAAACATTTTGACTTCAAGATTAATAATGAAATCAACCACCAATTTTATAGAATATAAAGACACTAATCCATTGCACACAAACAATTAAAATTCTAGAACACAAGAATTGTATTATACCTGGAATTATGTCCCTTGATCTTGATGCCATCGACTTTCTTCCAAACTACAAATCGGTTCTTTGCAGAATTTTGTTTTAATTAAAAATCGTTTTTTTTTCTGAGTTTTGTAGGGTTATGAGGGGTTTTCCGCTAAATTGAGCATAGAATCAATGTTTGGGTGGGTTTTGATTGTGTTTTAAGAAATATTGTAGGCTAAATTGATGGAATTTTCATATAGCATATTAGCGGAAATGGTGGGATTCCAAAGGGGGCGGTTTCGAATTGGATTATGAAAACTGATTAATTGGTCTTGTCCATGATTTTCGGCTGAATTAAATGCAGCGATCATTAAGGGCGCGTGTGATTTTTTGGGAAGAGGGGAAATGAATTTTGGATTGTAATAATTTGTAGTAAAAGACAATTATAGCCTTTGTTATCTCCTAATTTGTAGTAAAAGACAATTATAGTGTTATCTCCTAAGTCAAACTCCGTACTTCTAATAGTTTCATAAATTAGATCAAGTATTACGTATAAGATTATGTCCTCAAAAGATTTTGCATTGTTTTGCATTATTGCATCATTCAATTTGTTTTAATTATATCAAAGTTTTTAACTTATGATAAAATCAAAAGCTATAGAAGTATGAGCTAGATTATCTTGTAAGCTTTGTTGTAATAAAAGATAAAATTCTTGAAAAAGGATAAATAAAATTCTAATTTAAATCAACTATTACGTTTGTGAGAAATAGTTTTGGAAGAAAATATAAGTGGGCCATGGTCAAAACTTTGTATAGATAGTTGTTTAGAAAAGCAGTTAGGGAAAATATTGAAAAATTCATTATTTGTTATACATCAATCTAATTTTTCATAGATGAGTATGTTAATCTTTTTCCTACCCATGAGAATTTATCACCTTACATCAATAAGAAACAAAGATTGGAAAAAAAGTTAATAAGGATTGTATTTTCTAAGATAAATTTCAAAGGTTTAGGGAACTTGTCACTTGAATAAATTATTTGATTAAAATCACCTATAAGCATAAGGTGTTTATTAATATAAGGTATTAGATTATCCTGGAGGAGAAGTCATGTAGAAGGTCTTAATTGAAGGTGTGGATACCCATAAACACACCCTAAGTACCAAGGGGTTTATTGATTTCAATTAGAATTAAGTGTTTGTTGAAAGTGATGATTTTATGTTGTATACTTGAACTAAAATCTAACCATGTTCCTCCACTCTTTCCTATGGGGTCAGTACCATATATAGTCCAGAAGTTAAGTTTGTTAAGGGTCGCGTCAACTATAGATTTAGGGCAGATAGTTTACATCAAATAACAAATATCATGTTTGTAAGAGTTAGTAAAAGAAGTTAAAAGTTTGAATGTGGCGGAAGAACGAATTCCATGACAGTTCCAACTTATGAGACCTTGAGTTGATTGCTGATTTCATGTTATTAGCTTATAAATAATGATGTAGGGAATTAAAAGAAGAGTTGGAGAACATATCTTTTTCAGAAGGGACTGATAGGTCAGAGGTATTCATATGGGAAGTTTGTGTTCTTTTGTATCTTCTAGGCTTGGGCTACAGTGCTGGTAGTTCTCGATTGAGGTTGTGATCTTGTGAAGTTTCATCTGCCTTACATTTATGACCTGCGTCATTGGCTATTAGAACCATATTGACATCATTGGCTATTAGAACCATTAGAACCAAATTAACCAACATTTAGTAATGTAAACAGAAACATTAAATTGACATTAATCGTAATAATTGATATGACTAAAAAAGTATAATAAATCTAATTTTATTAAAAATAATATTATTATCGAGCTACCGAACCGGCTTCCCGAGCTAGCTTGCCGAGCAGACGAGCAAGGACCCCGGCTCATGGCTCGGCTCATTTTGTTACGAGTTGAGCGAGCTAGCTCAGAAAGCTTAGCTCATGCACAACAATACTTACAATGCACATACTCCCTCCGTTTCGATGTGTTTGATTGTTTGAGGAGAAAATACTTTATTAAGGAATGGTGCAAGATTACTAATATGTCCTCAAATAAAGGTGTTGGAGTGTTACTTTATTAGGGACAAAAAGTACTTTACGGTGGCAAAAATGAGAAAATAGGCTTAAAAGTTCATTGAAAATGTAAACAATCAAACATTTTGAAACATGACAAAATTTCTAAGGAATCAATCATATTGAAACTGAAAGAGTATTAATTATAAAAGTTATCAAAAATTACTATTTTGATATTTAGGATGTTAGCACATGTAACATTTTACCTTTAACAAAGTGCACTAATAATTAGTAATAAAAAATAAATTAAATATAATGAGAATAAACATGTAACATGATACTAACTTCAATTCAAAAATAATGGCTTTTTAGATATTTACACACAAAATAAGAAGAAATTAAAATATTCTCACAATGACCTCTATATCCTCATTTAATTACATAAATATTTGTGAGTCATTCATTAATATTGAGTTTCAATTAATGTAATTAAAAGTATATTTTTTTTAAATAAGCGATATATATTAAAACTAAGAAAATGGAATACAAGATGATCAGACCCAATGCTATCAGGCCATAAGTAATGACCCAAATAGACAGAACTAGTCCAAGTCAGGAAAGCCCAACAAAAGAACTAAAAAACTATGCCCTAAAATGTATTTCGAATCTCTTTTTAAAATTGGGACTTCCTCCTCTCTCTTCTATCTAAACTCAATTTCCCCCAAAACTGGATCAATCTCATTGACCAATGCATTTCAACTGTAAAATATTTTGTTATTGTCAATGGACAAACAACAAATCTTTTTGCTCCAACATGTGATCTTCGCCAAGAAGATCCTTCTCTCCCATCCTCTTTGCACTCTACTGAAGCTCTTTCCTCGTCTCTAACACATCTCCAAGAATCTAAAACACTGAAGGGGGTGTCAATTGCCAAGAATGATCCCCAAATTACCCATCTATTGTTTGCTGATGATTGTTTCTTCTTCATCCACCTCTCTCCTAGTAGTGTCTCGGCTTTCTCTGACACGCTCAACCAATTCTGTTCAGACTCTGGCCAAATAATTAATCACACCAAATCTATCATCACTTTTAGCCCAAAACACTCATTTCTATAAAAAATTCTACCATCTCTTTATTAGGTATTTCACATTTTGATACCTTTGGTAACTACCTTGGTATTTCACTTGATATCACTTCTAACTGTAAACAAATTTTTCTTGAAGTGATTGACAAGATTAAAAAGAAAATTGCATCTTGGAAAAGCACATTTTTTAACTTCTCTGGCAGATCTACCCTCATTTAAATCTGTCCTTCAAGCCATCCTTGTCTATCCTATGGATATTTATAAATTTCCTTTGAATACACTCCATGGGATTGATAAACTACTTGCCAACTTTCTTTGGAGTGGTCATCAAGGAAACAAGATTCATTGGATAAATTGGGAGTTCCTCCATTTTAAAAAATGTAAGGGAGGACTTGGTTTCAAACACCTCCATCACTTCAACCTTTCACTTCTTGTCAGAAATGGCTGGCGTCTTATTAGCCAACCCAATCTCCCCATGACCAAACTTCTCAAATCCAAATATTTTCCGAACTCCAACCCTTCATCTCCCCTTACCAAACCTAACTCTTCATGGTCCTGGAAAAGCCTTGCCTCTGGAATTGCAAATATTAAGAAGTTCTGTTGCTGGACAATTGGTAATGGAACTTCCATAAATATTTGGAATGATTCCGGGATCCCGTCTGATAGCAACTATACCAAAACTCACCCACCTCTTTCCCTCTTGAATATCACCCCTCCTAACAACTCTCAGATCATCCTTGTCTCTAAGCTCCTCATAAATAATACACATTGGAACACTTCTCTCCTCAATTCCCTTTTTCCCCCATCTTCATAAGAGCCATCCTCAGTATCACCCCCTCTGAATCTGATGATACCATATATGATTTAAAGATAAATTAAGTACCAAAGACATATACAACAAACTCAGCACAAATTTACCTAACACTGTGCATCAACCTGCAAGCTTATCTATCATCCCCAAAAACACTTGAAAAAAACTTTATAAAATTCCTTTCCCAGAAAAAATCCATACCTTCCTCTGGAAACTTATCCTCAACAGACTTCCAACAAATGACTTGCTCTCCACCAAAACCAAACATCAAATTTGTACTGATTGTCCTCTTTGTATAACCTCTAAAGAGACCTCCCATCATCTTTTTTCTGAATGTTATTCTTCTAAAAACTTATTTTCTCATTTTAATATTATTTTCTCTTCTTCTGACCCCTGTTAGCCTTACGGTTGCCCGATGATTAACAAAAAATTGGATATTAAATAACATGAGAGATATTCTTAAATTTGGAAGTATACTTTGGGTTATATGGATTACAAGAAATGATATCTTGTTCAACAAAATCATACCAAATGTAATACATTGTACTGATCTTGTCACCTCTTTATCAAACAATTGGCACAACAAGTATTCCACTATTAAAGGAACCCCTAAACCAACTATCATCTCTCAACCGAGGAACCATGGATTGAGAAATCAATCGATCATTTCTTTCAACTCCATTAGCACTCTGTTTTGTAACTCTTGTCCAAGAGATTGTCGCAGAAGAGATAACAAAATCTTCTTAGGAGTTACACACTCTCCTGACTCTAGATGGACCATCTCTTGGTCAAAGTATGGAACCAGCACAACAGTAGAGGGATCCAAACTCTTTACCGAAGATAGCAACAGAAACTTATCACTCCAGATTATCTGTACTGGGATTTTTACGGCTCTCCTCATTGCAAAGGATTTTGATCATCATAATGTCTTTATTGTTACCGATAGTTTTATGACTCAGATTTGGTCTACATACTATCACATTTTTCATCAGAAAAGCGAGTCGGACAATTTGCTCAAGAGTGAAGATAGAAATTGCTGCAATATCTTATGGAATCCAACTACCACAGGATATTTCAATAATCTCAAGAATGTTGTAATTTATGTTTTCAATACTTTGAACAATTGTAACATTTTGGATGCGACATGTAATGGGCTTGCAATCCGTAACTCTGTTTAAGTTAAGAATTGATTTATCTATCCAAAAAAAACTACTATAAAATAGACAAACCTATTGAAAAGATCATTTCACGTTAATTTGCATACATGTACAGTTAGTTACTTAAGTTTACAAGTTGATACGAGTAAATTGAGTAACCTAATAAAAATAATTCTTGTTTGTGATATGAAGATTTCGGATTCAAAAATTACATCATCGCTTGTTAATAAAAAAGAATTAATGATAGATACGGTTAGATCATAGACCAGCAATTATTACTTGGTGGACCGAAGGATCAATTCTTGTGTAGTCATCAATAATGGTACCAAATTCTTGTCAAGAAAGGCGACCAATTTAAATTCGGACAAGCAAAAAACATCAATGTGCAACATATTTTAAATTCATCATATTTCCACTCCAATATTTTATAATAAGTTGATTGATATATATATGATCACTTTCATGTATCTTTATTGATTTTTCGCCTCCACCAGCATATTTTATATTCTTCTACTTCAATGAATTCACTTCTTGACTAAACTCATGTGCATCATGTGTATGAATAAAGAAATAGAGTAAGTAAATGATTAGAAAAGACAAAATTTACTTAAATATATTTTACTTCCTTTTCTTAGACGATCTGAGTTGGATTACATTTACATATATGCATGAATGATGACTGAAATTTTAGGATAACCATGTTAAGGAACCTGGGTGCAAAAAAACATGTAATATATACGTTTAATGTTTCAACAGTAATTTGAGACGTGTATTGTACGTGTTAATTATTTTTTATAATATTTTATTGGATTTTATGTATAATATTAAGATCAAGCTTATAAATTAATAAATATTTGAAAGTTTATTGTCTTTTAGTAGTGAAATCATTTTTATGGTTAAAATAAGGTTTGTATCTTCTTGAACAAATACGTGTTAAGACGTTGTGTTTCTTTGCTCTAATCAATTTAAAGATATAAAAGATCTTTTTTAATGGTTGTGATATATATCTTATTAAGTTTTTGAGTTCGGGATTATAAGACGTTTTATTTATTTTCGTAACGTATTTTCTAAGTGGGAGTCCAATATACATTGTAGTTGATTCGAAAAAATTATAAACAAGGGTATATCACTATCATTATTTGGAAATAAGTTATGTTACGTAATGATATTCAATAGATTGATTCTCATTAATTACTTTCTTTTCTTGGATAGCTCATGTCTCTCTTGAGGCTTGAAGCGTGTCTGATCCAATAATGATGGTTGATTCTACAGTTCGATCCTTAACAAATTTATACCCGTAAAACATGCTTATAATTTCCCCCTTTTTTATAGGACAAACTTGTCCATCAAAATTGTTTTTCATTAGTATAATAAGCAGCAACAAGTAAAGTTAGACGCCTCACTTTGGGCGAGCGTAAGCTCCCCCTCAACTCGAGCACTAATTTTTATTACTTCTTCCAACAAAGTTAGTCACAACATGATTTATGCTTTGTCAACCAAATCTTCTTTGTACCTGCAACATAGAATTGGTTCACATATTGTAACACATTATTTTTGGTGTTTGCTATGAATTTTATATATCGAATTTTGTAAAATCCGTTTCCCACGATCGTATACAATATTGAAGATTCATATTTAATTAAGCGCATTATGTGTATACCTTTCAAATGGAGTTTGGAGTGGAAGAGCAACGTGTGTTCCCCCATCTATGGGTGAAAAACAACCGAATCGAATTCGATGAATATTACCGAATATTTCATTTTTTTACAAATATTTGTATTCTTATTCGTATTTGATACGAATATAAATATGATGTTTGTATTTGTGTTTGGCATATTATATAGCTATTTGAAATCGTATTTGATATTCGTTTTATTTTTTCAAATACGAATACTTTGATTCGGATAAGATTGCTAGAGAACAAAAATATTATCATGTTTGAGCCTGAGTTGATTTTTATAGTTGAGGCCTTTCCTTGAGTTCACAGAAGAACACTAACATTTTTTTATGATAAGATAAGATTGAGATGGTCAAAGAACAAAAATATAAGATCGAGCCCCAAGTTTTCGATAATAGGTTAAGATTGAATCTGAATTGAATCTAGATAATAAATTGTTATCTTAATTTGCTTTCTTGTTTTGAGCTTTGAAGATTAATCCAATATCAAATGCTAGTTAAATAACGATTCTTGAATAGAAATTAAATAACAAATACAAATCGAATATTAAGTACCAAATACAAATCAAATAGCAAATACGAATCAAATTCGAAGCAAAATCAAATAATTATTGAATATATTTGCGAATATCGAATTAAAAGTTATAGTATTTGAGTTTGGATTTGAAATTAAAACAAATCTCAATTTGAAATTTGAATTTGATTTGAATTTGTTGACTCTCGAATTCAAATAGGTATTCGTCGAATTCGAGTCCGAATAATTTGAAAATTATTCGGTTTGGTTCCACCCCTACTCCTATCTAGTTAGTCCACACCATTGCAAGGTTAATTCCTTCCTTGAAAGCTTGAGCATATGACAAAAATGAACCAACTGAAAAACGAGTTCTTCTCTTAGTGTGTTTATGGTTTCGACCGAATGGGAGGAGAAGGAGGAGAGTAGGTTTTTCTCTCTTTTGTGTTGCTTGAATAGTCTCACCATTCAAGGTATGATCATAATCCCCCAAATTAGCCTACGGGGCATAGCTCAAATGGTAAGGGGTTTCACTATAAGAGTGTGCTTTTCCACAAGTGTATGGGTTCGATCCACGGCAGGTGCATGAGTAACTCTGCATTTGTTCAAGGGAGGATCTGCTTGTGGGTGGTTACCCAGCCTACTCTGGGCACTCTTGAGGTGGAGTACCGAGCCGCTAGAGGCACATCCCGGATTCACCTCCTCTGTTGGGCGATGGGCTAGCCAAGCGGGGCACCTTAAATGAGCGTATCATTTATAATCCTCCAAATTAAGCACTAATCATGTCATAAATGATTGATTTCAAAATTCAAAAGTCCATTGACTTTTGTTAACCTTACGGCTGCCCAAAAGGGATGAAATTTCACTTTGAAATTTCCTCCCCTTCATTCTTTGACGTTTATGCTTTAACACAGAAGTTTTAATTTTATTGGAAATCAAGTGTATTGTTTGTGTGTGACCTTCTGGGTCCGAAATAACATTAGTCATATGTTAATAAAATATTAACCAAGTATTTTACTAACATATATAAATCATGAACGAGGCCCTAGTAAAAATCATCATGACCCTAATGCATTTTGGGTACGTTCTCAACATATACTCCCTCCGTCTCTAAAAGATTGTCACATTTTGACTTTTGGTGGTCAAACATTACAAAATTTGATCATAAATTCTCATCAAACGATAAGAAATAATATACTCTTGTGGGATCTTGTTAGATTCGTCTCAATATATATTTTTGAAATATCAAATTTTTATAATTTTTTCGCATGTAGAATAAAAAATATTTATATTTCAATTCTTGTTTTGTTGACCTTGAAAAGCCAAAGTGTGACAATCATTTAGGGACGGAGGGAGTATATTATTGTCAAACATAATATACGTATGAATTTAATTTTAAATAAGTAATTATTTCGAGCAATCAAATTGTGTCGAACATCTCATAATTCCAACAATTATCACTTCTGAAAGTAATATTTCTTCAACGGTGATAAAGATATCACTCCATCTCTGCAGAAAAAAGTTAGTTCAGATTATACTCCCTCCATCCCTTTTTGATAGGGCTATTTGACTATGCACAAAGTTTTAGGTCAATTTGAATTTGTTTCTTGTTAATCATTTTCCCTCCATTCTAACACATTGATTTTAGTCAAAATATGAATCAATAAAGGGATTTCTAAATAAGGAAAGTAACCCGATTTAGGTTCTTCCTTTCGGAGAATCGACAAGATAGGTATGACTTAAATTTTGACGCAAAACAGAATCGAACTGATCCATGCACACCAAAGGGTCTATTTGGGCAAAAATTTATAAGTAAATTATACAAATACATATTATGTGAGACCATTTATATAAGAGCAAATGGCTTCATCGATCACTCACGTTTGTTAAAAAACACTAGTCGATCACCCTAATATGACTTTGTATACTTTCGATCACTCATGTTAGGTATTATGTATATTATTGGTCACTCACACGTTTTTGAGGTACAACTCTTAATTTTTCGAAATTTTTAACATATTTGTAAGAGTATTTTAGTCATTTTCCCATAATTTTTTAACTTACATCAACTAACTTTCATTAACTTCCATTGTACTCTACATTTTCATGACAAAATTATGAGAGAATGACTAAAATATCCTTACCAAAATGTTAAAAATTTCGAAAAATCAAGAGTTGTACCAAAAAAACGTTTGAGTGACCAAAAGTATACATAATACCTAATATGAGTGATCGAAAGTATACAAAGTCATACTAGGGTGATCGACTAGTGTTTTTTAACAAACGTGAGTGATCGATGAAGCCATTTGCTCTTTATAACATTTTCTCCGTGGGGTGCTATACTTGAGATTCCTTGAAAGGGCACTTATGTCATTCACATCACACGAGGCTTCATACGCAACCCTGAACACGTGGGTACCAAGTAGCCTCTAAGCCTATAAATACCTTCTTTTCACACCAATTTATTCACTTCTCAAACTCCTTTCAACTTCTTTCTTCTTAACGACGCTGTTTATATTTTTCTAGGGTTTGTCCAAAAATTATTCTGGTTAGTAATCTTTTATCCCAATTTTTGTATTCTTTTTTATATTTCGTTTTCTCTAAATTTATTTTCATTTTTTAACTTTATAATATGCTTTGTTCAGGTTTATTTGAGAGTTAGCTGGATCGATTACACGTTTCAAGATAATTGATTTTCCCATAAATATTGAAATTGTGAGTACTATAATCATTCCATGTCTGTATCCCAAAAAGTTGTCCAGTTTCGTATTTGATGTAATGTGTGTTAAAGTATTAGTTAAACATATCTGATTGGGCAATGGTTTCGAATGGAGACAATATATTTCAGTTATCTAAATTTGATTACTATACACAAAGTTTTGTGTTTATTACTAAATTAAAATAGTGTTGCTTGATGTGCAATATATTAGTAATTATTAAATAGTTATTTGCCTTTAGTAATTAATTATTTGCCTTTAGTAATATAGTCTCTTCGTGAAATTTATAGTGCTAGATTCTAGGTTGAATTTTGTATACATTTTAATGTTGAATTTATTAGTAATTAATTTTTGTGATGTTTGAATTTATGTGAATAGAGCTTATTCGTCGAAGTATTCTAATAGTAGATGTTGATATATGAAATATGATTTCTTAGAACTGATTGTTGTTGTAGTTTTGAACTTAATGAGATTAGTAACATCAATCTAATGCCTCGATTATGAGAACTTATTCTTGCCTGTTGCTCTAGTAATGTTTTGTTATTGTTTGATGATTGATCAGGCGTAGCGTGAATGATCTAATGGAATCTAAAGGTGGTAAAAAGAAGTCTAGTAGTAGTGAATCGTTATTTTATGAAGCTCCCCTCGGTTATGTAATTGAAGACGTTCGACCTAACGGAGGAATCAAGAAGTTCAGATCTGCTGCATACTCCAACGTAAGCTTCTTTGTTTCGATAAGATTATGCTTGCTTACAATTTCTCAATTATAAGATGATATTTGACTGTGTGTCCCCTTCTTTTGCAGTGTGCGCGCAAACCATCTTGACATTCCTCAGCAGCTTTCCCTGCCTACGTCTAGTGACGTGGTTTTAGTAGCTTTCATCTTCAGTACTTTGTGATAGCCCTTGCTCAATTTCTTAATTATTCAACCCCTTCTTTCCGTCTTCTGTTTCTCTGTGCACGCTAGTAGTTGTAATGGCAGTGGATATGGATATGCCCGTCTCTGCAATTGGTTTTGAAGGTTATGAGAAAAGGCTAGAAATTTCATTTTTCGAGCCAAGCATCTTTGCTGACCCTGAAGGGAAGGGGCTTCGATCTCTTTCGAAAGCTCAGTTGGATGAATTTCTTGGTGCTGCTGAATGCACCATTGTGTCTTCACTATCGAACGGCCACTTTGACTCTTATGTCCTCTCTGAGTCAAGCCTCTTCATTTATCCTTACAAGTTGATCATCAAGACATGTGGGACAACGAAGCTTCTTCTGGCTATCCCACCTATCCTGAAGTTGGCTGATTCCTTATCGCTCCAAGTGAAAACTGTTCATTACTCCCGTGGGAGTTTCATATTTCCTGGAGCTCAATCCTATCCTCATCGTAGCTTCTCTGAAGAAGCAGCTGTCCTGAACAAGTACTTCGGTATGCTCAGCTCAGGTAGCAGAGCATTTGTAATGGGGAGTTCTGACAAACAACGCAAATGGCATGTGTACTCTGCTTCTGCCGAACCACTAAGTTCTCTTGAACCTGTTTATACTGTGGAGATGTGCATGACTGGTTTAGACAGAGAAAAGGCGTCCGTCTTTTACAAGAATGAATCAAGTTCAGCTGCTCTGATGACAACCAAGTCCGGGATTAGGAAGATTCTGCCAGACTCTGATATCTGCGATTTTGAGTTCGACCCATGTGGTTACTCCATGAACTCCATTGAAGGCGCTGCACTGTCCACCATTCACATCACACCTGAAGATGGTTTTAGCTACGCTAGCTTCGAGGTTGCAGGATATGATCTTGAAGTTCTGAATTTCGAAGATCTGATTGGTAGAGCCTTAAATTGTTTCCAGCCAAAGGAGTTTTCAGTTGCTGTTCGTGCTGATGTTCCTTTGAAATCTCTCGAGCGTGTTTGCTCTCTGAATTTGAAGGGTTACTGCGTCGACCAGAAAAGCTTCGACGAGCTTGCCGATGGTGCTTACATTATGTACCAGAACTTTGTGAAGACAGTTGAATTTGGTTCTCCTAGGTCTATCTTGAAGGGTTGCTGAAGAGAAGAAGAGGAAGAGAAGGAGTAGAATTGAGTTGTTCTCTTTGTTTAATGCATAATAAAATATTGTCTACTAGTGATTTGGTCCCTAAATGTAGTTTCCTGATGGAAGCTATAGTACTACTATTTCCTTGAATAATTGTAATAGTTCGTATGCGTCTTGTAATGGTCAACATGACCCGAACCCTTCCATCTTTATATAGATATTATGATTATCTATCAAAAGAACTATTTCCTTGAATATTCTGAACTGATTTGAATAAAATTTGTGTGTTTTGCAAATTGGTTCTATGCTACTTTAAATGTTATTTATCAGTATGTTTTTAAGGGTAGACTTAAAAAAGTACTCAACAAAATATCAGTTTGAAAATGAAATAAGATGTTAAAATTATCCAATTGATATTTTTCTGTTGCGAGTTTTTTTTCCTTTTTATCTTTTGTTCTGTAACGATAAATTGGAGCGACTTTGTTGCCTATCGTTTCAATCAAAATAGATTTGGAAGTACAAGTACCAAATAAAACTTGAGATTTAACTATTTATAGTAGTACTTCCTCCATGTCAAACTAATAGATATTTTTAAAATTCATGTCGAACTTTGACGACATTTTACTTTTATTCGAAAATATAAATTGATAAAAGAGATTTCAATATTTTACTTTTATTCATTTATTCGAAAAATGTAAATTGATAAAAGAGATTTCAATAGTGAATAAAAGTCTTCTCTATCATTTTGACTATGAATCCAATTCATAAACACATGAAATAAAGAAAGGATGGAGTATAGTTCGTTTTTAAAAATATCCGTATTTTTCTTTTGTAACTTTCTATAATGTATATACAAAGTATTGACGACTAACGTTGTGACTCGAAAAGCATGATTTTGTTAGATAAAACATGTACTTCTCACATGCAGCCCAAATTCTATTGATGGAGAACATTTTTCAGGTAGATTTTGTTGGACCAGACAACATGAGTACATGAAAAATTGCCAGAAAAAGCCATTTTGAGGATTATTCAAATAATGTTGGACAGAAGCCAGGGAGGCAATCTATGTTCAGACACTTAAACTGATGAAGACAGCCATTGGAACAGTTGTTGAAGAGTAAAGCAATGTCTTTGAAGCTATATATCCTTACACTTGAAGTGTAGGCATGTTGAAAAATGTTACATCTTCATGTACTTTCAAGCCAAGCCATATACCACTTAAATTCCATCATTGTTTGCTCCTTAATCTTGATATATAAATTAATACACTATGTATTCACTTGATTTATGTAATTCAAGCAATCTTCAGAAACAGACAAAATTGTTTAAAACACAATGGGGATGATGTTACCGGTAGTTGTTTCGTTTTTCGTTGTTTTTATGGTTTGTCATGGTGGATGGACGGATGAACTTCCCGATGATATTGAAATGTTACATGAGCTGGAAACGTTTGATGTAGAGGAGGGCGATGATGACATTGATCTCTTTGAGATGCCGTCGTGGGAGAGCTCACATACCAATAAAGTTTTAGTCAATGTTGATGCGTTTGGGGCGGTTGGAGATGGTGTTGCGGATGATACAGAGGTGAGTCTCCTGTAGCGTTCTTTCTGACATTGGAATTGTCTCATTGTTTGTATGCAGCAGTTTGAAGTCTAGTTTCTGTTTCATCATTATTAGGCTTTTCAAAATGCATGGAAGAAAGCATGTTCTATTGCGAAGTCTGTGTTGCTAGTTCCTCAAGGGCGACGTTATCAAGTAAACGCGACAAGATTTAAAGGACCTTGTGCAGGAAAGTTAGTAATCCAGGTATACGCCTATTCTCACACTTCATCTGTGAGTCTACAACTTCGGAAGAAGAAATTCTTCTTTGCTAATCTCATTGAGTGAGTGCAGATTCAAGGCACAATTGCAGCACCGGATGAGCCAAAAAGCTGGGATCCGAAGAATCCCCGAGTTTGGCTTGTTTTTTCTAATCTAACACAAGTGACTTTCCAAGGAGGAGGAGTTATTGATGGATCAGGCAGCAAATGGTGGGCAGCCTCTTGCAAAAAGAATAAGTCGAACGTAAAATTATACAATTCCCTTTTGGATGTTTTGATTCTTGTCGAAAATTGTTTATGCAAGTATTTTAATAATAATGTTTCCTTCTGTTTCTGCAGCCTTGCAAGGGAGCTCCAACAGTAAGAATCTCAAATAACTTGAATTAACGTGACACAAATAGGTAAATATTCGATCAGGAAACCATAGAGAACTAATGATGATATAATTGCACAGGCATTCACAATAGATAAAAGCTCAGCAGTGAGAGTGAAGGGGATCACAGTTCAAAATAGTCAACAGATGCACTTTACCATCTCGAGATCTGATTCTGTGCGCATTAATGATGTGAAAGTTTCTGCACCAGGCGATAGCCCCAATACTGATGGAATCCACATCACGGAATCCACAAATGTTGTTCTGCAGAACTGTAAAATCGGAACAGGTTAGAAGCCTATGCGAGTAACTTTTAATCTACTAAATGATAATCTTATCTGAATATCGACGTTATGCTTCTTTAGGTGATGATTGCATATCAATTGTGAATGGGAGCTCAAATATCAAGATGAAGAACATTTATTGTGGACCTGGTCATGGAATTAGGTAAGTGATCTCTATCCAACTCTCTAGTCTGACTTGCTTATTCGGGTTTGATGTTTTCGCCACAAGTGGTTTCTTGATGTTGGCCTACTGACAACCATACAGCATTGGAAGCCTGGGGAAGGACAACTCCACAGAGATGGTCACAAGGGTAGTTCTTGATGGAGCCTTCATCCGAGACACATCCAATGGCCTGCGCATCAAGACTTGGCAGGTAACACTACGATCCTTTTATAAGGGCAGTACTTTTTCCTTCGTTGCTACTTGATTGTTCATACTCTTCACCGGAATCATATTGCACTTAGCTTCTATGCTGTTTAATTACGACTAGAATTGTGATTGTCTATAGGGTGGATCTGGTTATGTACGTGGCATAAGGTACCAGAACGTTAGGATGGAAGATGTTTCCAACCCAATACTGATTGACCAGTTCTACTGTGATTCACCAAAGTCTTGCGAAAATCAGGTAATGTTTCTTATTAAGCGATTAATTCAACCAGACTTCACCTGAACCTTGAGAGCCCATAGGCTTCATAATCTGTGAATAAAAACGCAAGTTTGAGATTCGTAAATGCTCCAACAACCACCTTAACAATGTCTTTTTTTCTTTGTTATCTCAGACAACTGCTCTAGAAATAAGCCAGATCATGTACAAAAACATTAGCGGAACATCAAAATCCAAAGAGGCAATAAAATTTGCTTGTAGCGACTATGCCCCTTGCAACCAAATCATCCTCAACAACGTCAACTTACAGGGACAGGATGGTTCAGCTGAGGTATTCTGCAATTCTGCCAAAGGCATCATACATGGTTATGTAAATCCTTCAGCAGAATGTCTTACCTCTTCTGACAAAGGAAAAGTCATTAAGCAGACAACAGAGGCCGCGAAAATCAAGACCAGTACCGATTACCTCATTCACACTGAGCTATAATTTGGACATTTTTGGTAAATATCGGATTGTATGTAATACTAGCATTGACTGATGATATTTTAATGGATAAATAAACTTCATACACTAAAAACTAGATATATATGTCATAGAGAGGTTCATTGTTCAGTAATCATGTCAAATTTTACTGAGACAGGACTTCGAAGTTGCGTGTATTGTTATTACATGATATCCTACTCATTATCTTGCACTCTAAAACTAATACAGTGATTTGATGTAGTATATTTTTCCACTTCATTAGTTCAACTTTCTTATCTCCCCGATGACCAATGGAGTAGTTAATGTTTAAATTGCGACGAGAAAGCAATCTAAATTACATAATACAGAAAGAGCGAAGTAGTTTCTAAGAACGTATTTGCAACTCCGGTCACTTCTGCAGAAACATAACTCGAGTGAAGTTCATCAATATTATCGAAGAGCACCATTTCAGCTTAAGTAGTTGATGAGCAACGAAAGTCGAGAGGCTTACCAGGACCCCATCTGCAAACAACTGTAAGAAGGTGCAAAGAGAAAGGTTATTGTCCGCTTTAGTGAGCTTGTCACTACACGGTTTTTGACTTTTTGTCGAGACAAAATACCAGTCCTCATAGTATCTTGTCAAGACAAGCAAGAGATAATAAAATCCAAAAACTCCTCAGGACGGCTTCTGATCTTATCAACTGCCGGATTCTCAGATACACTCTCCACAAACAATTACGATCAATAAAACAAAATCAAATTCATTCAATACAATCAGTTGTTTTGATGATTTAAGCTAAGTGCAAGGTAAAAGGATCTTTACATGCCGAATGTTAAGGCAGAAATTCCAACTGATTCATTAACATTGGTAGTATCAGTTCACAACAGTGTACATTTGTACCCTTGTGCATCAGTCCAATTGAAAAATCCAAATAATGCCGAAAGAAACATCTCCTAACGTTGCTTAAAAATGTCGCATACAGTAGTTACATGATACTATAAGAACTTGGCAAAACCAATCAAATTGAGAACAACCAAGTACTTACTAAGAAGTCCTACACTAATTTCTTCTACTTTCACTTTCACAATGAATCCAATTGTGACGAATCTTGGAATGCTTTCTCTACTTTCCTTCTCTGCGATATGTAAGTCACTTTACGAACAAACTCCATTTTGCGATATCACTTTATATCTTCAATTTCTTAAATTTTTAAAGAACAACTTCATCATCGGGGCCAGGAAGCCTAACTATAACTGTGTCGATTTTTATTTGCAGATATGATGACTGCATTTCCCAAGCCAACATGGGCACATTGTTCACATCTAATATGTGATCCTAGCATTCCCTTTCCTAATGCATGTGTAAATGGCATTCAGTATGGTTGCCATTGTCTGGATTACGGAGATGGCAATCGTTGCCAAGCATATCATGAAGCAAAAGGAACGCGATGTCTATCACACGACGATTGCAGTTTTCGGACCACGAAAAACGTTGCTGGTTATTGCTATCGCGTATTCGATGCAGAGGATGGAATATGCAGTACTAAACCTATTAAATCTTAATTATCCATACAACCAAGAGAGTGACTTTTGCACTCCAAAATTTATTTTTTGCACGTCAAGATTGAAAATTACTAAATGATTTGAGTTGATTTTTATTGCAATTTACAGATTAATGTTTGTTACAGTCTTTATAAAATACTTCAAGTATTATCAAACTGCCAAAGACGACTAGTTTAGAAAGGGGGTGAGATTTGTAGTTGGACGTATGCGGTAAACGAGGCGAATCGAATATCACAATGAAGTTCGGCTCGCAGGTTTTCAAACCTTATGTTCAATTTGCTCGAACCTCAAAACTCAACGGCGGGGTCGCGATTGAGGCATAATTTTCACTTAATATTTAGCTCGAATGGGTTCATTTTTGGAACTGTTCGTAAAATGAAATGAATTTTGGAGGAAAATTTAATAAGGTTTAGATATTAATAGAGTAAAACGTCTATAAATTAATACTCTATAAATTAATAATCTCTCTAAGATAATAAATTTGTCCGATTCCAACTTGGAACTAGTTAAGAAAATTAACGAAATTGATAAAATAATAAGATAATACTTTTTTAAAAAAATTCCTTTATAATATAAGATCCCATGAAAATTTTAAATTAATAATCCTTAGAAATTGAAATAATATAATTACAATTTATTTAAAACATGACTCTATAGCAGTTTGTTTTTTCTTAAAGTTCAAATCACATTAGAGTTCATCTCTAATTTTTCTTATTGCATCCATTAGTTACGGTGTTGTGTTTTCGAATTGTAACATAAATTTGTGAAGAGTTCTAGACGCCAAAAGTGCTTCCTTTCGGGTAACAGGTTCCGAAGACACAGTATCATCTTCATTTTCATCAGCAACATTGTTCTCAATGATAATAGTAATATCATTAAACTCTTCATGTCATTAAACTTTACATATATTTATGCAAAAACTCTTCATCTCATACAAAAACTCTTTAAATTAATAAATTATTAATTTATAGATTAGTTAATAACTCTTTAAATTAATAAATTTGGTCGGTGCCAACATTATTAATTTATAGAAGTTTAACTGTAGTTCAAATTCAGCTATATATAATCACGATTTTCCTCTATTTATAATGCCAAAATTTAATTTGGGACTAAACTACGCCATTTGTACAAATTAATTGGACCATTTCCCCGTACCAACTGTATATTGGGACCAAAGTGTAACTTGCATATATTATCTAAAACCATTTCAACAATTTCAAGTATAAGGTCCTTCAAAGAATATGGTTGAATGTTCAACATTTGTGACCTCTTTTTTTTTTTATTAGCGATGAGGTGAGTTTCGAACTCAGGACCTTCTGGTCACTACCGAGACACTTATGCCAGTTACGAGACTAAATCGAAACATTATAACTATGTGGGAGGTGGAACTAAAGTAAAACTTTGTCCCACTATCTGGACCAAATTGATCATTACCTCATATTATTGCCAGTGGAATATCTTTGAGAACTGCGATTTAGGCATGTGATGTCCAACTGAAACACGATTACCGCATGTAGATATAATTAACTTCCTTGATTTTATTGAATATAAGAATACAATATTTAAAATACGAAATGTTAACCTAATGGACTTAAAACACATAACAATTTGGTGTAGACCTATTCATGAGATAGGTAACCTGAGATTCGGCCCGGGAATCCGGCTTCATGACCGAAACAGTTTTTATTCCGATTCCGATTCTAAATAACAAATTATATAACGTTTTTGCGGGATTCGGCCCGGAATCTTTATTTCTTCTCTTGCTAATCGAAATCAAGAATCCAATTAAATTTTGCTTAAAAGCGGAAGTATCAAAGCACAACATTGTATCCTATACTAGGTTGTCTAATTGTAAAATCCAAAGAGTGCCGAAAGCCTATGCTCCTAACATTGCTATAAATTGTAGCATTCACTTATCACATACATAATAAATCAAGCATATTTTTAAATCACTCAAACTTGAAAATTACTACAACGTTGTTAAAAATCTGTCACTTTCAGAATGAATCCTGTTGTCACAAATTTTGGAATGCTGTCTCTGCTTTTATTCATTTCCACATGTTAGTCACTTTCTTCAATAACCTTCACTATATCTTTTGAGGGTTGATAGGGATAAAACTTATTTTTAGGGAAATTATTTTCACGGTAATGATATTTGTTTATTTTGTCCTTACTGAACGTATGAAAGTATGATTGGATTGTAATATAATGATATTATCATACGTTGGAAAGAAATTCCTCACTCTTTTTTTTTTTTTTAATTTCTGCAACCGAACTGATGAAACTATAGTTGGAATATTGATTCAATAACGGGACCACGAGTTGGATGCTCTATGGAATGATGATTTATTGCATTGAGTTGTTTTTCTCATTTCTCATTTTGATTCATGCTTAATTATTTTCAAAATTCGATATAATATTACTAAACCTATATTTAGCATGATACATGTTTAATAATATGTCGAATAATATTATTTCAAATTTTACAAAAACAATTAAGTATCAAATAAAATGGAAAATGGGAAAAGCAACTCAACAAACAAAATCATCATTCCATAGAGCATGCAACTCGTGGTTCGTTCCGTTATTGAAACAATATTCCAACTATAATTCCATGAGTTCGGTTGCATAAATTCAAAAAAAATGAAGAAGTTTCTTTCCAAGTATGCGAATATCATTGGAATTGCAATCCAACGATACTTTCATACATTCAATAAGAGCAAAAGGGGCCAAATCATTACCCTGGAAATATAAGCACCCGTTAATAACACGTTTGACTATACATGTTTTATAATGTTTATTCATTTCATCACACAAGTTTGAAAAAGATTTTTTTTTCAATCACACATGTTTTAAAAAAGTGTTTCACTTGGTACGTTCATAAAGGACGTTAATTCTGTTTTTCTACAAATTAACAAGAGTAAAATTGTCGAAGAACTCATTTTTGAAGTCATTTAAAATTTAATACTCCCCTGTTGTTTTTACATGTCGTTCTAGTCATTAACACATAGATTAAAGAAAGGAAACTAGCTAAGAAATACATTAATAATATAAAATAACAAATATTTTTGAACAAAATAACAATGATATTAGGATAACAAGTAAAAATGAATAAAAATAATAAAATTCTGGGGCAAATACTTACTTTTGGGTCTATTTTTATTGTGCACTTTTTATAATGTTGTATATTATTATAATATGCCCAAAGAGAAATTTTTCGGTTAAAATTTTAAAAATTACCTAAACAAATAAATTGTTAGTTAGTTGAACAACTTTACCCTGTTAATTTGTCTAAATGTTTTCAAATATGTGTAATAAAAAAAATGTTATTTTGAAACGTGTGAGATTGAATAATGAAGGTTTTGACACAGCCATGCTTGAACGACCCTCTTTATACAATACCACTTTATCATCGTTAATTCTTACAAAATGCTAATGTTTTATTCCGGTAGTTTTCATTACACTTGTGTCACTATATAGTGAGTTAATTGTTGTTTTGGTCGTTGATAGTGAGACATAATTGTATTTTAGTTGCAGATAGTTACAATCTTGTAGATGTAGATTAATCCTTAAAAGTGACGCAAGTATCATAACATAGTCCCAAAAAGTGACAAATGTTACTCTATGGGAATATACCGCAGCACTTGTGCCCATTTCGAGAGTTAATTGCTGAAATGGTCCCACTAAGTGAGTTACCGTACTTTGGTCCCCATAAGTGACACTGATGCGCAAATGGCCCCTGTAAGTGTGTAGCTGGTGCGGAAATGGTTCCTAAATTAATAGTTCCGTTACTTTTGGGGAATTGTTGTAATTGTGATAAACATTTGAGATCAATAATAATATTTTGAACTTTATGTCATCATCCCCACCTTCACCTCCTTCCCTTACTGAAAGAACCTCAAATACTACACTTAAAATAAGGGGATCGAATTTATGCTTTTGCCCAAAAATATTCTTTAAGTTAGTAAATTTAACCCAAAATAGACTTAGATTTCTTTTCTTCGTCAACAACTAACGGAACTGTTAATTTAGGGACCATTTTCGCACCAACAACACACTTCCATGAACCATTTGTGCACCACTGTCACTTACGGAGACGAAAGTGCAACAGTGACTCACTTACTATGACCATTTCGACAATTACCTCCCCCTTTCGGAGACTAATCTGCAATAACTTTTATAAATTAGCGATAGATGTGAGTTTCGAACTCATGACGTTTTGGTCACTAGCAATAGGCTTTTCCACTACGCTATTCGATTAACTCAAAGTGCAACTTCATCCTATGTAACGAAATCGTCGATTATCTCATATATAGTTGAGGTTATTGTTCTTCTAATTTGCAGATATGATTATTACTACTGTCCCAAAGGCATTAGCGGAAGATTGTTCTAATGGAAGATGTTATGAAGACATTTGTTCGTACAATGAATGTGACCCTGATATTCCATATCCAAGAGGATGTCAATATGGTTGTCATTGTTTGGATTATGGTGATGGCAACCAATGTCAACCTCACCAACATGCAGGATCTCGATGCCTCTCTCATAATGATTGTAGTTTCAGAACTACAAAAGATGTTGTTGGCTATTGTTATCGTATATTTGGTGTTGCTGATGGAGTGTGCACTACGAGACCTATTAAAAGTTGACCTTCCGGGGCACTGGGAAGGCGTCAGCCGCCATACATGGTCTTATGACTTTGCGGAAATTTGTGTTTTTAGTAAACAGTTGCACAGGCCTGGTCACTGCAACCCCTTATTAGAGTAATATTTTCACTGTTTATTGTGCAATAATGAGAGTGGTATTTGTGGAGTTGATGAAAAATCTAGTAAAGATTGTATAAGTCGCTTCCTTAGGAATTAATATATATGAAGGAAATTTCTTTTGTTTCGACGTGTTTGAATGATGCTTGAATTTAATTTGAGCATTAAAACTAAAACGATGAGGTTTTACTTACGAAAAACAAATATAGTATAAACATTTAAACTAATCAGAGAGATTCTATATTTATTTAATTGCCTCAATACAAAACGCCACAACATCGGTGTGTTTGGCATCAAATAGTGGAAAGATATACTTCATGTCTTTCATTGATGATCACATCATCAAAAAAAAGTCTAGAATGACAAATAAATAAGAACGGAGGGAGTACTAACAAACAAATTCAAACTTTCTTAAAATGCACGCATTGTCAAACTTCTCTATCAATTAGGAATGAATGAGAGTAATATTATTAAGATATTACATTATATTATGAAAAAATTCTACATGATACAGAGGCCACGGTTAAAAAAACTTGGGTATTAAGAAAAAAACAACACTAAGCCTAATGGGCTAGTTAAAGAAAAAAAGAAATTGGGTCATATATGTCGGGGAATAAAAAATACCCTCGGGATTTGAAATATGCCGGGGAAGAAAAAATACCCCGTGATTTGAAAGTGACTTCACATGTGAGAGGGGAGTGTTAGGATTGCTCAAAATGAGCCCAAATTATCACATGTAAAAGTCAATCATTGAAAATACATGAAAGAGTTCATCAATTAATAAATAATGAAGCAACTCTACTTATCACCATTTGATTTTAAGATGATGCTTCTTTAAATTTTGAAATATGTTCTCCCCTCATGTGAGTGTGCCAAGGCCCCATTAATGAAAATATTCTACATCCCACTAGGTCTGATTATTAACCAACTCTAATCTATATTTTGTTGAGTAACTACTTTTTATTTGATTAAAATTTTGTAAACAAAGTCTAGATTTTGTTGGAAAATTATCTATAATGCAAAATTAAAGTGTTCATGTTGTACCATAGAGAAGGAAAAATAAGGCATGCAACAATTTATATAGTTAGTGACTTTGGTGTTGAATTATCAAATATTCATGCTATATTTAAATGACGCTGTTGGGATTCGGCCCGGAATCTTTACTTCTTGTCTTGCTAATCGAAATCAAGAATCCAATTAAATAATGCTTAAAACCGGAAGTTTCAACGCACAACATTGTATCCTATACTAGGTTGTCTAATTGTAAAATCCAAAAACTGCCGAAAGCCTATGCTCCTAACATTGCTATAAATTGTAGCATTCACTTATCACATACTAAAGCAAGAATATTTCAAATTAATCAAGTTCAAAATTACTACAAAGTTGTTAAGAATCACTATACAAATTTGGTGTACTTTCACTTTCAGAATGAATCCAATTGTGACAAATTTTGGAATCATGTCTCTGCTTTTATTCATTTCGACATGTTAGTCACTTTCTTCTATAACCTTCACTATATCTTTTTAGGGTTAATAACGGTGAAACTTGTTTCTAGGGTAATAATTTCTGTCCGTTTTGTCCTTACTAAACGTATGAAAATATGGTTGAATTAAAATTTTAATGATATTCTCATACATTGGAAAGAAACTTCCTCATTCTTCTTTTTGAATTTCTGCAATTGTACTTATGGAATTATAGTTGAAATATTGGTTCAATGACGTAACCACGAGTTCGATGATCTATGGAATGATGATTTCGTACGAGGAGTTGTTTTTCTCATTTCCCAATTTAATTTAATGACGAACTACGAGTTGAATCTTCACTGATCTAACATTTCAAGTATGATTCTATGAGTTCGAATGCAGAAATTCACAAAAAATGATGAGGAAGTTTCTTTTCAATGTATGAGAATATCATTGGAATTGCAATCCAACAATCCTTCATATGTTCGGTAAGGGCAAAATTGATCCCAACAACCATTGACAAAAAAAAATTCTCTAGTCAGTTTTAGTATATATACCATATATTACGTATATTTGTTTTCAATTTCAAAAAGATATATCCATTTTCATGCTCTACTTTAAATTTCGGAACCATCCTGGAAAAAGAAGATCCGGAATTTAAAACTTTTTCTAAATTTTTTGGCAAATACTTACTTTTGGGCCAATTTTAATTGTGCGGTTTTTATAATGTTTGTATATTATTATAAATAGGCCCAAACAGAATTTTTTTGTTAAAACTTAAAAATGAGTTGTTAGTTAGTTGAACCACTATTTTACCCCTGTTAATTGTCGAAATTTTTAAAATATGTATGATTAAGAAGGTCATACAATATCATGCATGCTTAAACGACCCTCTTTATATAATATCATTTTATCATCGTTAGTTCTTAAAAAAGTGCTAATGTTTATTCCGGTAGTTTTCATTACTGTGTTACTATCAGTAGCGGACCGCCTCTTGTTCGAAGCGATTCACTCGAGAACACTTAAAAAAAAGTACTATATAGTATAAAGAAAATTTTAGTATAGAAATTAATATTTGTGTTTAGGTTTCAATATATCTAAGTAGTGTTTTGAACAACTATTTCAAAATTTATATCAATTTCAAACATCCAATTCTAAACATCTAAATCTGCCACTGGTTACTATATATAGTTGAGGTTATTGTTTGTTTAATTTACAGATATGATTATTACTACTTTCCCAAAGGCATTAGCAGAGGATTGTTCCAATGGAAAATGTTATGACGACCTTTGTTCTTACAATGAATGTGACCCTGATATTCCATATCCAAGAGGTTGTCAATATGGTTGTCATTGTTTGGATTATGGTGATGGCAACCAATGTCAACCTCACCAATATGCAGGAGCTCGATGCCTCTCCCATGGTGATTGTAGTTTCAGAACTACAAAAGATGTTGTTGGTTATTGTTATCGTATATTTGGTGTTGCCGATGGAGTCTGCACTACGAGACCTATTAAAACTTGACCTTCCGGGGCACTGGGAAGGCGTCAGCTGCCATTGCCTTACGACTTTGCAGAGACCTGTGTTTTTGGTAAACAGTTGCACCAGCCTGGCCACTGCAACCCCTGATTAGAGTAGTATTTTCACTGTTTATTGTGCAATAATGAGAGTGGTATTTGTGGAGTGAATGAAAAATCGAGTAAAGATTGTATAAGTCACTTCCTTACGAATAAATATGAAGGAAATTTCTTTTGTTTCGACGTGTTTGAATGATGCCTGAATTTAATGAGCATTAAAACGATGATATTTTACTTATGAAAAACAAATATAATCTGCATATGATATAAACATTTAAACTAATCAGAGAGATTCCATATTTATGTTTAATCGCCCCAATACAAAACGCCACCGCATCGCTGTGTTTGGGATTAATCGACGGCCATTCGCCATTCACAACTCGGTTCAATAGGGACTAGGGAGTCAGACATGATATTTCATATATGAGGAAGACACATCCAATAGAAAGCTTCACAAATCTACAAGTCTACACATATCTAACTTCCTCACCTAATCAAGATAGTTCAGAAGTAAAGCTTGCAAATGAATTCATTTTCTTCGCCATATCTCTGACTGTAATGCTCCTAAAACTGGGAAGATGATGGCCAAATCAACTTATCTTTTACGATTAATCTAAAGCTTTCGTTTTATGATAAAAGCGACCAGAACAACAGTAGTAACAATTTTATCAAATTAAACAGAAACATGTTGTCAAGCAATGTGCATGATGATATCCTGGGTATACAATTCACGAAAAACTGAATGACTTCTAAAGTAAAAAGATAAGAAAGAGGCCTAACATTCAAAATCATGTCAAATTTTTGTTTAAGAACGTATATACTTTCTATTTGTTTTATATTTTTTGGCTACCTAATACCGACGCAGTGACCATTTATAGTTAACGTCCACCTTTACCATTGGTGAGCTGCGTTTAAAAATATTAATCTGCTCTAAAATCTGGCTTTTCTTTGTAGTACTTGTGAAATCATTCAACTCAACCTTCATGCTCTTCAATTTTGGAGAACTCTCTAATAAAATGCGAATAAGTATCATTTCTGATATTCTGCCAACACATTTAGAGACTTCGACTTCCTGAAGACTATGTAAGGTAAGAGGAAGGTGATCTTGCACTTCACGCTTTCTCACATCAGCAATGATTGCTTTATCTGCCTGTAACTATAGAGGCACAATGGAACACATTATATAAAACTCTAGTTCTTCTATAAAAAGATATGTTAGGACAGACGGGGTATTTCACAAAGCTTATATTCACGAACTTATTAGAAGACTCGTACAAGGTCACAGAAAAACCTTCACCTAAACCTTATTTGGAGCAATAGAAACTAACCGTAATCCGAATTTTCTCCAAGTTCGGGGAGCTTCGTATCAACCGCAAAACACACGCATACTGGTCCACATCGTCCAAACAAATCTTGTATAGGAAAATGAATTTAAGGTGCTGCATGCAAGTCTGCAACATATGTTCTCGGATCCAGTCTGCAACAGCCAAGAACTAAATAGACAGACAATGCAAGGAATTAGTATAAGCTAGAAAGAAAAGAACTTGTCAAATGCACATTATAAAAGGCAGGAAGAAACTTCACCTTTATGTAATATGCGTCTGTATAAAGATACTCGAGATTTAAAAGTCCATTCAACATATTATTTGGGATGGATGATCCCGCTTGCAGTCCATTACCCCGATGGCGTGTACTCCGAGAATTATGTCGGTGATGATAATAACAATACAGAGAGATTATGCTGGGAGCCACTATATGAAGCTTTTGAATGTCAATAGAAGTTTGCATAGATAGTAACTTCAATGATGGGCAACCGGAGATTAAACTTCCAAGAACTTCAGGAGAAACCACAACTTCCTTTCCCAAAACAAGTTGTGTCAATCTGTTAAGTCCTGTAAAACTTGATGTTGGGAGATTGATCTCACAATTGTGAAGCCACAAATCTGTCAATGTTGGACAAGTAAAAATTGCTGAAGTCAACTTTGAGGGCCTTCCAGACCTCACTCGCAGGAAAAAACTTTCAACTCCTTCCTCAGCAATGTAACTTACTAGGGGGTTAATATCTACGAAACCTTTAAGTTCGGAAATATCTAGAGTAAATTCGATTATTGGCCCTTTACGATGTTTCAAAATCGGGGCCATGATCTCTTTGGGTTTCTCTGAGGGACAGAGGGAGCCTTGTATCCGAACTAATTTTTCCCAAACAACAGAATCAATATTTATGCTGGGAAGTTTCGGCCAAATGTTTCTCCACCTCCTTGACAGTATACATGTCCGAGCAGCATCTCCCAATGGCAGCTTCACCAAGATTGCTTCTATCAAGTTGTCATGAAGATCACTAATCAAATCCACTTCTGAGTTCTGATTCTCAACGGCAGAGACACTCCTCTGTCTTTTTGTGACATCACGCATATCGTCCCTTCAAATAACAAACCTAAATACCACACAGATCAAGGAGTTAACGATAGGGCAGGCTGCAATTTAACTGTCTATATAAAGCCAAAACAAATTTACAACATAATCAAACAAAATAAACTAAGATAAATTCAATGTCTAAATCATACCATTAAACCCCGTATATCAACTTATTGATCAAATCTAGTGATGAATCATCAAAGAACCTTACTTTCTTCGAATACAAATTCAGAGATGAGTCAGATGACCCAAATTATACATTTGAATCATGCCCCCAAATCTTATTACATGTACATATTCATGAAACTTTGACTAATTAAACATCATAGTAACTCCGTAATTGGAAATTCAGGGAATCAATCACCATAACATATATTCCCTCCATAACAAAAAGATTGTCCAGTTTGATTTTCGATTATCAAAACTGACTAATTAAAATTATCATGCCAATAGTAATTACATTAGAAACACTACCTCTTGATTATATTTAATCAAACATTATACCACATAGAAAAGAACACACCTATCATCGAATTCTTTTTTCAATCGTCAAAATTAATAAACTCTGATAGATCCCCCACCCCCCACTTTGAGATGATCAAAATTACAACAACGTTAACAGTAAGTACATTGCCAAAACTATATTTTTTAACTTTTTCTCTCCAAATTTTATACAGCATATTCGAGTTCAGCGTCAAATCACCAAAATCCAAAAGTATATAATCTTTAGGAAAAAAAATATTTTTATTCGGAAACAGAACATTCACAACCCAAATTCAAAATTGGGCTACAATTTGGGATTGAATAACACAAATTAGTAGTTAAGAATACTTACAGTTAATGATCCACCGCAGCTTCCAGCAGCAACCCGTACCGATCGTTCAGCAGGGTGGGTGGGCGGGTAGGGGTACGGGGTGGGGGATAGAGGGGGGGGGGATTGGCTAATGAAATTGATTTTGTTAGTTAATCATATAAGTTTGACTAATGAAATTGACAACTTTCATAAATAGTGGAGTCAATCAATCAACCACCTAGCTTGGTCTAATGATTATTGGATGAAAACACGAATTCTAGACATGGCGAGATTTAAATATTTATGGATAATATTTTTATCATGTTATAGTAAAAATCCTCTTTCTCAACAATATAAGATTTTGTTTGTTTGTTTGTATGATGTTCATTGGTAAAACAAAAAGTTGATAGGGAACAATTAATTGAATAATTTTTAACCGTAAATACTAAACACAATAAAAGATGTTAAAGGTAATTTATTTCCTTTTTTATACGCGAGGTTTAATTGTTTATGTGTTTTTAGGTGCACAATGACTATTTTTTCTTTGAGTTAGATTGATTAGAATTTACTCAGGGAGAATATATTTTATTGTTGTTTGGGTACCATGATTTTGAACTAGGGGAATCAGGGAGAATAGTATATTTTAATGTTTAATATTGTATTCTCCTTGATTCCCCTTGGATTTGGAGGGGAATGAGGGATAATGGGGGTGAATCAGGGGGAATAGTTTCTCATAGGGTAGAAAATTATTAGGTTCCCAAACACAAAAAAAAACTAAATTCTCTCTGATTCCCCTTGATTCACCCCAATCCAAACAGACCATTAATGTGCAAATGCAATTATTGTTGTGGATAAGTAGTACACCATATAAAATGTAATTGAATGACTAAGCTAGTTTAGTTGTTTCAAAGAGTTTATATTAGCTATATTTAAATTAATTGTTTGTGTTCGATTTTCGACGACATTCATGATTTAATTTAGTAAAACAATAATAGTGAAGGTCCTAATCGCATGAACATGGCAAACCTCCTTACAAAAGAATATATTTCATAAATAATGAAGTGTAATTAGGGGTGTACACAAAAATTTAATCGACTGTAATTGGATCGTAGAAACCAAAATTTTCATAACCTAACTAATTTGAGTTCAAAAAATTTTGGTTTGGTTGTTGGGAAAACGAGAAGCGCACCAAACTATATTCTAGAGAATATTATTTTTTATAATTTATATTTCTTTTGATAATTATATTTATAACAAACGACATATACAGAGTTGATTTATACAAAGGAGATAAGCCTAGTGCTTATCTTTGGTGGAACCATGTACTATTTTTTTTTTTAATTTATATATAGCTAGAGAACACAATGGGGTTGAAATCATTAAAATATTACTCCCTCCATCCCATAATATAGTTTCTGTTTGATTTTTCACGGTCGTCATGACACAGTTTGAAACGTAAATATTTATTATTCTACACATAGAAAGATTATCACAAACTCAGATTATAAAAATATATATTAAAACGAATCTAAAAATACCTACCATGACCATATTATTTTGGAGTAGTTATTACTAGCAAAACGGATGCATCACAACCCTGCATCATAACCATACTATGAAAAATTTATGCCTTCATGCTTGGGAAGCCATCTTTCTCTATTTTGGTTATTTAGTACGACTTGGGAGGATGAGTGAGAGAATGAGGAGATCATATATCTAGTAGAAACAAGTGAGGTTCGCGTCCATATAGTTAACTCACATCGATAATTTTATCAATTCGATCTCAGTTAGTGACAGTGTTGTAGATTTAACGCGTGGCGCATTGGTCACACCTTATCCAAAGTGTTCCACAATTCATTATTCTTCAATAATTATCTCATTACTGCCCCTGAATTGTGTTTTAAGCCATCTTCAACTTGATTGACAAATAGTTGTACGTTATTTAATATAACAAGCAACATTTTCATGTCCAATTTTGACATTTTAAATCCTCTGCCCCTCTCGATACCCCCCTTCTGCCACTGTTATAGATATGTGTATATCATGTTTAGTAAAAATTATAAACAATTTTAAGTTAAACAAAGATTACAAGACGTTTAAGGGAGCGATAACAAGATGATGTAGAACTTCCACTAAATCGAACGTCTCTGACAAACTAAAAAGTTCAACAAAATCTGTACATTACAAAAATTGCCTCCTATACTCAGTAATATGATTTTCTGAGTACAACTGCTTATTTTATAAGTACATGTACCCCTTAATGAAATTTTCTCAAGGACTTGAAGCTAACATAAATAAAGAAATGATTTCAATTCATACGATCTGATCCTTGAATCTCTTGTTAAACGTTTAGTCTGTGGAAGCTTTCCGGAAAGATCAATCTTCATGTCCATCTTCCCCTTCAGAGTCTGGAGAAAGGGAAACAATAGATAAAAAATAGATTATGGAAAAAGATAGTGTATGTTCTTTCGGCTTGACAACGATATTTTTAAGAACTCCATCATCATGGGAATGGTTATGAGTGGGTGATAATTAGGTAGAATGCTCCCTACTTATCTCTATAACTGTGAAATGTGTCGGTGTCATATATATGATAAAAAGGAAGCACTTCTACGGGGATTCACTAAAAACATGTCATCTGTTATATCTTACCTGATCGAACATCTTCACTAAGTTGACCCCTAGCTTTGATTTGCTTTACCAGCATTCGATAAATCAGCACCCACCAATATATGTGCAGGACAAGCAAAAAATACATCAGTGTATTCAAGACATAGTAATAGAATGAACCTTCCACTATATATTTGTCCTTATCCAAAGCCTGGCAAACTTCAATACTGCCATACAACAAATATAAGAGACGATCAGTATTGTTTACATAGTAACTTCTGTGGAGATATTGCTGCAGAGCAAGAACTGGGAAAATGAAGAGTTAGAAAAATGCTGGACAGAGCACCGTAAAATTGAGAAGTGGCAGAGAACAATTATTTCAGATGCTTGACCAAGATTTAACACGTATGCATTTCTAGAATAACTTGCACTCTAACAACTTTCAGAAGTTTTCAGTAACTATAACGTGGATATAGCTGGAAATTGGGGGCCATTGAGCTCTTAACCTTTGAGAAGTTCCGTGCAGCACACAAGTAGTATCTATCGTAACCATGAAACTAATTATCCATGAAAATACAAGTGCAGCAAATGATATGGCAAGGTACCAATATTATGAATCAAGGCCTTAATCAATGTTAAACAAGATAGCAGGTGTTTTGAAAGAGGCTGTACATATCGAATTTCATAATGCTTGCCAAATATGAAGTAGAGTGCATCTTTAAGCCCAAGTATGAATTAGAAGGAAACATCACACAACAAGAGCTTCACCTTGTGCTCCAAAGGATCCAGAATGGATAATATATTAGGCGAAGAAGGATCCAGGACAAAACAAAAAGAATGAACGAGAAGCTTGCAAGGGCTTCAGCACCACTGTACTTAGACATCTTCCCCACTTCCAAGAATACATCGCTAGCATCATGAAGAGCTAGTACAACTGAACCAGCGCGTGCCATTCTGCAAATACCACAAACAGATGAGAGTATGTTTTGTAGTCTGACACTTATGGCGGTCGCTTTATATAGTCCTAAGCATATTTAATCACCCAAAGGCAAACAGGTCATTTATCCCTAACCTTAAAGCAAAAGATGAATATAAGTAGCTACAAGACGATTATAATTAATACTATAATAGATTGACTCCATAGAGTCAAAACATCACATGATCAAAATTTTATTCCATTCAAATAAGCTGATGACTCATTCAAAGAAAACTGACCTCCACATGTATGATAAGCTGATAAGGATAGAAGTTACAACATGATGGCCCATTGAAACTCCAAAGTCCGAGCGCCTTGTTTCCCAAAATATCAATGCAAATATGGAGTATGCATAGAAGCCACCAGTATACATATAAAGACCTTTAAGTTTTAACCTATGGATCAATAGACAAGAAAGTCAAACAGCAATTCCGTAAAGAAATACGAACTCAAAGATACAGCATACAACCCATTGTTTAGATTCTGCACTTGCAATAACTAAATAACTTTCAGGCCCTATTCCATAACCTCTTGGAAGTTTATCGTATCAGGATACTCTCCAGTAAGTGTGAGCAGTGTTATAAAATCAGAAAAGCAAAAAGGTATAAGAGCAGAGAATTTAGAAATGAATTAACAATCTTACTTATATTTCAGGTTTGGCCATGACTGATCTCCAGGCCCCACCCAAAAATACTTAGTTTTTGTGAACCAAGGTTCATTGTAAGTTACTAGAAGTGCAATCATCTCAGCTGAAAGAAAGTAAACACATTTCCAAGCCGATTCCTTGAACTTGCGAATCTTCTTGGCACGCTCGTCCTTTTTCGAATCTATCGTCTGATCTCCCTTACCAAAAATTAGTCGTACGGCCACTTTCTACAAAAGTTATAAATATAATTGGACATGGCTTCTCAAAGAAAGGGAGAACACAGTAAAGGTAACGAAGTACAATGTAAATCACAAGGCAGTTCGAGAAATATATATCTGATGAAATGAAAGACATTGGTGATGTTTAAATTTATAAACCTGAACTGAAGTGAGAAAACAAGTGAAAATAAATTTCCGGGTTCATTTACAAGGGAAACGATTGTAGAGTCAAGTTTTCTCTATTATAAGGAAGTAAAAAGTTCAGTATTCTTTAAAGAGATCAATAAGTTTTTCCAACTAGAATAGCTTAATGAATGTATCCACCAAGAGTTATAACTTTGCCTCTACGCTAAACAGGCTCCCCCCTAAACGAGGTACTGGAGGGTCAGATTTTATGTAGTCTTAGCCTAGTGATACCCACCAAGAGTACATCACAAACATTTTGTGTTTGTTTCAAATCCATATGACCAAAGTAATTACTTAAAGAGATACAACCAGGTTTATATAAAACATACTAAAAAATCTTTCAGTCCATCACCACCATTAACAGTGTCTTCCAATAAAAAGATTCAACTGACGAGACAAACTTCAAATCTTGCAAACAAGGACAAAGACAAATACATTCATGATCAAATCTAACAGAAAATAAGACAACCCCACCAAAGAAAAAATATCACATTCTCCTACTCAGCCACTCTTCATCATTGCATACAACGAAGAACAATCTAAACAACATATACAACAAAGACCAATGTACTACGAAAATATGCCGAAAAGCTCAATTAACCTCCCTATAAGCCCTATCTCAAGAAACTAATAAAGAAGAACCCAACAACAAAATATTCAAACCAGAGTATAAATAAGTCATAAAGAAGTAAAAAATATACCTCAAATATAAATCTGTCAAGAAAGTATCTGACAGTAGGGAAGAACAGAGCAAAGAGAGGCAACACAGCAAAATCTGCATATTCTCCATATGATTCTTCCTCCCAATCAATGCTATTCCACAATTCGCTGATGCCCATCTTCTAAAAATTCTCTCTTTTGTGATGAAGTAAAACTAATTCAGTAAATTATCCAAATCTGATGCAAAAATATTATGATTCTGGCTCAAAATTAATATAATTCACCAATTTCTTAAAACCCATATACTAAAAACCCAATCTTTGGTAAGTAAGACAAATTCAGCAATTTATCCAAATCTGCAGTAAAATTATTCCGACTCTTGCTCAAAATCAATGATATTCAATAATTTGATAAAACCCATGTGATAAAAATCCAATCTTTTTTGGTGAAGTAAAACAAATTCAGTAATTAACCAAATCTGCAGCAAAAAGAAGTATGATTCTTGCTCAAAATCAATGATATTCAACAATTTGATAAAACCCAAATGCTTAAAACCCAATGTTTTATGGTGAAATAAATATCAAAATCATTAAAACCCAATGTGCAGCTGAATACATGGATCAGAGGCAAGTTGAGGTTATTACTATTATTGTGTGGGAACAAGAGTGGTGGGCTGTGATTCTTGTACTCATTTATCTTTCAAATAGTGGTCCAATTTTGATTTTTCAAATGACTTTTTTATTCAATTTAGTATAATTTTATATCAAAATACTAATATTAATAATAAATTGATACGATATAATATATTTTGATATACATTCTACTTGTATCCCTATCTATTTTCAGGTCAATTAAGAATCAGTTAATAATAAACATCGTTTTACATATATATGTCTAATCAATTAATAAACTAACCGTTATTAAATGTATACTAATATCCAAAGTTCTCGTTATATAATCTTTATCGAATAAGAGCTTTAATAGTGATAAGTACTTTAAAATAGAATTTCTTTTGATTCAATTAAATTGAAAACAAGATCTAGAAAAAAGTATGATATATCAAAAGTGTTTAATTTTAATTTTAATTTTTTATAAAATTGAACATGTCAAAATTACAAAACTAACTTTTAGGTGGATACTAAATTTGAGGAAATCTTTGGTGGGACCCTCAAGTGTGCAATTTGGGGATGGGTGTTGAAGTTATTTATTGATGTGTGTCTGAATTGCAGAGTTGAGTTTGGTAAACTGTAGCTTTGACTATGTGTAATAATAATGGTGGGAGTTATAAATGGAAAATGATTGATGAAATAAATCAAACAAGATTTATGAACTTCCTACTCTTTAAAGTTAATGTGATTAATGATTTATGAGGGTTTCAATATTTAATAGATCTTGAGTATTTAAAGCTTGTATAAATGAAATATGAGTTATGACTTATGATTTATGAGGTTTTATTTTGATGTTGATATGCATAAAGAAAAATATATGAGGTTATCACTTATCACTATAATGAATTGCTCGTTGGGTTAATCTTGGTGAAATAAAGACTAGTGCATGGATCGAATTATAGTTAGTTGAGTTGTGAGCCAATCTTTCAGCTCGACAGCTCGGCAAGCTAGCTAACTCAATTTTTTTTCTAAAATATATAAATATTGCAATAACATATTAGAAAATATGAAGTTTTTCACGAAAAAATTCAAAAAATGATTTGAAAACTCTTTTATTCTAATTTATTCATTTCAATATTTACTTCTTTTTGTATTTTTGTTTACAAAGTTTGAATATAATACACACTATATAGGTTTTTTTATTTCTAAACATTCATATTAATTCTATATTTAATGTATTTTCTATTGAAATTATTTTCTTATTTTACTTTTTCTTATCAAGAAATAATTAGTTTTAATAATGTTTGAGGGCTAACAAAATTTTAACGATTTCTTGTATTTTTCTACACTATTTCTTTAGTTCTGATCGACTGAACTCATGTACAAGTCTAGTTCGCGTGCTTGTAATTTTGTACAATATTTTTTGTCCGCCAAATTTTGTAATATAGTAAATTTTAATGAAACATTTTTAATTGACTGTTAGTAGTTTCTGCATCAGTGCTTAAAAGATCATTTGGCATAACATAATAAAATGGTTGTTCTGCAGTGAGGACTTCGCAAACTCCTAACGGTGTTTTCGAACTGAACTGGAGACTCGCATTCTTTAACACGAAACGAATCTACAAACGTTTCGAATAACCATATTGATTTCCTTCAGATTTACACCCTTGAATGTGCTGTACCTTTGCTATAGTTTGAGTACATACCATGGTTATCTCTACGTGAGGTAAACTCTCCTCTACCATCTCATCCCACTTGGCACTTCATACTATTTACTGTCTACATCTTTTACATGACTGATAGTATAAATTTGAAATCCATTATTTGATATTTACCATCTTGCAGGTAGCAGCAAAAGACTAAAGCAGCAACCCTTTTATTAGTTGAATTCCAACATTGCCCGTTCGATCTCTTGTCCCCTGCAACGAGTAAATATGCTGCATTGAGTGCTAGTCCTGGACTCGTGGTATAATCTCCAGTGAATAGCTAGAAAAAGTGAGCATATTCACTAAATGGATAAAAGAGGATATGCTTTCAAAATCGAGTACAGAGTAAGCATATAGATTATATTACAAGTGAAGGTTAAGGACAGTTCAATATTAATATGTGAGCCTCCAGCTCCACCGAACCATGTGCGCACATATTCATTATCGAACAGGCTATTATAAAAAGCCAAAACATAGTCCATACTGGTGTAGTTCATACTATTATTACGAGAATCAGGATGCATATATCACGCTAAAAATGGAAGCCCTTAGATCACTCGTTACCTCAACTGCTCTCAGTTTCCAATCATGAGCACCTTCCAAATAAATGGATGCACCAAAGTATGAAAGCCCTCAGTTTAATGTTAACATGGATGCATAGTCCATTCTGGTATTGAACGATATAATAAATGTGTAAAGTTCAAACGAAACATTGTGATGTGAAACCAATACCAGTGTAACAGGCCTTCGTACACTCATGTTGGTATTCATCACTTCTCAATTCATTGACTTATATCTTTACACGTGTGGATGTGAAAGAGTAAAGGTTCATGCTCTAGTTTGGAAAACTGAGAGAACAACTCCTTCACGTACAAATAGGAAATGACAAAATCAATAAGCTTGAAGGTAATCTGGCACATGAAACTTGCCGGATGTAGTTATTATTGTATGATAACATACCCAGGAGTCTATATCAGTTCTTTCTTCCAACATTCGTCCTCACCGGGTACCCACAGCTTCTGGAGAAAGACTCATTTTCATGCAGTCCTAATGTCTATATTTCTACCGCATCCAGAAAATTCGGATGATACTGGGCAACCACTCATAATCACATATTTGGTCACTTGTTTTCTGTTACTACACTATGACATAGATTCGTTCCACATTTCTACTCCTATAATCTCCTCTACGTTACGCTTCATCAGAGGTATAATTCAGTTTCATAATTCTAATGAACATAATATGTAAATGAATGAATAACCAAAGTCAGTCGGCTAATTTAACAGGACAAGCCTCCAAGAAAGTTTGCGAGAGATGCATGGTTGTCAGTCGATGAGATGCATATCATTAAGTATTAGCATTCAAATTTGAGAAAATGCTACAGAAGTAGATAGTCTTCGACAAACCAAATTTCATTGCCTTAAGCTGACTACAACAACTTCTGGTCTCATATTTCACCTAAGCAAATTTTTAAGCAGTCTCTTAATCAAGGACTACTGTACCGTATATCTTCCAGTCGAAAACATCCCCTTACAGAAACGCACTTCCTAATTCAAACTACATTTTAGAACCATTTCGTCTACAAAATAACACAAAGTCATATTATCAGGAATCCGTGGGTAGTCCATATTCCATACTAAAACCAACTAATTACGAACGATAAAGCTCAACGCCTTACTAATACACTCGGAAATCCTTAATCAACCAAATGACTAATGCGGGATTAGTTTCTCAACAAATTCGAAACTAAGCCGAATCTACACAACATTCATCCAACCCAGAATTACTAGTAAACGACCAACACCAAAATCACAACACACTTCAAAATACTTGCACCAAAAGGAAAATAACGTACACGAAACTCATAAACAAATTAGCCCAGAAATTGATCAAAGCGAACAACACCATACAACAATCATAAATTCATAATCACAAAAGAGTAACAGGAAAAATGAAATACCCAAATCAAGAAATCTTTTTAGCATTCTGAAAGAAGGCAGCAGAGCAAAGAATGGAAGCAATCAGAGCAAATATCCCCAATCCAATCATCAATGATAACCCAGCTACTACCAAATCCATCATAAACTGCACACTCGACCAAATCATCATTATATATGGAGTCAATTATTTTTCAACTTATCTATCAAAAAGAACAAATTTTTATGAGTTATCTTTAAGAAAGAGCAATTTTTTTTTGTAATTTATCAATAAAATAAAAAAAATTAATGCTTATCAGTTATCAATAAAAACAAGAAACTTTTTATGGTATTTGTGAAGTTCGATATTGAGATAAGAAATGTGATATTGCCCCTTTTCTTGGTGTCGTAGAGTGATGATATAGAGGAGATGGTAAGAAGGTAGCATTAATATAGGCGATATACGGTGGCGTGGGGGGCTGGGGGGTGGGTGGGGCGGGGGGGGGGGGGGGGGGGTGGACACACTTATCTCCTGACATCTTCCATGTGTAATCAACTGAAATTCCAGATCAATCTCAAACCATGGATAAGCTTCATGATGTCAAAGTATGAAAACCGCCATGGTAAGGACCCGCCCGAGTTGTTATACACACCCAAATAGTGTTTTTGGGTTTTACACCCGGTCCTCGAAAGGAGTTTGGTATTCCATTATTCGATTCGACTCGATTCCTATTCAGTTCTATCGACATCAACTATATATACATTAAAATGAGTTTTTTATTGCAACCTAACTTAAGATGGGTTAGTAAAACCTAACTTCATATCTGGACCATTGGATCAACATTAAATAGGTAGTTGGGTTTTATGCTACTTTTATCGATGATTATATAGACAATTTTCCTTTTGGTTAGTAAAACCTAACTCTATATAAAGTTAGGTTCTAAGTACAACTCTTAAAATAGTGTCTTTTAGGTTAAAATTATTAGTTACCCCAATTGATTTTTCTTAACAACTATATTTTCAAATATGAGGATGTAATAATAAATGTATTTTAGTTTTTCGTAGTGAAAGTTCTATGATGTCCTCTATTTGAAACGTAGTAATTAAGGCCAAATTATTATCATTCACTACTACAAAATACTATACCTTTTGTCCCTAAAAGATTGTCACATTTTCATTTTTGTTAATTAAACATTATAAAATTTGACCATGAATTCTCATTAAATGATAAGAAATAATATACTTTTCTGGGATCTTGTTATATTCGTCTCAATATTTTTGAAATATCAACTTTTTATAACTTTTTCGCATGTAGAATAAGAGATATTTACATTTTAAATCGTGTTTTATTGACCACGAAAAGTCAAAATGTGACAATTATTTAGGGATGGAGGGAGTAGTATTTTCGTTTTTAGTAGTGAAAGTTACATTAGACTTGGACCCCACATGCTTTTGTCCTCGATATCTAGAAAAAAAAGGTAAATGGTGGAATATGAGTAAGTTATCGATGTTTAAACTTCAAATAGAAGGTCCGCTCTTTACCGGATCAAAGTCAAACTCACATTACGTTGTAAAGGCATCACATGACCACTACACCATTTAAGACTCTTTACAATTAAGCTAAGTCTAAAGACGATCTTTTATGTATCCAACTAAACTTAGAGGTTGGTTGTACAAACCTCCAAATTTTTTGAACAAACATAAATAATCGAGTAATGATATGAGGTAAACATGAATGATATCATCTATCTTTAATGATAATGACTAAATTAATACATAAAAATACAATAATTTACACCGAAATACATCAATTAAAGTATTATCATTGAATTATTCTACCACTAAAGTAATAATGATAATCACTAGGGTCTAGGGCTACATTCAAGTTACTGATTAGCCCAAGTGCACAATAACAAGGCACTAAATTTGATTTGTTTCTTTTCCCACCCACATTATACATTGGAGTAAATAGTTTTCATAAGGAGAAATTTAGCTAAATACCCAAAATCAATTAATTATTAAATAATATTTTTTTTTTTGCCTAAATAATCACTTTCTTCTTGAAATTACTAAAATATTTTTATTTAATTTATTCAATATTTTTCTTTTCTTAAGTTCAAAAACTCTATACAACTACAACAAATCTCATCTCCCTCCCGTACCAAGTTTCTCCCTCTCCAAAAATCATATCCATTACCTCATCCACCTTCTCCAGCTGCCATCTCCTCCTTTAGGCTCCTTTTCCATCTTCGATACCAATGTAATGTTGGTATTTGTATATGCAACCTCTCCAATTTATACAATAATTTCACTTGTTAAGATGCACATCTCACATCAGATAGCGATGTCCTCCCGAGTCAATATATAAGATATTGGGCTACTCCCTCTATTGCCAATTGGTTTTAGAGTGGAACCCCATAGACTCTTAATATGCTATCATGAGCCAACCCGAGTTATCGAGGCACGTGTAACCCCGCCGATGTTGTTGCGAGAATTAATACTGGTGAGGAAAATTCCGCCGACGATTGGGTTACACGTGAGGGGGAGTGTTAAGATGCCCATCCCACATCGGATATCGATGTCCTCCCGAGTCAATATATAAGATCTTAGGTTACTCCCTCTATTGCCAATTGATTTTAGAGTGGAACTCCATAGACTCTTAATACCACTAACTTGTAGTCTTTCACAATTTGTCTATGATTATCAGGACCAAGGTAGCCACGGACCTCATTGAGAGAACCAGTTTTCGCCCTATTACTCAACTTCACCTTAACTATAACTGCATACCAATTGTCAACTCAAAAAGATTAACAATTAAACACAAATGGTAAATAAAAACACACACATAAATATGGTAAATAAAAACACACACATAAATGGTAACCCAGTTCAGTACCAATAGTACCTACATTTGGGGGGGCAATCCACCCAAGAAATAATTCACTTTGAAAAGAACATTTACAAGAAGGAACTTATACCAATCTCCCTTGACTCGACTCTTCACCTAAATAGAATTCTACTCCTAAGTCACAATAATCACGATGTGACTGACTCTTATGTGTGTACTGTTCGAAGAACAACTAAGACTTGCTAACTCAATGTGAGTTAACAACCTGCCAACCAGCCCAGGAGAGAAGACCTCCTACGTGACAATCTAGCCTATATGAAACGTACTTCTTCACAAGGAACGAATGAGTTTAGAGCTTGTTGTATTCGATGTTGCTTCTTTTTCTTCCTTGCTTTATATAGGCAAATGACCAAGTAAAAGATGGACCTCCTTTGTTCTGATTAGGTCATTGTTGGAAGGGGCAAATTGATCTCTATCGAGACGCTTCCACTTCGGTGTATGAATTGATTTACTTTTCTTTGTCGATAATTGATTGCGTCCAATCTCAATTCATTACAAACCATTTTTAGTCTCTTTGACACAAGAGATGTTCCCTTCTTTATTTGTTTAGTCAAGCTCCCCCTTAAATTAGGACTTGACAAATCCATTGATTTTCCAAAATGAAATGCTTCCCATTCTTGTCGTAGGATTAAAAAAAACCTTCCTCGGGTGTCTTTCAATCACAACCTCAATTAACTCAATCGAATCAACCTTGACTGATCCTCGATGCTTTTAGTTAAGCCTTTCTTGATACCCAATCTTGACACATTCAAAGATATTTTGTATGAGAAAATATTTTTCAGTCAGTCCTCCCCCTGAACCTTGGACTTGACTGATATGCGAATCCATCCAGTTGGGTTAGCATTTGGTTCATCTCAGTTTACACTTGTAACTTGTTTTGCAAACCACATTCTAGTATGCCACTTGGTCCATGAGAAAATTTTACCCAATATGCATGTATCAACACAAGTAACTATGAGTGTTAAGCACATCAAAATCAACATAAACAATCAACAAATAGAGAAAATGTTGGATACGATGAAAAAATTCATAATTACATAAAATTAAAACATATAAAAATCAGATTAATACAAAAAATTAACCAAAAAATGCCTAAATATAGGAAATTAATACAAAAAAAGACTTACCTTCTCTGGCTTTATATTCAAAAAGCTTCAATATTTATGCTATGAAGAATGTATGATGGTTTGATTTTAGAGAGAATTTGAAAAGATTTAAATTGTTTGAGAGAGATGGAGAAAAGCTTGAAAATTGAGACTTTGGGGAATAAGAAGAATAATGGTGCCTTTTCATATTTTGATATAAGACAAAGGATAAATTAGTACTTTCTAGGTTGTTTAGGCAAAGAAAAACCCAAAGATGGTTATTTTGTTGTTCATTTCATTGACTTTGGTTATTTAGCCAAATTTCTCCTTAATAAGTGAGTTATTGTTGTATTTTGTTCACAGTAACTAGTACAAATGTTCACATGGTCTCTATAACTATGTGCAAATGTGAAAATGGTCCATAAAATAATGATTTCGTCAATTGTTGACGAATAAATAAAACTCAAGTTTATTTTCGGGTTAAAATTACTAATATAAAGAATATTTTTGGGTAAAAGAACACAAATTCAACACCCTATTTTAAATTATAATATTCGTGGTAGTTCTAGTAGGGGGAAAGGAAGGTGAAGAATATTACATAAAATTCAAAATATTATTATATGTCTCAAATATTTATCAAAATTATAAAAATATCCTAAAAGTAAGTTACAACCATAAGAAAATAATGAAACCGTTAATTTAAGGGTCGTTTCCATGGACCATTTGCACATCAATACCACTTACGATGACCAAAATGTAACAGTAACTCACTTACTTGAATCATTATTTCGACAATTATCTCATACATTTTAAAAAAGTACATTAGTAGTACATTATATATATATCACGTAACACTAATAACTAAAGTTTGTACAAGTTGAAAGCTTTTGTTCGAAAACAAAAGCTACCGATAATTTAGGTACAAGTCAAATGTAGTACGGAGTAAAATATTGCACAGTAATAAATTGATAGTTGGATATTGTAAGCTTTTATAATTGTATATTGTAAGCTTTTTTAGCCTCTTAAATTAGTAATAATTTATTGAAGTTATGTTCAATTAACTCAACATTATTCCATTGTCCCAATTCCTTTAATGGATTCCATAGTGGTATTCTATATAAAAACATGCAAGTTGCAAATGTAAAGGTTGGCTAAATTAGGGGATGAACCACTATTTCAACATATATGACAAATGGTAGCTCAAAAAGATGGTCCTTTAGATGTTCTAAAACAATATTCGTTTTATCAAATAACCCATTCTTATGTTAAGGATGCAGATTACGCATTGAGTGACAAAATAATAATATGTCATGTTGTGTCAAATATTAACTTTAATTTCTTCGTCCAATCTTAAAGGTAATTGCAGATTTGGTCCCAGATAATGGGACGTAATTTCACTTTAGTCCCATATCATTATAATATTGCAGATTAATCTCTGAAAATGACAAAAGCGTTATTGCGATATAGTTCCCGAAAATAACAGAGGTTGTCGTCATCCATAAATTTGAATGTTGTGTGCTAGATATTGAGGATGCTGCATTTGAAATTTCAATAATGTAGTCTCTTGATCTATCAAATTGAGTGGGTTGCAATTTCATATGTTTTGCTTGTTTTAGTATCTTGTGGAATTATGAGCCACTTTGAAATACAATTTAGCACCACAATTGGTCTCCTACCTGTGCTCTTCCCTTGACATGAATGGGGTCTTGTATAGTTCTATGGCCTGGAGACAATCATTAATTATAACTGTGCTTTCTTCAACAAAAATGTAAATTACCACTCCTTTCTTATCATCAAGTACATGGACTCATGTTTATCAAGTATTTGGATACCCTATCATCTTATCCTTATATTTTGGGCGTGGTTTATCGATGGCTCTATAGCCTAATGACATCTGATCATTTTTCATGAGGAAGTGGCGGGTTTGAAAACTCGTTAGAGACAATTATTGTCTCATATTTCGTTCTAACTCCATATCAGTTAGTAATTTACGTATTTATTATTTATAATCTATAATACTACTGCACTCATATTTTCATTACTTATTGACAAAAAAAAATATTTTAGGCAAAGTCTTCATAAAAGTGTTATAACTAGTTCGATTTAGATGTTTTAAGATTACTCCAAATGAGCCCAAATTGTCACATGTGAAAGTCCCACATTGAAAATAAAGGAGAGAGATCATCACTTAATAAACTAGGGAGCAACTCCACTTATCACCAATTGGTTTTAACTTTAAGATGGTGTCTTGTTGGATTATGAAGTGTGTTCTCTCTCCTCATATGGGTATGACCCAGGCCCAATTAATGAATTTTACAAAGGATGTGACTTGATAGTAATTTACAAGTTATTTTTTCAAATTTTACATTTGTGCTTTTTTAGTAAACACACCTTCATGTATTACAATCTTAGACTTTATATCTTATTTCCATTGATTGAGTCATTTAGTTGGCGACTTATCACATGATCTTCTTTCTAAATTCTCGAGGCATTGCTAGATTATGCAAAATTATTGCTAAAACTTAAAAAAGATTAATTTCCACCATCTATTATCAATTAATCATGCATGTTACCGTTCGATTATTATGTTTTAAACAATATTTCACTTACTAATTCCATCACAATAGATATTATATTTGAGTTTTTGAAACAAATTGACCGGGAAAAAAACTGTGCAAACACACAGCCTTAGTACCTGCGAAAGCTATGAAATAATGTGTTATAGTTTACACAATGCTACTGTGTTCAACTATATAAAACATACACAAATAAAACGATCCTAGATGTGGGTTCCCAAAATTTATTTTTATACTACTAGACTTAGTTAACCTTCCTTCACATAACTATTTTGCATTTATATTAAATGAAATTCTAAAAAAATTTCATCAACAATTTGTCTTCTTAGCAAGATTTAAAATTATTTCATTCATGAAAATAACAAAACTATCATCCTAATGGATTCAATATACCTTGTTCTAAAATACACGAAAGAAGTAAATCGTAAAATATACCTCAACTGATAAGAATATTAGAGCTTGCATTTTAACCATTTCAATAAAAAGTTCGCCCATCTCTTTAGGCATCTATATTTTCCTTTGAAATGAAATAAAATAATATCCACCTCATTGGTGAATACTAAGTTGATTGTCTAATCCAATTAGTGTTTGTGATTGGTGGTTGGTTGAGTTGGTGCAATGAAGAAATCTAAGCCATATATGATGATGGAGTCTAATATATCCACCATCAAATGCTGGAAATTTCCAAATTTGCCCAATTTTTTTCTGTTTGCTTACTTCATCATCGAATACGCGGCAAATCGCAAGAGAAGTAATATAATTAGTATACATCATGCCATGTACCACGTTAGATTAAACGATATATCCAATAAGTTGTTCAAGAAAATTAAATATTTAGAAGTTAATACTTAGAGCCAAATGTTCAAATACTTCCCAATAATTTACTAAATTATAATTTAATCTCCAATTATGATATTGTTGAAGTTTAATGTCTGAGAATGAGTAAAAAGTTGTAGATTAGTCTCACGTTAACTATTCTGTTAATCTGTAATACCAACACGGGATAAGAAGTTAAATTTGAGGGCAAAAAATGATTTTTTTTTTTCAAAGAATCAAATTTATTTTTGGTGTTAAAAATTAATGAAGTTTTACATTTTAGCTTTGTAATGAATTTTCATTAGACACCGAAAACGAGTTTGAAAAAAGCCACTTTTTGCCCCAAATTTGACATCTCATTGCTTGTTGGTATTAAAAATTAACGAAATAGTTAACTTGGAGACTAATTTGCCATTTCTTGACCACTTTCAAGGACTAAACTACAAACCATGTCACTATTGGGACTAAATTGTAACCTGATGACACTATTGAGAACTATTTCACCAATTCGCTCATAATATTTCATTGTATTAATATTAAATTGAAACATCTCTGTTTCAAAACTTGGGTCTCAAAAAACTCAATTGGTACAATTGAAAGAACAATCAAGTTGAATATGAGCCAACTTTTCTTGAAGATCAGAGACTTCTTCTTTTAGCTTATTGTTTTCTTGAAGAACATTGTCATGTTTCTTGACAATTTGATGTAGTTTCTCAATGAAGTTGTTATTTTCTGTCCTGAGTCTCATAACTTGGTTCAAAAGCTCATCCATCTGCCTCTGTTTCCTCATTCTTGATCTTCGAGCCGATTCGCGGTTGGAAACCATCCTCCTCTGCCTCCTCTCATCTATAATTCGTTGTTGCTGATGATGGTATTCGTCGGCTTCGTCAGAGGTTGAGTTGTTGTTGCTGTTCTGAGGGGAGAAATCTTGAAAAGCTGCTGGAAAAAAGTTGTTGGAGATGAATGTGTTGCATGGGGTTGGGATGATGTTGTTCTGCAAGTAGCTGAAATTGTTGGATGGGAAATCTGAGGAGAAGTCATAGTTTTCAGGGGAAAATAGTGAAGCCATATATGAAAGTGATGATGTGATGAGAGCAATTCTTGAAATGTTTGGAAGGTGTGAAAGAAGTGCATGGGAATGGAGGCTTTTTATAGAGGGGAATGGAATCACAGTGATACTGTATCAGGAGCTTAGGGAAGCATATTGATAAAGACAGGAAAAGTTTCCGTTCATTAAGTTTTTTGTTTATTAGAGCATTCACAGCTAGGGATAAAGACGTGAAAAGATTGGGTGCATCAATACTTCCATGCATCAGGTACCCATTTAAAGGTTTCACGTGGGTACTGTACCCACTTGAAACTTCATCATTGGTACTTGTACCCAAATTGTAATATAACAATGGTACAATACCACATATTTATCAATCCAAAATAAGTATGTGGTATTGTACTATTGTTATAGTACAATTTGGGTACAAGTACCAATGATGAAGTTTCAAGTGGGTACAGTACCCACATAAAACCTTTAAATGGGTACCTGATGCACCGGGTGCACCGAATTATTGATGCACCGAATCCGGACTCAGAGTTAACCTCGAGTTAATGACACGTGCAACCCTGTCGATGTTGCTCCAAGAAATAATACTTGTGAGAAAAATTCTGCCGACGATTGAGTTACACGTGAGGGGAATGTTAAACGCAATCCCACATCGGAAATCGGTGTACTCGTGGGTCACTATATAAAATTTTGGGCTATTCACTTTATTGTCAATTGATTTTAGAGTGGAACCCCATAGCCTGTTTAAAAAAAATTGTTAATTCAATTTTTTGTTCATTAGTGATTATTATGATGAAAAATATAATCATATCATTCAATAATATATAGGTTTTTATTCATTTTTATACATTTTAAGTAGTATGAGTTATTTAGTTAGAAAAACATATTAATGTCAATTATATAATTTTATTTCTTAATAATTTTATACTAATTTATTCAATGAATTGATACGCATACATGCTAATAATGTGCACATAATAATTTAATCGGACTTTTTTCAAATTTTTTACTGTATCATGTTAGAGTTATACATTAATGAACTGTGTCAAAACACCCATTTGAAGGAAGTTTGGTTCTTCATTAGAATAATAGGTTGATGGTTTACTTTCTGTAATGATGTATGGCTTTGGAATATGAAGCAAAATTGGCTCGGAGTTCTTGCCTATTGGCTACTTTCTTACCTTTACGATATTTTTTTCTTTTATAACGAGAATCCTTAATTGTTGTATGCATACTGAATCCCTTTCAAAACAAAAAATAATAATTAATTTCAAAAAACGCAAAAGTCGTTTTTTACGAGGTACTATACAAATAAAAATTTCTATTTGTTTATTACGAAACAAGAGGAGCTGCTTGAGATTGTTTAAGCAATTCACGTAATCGTTGACCTCTTGCCAATTGATTCTGAGTAGCTTTATCGAGATCAGAAGAAAATAGCGCAAAGGCACGTGGCTACGAACCTTGGTGTCAGGGGTTCGAATCCCTCCTCGCCCACAACTGACCCAGAGGGAAAGGTACTTCCCATTTGGAGGTAGAAAAATCATGACCGGTAAACATCGAACAAACATATATAATAGCTTACTAAATTATTTTGTATTGCTAGTCATTTTCATAATATCATTTTATTTTTGAAGAAAAAAGTTATAACTTTTTTTGCCAAATTCAAGCAAGATGAAGACTGGAAATATACCATTAATGGAGTATTTCATGTCATGAATGATAAAAGTATGTGACGTGTAACTGAATTTTAAATTTTATGGCTAGGTCTCCTTTTAAATTAGTTGAAACGGTGGAAATTGTTATAATAGGTATGTTATAAATAGTAAGATTTGTGTATTGTGGCATAGTTCAATTGGTAAAGAATTAGAGTATAAAATACCATCAGCTTCGCCTCTTTATGTAATTGAGGTATGCGAATCGAATTTTGTGTTTCAAAGTGGTTAACAAGAAATCTCAGTCCTCTGATTAGGTGAGGCACATCTCACGGTTTACCTCCTATATATTTCAAAATAGGAATACATAAGGACCGTTAGTGTGACAGTTTCACAGTTACACAATTTTAAGTAGTGAAATTTGTGTAAGGGCAAATAAGATCATTGTAATTTAATTTGGTTGCTTTTGATTTGTTAACTATCAAAAAAGAGGAAGATCATGCCCAAGTGCTACTTATGGTAATCTCTTTTTAGGTGCTACTTTAATTCTACTTTAAACACCACATATAACTTGTAAATGAAATGCATGCCTAAGTGCTACTTCATGAGTAATCTCCATTTTGGGAAATACTTCAATTATCATGCCTAATAGCCACTTGGTAATTATCCTGTTGTTATTTCATATTACTTGGAATAAATTATCGCCTACGAATTTAGTCAATCCACAAATATATAGCATATTTGGATGATGAGACTTCACTCAATCGTTTAAAAGATAGAATTTCCATTTCTGACATCTATGACTATTAACAAATTTGTTATTCCCCCAAGCTAATCAATCAAAGCTAGGATAAAATTCCCTGCCCACTTTTACTCAATTTTTTCTCTTTTTCTAGAAGTGAGTTTCAAATTCATAATTTTCTTGTTATTAATAAGAGAATTTATCTGTAGATTATTCGATTAACTCTTTTACTTAGTTACAATTTGAATTTTGAGTTTTGTTTTGGTCGCTTCCACACGCGATGAATGAACAAACCAACTCATATTTCTAAGAATTCATTAACTCAATCTTAAGTCGAAACGTAGTCATTTTGATGATAATACTACGCCTCTAAAAAGATCGGGTTTGTGCATAAATTACTAACAAATTGGATTGGTAAAAACCGATAATTTTATCGCTTGGTTCGGATTACGAACCGCTTATTCAGTTTTATTAATAATTTTTTTAATTCAAAAAGATTACTACTCGTTCATAATTCATTCCGAATCGCTCGTTAATCTTTCCTCAAAATCATTTATAGTGTCCATTTTTATTTTAGAAAATATACCAAACATAGTCTAAGTAACCGATTTATGAGGGAGAAATAAATTTCGATCGAAACAATTAGAGATCAACGGCAAAGTGACACATGTGGGCCTCTTTGCCAAAATGGTTTATGAATTTGAAGCATCCTTGTCAAATTCTTTACCAAAATGGTACCTTCGGCATGTGAAATGACCAAAGTACCCCAACCTTCTCTTTCCACCTCTCGTCCTCACTACCAAATTTTCACCACTTTCAACCGCAATAACACCACCACACTAACCTTCAACCACCAACAATCATCCTTCCCGCCCATCATCATAAACCACCTCCAAATAGGCCTCTTAGCGAACCGGTCAGCACACGCAAATCGCTCCCAAATCTGTTCGTTAAAACCCGCTCATTTTCTTACTCAATTCGAATTTTGAACCTGTTACGATTCGTTTCTACAAGCCTTCAATCATCTGCACTCACTCGTTAAAATCGTTTATAAAATTAATTTTGTTAAAATATAATTTTAGTTCGAGCAGGTTACGATTCGTTTTTAATTCATTACAAATTGCTAGTTAATTGTTTGTTAAAACCATTTATAGTAATCTTTTTTATTTAAAAAGATATACCAAACATAGGCTAACTATACGATTTGCGTGTGGAAAATGGATTATGGATTGAAATGATTAGTGATCCGAGCGAACAATTATTATTTCCAATCGATTAACGATTCGATTTTTTGTGATTTTAAATGATTCGATTAATGAACTAATTTTATATTGAACATCCAAACCGGTTTATTGACGAACCGATATGCGATGTAAACCGGTTTGATTAACCGTCCGAATGGATTTGGGCCAAAACTGGCTCGGACCAACTCGTTAACAGCACTACCTTCAAACATCCAAATTCAAGACCTTATTCCACCAACCACCACTTTTCTTCTTCAATTCACAAAACCACCAACCTTCAACCATCAACCATCCATCTCACCCCCACTCCGCTTAGATTCGGCCACCGCCCCACCAAACATTTATGTAGAGAAAGACAAGGCTCCCTAAACTAATTGGCCACCGGAATTCATTAACAATAGCATGTCAATCGACTATTCAACTTTAATCATATAAAGCAAGGTCACCCCCTAATTCTAAGGGGTCTAATTGTAATCCTACACCGTCCATTATCCCTAACTAAGCATCGAACATATTGGAACCACATTTGAATCTCACCAAATTCGTAAAAATCACTACTGTTCGCCACAATAAAAATGAAGAAAGTAAACAGAGGAATAATACTAATGTCTAGATGCTAGAACAATATAAAATTGTCGTTATCTCCAAGCAAGAGTTCGTTATAAAGGGGCCAATTAGATTTATATGCCACGGGAAATTCGTAACGCCACTAATCTTCCTGTTGCATATTCTTAAAAGGGACGAAATCGTGCCCATAAGTACACGAACAAGCTAAATTTTGCAATGTGTTTTAACTGATCAGGAAATTATAGTTTGCTGCATATACTATTGATATTATGAAACTTAAAAGAGAAAAAGAATGAGCTAGTTGATGAAATAGTCCCAAATAATGGGATCGAATTGTACTTTGGTCCTAGATAGTTGGTCTGTTGCGCTTTGATCCTAGATATTATCAAAAATATTGTAATTTGGTCCCTCGACTTTGTGTTAGCTTTTGACTGTCAAAAGCGGGTTAACATTATTTTTGGGGCAAAATTATCATCTTATCAAACTTTACACCCATGTTACTATAATAAATTTTAAGTTTGCCTTAGCTTTTTCATTTTAGCTTTAATTTTGATTTAAAATGTGTTGAAAAAACTCTTTGACACCCCTCCTTTAGTAATATGAGACAAAATATGAAAATTATAATTTTAAAAATATAATTTTCAAATATTGAGATTTCAGTAAACATTTTATAAAAAATTATTCTTATATAAAATCTTCAATCAAATATAGACAAAATAGAATTTTCTAATTTGATCTCAGATTTTTAATGTGATTAAAAAGAGTTTAATACATTTTGAATCTTCAAAATTGGAATTAAGATGAAGAAATCAAGGCAAAATAAATTTGACTATAATAATATGGGTGAAAGATTTGTAAAATTATGATTTTGTCCCAAAAATAACGTGAAACCGTGTTTGACTGTTAAAAGTTAACAAAATTGTTAACGAGGAATGAGAGAATTGCTAGAATGGTCCCAGTAAATATGTGCCCGTTGCAGTTTGGTCCCACTTAGTTGTTGGTATGCCGAAATGGTCCCAATAATTGGTACATTTGGTGCACTTTAGTCCCCAACCGTTAAATATAGATGGAAAATTGTAAATTTGGGCCAAAATTGAAGTTTTAGCATTAAGTCAAGGTTAAAACGCAAATTTGGATATAAATTAGATTTTTCTTAGTTTTTTTTAATTTCTTTTTTCGATTTCTTTGTCGATTTTTTTTAAAAAGAATTCGGGGTTTTTTTTTTTCGATTTCTTTTCGAAACATTTTTGCGAAACTACCAAAATCGAAAATGTTCGTCAAAAAAGTTCAAAACCGAACATTTTCTACAAACAACAATCAAAATTGAAACTTTTTGCCAAAAAACTACAGAAACCAAAACTTTTTATCAAACCGAAATTTTAGCGAAAGCTACCAAAGTCGAACCCTTTTTGCTAGGGAAAAAGATCAAAAAAGAAAAGAAATCGAAAAAAAATTCAAATGTCGAAAAAAAATTGAAAAGACATTGGAAAAAAAAACCGAAAAAAAAAAATTGAAAAAAAAACATTGACAAACAAATCGAAATTTTTTTTAGAAAAAAAACAAAGAAAATTCCAATTTATACCCAATTTGCGTTTTAACCTTCCCTTAATGCTAAAACTTCAATTTTGGCCCAAAGTTATAATTTTCCGTCTATATTTAACGGTTGGGGACTAAAGTGCACCAAATATACCAATTACTGGGACTATTTCGGCAAACCAAAACTAACTGGGACCAAACTGCAACGGGCACATATTTACTAGGACCATTCCATCAATTTTCTCACGAGGAATCAAACTGCAACACTTTTATCAATATTTAGGACCAAAATAATGTGGCTGCCAATTATTTGGACCATAATATAATTTCATTCACTTTTAAGGATCATTTTAACAATTAGTTCGCAAAAGAATCTTGATTTTGAAGAAATATGTAGAATGTCAAATATAGAATCGCTCATGCTTTCTGAAGTAATAACATAAAATAGGAAAATGTCTGTTCAGTGTCAGATCGAACGACATACATGAATCTGTATATATTCATGCATGGTATCGATTAGTTTGCTTATATATACGTCATATATTCTTGTTTAATAACTGTGTGGATAATGATAAGAACGAAATATCGTATATACACACAGGATACAACATAAAATATAAGCAAAGAATATCCCTTCTTCTCGATTAAGATAATACTCCCTTCATCCCTAAATGATTGTCACATTTAGACTTTTCATAGTCAACAAGAAAAGAATTAAAACATAACATGCGAAAAAATTATAAGAAGTTGATATATATTTCAAAAATATATATTGAGACGAATCTAACAAGATCCCACAAGACTATATATATTATTTCTTATCGTTTGATGATAATTTATGATCAAAGTTTATGATATTTAACTAACAAAATTCAAAATGTAACAATCTTTTAGGGACAGAGGGAGTTATTTATTTGGCTAAGCCCTATTTGGAAAAGCTAATTAAGAGAACTCCATTTTGACAATGGTTTGATAAATTAAAGCTTTTTATTTTTATTGTTTGAAAGAATTGGATTCTATTGCCTTTTCTCATTTACTCCCTCCAGCTGAACGTAAGATGATAAAAGCATGGTTGATCAATAAACATGATATATTGCTTCGACTTTTTCTATTAATATTATTCTAAGACTTCTTCAATTTAGGAGCATAGCACAAGATATATGCAAAATTTAAATAGTCAGCATAACCGCTGACAGCAACAATCCATATATAGGAAGATAGCTTAATCTCTGGAAAGTAGTATATATATATGCAATGTTTTATGTTATGAGATTCGAACTCGATCAATTTGCATAAAAAGACAACGATTATCAATAATATGAGTTTGAGGGAGGGTGTTAGGCTAATGGGCAAGTAACCCTAGCATATAAACCCGCAGTGTTAGAATTAGGTTTAATGTTTACCTATAAATATAGGTATATCTATATTGTATGAACAACAACGATTATCAGCACTTTAATTTTTACGATTTGAGCTATACTAGAGGGCATGTGGAACATGATTATAGTTACAATAATTTGGAAGAAATTGGCAAACTAGAAGTAGACTGACCAACTTTTAAAATCTAACACACATCTAATAATATCTTTACTCTAAATACCACATTCCCAAGAGAAAATTACTAGAATACCCCTCAACCCACTCTTTTTCATTTTCACCATTTTTCCTTTTTTCATTTTTTTTTCTCCAAATCCATCACTACTATGACCTTGCCAATAGGCAATAACCCACCCTCAGGAGTCAGGCCCACCCCAGTTGAATTCGACCCTACCCCTAAACTTTTAATATTGGTGGGGGGAGAGGGCCATTGGTGGTGGAGGTGGTAGAAATTGGCTGGCTTCGAAAGGAGGCAATGTGGTGGTAGTCGTTAGTATGGGGAGGGGGAAATTAGAGGCTAGAAGCTTCATGATCTTTTATAATCAATCAATAACCGATACTTGTTTAAATTTAAAAACAAACACTGTTTTTTAGTTAACTTCTCATCATGTATTCTTAACTAAATTTAATTATTTCATTCATTTTGTTTCTTATCATGTAATTCTTGTATAGAATAATTACAATCAAGGTCTCTAATGCATTTATATTAAATTTAATTAAAATGAGTTATTTTTAACAATGAAAATATTAGTAGAAGTTTGGTTATAACAAATTAATTTGCCCCATATTTATTCGTATAAGTAATACTATGCAATGACGGGAAAGAAAGTTTAATGGCGCATAATAAAGTATTACTAAGTTTTCTAGTTACTATTTGATAAGAATCTATGGGGTTCCACTCTAAAACCAATTGGCAATAGAGGGAGTAATCCAAGATCTTATATATTGACCCGGGAGGACACCGACTTTCGATGTGGGATGTGCATCTTAACACTCCCCCTCACTTGTAACCCAATCGTCGGCGGAATTTTCCTCGCCGGTATTAATTGCCGGAACAACATCGGCGGAGTTACACGTGCCTCATTAACTTGGGTCTGGCTCTGATACCATGATAAGAGTCTCTGAGGTTCCACTCTAAAACCAATTGGCAATAGAGGGAGTAACCCAAGATCTTATATATTGACCCGGGAGGACACCGACTTTCGATGTGGGATGTGCATCTTAACACTCTTCATGAAAATCTCCAGAAATTGCTGGAGGGATGGAGTCACGCATTTGAGAATCGGGGATGTGGTGGAGATTTGATATAGGAAAAGGGTCGCATATTGGGTGGTGTAGGAGATTGCCAGATTTGTACATAGCGGGAGTAGTGAGGGTTAGTGGTGGTGGAGAAGAAGGAGAAGAAGAAGATGGCGATGGTATTAGTTAGGGGTATTGGCAGGGGTAGGTATAGGGTTGACATTTAATATTTTAACAGGGAAGTGTGGTTCCCTACAAATTTAACGATGGAAATGATGAAGAACAATTGTGACCTTTTATGGTTCCTTAAAAATTTCGGATGTTTTCTTAATTTAAATGAAGTTAAAATTTGTAGTTTTAATTTAAACTTTGTTCATAGTTATCATACCATTCCAAACTAACCTCATGATATATTTTGAACTTTTGGAATCATGACTAATCTATCAAGAAAAACAGGAAGTGTGATCTTTCAACCGAAGTAAGGGTAGGGGTAAGGGTAAGGGTGATATTTAGTATTGTAACAGGAAACAATCCAGAAGATATCACCAATGACTTCATCAACCATACATTAGTCACCAGTGCTCGAATTTCAACTCCATTGCTTCTTCATCTCTAACAAGAACTTAATTTATGAATTTATTAGTTAGATATAAGAATTCATCAAGGAACACGTAAGATCTTGGTAAGCACCATTAAGTTTCCATACATTATATAATGGCCAAAGCAGAGTAGCCAAAAATTCATTCATAACATCAAAAAATCTGTTTTCTTCTTGCTTATATGCATGGCTATTATACATCTTAGTATTGTAACCATCAAAACTTAAATACAACCAATATTCGCGTTTAATTTTCAGCATTCTTGATCAACTATGGCGGTCTTTATATCAACCAAATACTACTCCTACGTCGTCCTACCCCAAGTTCCTGCAATCGATCTTCAAGCCTGCCTCTCTGTCGATTTTGACTCACAAAACATGAAGCTCAAAGTGATGGGCTTAATCATCAAGTGACTTCTCCAATTTTTGTTTTCTAGATCAAACAATCAAGAAGTAGAAGTAGGGTACTTAGTTAAATGTGATAAGAATTGTATGCCAAGGTAAGGATTTGTCGTAGTATTGTTGAAAAATATTTTACTCTTTCCCATGAGCATAAGTAGTGAATCAAGTCCACCAGTATTGGGCAGTTGTAGTGAGTCTGAACATGGCGGACCCCAAAACGCGCCATCTGGGATGGTGGAGATACTACCGAAGCAATCTCCACGACAGGGGGACAACATAGTGGCTAATGAAGACGGGAGGCTTGAGAGGATTCTTGAAGATCACCCCATCATGAAGAACATGGTGAAACAAGAAATTGGTAAATTGATGCTAGCAGTAAGTATTTCAATTACTGTAGCATTTACCATTTATTTCTTCTACCAAAAATCGCCTCCGGTTATAGTCCGGTTTGTGGGTGTGTTGTTGTTTATCGGCTGCCCAACCATACTGAACGGTCTTTTGCTGAGGGATTCTTTCCCATTGACTGCAATTTTGATGGAAGTGGTTGGAATTATAATTGTAATTCTGGCTGTTCATTTAATCGTTGGATCATTTATTCCGTTCGAGTTAAGGTGGATTGGTGGCGTTATGAGCGTCTTGAGCATCTCTCCGGTGATAGCATCCCTGATTTCAGTCATGTGTTGTGCGGGAAACGTCTCCGGGAGCTGCACGCTCTTGTCTCCGACCAATTTAGGAGTCATTGCGAAAGAGGCTTGCCAGGACGGGGAAGACTCCCCAACTCCAGGTGTCGTGAAGACGCTCTGCTTATAATGGGCGAAGAGCTAGAAATCGGCCCGGATATGCTGCGTGGGGAGATCGAGGAATGGATAACGGCTAGATCATGATATGCATTTTATTTGTTTAGTAACGGTATATTATTATATAAAAATTTGTGTAAATAAATAAAGTGCATGTCGGCAGTCAACAATGTGTGACATGGGTAGGAGACCATTTCGTATCGTTGACAAATTAAGTGCATGTCATTGTGCTCTGTTTGGTGTGATTGGAATTTGGACAAAAGAAGAATGCTGTTTTGTAATTATAAAATAATATAGTATATAATGCTGTAAGATTATACATCATACTGAAAAAAATTTAGCAATGTTTGGACTGGTAAGGGTAATGTTGTAAATTTTATTGTATTGTGTAAGAATATTGTGGAATCGAAGATTATATTATTGAATAATGATACCTATTTATACATAAAGATGTTTATCACTATGGGCTAATACAGTCAATTAATGAATAATGATCATTAATGTTAATAATGGTCACTAATGCTAATAATGGTCACTAATAGTATATAGTCAATGGTTACTAATAATGCTCATTAGCCCTGACACTGCGGGTTTATGGGCTAGGATTACTTGGCTATTAGTCTAACATATTGCAAACTATACTATAATGGTACTATATGTTGTAGTTGTTCAACGGACATATTATGATATTTTATAAGCTCATATTTTCACCATCTACATAATTAGGAGTTGAAATGTTGCGTGTTAGCGTTTAATTCTTAGTTGTACAAGATCTTATTATGTTTTGTGTCCCTTGTAGGATTGTGAAGACAAGCATTTGATTGTATTCTTATGTTTTTGAAGTCCTTTTATGGCATGATAGACCAATATATTTTGGCGTACATGTCGTAATTAGTATGATTAACTACGATCTACCTAATCCTTCTAGACTATCTCTAGATGAAAGTGTTCACAACAAATTGATCTTTGTTGAATGGTCAAATAAGTTCAAAAAAAATCTCAAACAAAAAGTATCTATTATGATTTGATGATTTGATCCTTGAAGATTTCTAAAGGATATGATCCTTTTTGGGATAAGATGATTATATGAGTGACACCTAAATTAAGTACTTGAGCTAAAGTATGTTGTGTTGAAAGCATGGAACTCACACTAGGGTATTGATTTCATGATATTTGAGCATATTCATTCCCATATCATCAAGGCTTTTTTTCAACAAAGACAAAAGAAGGATATATTATGAAATGTTTCAACTATTGTTCTGCATTAAGGATGACAATCATGTTCCAGTACTGATTTTGATCGAGTTACTCCTATACTCGGGTATCTTCTTCTCAACGACGAAACTAAGACAAGATATATAGCTTGTGGATTCAATGCTTGCCTCAATTCACGATTGAGTGTCGTCACTAAATGTCAAGTACCGATGAAGTAGTCATCAACTCGCATTGTCTTAAAAGTTTAAGAGCAAGAAATTAGATAAAACGACCTAATTCTAGGTCGGAATTATAGTGAATGTGGACAGTTAAAGAGAAACTGTACTTGACAAATAGTTTTCATGATAACATACTAAGACTTTTCGTGTGTTGAATTCTTATGTCTTATCCCGAATTGATTTCATACAATGAAGTTTAATTTGGAGCATCGATAAATAACTAATGGTTGCTTAAGTCAATGGTCAAGCAACAGGATGAATCATGTATGTCTACATTTAAGATTGTAAGGAAACCGATAGATCGAAGACATCTAAAGATTTTTTAGATCATCAACTAACAACGAACCGTACTATGAAGAATTTGTTAAGAGTTTGATATGATTGGAATTTTATGGTAAAATAAGAAGAAATTATTTTTATATATATACAAAATGTATGTAGTTCGAAGCCAATCGATCATTTGATTCAAACTTGATCGAACTTAAAGATGGCTATGAACTCGGTTTAAACTATATTGAACCGAACTTTGAATCAGACTTTCCGAACCAAATTAAAGCCTCAGATTTTGTAACGACTAAGCTCATGTTCGTGTTTACTTGTTCTAACTATTGAACATAAATTAAGTAATAAAAAAATATAGGGTAAAGGCACGTTTGATCACACATGTTTCACACCATATGAGAAAATTGCCGAAATAGTCCCCGATAGTGGGACCGAATTGCACTTTAGCCCCCAATAGTTACACGGTTGCATTTTAGTCCTCGAAAGTGGCCAAAAGGTTGCACTTTAGTCCCCAGGTCATGCTTTTCAATAAAGTTGGGGTCAAAACACGATTTTTAATAATTATGGGGTCAAAACACGTAATTATTTCCTAATTTATTTTAAAAGAACCCAAAATATATTTTGCCTACTAAAATATATTCCAAAAGCCTATGATATGTTGAATACTCATTTTCCCTTCATTAAAATTTAAAATATGTCAATTTGAAGGTGAAAGTTCACAAAATGATCAGTTCGGGTGGCAAGTAGACCCATTTGAACAAATTCGGGGGCAAACTAACCTGTTCGTCAAAGTTCAGTTGGCCAAAAGAATTAAGCCTTGTCTTTTTAAGGAAGTTAAATCTCGGGTGACGAAATCAAAAGCACCCCTAAAATATTTAAGCAAATGTTTGTCTTTATAGGGATTCGGATCCACGAAGTCAGGTCTCTCCATCTCAATCGACTTGCTAATTACCACTAGGCTTTGTCCGATGGGGCAAAAATATTATTGGGTTTTCAGTAGCTCACTAAATTGCCAACAATATTATACACAATAAACTAACCCATTATATTGAGTCTTAAAATCTTGGCAAATAGAATTGGATTTTCAGTTCTAAATATTAACAAATGGTAAAATTTTCATTAACTAGAATAGTTTTGATTTACTATAAATAAACTGATATATGTGACATATTATTTATTTGTCATGCATCATTCGATGCATAGGCCAAATCGAGTTTGGGTCACCTGTAATACTTTTGTGTGACACTCTCTGTTACATTTCTATTATTTAAATGTTTTTTCAATCTTTCAAGTGTACCACCTTAACAAATAATTTTCATAATATTTTTTACTACCACATTTAATATAAAAATCTGGTTGTTTTTTGGTTTTTATGAAAAAATTTGTGATTTTTAATTATTAGTGATAAAAGTTACGAATAATCAAATATTACATTTCTATTATTTAAATATTTTTTCAATCTTTTAAGCATACTACCTGTAACAAATAATCTTCATAATATTATTTATTGCCATTTAAAAATCTGGTTGTTTTTGGCTTTTATGAAAAAAATTGTAATTTTTAATTATTAATGATAAAAGTTACAAATAGTCAAATATTCGCCTCTACAAATATAAAAACAATTATTTTGAATTAAATACTATAGTATATGTTTATAACAACATGATTAAATAAGATATGATGCTTGAAAATTAAAAAAATAGATAAATAATAGAAGTATAATAGAGAAAATGACATAAAGTGTTACAGAAGATCTGGACTCGAGTAACAATTTTACATAGAAAACTTCTTCTAATAGTACTAATTTGATTATTAAAGAATTTGGTTGTGACAATAATAACCCTCAATCTTTTCTTGATCAGCGTAGACCTCAGCCGCAGATTGACTAGAATGCAGATGGTGTCCAAACACCATATCTCACGTTCCATGCCCAAATTCCCCTCCGCCTTCAAACTCCGCCGCCTCTCTTCCCTCCCCTCCACCCTCACCGTCACCACCACCAGCACCACCTCAGCACTAGTGAGACGTTTGACATTAGCCCTCATGTTCAATCGTGGCCCAGTCAAGCGTACCCTCAGCCTTGATCGCTTAGTCGAGCCTTTACTGAGAAAAATCGATCCGTTGGAAGCAGAATCGATTGTTTTGAACTTAGTCATGGGCAATAAATGTGAAACAGCCCTTGTTTTTTTCTTTTGGATGAGGAATAAGCTTGGATTTGGACATTCTAGGAAGTGTTGTTTGGTTGTTGCTCATGTCTTGGCCAAAAAGAAAAGGTATAGAGGACTAAGGTCTCATTTGCGTCATATGGTTCCCCTTGAAGGTACGCATTCGATTCTGATTTTGCTCTATTGCCAAAAGTTCATAATTTAAGACTTTTATATGGTGAGTGATGTTTCTCATGTCCCATATTATATGGTATTTTTGTTACGGCTTGTATTTTAAATTGTTTGTGATGTTGAGATAGATTTATTGAAGTGGTTGTCAATTTGAAATTTTTCCCCATTTCATATGATTAAAGAAAGTAGCAGAATTAGCTAACCATGCCCACAATTCGAATCATGGCAATGACAAATTTCCGGATAAATTGATGGAAAAAGAAGTGGAGTTAGCTAAACAATAACTTTATTGGAGAGTGAAATAACTTTTATTATGACAACAGGACAATTAGCAAATGCTCGCTGATTTACAATAATTCCGTAATCTTTTATATTATGCTGTTCGTTGGCCAGATCTGTTACAACAACAATATGCCCCCAATACCTATGAAGAGGCTCCTCTGTAAGCGGCTAAGCGTGGTAGGGGGGGGGGTCTGGATCATACACAGTTGATAAGAAACGTAGGCAGGGCAATGAGCCATTTGATTATTCCATTATATCTAAGTAAGAGCCGAAGAATCTAAAAACCTTTGACTCCATGGCACATGGAAACTGGCAAAATCTGATCAGAGTACTTATAGTACTTCAATTCTGAATATGATGTATTGTCTTGAAGACATGTTTATTTGTTGGTCTTTCCTTGATAAGTTATGCATCTGGTGCTTCGTTGTTGTTTTTCTGCAACTTGCTTCTTTATTGTATGGGAACTATTTAAACATTGTTTGTTTTTCTTTTTATATAGATTTATTATAATTTCCATTAGGCCGTGGTTCTGCATCGTTACTATGTGAGCTCCTTTTCAGTAACTTCAGACAGTGGGATGTCAACCACACTGTGTGGGATGAACTTGCATTTGCATATTCTAGATCTGACATGGTCGATGATGCCCTGTTTGTTCTTGCAAAGATGAAGGAATTGAACTTGCAGCCATCAATTTTGACTTACAATAGTTTGTTACACAATTTGAGGAATACTGATATGATTTGGGATGTTTATGGAGAGATCAGAACTTGGGGAATCTGTCCAAGTGAGCACACCCATTCCATTTTGATGGACAGTCTATGCAGAAATTCTTTGATGAAGGAGGCAATTAAGTTTTTGCAGAATAGAGAAGATACAGAGATGGAACCTTGTGTTGTTTGGTTTAATACTCTTATGTCAGGGATGTGTAAAATTGGCCGGGTAAATGTTGCTAAGTCATTATTTTGCAAGATGTATAAAAATGGATTGCTTCCTGACACGTATAGCTTCAATATAATTATCCATGGATTATGTTTGACTGGTTCTGTGGAAGAAGCATTGCAATTCGCTATTGACATGGAGAGACATGGACTGCGACCTGACACTGTGACTATTAATGTTCTTGCCAAAGGTTTTGGCATGCTTGGTATGATGAATAGGGCTCGGGAGATTGTTAACCAAATGATCCTTAGAGGGATAAGTCCTGATGTTGTCACCTATGTTACACTGGTATGTGGGTATTGCCTAACTGGTAATGTTGATGAAGGTGTCGAGCTATTAGCTCAAATGCTTTCACGAGGACAAGTTCTGAATAAGTCTGCATTTGATCTGCTTATTAATGCATTGTGCAAATGCAAGAGGTTTGCAGAAGCTAAAGGCATGTTTGATATCATGAAGAAGCAAGGTATTACACCAACTGTTGAAACATACACCACTATCATGAATGCATTTTGTGAAGAGGGAGATATAGAAGGAATGTTAGGTATGTTTGATCAAATGGAAGCAAGTGGAATAGAACCAACTCATGTGACTTATACAGTAGTTATGAAGGGGTTTTGTGGAAAGGGAATGCTACAAGAATCTTTGCAAATGATGAAGCATATGAGTGCTAGAGGCCTTCACCCCGATGAAGTCACATTTAATATTCTAATTCAGTCGTTCTGTAAAGTTCGAGATTTTAGAACTACTTTTCTACTACATAATGAGATGGCAATGCATAATCTCGAGCCAACCCATGTGACCTACAATATTCTTATAAATGGCTTATGTATATACGGAGACTTGAGCGAGGCCAATAGATTATTCGATTCACTGCAGAAACAAAATACCAAGTTGGCTAAGTGTGCGTACACTTCCATGATAAAAGCACATTGTGCAAAGGGCGATGTTCGTAAAGCAATGCTACTCTTCCACCAGATGATAGAGATGGGTTTCGAAGTGTCTCTTGTAGATTGTAGTTCAATTGTCACTAGACTCTGTAAAAAAGTACTTTTGAGTGAAACAAAAGAACTACTTCGGTTGATGTTGTTCAATCGCATTGCCCTTGATCGACGTATTGGTTCAGTTCTGTTTGATGCTTTCAAGCGAGCTGGTGATATTCGTTCCATGTCTCAATTATACTCGGTGATTATTAAATGTGGTTTAGATCCTGGCTGAAGCGATAAAAAATTGAAGATGTTTAAGCTTCTCAGAGTTCGGTGGTTCTTCATTGATCAGACATTCATGTGAACCGAGTCCACAGGTCTTCATTTACAACAAAAGCATCTCTGAAATCTTTCATGAGGTATTCTGAAACTTATTATCTGCTTGTTATTTGTAATTTGTTTGGCACATGCATATTTTGGCATGTCATCTTAGTGTTATACTAACACCTCTGGATATTGCAGATGATCCATGCTAAAGAGCATTCACGTGTATGCATTATTAATTCAAAGTTTCAAACCTTGGTATTTTTAATCTATGAAAGCATAATTTATGCTCATCATTTATAATTTCGTATCCATTATTCATTATTGTGTTCCTGAAAAGGTGTATCCTGTCATACAGTAGATGAGAAGATTATTGATGCATTATTAGTTGTCATATTATGGTATTTTTGTTCTTGGAAGTCAACTAAACTATTAAGATGAATTTGTTGTCATTGATTCTTCATATGAACAATCTCAGTGTTCAATTTTGGTTTAATTAACATTTTTGGTTTTCAAAATTGTAGCAGCAACGCCTCCTTCTCTTAGTGTTCAATTTTGGTTTTAATTAACATTTTTGGTTTTCAATTTCAATTTTATTGTTGATTATTAGAATTTTTTAGTTTTGATTTTGATTTTTTGTAATTTATAATCATCTTTTCTTTTTGATTTTTCGCAGAGTAACGATGATTCAATTAGCTAGAATATGATAGTGTGAATGACACGAAAGACCCAAATATTACTACTGGTAAGTAAATTCGATGTTCTGCTCTTTTGTGTAATTGTGGCTATATTGATTTTCAAAAGTAGAAGATCTTTTTCAAAATTCATCAATCAAAATTAAAAAATGTGCAATGTTTGTCGAGTGGAGGCAATATTATCCAACATAATATCACCATCCTAATATTGAAATGATTCGTTTTGGAAGTTGACAATCAAGATTGAGTTTTTTGGTTAATTAATGCAATGATTACTATATGCAGGGCCCGGTCAACACAGAGATGGAGATGTATGTATGGAGTAGGTACCCTGACATGTTGGTAGTGACGATGTTAATGTGTCGGATTATGCCTGAGATTTACTTTAATAGGTATATATAGTTAAAGTAGATATGATCATATGGATTAGGTGATAGTTGAAGGGAATTACTTTTAGTTCTGCTTTGGATATCCAATTCTGAGCTATCATTGTCTAATTGATACTTAGTTCTTTGCAGTTAAAGTAGATCTTCGAAAGCACATAAATTATTTCACTTATTTCTTCATTTGGTTTCAATTAGCTTTACTTTGTTTTTTTAATTTTATATTTGGATATTGCTTTTATTAGGTGCACAATTGTGAAACAGGAACTGTTCAGAGAGATTCAGAGCAAAGCTTAGTTTCAAGTTCATTAGGAAAGAGTGGCCCTTGGAAGAGGGATGGCTCAACTCTAAAGCAATCTTTGAATAAACCTGTTCCTGGTATAAACCAATTCTTATCTCATTAACTGGAGTTAGATATATGACTACGACGTCTCAAATCGGTCATATGTTAGATTCAACTATTATGTTATGTCCATGACCCTAGGTCCATTGATAGATTATCTGTCATAATCTTCTCGCTTTACCTCTGTCTTCACGCCTATTTGCGACTCTATCATAGCTTATGCTCATATTGGATTGTTATATACTTTGTAGCACTACTCTTTCCAAATGCTTTGTAGCGAACTGGTTCCTGCATCTGGCTGCCCTATGTAAATAACTGATATCCACTCTGTGCCTCCTATACTGGCCTGAATAGATAAAAGAAGAACGTGTTTGTTTCCTCATTCTATGCAATAATCTTATTTATTTCTTTGCTGGACACAGAGGAGGCAGATGAATCTCGGAGATATGTTACCTTCTCATTGACTAATGGGCCTGAATATCATGTGTCACAGATTGAAGGATATCTTCCCTAAAACTTACAAAAAGGTACTCTTTTACTCTCTTATTTCTTGGATCAATATTGAAGCGCCTTCTAAGTCTTTTTTGTAGTAGTGATTGTTCATATATTTAGTTATATAAAGTATGAAACTTCTATGACGTATTTGATTTAGATCTATAAATTTATCTATTTGATGTTATACTTATACTATCTGCTTGATGTTTTTGGATTGCGTAACTTTTTCGATGGCTGATTTTAGTTGGAGCACGCTTCATTGATTATGCCTAAAGACATTTTCTGTTTGTGGTTTATGTAGTGATGATTTTGACTAGCACCGGCCGATTTTTCTTCATGAATCAAACTTCGGGCATTCTGGTAAAAGAATAGTGTATAAAGAACTTGGGTATGTGCATTTCCTGCCTTGAGCTGATAGAAAGGTGAAAATTTGATCATTTACAGAACAAACAAACATGAAAGGATTTGGAATATGCAATATAGTTCAAGCCTTTGAGTCTTTTACTTCCTCAATTGAGATATTTGCAGTATTTAGTTTCTACAAATTGAGAATTTTTAAGCAGCAAGTGTGGACCCTTGAATGATTGTGATACAAATTAGTCTCACTGAGGATTTGAGGATTGCCCTTAACTTAGTGCAATAAATATACATCAAACGGTTGGGATGATCACTTATCTTTGGGCTAGGAAACCAGTTGATCACCTAACTTTCAAAAGATCTCAGTTGATCACTTAACTTATATATCGTTTCCATTCAGCACATTTGTCATTTATAATGTTAATTAAACACTAATTATAGCACGTGTCCTTCATGTGGTCACTAATCAGGGGCAATTTAGTTATTTCACATATTGAATTGAGAAATGATTTAGGGATCTGGGGTTATTTAAATGGAATTTTCTTTTCTTTTTTAAACATAACTAATACGTAAAATGACTAAATTGCCCCTTATTAGTGACCACGTAAGAGGCACGTGTATAATTAGTGTAAATTAACATTATAAATGGCAAATGTACTTAATGAAAACGATATTAAAAGTGAGGTATTTGAAATTTAAGTGATCAATTGATTCCCTAACCCAAAAATAAGTGATCATCGCAGTTGTTTGCCGATAAATATGTATCTAGTAAGTCGCTAGATCCACCGTGCAATTTTGATCCGCCCGTCAATCGGTGGCCCTACCAACTAGTATAGAAAATAACGACAAAGTTCGAAAGACAAACGGCCAATTAGCCTAGAAAAACTAAAATTTGATTATAATATTTCCAGAACCAAGGGGCGACAAAGTAGGTACTATGTGCGTGGTTGGCTGAGGAAACATAAAAAACAATAATGAATTAATTGTAAAAAGAAAAATTGCATTTTGGATAACATTGAAATAAGTAAAAGGATAACAACAACTCGTCAGACAATATATATCGAATAAATAACAATATTTTTCATTACATAGACAACATTAGTCACCATCTTGCTCAGCCGTTAAGTTAGTTGTCGGTTGAAGTTTTATGTTTACTCTTTTATTTATCGTTTTTTATAATGTTTTTTCTTGGAATTTTATTCATGATCAACTTGCATGTGTGTCCTTTATTGCAATCATTTTTGGGAAAAAAACCCACTTGGCCATTTAATACAAGGACCACGTTTTATTTTGGATCACATTCAACAACAAATGATATGTATCTCATTCATAAAAGTATTCTTAGGTAAAATTACTGTAGGATACTTATTAGGTAGGGAGGGTGAAAGTAAATGATTATCTATTGGCTAAAATTTTTTTGGCCCCTGGAACTTTGATGATTAGTCAATTTGTCCCTTAAATTTTGTTATAATGGCCTACTTGTGTCTCGAATTAATCATTTTGGGGATTTTCAATTTTAAATTGACAGATTTTTAACTTTTAATGAAAGGAGAGATAGGAATTCAACATACTCCCTCCATCCCTAAATGATAGACCCATTTATTTTTTTCACGGTCTCCGAGACACAACTTAATACGTAAATATTTTTAATTTTACATGTATAAAAATTATAAAAACTTGATATTTAAAAAATATACATTGAGACGAATCTAACAAGATCTCATATGACTATTTTATCTCTTATCGATTAATAACAATTTACGGTCAAAACTTTCGAAGTTTGACCCAAAAAGTCAAAATGGGTCTATTAAATAGGGATGGAGGTAGTATATAATAGGTTTTGGGGTCAATTTTAATAACTAAAATACATTAAGACTCTTTTAAAAGAAATAAAATTAGTATCAAAAGATAGGAAAAATAATCCCTCCCCCCACCCACGACGTATGTCGGAGAAGAAGACTCCTTGAATTCTGTCCACCACCAAAAAGTTGTGGGATGTGATCGCCGTTTGTCGGAGATGGAGGAAGGCAATGTGCGTTGTGATCTCCGTTTGTTGGTGTTGTGGACCTAATCGTCAAAGTTTAGGGGCTAAAAGAATTAAGCCTTATCCTTTTTAAGGAAATTAAATTTTGGGTGACAAAATCAAAAGCAACCTTGCAATATTTAAGCAAATGTTTGTTTTTATACGCATTTGATCCCCAAAGTTAAATGTCTCCATTTCAATCAACCTATCACTCATCATGAATTCACTAGATTATGTCCCGAGGGGTAAAGATATTATTGGGTTTTCAGTAGTCCACTAAAATTGGATTCTCATTTCTAAATATCAACACATTTTAAAATCTTAATTATCTGAAATAATTTTGATTTACAATAAATAAACAGATATATGTGACATATTATTTGTTTGTCATTCATCAATAACTCATACTTCCAATCAAAATTTACATATGAATAACAGAGGCTATATAAATATCACCTATTCATTTTAAATTTAAAAAATTGTTACATTCATTGTCATTTGCACTATATACAAAATCTTTTGATACATAGATCAAGTGATAAACTCGAGTAACAATTGTACATAGAAAACTTGTCCCGAAATATAGTTTAACTGATAAAAAAATTAGAGTGTAAAGTATCAATAACCTCGCCTCTTCATACAATCGAGATTTAATTTTCATTGGAAACAAATTCAATTGACACACATCCGGTGTTGAGCTAAAGAAACGATTACACACTTTTTTTTTTTTTTTTACATAGAAAACTTCTTCTGCTAATATACTTTGAATATTAAAGAATTCAATCGTGACAATAATAACCCTCAATTTTTTCTTGATCAACGTAGACAGTAGCCTCAGATTGACCAGAATGCAGATGTTGTCCAAACACCATATCCTATCTAGAAATTCAACTATTTCCCTTGAAGAAGGGGTCATCCCAAAAATGAAATTTTATTGTTTTTGTATGTAAATTGAAATAACAATTCACAAAAGTTTTAAAAGAATCTTTCATTTTAAAATATTTATCGTCCTTGACTAACAATTTTATTCGCCGTTATATGCCTTTAGTAGTAGCGTACGTTTTAGCATGTCCCTAGCAAATACTCCCTCTGTCCCTTAAAGATTATCACATTTTGATTTTTGTTAGTTAAACATTACAAAATTTGATAAAAAAAAATATTTGTTCCTAAAATAGTAAAACGTGACATTCTTACAGATGTGGCAGTCGTGTAGCCCACCTTGAATAAATTCAATATATATACACCAAGTGGACATCATTTTGGGACAAAGAGAAAGAGGATATACAACCAAGCAGAGAGAGGGTTTAGCCGCCCTTGAATAAAGCATAAGAGCAACTCATCACCACAAGAAAATCCCATATATTGAAATTTTTAAAGCTTGTGTTTTTTTATGCAATCTTATTGTTTTTAGCTCCAGAAAGATATAAGCTCATTGATTTTATTTATTGTTATTTGGGATTCAAGAGCTTAAGGGTTCTTCAGATTCGACCATTTGGTGAGTTCATTTGATACATTTTTTTATTATAGTTAACATTATATCCCAAAAAAGGTTGTCCAGTTATGAAGTTTGATTGTTCTTTTATGTTTTTTAACTCAAATGTTTATGTGTTATTTAATATTTGGTGGAAAATTTATCAACTGCTAATGTTTTAAATGTACTTTACTATTGACATGATAATTTTGATTATGTGTGACATTTTAAGATACAAAGTTTGTTAATTTTGACAATTGAAAATAAAACTGGACAATCTTTTTGGGATAGATGGATGTTTGTTTTTTCTTAGTTTTCTATAGATTCTTGATTGATTTGCCAATGAATGAATTTGTTGATTAGGTTGAGTCAAGAACTGTATATGTTTTAGGTAGTATGCTGAAAGAGTTGATTTTCAAATCCATATGTTGTTGAATATTGAACAACTGGTTTGTGACATGAGTATAATATTGATTGAGTTCTATTGTTAAGTTGAGATTTTGGTAAGATTGAATGTTTTTCTTTTCTAGTATATATATCTGTGAGATTGTATTGTTCTGACTTCTGGGATTGGGGCGTGATTGAATACTAAGGTAGTTTTGAAACTGGATAAAAGAAAGAGGATGAATGTCTGTGTCTGTGTTTATGAGCTTCTTAATGATGATGAGGCTAGTTGGTCCTTTATAAAAATAATGAAGATCCGATTTTGATAGTGGAGTTCATGGTTTATGTGTTGGTTTGGTTTGTCAAAATGGTCAATAAGTTGATTTTGAGGGTGTTAAATAAGCTTTTTGGAGGGCCTGTTATGGTAGCTTATAAAGTACTTCACCCAAAAAATCTAGGCGAACATCCACATTTCTTCAATGAAAATTGTGTACTTTTGTTTGTTTGTTTTATTGACTTAGATAATGCTATAAATCAGACTCTAATTCCTAGTTCTTTGCGAGATTTCTTGTGTTTTGCTTTGTTATTTCTATTCTTTAGGCCTGGACTTGCAAGAAATGGAGATTCTATAGCAGGAATTCTTGCTGACCCTGTATTGTTACGTGTCACTATATTTAGGTCTGCTGATTCATTATTATCTTCGGATTGGTGAGTGCTAGATTGCATTTGTGATTCATATTCTAGTCCACTTGCATTCAGCTTCTGAGATTGAAGTCTCTGAAAGAGGGAAGAGGGTTTCTTCTGTTTCCATCTTGGTGGACGCCTGTGAGGATTATCGCTCTTCTTCCTGTGATGTCTCGTAATATGGATAGTCCTGTTCAAACTCAGATGGCTGTAGGAATTCTTAAGAGCCCTCTGGGCGGTGAGTACCACAGTAACCTGAGGATGGATGGGGCACCAGTTGGAAGAAGACGTGTATTCGTGCAGACCGAGACTGGTTGTGTTCTTGGAATGGAGTTGGACCGTAATGACAATGCCCACACTGTGAAGAGAAGGTTGCAGATTGCCCTCAATTTTCCAACCGATGAAAGTTCTTTGACATTTGGTGATATGGTGTTGAATAATGATCTCCGTGCCATTCGTAAAGACTCTGCGTTGCTTCTCACGCGGAACCTGCTGCACAGAAGTTCATCAACGCCCTCTCTTTCAGATACTGGTAGGGAGATTCGACAAAAAGATCGGAGTGGTCCTATTGAGATCTTAGGTCACTCTGGTCGTCTTTCTAATATAAAACAGCTTGTCAATGAAATTGTCAAGGCAATGAAGGTGGGTGTTGATCCTCTTCCTGTCCATGGTGGTCTTGGAGGAGGATATTATTTCAGAAATAGCCGTGGTGAGAGTGTTGCCATTATTAAGCCTACAGACGAAGAACCGTTTGCCCCAAATAATCCAAAGGGCTTTGTGGGAAAAGCTCTAGGCCAGCCAGGGCTGAAAAGCTCTGTTAGAGTTGGAGAAACAGGATTTAGGGAGGTTGCTGCATATCTACTAGACCACGATCATTTTGCCAATGTCCCACCAACCGCATTGGTGAAAGTAACTCATTCAATCTTCAATGTCAATGATGGGGTGAATGGTAGTAAGCTTCAAAGGAAGAAAACTGTCAGCAAGATTGCATCTTTTCAGCAGTTTGTCCCTCATGATTTTGATGCCAGTGACCATGGAACCTCAAGCTTCCCTGTTTCAGCTGTTCATCGTATTGGGATATTAGATATTAGGATCCTTAATACTGATAGGCATGCAGGAAACCTTCTAGTTAGGAAACTTAATGAAGTTGGAAGGTTTGGTCAAGTTGAACTGATCCCAATTGATCATGGTCTTTGCTTGCCAGAAACTTTGGAGGATCCATACTTTGAGTGGATTCACTGGCCTCAGGCTTCGATTCCATTTTCGGTGGAGGAGCTTGAGTATATAAAGAAGCTTGATCCTATTGGGGACTCTATGATGCTGCGAAGTGAACTCCCCATGATTCGAGAGGCGTGCTTGCGTGTGCTTGTTCTTTGCACCATTTTCCTCAAAGAAGCTGCTGCTTATGGACTGTGTTTGGCTGAAATTGGTGAGATGATGACTAGGGGCTTTCATAGTGGTGAGGAGGAACCAAGTGAGCTGGAGCTTGCTTGCATCGAGGCACAGACGATGATTGTTGAAAAGGAGGTGTTATCTCCGAAGACTACAATAGGTGATGATGAGTTTCAGTTTAACATGGATAACGATGATGTTGGGTATGCCTATTCTCAAATGATCTCATCTGAGGACTTGACGTCAGCATCTTCAATCAATTTTGGATTTGGAAGTGGCAATGGCCACACTCCCCTCCCTCGGCTAGATGAAAGCATCGAGGAGGAAGTAGATATCGAAGAAGAGGAAGACACCTCATTTGCAAATGTTGCTTCACTAGAGAAGATACCATCTGTTCTGAAGCTGTCTACATCACTCAAGAATATTAGTTTAGGTGAGAAAAACCCTAAGTATTTCAACGTTACAGGAACCAAACCAGGAGATGACTATCTTGGTAATTCATCATCGGGCCACAGGAGTGCAAATGAGCAGCTGCCTGTTAGTGGAAGCTTTGTGAAGCTAGCCGATATGAATGAAGATACATGGTCGTCGTTCTTGGAAAAGTTCCAAGAACTTCTGTATCCAGCATTTGCCAAGCGGAAGTCCATCACCAGTGATCAGAAGCAGATACAGAAACTTGGGACCTCGTGCCAGTTTTGATGTGAGATATCACCATTTCTTGCTGAGTCATGCTGAAACTTAGAGCAGCTAAGGCGCAGGTTTGAGGGAGATACAAGGAGCTTCTAGGTAGCATAGCAATCTCCCCTTTTGACTTGTGGAATTAGGTTGTAGAATTAAGTTGTGTAAATATTCTTACACTATAGCCAAGGGAAACACGCCGTAGTGGTTGTATTCTTTCTTTCACTTCTTTACATTTGTTGAACGCTTCTTTACCTCCTTCGCGTTTTGTTGTATATAAATAATTTCCCAGACTGCATCGGTGAAAAGAGAAGAATCGAAGATGGCTTGTTTTACATTGTTTATGTTCTGTTATTAATTCATAATTAACAAGGCAATGATCTTAGGCCTCCTTTGGTCAGAAATGGTAGCGGAGTGTTCAATTTTTGGTGAATTTCCTAGCATCTTGCAAGATTGAAGGTGAATTAGGAACATCTTTTATAATCATGCTTAAAGATCATATGAATTCATGGTTTTGACTTCAAAAAAACCAACAATATCGAGTGAATTTGAGAGTAGGCCAAAAACCGCCAAACCCGAACCACATGCACCCCTTGAGAAAACGCATATTCTAAAAGCATAGTGTTTCAAGAGAGGAAGAAGAGAAAATCGAACTTCCATAGTTGTTAGGGAGCTTCTAGGGACATGGAGATCGGGGTTTGATTTCTCAACATGTACGAGAGAGGGGACTTAAGAAAAACAGAAAAGGCAAAAAAGAACATTGAGATATGAATTCAGATAAGCTGATGAACCCAGAACATAACATCTACAGCAATAGCACGCCTAGCCTCTGAGAAAATTGAGATATATACTTTCAATCGCCAATGGAATGTGGTTTCGATAATATATCTACTTGAGCTTCAAATAAATAATTGAAAAGGAAAAGGACCCCTAGAATTTACAGCAAAGGATGCTATGCTTCCAACCTCCCCTTTGCTTTCGTCGACCTGCTCTCTCCATTCTCACTGGACTACTGTTCCATTCGGATTGCAATCTGGGAAGACAAGAAACTGTTAATTTTGAAAAGACTAAAGAAAGTGTCGCAAGATGATTAAGAAATTAGACATTACACTGGGAATGCGAAGGATCTTGTGCTGGTGGTGCTACTGTCTGATCGAAGAGAGGTGTTACCGGAAAATGTGATAGGCCCCGAATAAGTAATTCGACCAGACACTGCAGAAAAACTTGTCTCGCCGATGCCAGCCCCGCCTTGATATGTAAAAGACACAGTGCCTGCTTTCCCAGAGGTTTTGCCTATAGTAGCACCTTCGTCCTCCGGATCAGTAAAAGGATTGTAGGAATTCCCTTTAGGATTCAGATCATTTTGTTCATCACTGTTCTGTATTCCCTTGACCTTGCTAGAGCTATGAATGTCACCAACAGAGAAAGGGTTGTTAGTGTCAGCAATCTTATAATTACTGAGCTCAGGTTGTTGATCAACAGCTTCGAAGTTCTTGTCCATGTCAGCGTTCTCAACTTCAGAATCAGCGAAAGGATTATTGGTGCTCCTTCTCTTTGGGCTCTCTACGGGTACTTGATAAAAACTTTCAGTGTCCTTACCAGTGATAGCAGTTTCACTCTCACTAGAGATGAAGGGGTTAAAGTTTTCGTTCTTATGGTTTACTATGGTTCTTGGAAGAACTGCTTCAGTGCTTGCTTCAACGGTTTGAACGTCAACTTCAACTGGATTATTTGAGTGCCCCTCCATATCCGTTAGCAGAGTTTCGAGATGTGTGTCTATGTTGCTTCTATCCTTGCATGAACTTTGAATCTCACTAGTTAGAAAAGGATTATTGGAGTTTCTATATTTACTGTCCAACACATACCCTTCTCTCTCATCTTTATCAGCATACTGAACCACATGAGAATTAAGAGGATCAGTGAAATTCCAATAATTATGATTCGGCAAATCTTCTGCGTTCGAAGGCTTCTCACTAATGGCATCGCTTGTGTCCCTGCTATCAGCTGTCATGTGTTCAAGGGGTTCGTCAACCAACACAACACACTTCTCGATCTTGTTCCCAATAATTCTCTCACTGGTCTGCACAAAGCCTTCAGAATTTCGACCATTCTCCTTAACCTTACCTTCAGGGAGGCATTCAGATTCACTTGGAACAGTAGATATAATTTTACTTTCCTCTTTGGCGTCACAGCTATTCACAGTAAGATCACTAGAATCCACTTGTGCAATAGATGGCAATCTATCAGGGATAGAAAATTCATGGTGCGGGTTACCCGTTGTTTCATTTGTCCCATATCCAATGGATGGCATGGAAACATGTGGTCCCACAAAATTGTCAGTATGTTTGTCAATCGGACCTTTCTCTTCAAGTGACCCGCCCTTGTCAACACATATGTCCTTGACATGTTGGCAGTCAATATCTTTGCAACAAACAACCAGCTGAGGCACATCACACTCCATGACATTTTTGTCAGTGTATAGAGTAGATTCTGCCTGAAAAGACTTTGAAGTAAAGCTTTGTGCACCAGAGTCTGACATTTCACGTTCATCATAATTAGCACAGTCATCTGGAGCCATCACGCGTTCAAATTCAGGACCATTTAACAATTCGTAACTATCCTCCTTAACAGATGCCAGCATCTTGGAGTCCTTAGTTCCAGGTTTTCTATTCAAGATTTCCCCTAAATCATTCTTATTTGGTGAAACTTTACCTTCACTTTCCATATCCTTGATAAAATGATTCACAAACTCTGAGTGCTTGCGTTCTGAACCGGTCCAACAACCGTCCTCTCTTTTCAGAAGTACTGAATTATCTGTTTCTTTCCCTATGAGCTTGAAATGTTGCAAGTTCTTCGTATTGATGGACAAGGGGTCAGACTCATTGTAATAGCCATCTGAATGGCTGATTACCCCATTCAGTGTTTCTTTCATTACAACTTTATATCCAGCTGGTTTAAAAGCACCTCCGTTTAACTTAAACTGTTAAGAAAGAAGCATACATGTTATATGTCGAATGACTAGCACACTTCTCTGTGCCCGCACATGTATTGAATTGTATCCTTCCTTAAGTGTGCACCACATGGAGATGGACATATATAACCGTGTCTAGAGGGACATCATATAATCTTTTAAATACATTTCATTGCTAAAGAAAACGGATGTCTCACTATCTCACAAAGTTTATTTGGTTAACATGCCATGTTTACAGAGTAATTTAAACATGATAAAACTTCAAAAGGCTACTTACATGATCAGCAAAAAGTATAGAACTCAATTTGTTAATTCTAGTGCTTTCTAAAGCTAAGCCTCTTCAATCACTAACGGTCGGTTTCATAGAAGAGGGCAGTGAAGACTTGAAAATATTACCTTGGGTCATATTTTGCATCAGCTGGAAGAATTTGGATAATTCTTGGAAGCTGTGATGCTAACATCCAATCAATTTAGGCAGTTTTGAAACCTGACCATCAATATAGTAATTCAACTTTAGCAGTCATTTATTCATGAACTCTTACGAAAAAGATCAGGAAAACAAACTCTTTAACAAAACAAAGAAGACAACAAGATAACAAATAACCAAACAGGATTTGTTAGGAGGTTTACCACAAGAAGTAAACACCAAACAATACGTAAGATTCATTTTAAGTGTCCTAAAAGTCCAAAATGTATTCACTATTAAAAGTTCAAATCACTCGAGGTCCTTCCTCTACTAGGAAGTCATACTCGAAAAGTTCATTAATCGGCAAACAAGCTCAAATTGTAACCACAAACTTCCTATGCAACTGCAGCAACTACTATAGAAGCCGTACAAGAAAAGTTAATGAGGCACAAGAAAATGGTTATACGTATTCGATATATGTTAGCCACCACAAAAAGCAGAGAGAAAAGTATTGTGAAACTATCCAAGAAAGCCTGCTCTTTAGCATTTGAAATTTCTACAAACACCAACATAATAGGTAAGCACTTTTTCTCCCCCTATTTTAGATTTTTGTTTTCTCAACTTGCTTGTCTACTTTCATCTTTGGATACTTCAATTTATCCAGGCCCCAGGAAAAAGGAAGAAAGACAATAAAAGCTTATACCTCTATTTTGCTGCAACTTCTATAGTCAAAAGATAAACAAATTATATTCACCCTTTAGTCCAAAAGTTTCCAATTCCCAAGCCCCACCATTTATTTTGTACTTTACCACTCACAACCAGTTTCATCAAACCCATCATTAGTTAGATGTTCTCGTTTTTACGTGTCAAATTTTGATCATCAAATAATTCTCATTTATATTATGAAAAATACTCCACAACAAAGTAAATGATGGTCTAAGATTGACACGGAAGAACGAAAACAACAATTAAAAGGAATCAAAGTGAGTACAGTATTTGCCCTGCTACAAAAGCATCCTCCACAAAGAATTTGTCAGAAAGTGAACAAAACCTCTAATTATGCCTTCTGACATATACTTAGTAGATCCCAACATAACACTCTCCGTTATAAACCAAATCCAGACAAATTACTAGATAAAATCACACAAAAAATCATATAATTCTTAAAAAAATGTGAACTTTTCTAACTGTTTAAACAAGGAGAGTCTCTCAATATCTCATTTGAATATTTCAATTCAGAATCTTAAAAGTCAACACCCCATATAGAAATATTTATATATAAGAGAGACAAAAAAAATCTCCAAGAACTAATTATTAAGTTAGATAAAGTTTATCAATATAAGAGGCAGAACCAAGCACAACTCAGAAATACTACCCCCATACCAATTCATTTTCTAGTCTGAAAATCAATAGTAAAAATTAAAAACTTCTCGATATTAATTGACATACACGACTTTGATTTGAATCAAAATTTTCGAAACATGTAAAAAATACAATCTTTAATGAATTTATCCCTAAATACTTTACATATACGACATAACTTTAATTTGAATCAAAAATCAAAATTATCGAAACATGTCAAAAACACAATCTTTTATGTATTTGTCACCAAATACTACACATATACAAAAAACTTGTTAAACTAATTGGCACTCGGAATTATCAAAACATGTTAAAAATACTATCTTTATATATTTATCACCACATAAAAATAATATCTCAGTTCAGTTTTTTATTTTTTAAATCAACCATCAATATTCAAACTAAAACAAAATATTTTTAAGCTGATTGTGTATGTATATATGCAAACAAAAAAATCAGAGAGAAGGAGAAGATACCTTAATTTGTTGGGAAGCCAAAAAACAAGAAAATGGGATAAAAGAATCCCAGAAACAGCTTATAAATTGTAGCAAGAGTGAGAGAGGTTTTGAACAGAGAGAAAAGAGAAGAATGTTGAGAAGTTAGAAAAAAAATAGGTGTAAAAGGTGAATCATTGAATACAATAATAATAGTGATTTGGTTATATAAAAAAAGAAAAGAGTGTAATGATAGTGAGAGGCTCACAGGATAATAAATTAAAGCTAAGTCAAGCATCATGCAACTTCATGTATAACCGGATCTATCATCCCAAGCCATTCGAGCCTTCACCTAAGCTCTCATCGATAGAGCCCCTGTCTCTTTTATTATTGTATACAAGTCTGGTAGTCAATTGTTCTAGCGCTTAGCTTCTGCTAGCGGCGGGGCGGCAAGGCCATAGACAGAAAAAGATTGCAGTCAGTTTGATAATGATCGAGTGACATTGCTTCTTCGGCCCCCACTAAAACGATGTGCTCTTGATTAGGTGTTAAGGCGACTAGGTAGGACCTTGTTAGATTCGTCTCAATATATATTTTTGAAATATTAATTTTATATAATTTTTTCGCATGTAAAATAATAAATATTTACATTTCAAATCGTATTTTATTGACTAATAAAAATCAACATGTGACAATCTTTTAGGGACGGAGGAAGTAATTTATTATGGCTTTTGTTGTGTGACTTGTAATTATACATTTCTCATATCATCAACATTCGATGAACATATGGTATTCGAATAGTCTAGTAGAAAAGGCTCTTGCTAGTGATCAAAAGGTCCTGGGTTCGAAACTCATTTACAAAAAACAGTGACAAATATTTAAAATAACAGTTTTTGCAAGGATGACAGTTAGAGAAATAAAGGAAATATAAGTAGTAAGATAATCAGGTTTTTTTTTTTTTTTTTGATAATTCATGCATTTCATAAAATTAGGAATAAAAGTTTACATCAACATCTTCGATGTTTGAACAACTAGGACATGGGAAATTAAAATGATTACAATCAGAGTTAAATTCTTCAATAGTCGCTTCCATGAGATTAAGAAAACATCCAACAGAAGTCGGGTACCAAAAAGTCCTGCAACAAAAGTCCAAAGCATTGTTCTTAATCATGTCCCAGTCCTTGGCTTTCTTGATCTTGGAGAAGTTCTTACGCCAAACCTGCGAAAAGAAAGCATCTGTAACAATATAGGCCGAGTGATTTTGAGCATCTTTGAGTAACAGGAGTCCGGTGATGATTGCACAAAGGGCACTCTCTAGGTTGATTTCTCTTGAACCTGATTCCAGGATATGGAATAAGGGTCTTCCTGCAATAGTTTCATGGTTTCCTTTGTGGGAAAGATAGATTTTCCAAATGGGAGATTTATCATTAGACATACCAATACAAAGTTTGATGTCTCTTTTGTTACAATTTGTAAGAACTTGAGAGTTGTGAATAATGTGTCTTTTATGAAAAAGAGGGGTTTTCTCTGGGTTTTTATCAATATCTCCCGTGGAGGGTCTATTGTTGGAGATCAGGTTTTTCTTAAGGATAATCAAGTTGGTGTAATAATTAATCATGTGACCAAATATGTTTACTAGCTAACAATATAAAAAAAGACAAAGAAGGACGAATATGAGAACATTAAAACCCCAAAGAAAAAATAAGACGAAATGCCATGTTTTGTGTTATTCATCAAATAAAGTGGCACGAATGTTAAATAAATAATGTACGAATTATCAAAAGTGTTATCAAATTACATATTACAACACCAAAGACAAAAAAAGACAAAAAAGGACGAATATGAGAACCTTAAAACCATAAACGAAAAAATAAAACGAAATACCACGATTTGTGTTATTCATCAAATAAAGTGGCAAAATCGAAATTGTCTTAAATTATCGTATAATTTACCTGATTGACATAAACTGAAGGCTGCTACTAATACATGAACAATAAATAAACATTTTTCTTTGTAAGTTAGGACTATTATGGGAGAACATTGGAAAAATGTCCCATCCTTCATCTTTTTTTTACTTTTATTCCCTACCTAAGTTCTTTGATTTTAATACCTTCCTCTTCTAAATTGTCTATTTTATCCTTAATAAAGTTATTTGCTAAAAATACCCTCTCAAAATTTCTTCTTCTTCTCCATCATCCCATCACCAACACTACCACCAACCAACAATCAACACCACCACTAACAATAAACACCACCATCACAAACCAACAATCAGCACCATCAACACCAACCTTCAACACCCACCACCAACAGTCACCACCACAGTCCACAATGAACACCACCACAAAAAATCAACAATCAACACCACAACAAAATATCAACAATCACCACCACCACCACCACCAACCAATAATCAACACCATTGGCACCTACCTTAACCCACCAACCACCATGAAAAATGTCTCTAGATGCAAAAAATGGTGTCTTAAACACATCCATAATGACCGTCATCATGCCCGGAGGTCACGATGAGGCTGACGATGGATCAACATAAACTCCTCCATTCATAAATGCGCATAAACACTACTCATTGTGTGCTCATCGTGGCCATGATGAAGAAGTCATTGGTCGTCATCGTTTGCTCATCGTGTGATTATCGCATGATGACGAAATAATATTTATCAATGTTTATCAGTGTCTATGAGTGTTTATTAGCGTTTATGAATGGAGAAGTTTATGTGAATCCATCGTAGTCACATCGTGACCTCTAAGCACAATGACGGTCATGATCGATGTGTTTAAGACACCATCTTTTGCATCTAGGGACATTTTTCATGGTGGTTGGTGGCGTAAAGTAGGTGGTGGTGGTGGTGATTTTTATAAGTGGTGGTTGATGGTGGTGGTGGTGGTGGTGGTGGTGGTGGTGTTGATTGTTGATGGTGGTAATGTTGAGGATTGTTATAGGTCGTGGTTGACAGGGGTGGTACCGTGTCGTTTGTTATGGGTGATGGTGTTGATGGTTTGTTTGTGTTGGTGGTATTAATTGTTATAGGTGGTGTTGATTGTTGGTGGTGGTGGTGTTGATAGTGATGTTGCTGGTGAGATGGTGGAGAAGAAAAATAAGAAGGAATTTTGAGGGCGTACTTTTAGCAAAGAACTTCATTAATGGCGCGTTTGTTTTGGGGAGAATCGAGAGAACTTTAATAATTTATTGTGTTTGGGAACTAAATTAATATCAAGGTAAGGAATTTATTATCACTAATCAACCCTATTATCACTGAATCTCCTCAAATTTTCTCCCCTCCAAATTGGGGAGATTGGAGGAGAATCACATTTTTAATTCTATTTCCATTTATCCTCTCTGATTCTCCTATTTTAACTTATAATATTCAAACAATAATAAAATATATACTCCCTAATTTCTACTAATTCCCTTCTCTGTATTTGGATTGAGATAAATTAAAAAGAAGAGATCTGGGTTTCAAACACCTCCACCATTTCAACTTGGCACTTCTTGCCAGAAATGGCTGGAGAATGATTAAATATAACTCTTCCCCTCTATGCACCTTCTTTAAATCCAAATACTTCCCTTCCTCAACTCCAGACTCGGTAGCTTCTTCCAAAATTGTCATCAACAACCCCTCTTGGGCTTGGAGAGGCCTCCATGCGGGGCTCAATCATCTCAATCGTAGCAAAATTTGGACAGTGGGGAACGGTAAAAATATCAACATCTGGAAAGATGTTTGGATTCCTAACTTACCGACAAACACCAACATTCTTCAGTACAAAACATCTTGCCCTACGCCTATTCCGGAATCAGTTGATGAACTTCTTCATAAGGAAGGCCATTGGAACATCAAGAAACTCAAAACTATCTTTCCACAATACATTGTTTCAAAAATTATTGAAATCCCCACCTCAAACACGGATGACAATTGGAATTGGAATTTGAACTCCATATCCACTAAAAGCATCTACGCCAATATCCAATCTCTCAAACAGAATGAACCTATCAAACCCTCCAATCTAAATAAACTACCCAATAAAATCTGGAAAACCTTTTGGTCACTTCCTCTTCCCCACAAAACCAAAATATTCATTTGGAAACTTCTTCTTAATAGAATCCCTACTAGAAATTTATTATCAAACAAAACAAAAAATCCAATCGACACAAAATGCCCCTTCTGTGGGAACCTCAATGAAACTTCTAATCATCTTTTTCTACATTGTCCTTTTGCCATCTATCACTGGAACCAATATGGTTTAAACCACTATACTCTTTTAAATGATATCTGTGAGCTCTTCTCCTCACTTCTTTCCCGCCATAAGGATACTCTTATTCTTGTAAAAAGTTGCAGCATCCTTTGGACTATTTGGCTCACAAGAAATGAACTTATTTTTAACGCCAAGGCCCCCGATCCTTCCTTCTTTAGCTCTAGAGCACATGATTTCTACGAATCTTGGGCACAAGAATACTACAAAAAAACCTTCAAAAAAATAAAACATAGCCCGATCACCCCTTGGAACAATGGTGGTACCCCATACTCTTTTAATAAGAGTATTATCATACACGAATCCCGACAACAGCAAAGATGCAACAAAAGGGACTTCAAAATCTGCATAGGCATCTCCAATGATAATCCTATGATTTTGAAAATTGGTATTACACATAAAGGAAAACACACTATCATCAAAGGAAACAACATTTACAACAATCAAAATATGGAAGACAATAAATTGGATCTAGAAAATTCCTTCGGAGCTATTATCACGGCCTTCTACTTCTCAGAGACAATAATTTTCACTCTGCTTTTATTGTCACTGACGCTTTCTTCTCACACTTTTGGAGTAGACACTTCTACAGGGTAAAAGAAAGTAAGGAATGGGACAAGATAATGGAGAATGCTTTGGAATTTCGCTGCAAGACATTTTGGTACCCGACAAGAGTTGGATGTTTTAGGAACCTTTTGGATATTTCTATTCAGGATTTTAATGAGAATTGTAATCATTTTAATTCCCATGTTGTTTGTATTCCGAATTATGATGTGACTTTGGTTTGATTTATATAATTGCGTTAATTATCAAAAAAAAAAAAAAAAAGAAGAGATCTAAAAAGAGAGATAAAAGTTGAAAAAAATATGGAAGAGGGGGCACTCACCCGGGATATTTATTATTGTAACTTTGTACGTAGTTTTTACTAAGTTTTCCATCTTATCATTTACCGTGAAAGTAGAACGGTAGTACTTACGTTAGATATTACCAAAAGTCATTTTTGGTCGAGTAAATGTTTTGACATACTAAGTACATTGTTGAAATTATCTCATAGATTGGATTGTAGTTGTACATTTGAATTTAAAAGTCGGTCGAGTAAACGCTTTTACATATTAAGCAAATTATTGAAATAATTTTAGAAAATAGATAGATATTGCAATTTGGTTGATGTTTTAATTTGATTTTTGAAAGTTCAAAAGTCGGAATTAGTCCCAAAACTTGTATAAATATAACAATTTAATCCAAAAGTAGTTAACGGAGGTTTAGAATTTAACGAAACTATTGTCCCCGCAGTGGAAGTCTATCGTACAATTACGATTAAATTCTAATACCTCCGTCAATTTTGGACGTTATAACTTTTGTCCAATTTTAAGAACTAATTTGTAATTTCAAAATTTTTAAAGACCAAATGATAACTTTAACCCACTTTTTATGACCATTTTAGCAATTTTTTCTACCTAATTTTTTCATGGGTTAAGTAACCATTTTATATATCTTGATTTTTCATTCATATTAACTATATTCCACAAATATTTTTCAAAATTTATACTTCATAATATAATGACTAATGCTCAAAAAAATCACATGACATTCTCGCTCTTTCTTTTTTTACTTATTAAATAGTTGGTAGTTATCTTTTTGCATTCAATTAATTTATTTTAGTTTATGGTTACCTAAATGAAAATTGTATGATAAAAAAGAGTAAATTGCTGAAATAGTCCTCGAAAGTGGGTTTCGGTTGCTTTTTGGTCCTTAAAAGTACAAAAGTTACAATTTAGTCCGCGATATTGATCAATAATTAGAGATTGATCCAAAATTTAGTTAAGACGTTAATTTTTAACAGCCCAATTCTAAAGTTGGTGATTATAGACTATTTATCCATTAATCTAACAATACTTAGGGGAGGGGGTTACGGATCTTCATGCATAATTGCATATGTGCACGAACAACGAAGATGGGTCTATGTCTTAAATTGAATAGGTTGCTAGACAGATTAACAAAACACATTTAATTATTTGGCTTTCAAGGTTAGAATATACGTATAAATCTTTTATTACATAGTAGCAGTGTGCCAGTGTGTATTGGGATCGCAAAAGAGCCTGTATAAGTGGGATCTATCTGGAACAATTGAATGAGTGGAAACAGATCAATTGTTGACTTTTTTTTATAATATTACTTAAAAGTAAATTTAAATATATTAAAAATAAAATATTAAGTACATGATAAAGGATTGATAAAAATATTTTGAAATATATATGATGAACTCAAAATATCTTGTAAATATAGGTAATTGTCGGAGTAAATTGTCAAAACGGTCTCAGAAAGTGAATCGAGGTTGTCATTTGGTCCTCGAAAATTCAATAATTGTAAATTAGTCCTCGAAATTGGACAAAGAAGTTGCAATTTAGTCCAAAAACTAATGTAGCCGTTAAAATTTAGCAAAACCTATAATATAAGCCAATTGCACAAATACCGTTTAAGTTTAACCGTTCCGTTAGTTTTGGACTAAATTGTAACTTTTGTCCAATTTCGAGGACTAAATTGCAACTGTTGAACTTTCGAGAACCAAATGACAACCTTGACCCACTTTTTGGGACCATTTCACCCATTTTCCTAACTATCGCAGTCGCAGCTATTATGAAATCGAGATTTTAACAGTTTATTAAAAAAGATGCAATGAAAATTCTAAATAATTTCACTAAATGATTAGTTGTAAAATAAATTTGTAACGTATTCTCGATTGGTGAAAATTCTAAATAATTTCCCTTAACAATTAAATATAAAATAAATTTGTAATATATTTTCAATCAATTTGAAAATTGCGTATTTGTGATTCTAATAAATAAAGAAATTTAAACTTTAGAATTTGAATGAATGCACAAGTCATTATTGTGATACTTACGCATATACACCATGTTTTATCAAATAGTCCAGTCTTGTAGCAACTTGCTAATATTAAGGAGTACTAGTTAATACGTAAGGTAATATGTCTAAGATAACTATACAATTATAGTAATACAAATAGTTCTTGAAGGTTTATAAAATTTGGAATTTAGTTTCTAAAATTAATTGAAATTTTATAACAAGTTTTACTTTCAATGTTTATTAGTATTCCATCTAATCCAAAAATAATGACCTTTTAGATATTTGAAGATTATTTTAAAAAAATGGTCTTTTAACATAAAACCAAAGTAAAATATATCAATTTTCTCTTAATACCCTTAGTTTCATTAACTGAAGCTCAATATTAATGAATGACTCATGAGTGTTTATGTAATTAAATGAGATATAAAGGTCATTGTGGAAAGTCTGAATGTCTTCTTATTTTGTGTGAATTTTTTTAAAAATCATTATTTTTGGATTGGAGGTAGTAATTTAATACTCCCTCCCTCTAACTCATTTTTTAATTTTCTTTTGACTTTTCACGATTTTCAGGATACGATTTAGAAAGTTAACATCTTCTACAATATATAATAAGTTGAAATTTCAAAAATATACATTCAAATGAATTACCCATTTTTTAATTCTTCTTTTAAAATATGATTCTCAAAATAAAAAATAAAATTAAAAAATAATTAAAATTAATAAAAAGAATTCGATATAGTTCGATCCGTTTACATCCTACCAACGACTATCTGATCAATATCTCCAACAATGTTGTCCACAAGGTCTAATTTAGGTTGACGGCTACAATACCCAAGCTTTGATGAGGAGAGTAACAGCTAATCAGCTATGCCTATCTTCCTTGTTCTCTGAGTAAACTACATACTTTTATGTATTTTAAAGTTCAAACAAGTCAGAATCATTATTCAATAATAATTTTGCATGTGTATAAGGAGTGACCCTTAACCAATGCATGCATATGTACATACTTACTTTTTTCTCTTTTCTTTTTTTCCTTTTTATTATCCTCTTTTCGCATTTCCTATTTTTTAATTTGAATTCATTATGAGAAATATAATTCTCAATAAATTTTATAATAGTTTTCTGAATTATAGTGATTAAATGTCAATAAAATTTGAAGTGTAATACTAAATATATTTAATATCTAATAATGTCAATTCAAAAGAAAACTAAATTGAGTTATATTGATAATTTTATCTTTACATTCATTCATTTATATATATAGAAATCATATAAAAAAAATAAAGTTGTGATAAATAAATAAATAAATATCAAATTAATTATATAAATATCGAACAAAATTAAGCATTGAAATATCTGAAATTCATAATAAACTCAACCAGAAGATTGAACAAGATCATCATATTCATATATACTGAAAAATATATTCTTTTTTGTGAAGACTTTGAATTAATTAACTTCAGAATTTTAACTTAAACATATCTTAAGAGTTTTTTATTCATTTATTAAAATAACTAATTACCAAAAACAAACTTAATAAAATAATATTAAAATATTTTATTTTAATTAAGTTCTTATTACTAGAATGAACACTCCTGCATCCCAAAGATATTGTCCAATTTATATTTTAAATGGAATTAATGTTAATTTTTATGTAACACTTGTTTCGATTGCTATAAAAAAAATTATTTAGAAGACGTTGGGTCGTACGACATTATTAATTACACTCTATTCATCAAATGAATAGCTATTTAATCTTTATAATAGAATCCTCTTACGTGGAACCGAATCTAATAATAGTATATATAAAATCATTCCTCGCTAAATTATGTAGAGAATATTTAATATCCTTGTCAAATTTCCTACGTATAATCTGGTGAAGTCACATATAATAAAAAAATATGAACAATCTATAACGAATCACTTTAATCCATAAGCTGATGGAAACGTTTTTGTATTTATGTTTTCGTAATTATGTGATAAATTCCAAGTCGATGATCAGAAATTGTTTCTCTTACAACATAGAAGATGCCAAGAAACATAGGAAAGTTTGTTTTCAAGGTTGCCCCCCTTTAATAATATAATCCTGGTTTGAGGTGGACATAATAGGGACAAAAGCTGCTATGTTTGTGCCATTAAATTTGATAATTGTTCTAAAAATCTTGACAAATGGAGCCTTGATGAATAAGATCTATTGAAAGAAAAAGGGTCTCCCAAGTCCCAATAATGTAGTTTTTTTAATTCAATTTGTTATACTTCTATTTTGTAATTCCTAAACTAATTTTTCGTATATTATAAGGAGAGTTATTTTTTTGTATATTATAATGGCAAATTATTTTGAAAATTTGAAGTCTTACAATGAGTTATAATTGATTGTAACGGGTATAGATTAAAAGCTAACTTCTTCAGATTTGTGTATGATCTGCTTGGCCAAGGTGAAATTGTGCAATGGGGGCCCATCATTAGTTTTTGCAGAAATTAGGGGTGGCTAACGGACGGGCCCCCCTCGGACGGTCCGAGGGCCCGGCCCATTAGTCCGCTTCGAGCCCGGCCCCGGCCCATCAGGCCCACGAACGGCCCCTGGTCCATTTAGTAGTGGGGCGGACAGGGGCTTAGGTTTTGGGCCCCAGGCCCGGGCCCGGTTCGAGCCCACTTGGAATTCGGCCCGGGCACGGTTCGAGGCCCCTCAGGCCCCCTATCAACGTGCCCACGTTGAAATCAACGTGGCCACGTTGGTTCTGCACCAACGTGGCCACGTTGGTTTCAACGTGGGCACGTTATACCAGCAGAATGTGCACCAAATTTACATGATCAAATATCAATCTCTACAAAGCAATTGAAATATATTACCACCATTCAATACATACTCATAGAAAACATAATTCATAATCAATTAAACACATCACAATTCACATGATCATCCAAAACACAATCATAAATTAGAAAATCATTCAAACTTAAGTTACAATTCAAACATTCAAATAAAGTTCATACAATAACTAATAAAACACATTCATTCATGTGCTTCTTCATCATCCATAGCATGTGGAGGTGGTGGTGCTTGTGGTGGTCCGCCATATGCGCTCCAACTTAAGTGAAAATTTTAATTAATTATGTAAACTCCTTGTCATATGAGTATAAACTGTGATTTTTTAATAAAAATTATCATTAATTATTTATGGTTCTTATTATAAATTAAGTGAATCTAAATAAGTGCCTTCTTTGTGGTCAAAACGTGCCCACGTTGGTCACCCAACATGGGGACGTTGGGGCCAAAAAAAAAAAAAAACATAATTGGTTCAACGTGGCCACGTTGAAACACAACGTGGGCACGTTGGGCCCCCGAGAAGGGGCCTCGAACCGAACAGGGGCCCAGTAAACCCTTAATGGACGGGCCCGGGCCCGGTTCGTTAAGGGTCGTGGGCCTGGTGGACTCGTTACGGGGGCCCGTCCGACTCGACCCTTAGTGGGCCGGGGCCGTCCGGCCCGGTTCGTTAGACACGTTTAGCAGAAATGGTAGTATAATCAGGCCGCAAGCATTCAAATATCCATGTCTGAATAGCAAATGATAAGGAGGACATCGACTTTCGATGTGGGATGTGCATCTTAATACTCCCCTCACGTGTAACCCAATCATCGACGGAACTTTCATCGCCGGTATTAACTGCCGGCAACAACATCGGCGGGTTACACGTGACTCAATAACTCGGGCCTGACTCATGATACCATATTAAGATTCTATGGGGTTCCACTCTAAAACCAATTGACAATAGAGGGAGTAGCCCAAGATCTTATATATTAACCCGGGAGGACATCGACTTTCGATATGGGATGTGCATCTTAACAAGCTTATTCCTATTTTAAAATACAATGTCCTGTTGCAGGACCATTTTTCAACTACTTTCCTCTTCTTTATTAACCAAGCTAATGTTGAGGTTTGTATGTCAACATCTTCAAGCTTGTATAACACATCTATGAAATGATACTCATTCCGTATTATGTTTATATTTTCATCAGACGATAGAGTTCAGACGTGTTGCAGGCATCCGGTATAACGGCATGTTGTTGATGCGTATGGTTCTAGTCTCTTTTTCATATTTTTCTGTAAATTTGAATACAAGAAGGTAAAAAGTATGTGCAAGCACATATCTTACTTAAAAATCCTTGTGCATAAACTCAAAATCCTTGTGTTCTAAACTCAAAACCATGTCTTTATAATGTGAAAGCTACAAAAACTTAAAATAACAAACATGTAAGGACATATCTTACTTAAATAAACATAATAAGTATTTTTTGTCAAAAAAAGTCAAAACAACAAACATACCAGAAGTGGAATAGTCCAATAAAATCAAACTCAAAATCAATTTACGAAGCAAAAAATCCTTTACCGAATGTTGTTATGTTGTACCTGTTACAGTTATGGCGTGCTCTCTCAGAAATTGAAAGGAACGATCAAAGGGGATGGAACCGATAGGCAAGAGAGCGGAAGGGTTTGGAGACAGAGATGATATGAACAACGAAAAGTGAATGATTGAGCCCCACGAAAACGGTTTTTTAAAAAGGGTGAAAAAGTGAAGGAAGCGCTTGAGGGGCAATTTAATCATTTCGCATGAAAAATGTGGTATTCTCCAAATAAAAAGGATTTCGTATTTTTTCTATAGCAAATTCAACGCGTTGACCGTGTTAAGCCGTCTAAATTATCCATGGATAAGAGAGCTATGACTCATAACTCATAGTCTCATAAGGATCAAACTATGATACCCAAAAGCTTGGTAAAGGTGGAGTGAAATTGTCAAAGCCTAAAAAATAGGATTCTTGATAGTTTTTTAATGGCCTCCAGATTGTAGCACAAGACATTCAGCATTTAGAACAGACCACTCCATGTGCAAATTATTATTATCATATAGGAGCTCAAAATTCCCCTCTTATGGAAAAATGGCCCAAATAATTAATGGTCACACATGGAATGGCTTTTCTAATACATAAGTAGTCTTTCCTTCTTCAAGATCTTGGGGAATATAACACATGCCAAGGAGGCGAACTGTGGCTACATATCCATAGGAATCGTTCACTATAGCGAACATTAACTGTATATCATAATTGTAAGAGAGGTGCACAATTACATATTGTAACCACTAACACAAATCAAACAGCTAATATCGAAAGTTGTGCAAGCATTTGTGCGCTAGAACAAACAGGCTTTATGACATGTTGGTTATAGTTATAAATTTACCTTCAGCTTATGTTGTACACTCAGCGAATGTGTAAAGGTAGATCCAACTTTGGATATGCACTTTCTCTGCTGTCAACAGGTGGAACGAATTCTGTATTTCTAACATCTTCAAATTCGAGTGTCTAGAGGTTTTTGGCTTCAGTAGTATAGTCAGCCGGCTTGCCTATTTTGACGTTGAGTTCACCTAAATACTTCGTAATTGCATTCTTTTGCCAACCTTTGAAGCTCCTGAAAACCGTTAAGTGTCATTACCACGAAGCCCATTAAGATAGTACATCAGTAAATGTTAGAAAAGCATTGATATGGAAATCCTTCCTCAGGGCATGCAAGAAGCTTCAAGGCTACATCTAGTATAGCCAAATCTTCGTACAACTGTTAAAGCATAGGACTTCAATTTTTGCATTTGCTACTACTGGGTACTAGTACAAAATTTAGTATAAAACAATTTCAACTGGAGCTTTAGTATAAAGAAGAATTTAGTAATTGATGCAATTGGTAGATTGAAGACATCTGATAAATTGATAGAAAAAGTGTTGCCCGAGGGTTGATTAGTACCCCAAGTGAGCTAAGAGAATCTGTCTAGTAATCCGCAATGGTGCAATCAATGTCACACTATTCATATACTATATGTCTTGATGAACTTGAATACTTGCACTTCAATTATGTCGGTGTATAACTCGAGCAGTTATATATAAATAAAAAGTATAAAGCGAGACTCACTTATGATCAAGATGCGCCAAGATCTCAGCACCAGGAAAAGCTTCCTCAGTAGCATCAAAAGCAGCTTTAATCGCATGCTTCCAAGTTCCTCCGATATCTTCTGTGCTTACATTTGCTTTTGTCTGGCCAGGATCTTCCATTGGCAAGGAATAACCCGAGAGGAGATGCCCCACCCAGACATCATGTTTTCTGTTATCATGTCATAACATCATTTCAAATTCATTAAATACTTAAGTTCAATTAACCTACATTATCCAACTAAAAGTTCAAAAGTTTCTTCCAGAAAGAAATATCCAGTAATAACTTACTTACATTATCTGATAAGTCTCGAGATAAAATACAAAGCATCAATATCCACTGCATGAAAACCAATTTACTGCCTAGGAAAATTTTATGATGTATACTATATTTGTTTGCTAATGGCATGAATGCATAACTATTTACATATGTGCTTTATCATCCAATTAAATAAATTAAAAGCATAAACTTACTGAATTATATCCATGTGGCGAGGAACATAATGCCCTCCTCCTATCCCAAGGAGAACTTTCTTTGATTCAACCTGACTGTATAGGCAGTAAGCCAGTAAGGGCTTTGGAAGAAAATAATTGACAGATAAATTCATGATTTTCCACTTAGAGGAATCAAATTGCTGAATGAAATCAACAACGTGACAGTTATCAACGAACAACGAAATATTCTGGAATCTGTAACCTAAAAAGAATAAACATGTAAACAGGACAATGAAGGAGATAATATGAGGAGGTGACGAGAGTATGCGGACATTAGGACAACGGTGAACTTCATGCAGCTAATTCCAGGAGTTGCATAACTTATGATGGGACTGATATGGTAAGAAACTTATGGGATGGAATTAAGAAATACATTAAAGTAGTAAATGGAGTAAGCATAGACTACCTGCTCCATTCACCAATTGAGTCACCTCCTCCAAGTCCAAGTCCTTGCCAAACTAACTAGAGATTAGGGTGAAGAAATTTTGAATTTATATTAAATTACATGAATGTGATAGGAAACAAAAGGATGTCACATAAATTTAGACAAAATCATCATTGAGAGAAAGACATGTATACTCAACTTGACTAACAACATCGGCAGCATCCTGTCTCTTCCAACAATCTTCCGTACTACCTATGTGACAACATATTTCATTTATTTAACCTTATATGTAAACATAAAGTCAACTAAAATCCCCAGAAAAAATTGTGGGAAAAAACCCTGCTGGAAATGAGGGTTTGAATATCGATACAAAACGTTGGAAGCAGATTGCACAGTTTTAAACAGACAACATAATAAAATATATAAGCGCAGCACTGCTAATTTAGCATAATCAGAAGATCAGTTCAACTTACCGATCTCGATAAACATGGTTGGTTTGGTTGTCACTGGCCCATGATGAGTAGCCTCCAAAGTGATCTGCATAAATCGGCAGTATGGAATCAGCAACTAAGATCCATGGAAAATTCAATTACTAGTTAACTAAGAAGGCATCAGATTAGTTGCTTCATTTTCTTAGTACCTCAAACTCTGGAACTAGATTATTTGCTTGAGCAATTTTCTTAAGAAGCTTTAACCATGGACCCATTCGCGGGTTCGGTGGTGCTGCCCACCCTGGTTTCCCTCCTTGTGGAGGCACATCACTCTCTTTCAAGTGAGGCACACCTGCAGAAGTCAAACAAATAAGTTTCAAGCCATAAAAACAAAACCAGGTTTCTCAAAGGCCAACAATTTCGAAACAGATAAGTAACCATTATCTGCTATATGTTTACAAGCACTCATATTGTGGCATACGTAGTCTAATTGAAACATTCCCCCTTTTTATGGTGCCCTCTAAAACCACGTCGCTTAGGACATTGCAATATTGAAATCATGAATATTACCAGTAAATACGAAGTTCACTATTTTGAAGTCTCATTAAGGCTAATGCAAGTAATAGTTCAGAGAACTCGTTCGTGCACGTTCGTCCTCTCACAAAGCACACATACAAAAGAATGAAAAATCCAATTGATACTGCTTTAAGAGTTCAGATGCTATGCGATTGTCCAGTTAATGAAAAAACAAATTGGCCAATTTCAACACTAAATAATCTTTCAGCTAGTACTTCATATTTCAGACAGTTTTCATTTTACCACTAATCTTATTGCTTCAAGCGATTCTGTTCCCGAACCACAGAATGCAACCAACTCGAACTCAGGAACTACCTTTTGCCTCACATTAACAAAATGGTATAACATTACACATCTCAACCCACACATTTAACAGGGGAACAAAATAGTAGTCAGTATAAAATTCAAAAGATCTTTTTAAATCTAATATAAGTAAATCAATGAAGAGATGAGCTTGTAAAGAAACTAAGAGAGTGCTCACACAAAAAATTGAATCTTTTGAAGAACCCACATCAAATTTTCCTCCAATGCTATATCCCCCCCCCCCCCCCCCCCCCATAGCCCATACCCAAAAGATTGTCTAGTTATCCTTTCAATGATCAAAATTAATGAACTGCGTAGCCATAAACGACATGCAGAACTACGATTTAAACCAAAAATCATCGTATTAATATTAAAGTAGGTCCAAATACAACATTTGGATACTACACAACATGATTCGAAAGTTAAATGTCAACAATCGAACTACAAAACTAGACAATCTTCTCAAAAAGTAATGAGTATAAGCAAACTAATGTAGATATGAGCTAATATAGCAACAACTCGCATAAAAATTGAATTTTTTTCACACCCAAATCCTTTTTCCATCAAAATCCACTATAATTAATCCATGCAAGATGGTTTTCGTTTATCCGTGTCAACCTTCGATCATCAACTACTTTTTTTCCCTCTCTAATAAATATAAATCGAGTACCATTGGTTGTCTTCAAAAATATTTTCTTGAAATTTTTCATAACATAAACAAAAAGTTATCTTCGATCAAATATTCAATCTTGATTTAGAATAACGAAAACGTCGAAAGAGAAAAACCGAAAAGATAAATTAAAAATAATTAGAGTTGCCACGAAAAAACGAAAACGTCGCGATTGAAAGTGTGAGTACCAATGGGGTGGATGGTGAGGGCAGGTCTATTAGAGACAGCCGTGTGTTTACTGAGGAAGATGACTTCATCAACAACTTCACCAGTTTGAGATTCCCATCTGAGATCAAGATCATCTTCTTCAACTATACTCTTGTCATGTTCCAACAACCTAACAAACTCTCCATTGATGAAACTTCGTATGCCTTCGAACGTGGGACCTGGCTCCCAACCATGCATGCACAAAAGGGATTTTGCTGGGTTGATTGAAGCTGGATCGGTGGTTGTCGCCACCACTAGGACCACCATTTTTGCTGACTGTGGGCGCGCAATTGGAAATTGTGTTTGATGAAGTTGGTGGTGTCCCCCAATCAAGATTTAAGAAGTTCGGTGTGTGTGTTTTTTTTTTGGATATAAATGAAGTGAGTTTCGAACACACGACCTTGTGCCGTTGTGCGTGATCATTAACAAAAACATTTTTTACTAGTTTATTCGGTTAATTCGGTGTGTGTGTTTTTTTAGAAGGAAAAAATTAATCGTGTGTAATTTAAATATTTAAGATTATAATTGAAACTTTGTCATTACGAGTTATATGACATGTGACCGTGACCATCAGCCTTCTCTATAAATGAACCGAACAATTTGGCTCGTATACAGATTTGAAAGTTTGGTTCAGTTTGAATTCGAATGAACTAGAAATTTCGAAGTTCAATTTGATTTGAAAAGATCGATGTTTTGACGTGTCATTTGAACTAAAATTAGAATATACTCCCTCTCTTCCAAAATAGTTGACGTTATAGCTATTTACACATAGATTAAGAAAAATTAAAAGTTGTCAAAAAGTATATTGAAAAAGTAGAAATACAATTATTTGAAATTATATCATTGGTTGGTTGCTAATTTCAACAGAAAAAATAGTCAAAAAATTCATTGAGAACGTAAAAGTACAATTTTCAATATTAAAACGACAACTATTTTGGAACAAAAAAATAGTACTAGGACGTCAATTATTTTGGAACGAAAGGAATAATTGATAAGTGTTAACTCGAGCCAACCCAAAAATTTATTCTAATGCTTTTGAACTAAAAACACTGGTGTGTGCATATTATTGCCCCTAAATTTATGTTTGAATAAAACCTAAAATCGGACTTCTAAAGCCTTTTCCAGCCTACTTTCTAGTTTGGTGGTCATTTGGAAATTTCACTACATTCATTAATTTCCTTTTCAAGTATATTTTTAATGAACTAATGATGTAAATTGATAAGATTTCCTACACTAGCCTCTTAATAATTGGGAAATGTGAAAATGATAAAATTCAATTTAAATGACACTTCAGTATAAATGGCTTGAAAAGTCATTTATATTTGACAAAAATTGCTGATTCAATAACTCTAATTATATTTTACATTTTCGATTACTGACGTTACGCAGTACATACATGTATGTGTATACTTATTAAAAGTTTACGGAACTCCATTCTAAATAAGGAATTATGAGTAAATCTAGAGCAAATTAGGCACATGTAAACCCATTAATATTGTTCTGGCAAGTAATACACATCCACGTAGAAAATTGATTATCTCCTAAGTCAACATATAAAATTTTGAATTACTCTTTTTATTGTCAATTGATTTTAGAGTGAAAAACATACTCTTCTAACAATAATCATGAGATTATCATCATGTCCGTATAATGCCTCATAACACCTTAAGTTATATTCCCTCTATCCCTAAATCCTAAATGATTGACACATTTTAACTTTTTATTGTCAACAAATCACAATTTAAAACGTACATATCTCTTATTTTAAACATGCAAGAAAATTATAAAAAATTGATATTTCAAAATTATATATTGAGATGAATCCCATATGACTATTATTTCTTATCGTTTCATGAGAATTTAAATTTGATCATCAAAAGTCAAAATGTGACAATCATTTAGAGTCGAAAGGAGTATTTCAAATTTTAATACAGAATAAGAATATGATAAATAATAGGCATAGAATTAGCATTCAGAAAAGAACACATACCACAGCATAATGATCAAATGCACTATCGGTTTCAAGGCTAAATAGTCTATAAGCTGTCCAGAAAGCTGCACAATTACAAGTAACAAAAAAATAATCACTTCTTGATCCGAGACGAATAACTAACGTTACAGGCAACAGGTTTCTTCCACCCGATTACACCGTGTACCTCTCGGACAAGCAAGAAATACCAAGTACAGAACATAATCTGTTAGCAAAGAGAAATAACTAACCTCCGAGCACCTTAACTAGATTTTTTTAACTTTCCAGACTGAAGAACAGTCGATAAGTAACTTTACATGTACATTAGTAACAATTTTACAAAAAGAATTAGTCTGTTATATAAGCAGAAAGAATCACTGCAAAGTGGTATGAGGATTAGATCATTTGCTGTATATATATCAAGCCACAGAGAACTTCTCCTTCATGCGACATATAAGCTTAAATTTTTCCTCCGCTTCAACTTGTTCTCTGGTATTTGATTTTGAAGCTCGATCAGGGTGGAAAGCAAATAATGCCTTTTTACAAGCTACACGTACCTGAAATGGAGCTACCTTCGTCAAAACTTGACATATCATAAAAAAGGTCAAGGGTGTATGGCTCATGGTTGATCTTTTTGTATAGGAAGTTAAAGTAAGAACATCAGGTAGAATACATAGAAGGTCCGACAAGCTTTCAGTAGGGAAATATTGACTTATACTCAAGAATAACTCTTTAAATCTGTATCACCCTTTACAAATCAACCATCGTATATATCCTTACCAGTAAATACAGTACAATGCTAAGATATCTACACTGCATTTGAATTGAACAAGTTCTTTGTCTTCTCTTAGCGAAATTTTCAAATTTAAAAAGTGTAAGTTTATTCACTTGTAAGAACCAAGTATGCCAATAAATAAATTATCATTATTCTATGGAGATGCATTCAAATTACAACAAAAATCCACACTTCTATTACATAGAAATAATTATACTGAATAAATTTCAGTTGGATACTAAAACTAAGTGACCATTGATCAAAAGAAAAAAGTAATTGGCTCATTCAACTTGAAACAGAATTCAAATAAGAATCTGAATCTTTATGCAGAAATTATTAGAAAAACAGATCCATATAAGAGAAGAGACGACTGGTCCACAAATGGAAACTCATTATCAAATTTCCGAACATCTAACATTATAACTGATAGAATTTAAAAGCATATTAATTCTCAGGGAATAAACAGGGACTGACTTCGCATATAACTGATAACTCTGACAAGGCCACTAAATATCCACTGATTACTTCTCTCATCTGAAACCAACAAGGCCACTGCGCAATGTCTATCAAATGAAATTGCGCAATTGGTAATATCATCCCTATACACCCCTCCCCCCCCCCCCCCCACTTTGCCTCTTTTTTCTTCTCTCCACCTCCCTGACTAACTAAGTAGATTAAAAAAAGTAAGAGGAGGTAACTCAATCCACTTTTATGAAAGCATGGCTCACCTCATCAGCATTCGGTCTTAGCTCGCCACTACCAACTTGAATGCCTAAGCTCCGCAATAAAGAAGCCATATCCTGACAGGACATTTCCTCTTTAGATAGCTTATTCCTAATTTCAGCTCGAATCATTTCCTTCATATTCATTTGTTCCTCATCCTACAATTTCAACAATACGAAATTTAGATTGTTTGGAAACATTTTGATTTTGCTCGAGTAATATAGAAGGGAAGCATGCAACACCAGTGAAGCATATAAGCTAATCCCAAGATAAGACTTCAAATAGATGATAAGTAATTTGCAATTACCTTTTTGTTGGTTTCTCGTATCTCCTCCACACGTTGCTTCTGTCTTCTCTCCATATCCAATAACCGCATACGTTCAGCATTTTCTCTCTTCTTCAACCGCCGTAATTGCTTTGCTTCTTCAGCCTGCATATCAACAACCACATTAGCATACTGGATAATGATCCGAAAGTAAATACCCATGAAGCATGAGTGTGTGTGGTGTGTGTGTGTGTGTGTGTGAGAGAGAGAGAGAGAGAGAGAGATTTGAGAGAGTATTAAAATACTAAAGAACCTGAATTTGCAGTACTCGTCGCCGAGATTCCCACTCTTCCTCCATTGCTTTCTTGTATACGTCGCTCTCCTTAAGCTTTTCTCTATCACCAATCAGACAACTCTCTGCAGAATATAAATTATTATGGCTTTTCTCATGAGAAGGTACCACCTCATCGACATCATTGGATGATAATGTCTCATTAACTGGATGACTATCTACTTGTGGTGGAGGATTGATATCACAGGTGTTATGTGAAGAAACTTTGCTATGGCCAGTTCCAATTTTATCAGTGCAAATTTGAAAATTGCGATCTAAGAAACTTGTAACCTTGGACAAGGGATTTGTATTTAATAATTCGTCACTTCTTCCAGGCCCTAGCTTCTCCTCTGAGCTAGTTTTTCTATAACTGAAGGCCTTTCCTCCAGGACCATAATTTTGCATGCAAGGTACTATAGATGGACTTTCCTCTTTACCTTGCAAAGGATCAACATCTTTAGAAGAATATCCACATTCAGGGACAGCTCCACCATCTTCAGATCGATGATTGTGATGCTCAAAATGTTGATAACGATTTTCATCACTGTTCAACATAGACGCTTCAACCAAGGGGTCTAATGTAGAATAAGTATAAGTCTTATTACAAGAATATTGTTCCTTCGATAAAGACTTCAAAATATGACCACCAAAGTTTCCTCTCTTTGAAAAGGGTTCTCGAGAAAGGTTCCCAGCTGCAGTCGAAGAGGATGGAAATTTTCCACTATAGTTTTCTTTGCCTAAATTGGAAAAGGAAGGGAATTCTTTTAGTTGTTCAGAAGTACTGCTTTCTGAAGCATTATTGTTCACATCAGGAGAAACATTATAACCCTTGTTTAAGGAGCAAGCATTGATGTTCCTAGTTTCACTATTAGAGGGCGCTTGATCCCGGTGCACTTGTGGTGACCTTGAAAACCCTTCTTTCATTGCCTCACTTTTCCCTCTAAGTTGAGAATATTCAGTTGCCGCATCAACTTCCTCAGCAGAACGCCGGGGTTTAAAGGAGGACCCTTCAGGTTCCGTATTTGGGAAATTGCAACCATCATATTTGAGATTGTGGTCATCTTCTTCACCACAATCCATTGAAGATTTTTCTGCTAGATAATCTGATCCACAATGAGAACTATCCTCATTAATTGGACCATGTGCTTTCGATGAAGACTTCGAAGCAGGACCTGCTGGCCTTGGTCTGTTGGATGTGAAAGTTGCATCTTCAGGAATATTACCTGTAACACTGGAAGGGGATGCTCCTTCTGTTTCACAACTCACTTTTTCAGAACGAGAGAAAACTGAGGGTTCTTTAGGATGCTCAGAAGCATGTTTTTCTCTACTACAATTAGCATTGCGAGAAGACTTTGATGTTTTATTACAATCCACAACAACTGTCTGGCCATTGCGATTTTCATATTTCCGTTTAGAAAAAGCTTTTTCCCATTGCTCCCGAACTGACCCAAAAGAATCTTCCTCAACTAGCTCACAATCAAGAGACTCGTCGTTGGACTCAGGACTCGGACCATAACAATTTCTCTGAGGTGCTTTCCCTGAATATGTCCGTTTGCATTTAGAAATTGTCACAGGTGATATATTTTCTTGAACAAACTTAGTGTCATCACTCACTTCTTTTTGAATCCTGTCATGATTGTTAGCAGCACTGGGTCCCATACTAGAGGATGCACCACTTGAAATGTTGCATCTCTTCTTCACCCCGGTATCAGGGTACTTGTTGTCAAAGCTATCTTCATCATCAATGCAGATAACAACGCTTTTCTGATTCTCTTTAACTCTGCTTCCACTTGAACCTCCCCGTTTCTTAACATGTAAGTCCGGACTATCAATAACAATAATATTTTCGACATCATCACCATCAACATCAATGAGAACCACATTATTAGTTACAACATTGTTCTTGCACCTTCTCAAAGTCTTCCTCCCAGAACAAGGCCTAGTTAGAGGTTGTCTAACAGAAGCTCCTGCCATTGTCACTGCATAAGAATGAGAAGACAGAGCATGTAATGGGTCAAACTACATCACAAGTTCTCTACCATATTGCTTATATTAAATGAACAACCAATATGCTCTAACAGAGGGGAATTGATCTTGTGCTTAAGCCCCTTATTTGCTTAAGGTGCTTAAGTTCTTAAAAATGCTATCCGGCCGACCATCTGAGTTGTTCAGGGCGTCAACTACCATTGACCAAAGGGTGACCGACATTGACTGCCATACACTTGTACTCATAAAATTTGTAAATATGTACAAAGTACATTGGCACTCGTAAAATGTTTCCAGAGTACATTTGTACTCTAAATACAAATATTCAAATGAATTTACGGTAGAATATATTCATACTCATTATTTGTTCATAAATGTGTTTCTAACGTACACATATTATATAAATGTAAAAGAAATTAAAGGGAAAAAAGTTAGCACCTTAACCACGTCACGTGCTTAACCATAGTAGCCATGCCATCTTTTATAAGTTATCATGTGCTTACAAAAGCATCCTAACAAAATCTCATCCAAACACCCTCTATAACCATAATATCACATGTCCTTCTTAAGCTTTATATTAGCTCTTCGAGAACATGCTACTATGGTTAAGCACAACAAAGGGCAAGGACTACCACTAACAAGAGACTTCGGGTTGGGATGGGCAACTTATTCCCTATAATTTTGATTCAAATGCAAGTTATATATGTTAACTAACCCTACTAAATTTGTTAACTTTGACAAGGATATAATCGAAGTTTGTTAACTTTTGATCAATGCAAAAACAAACAGGACGATCTTCTAACGGGTGAAGTGAGCATAATTATTTTGGTGCAAAACTATATCAAGCCCTAGTATTTTAAAGATAATGTACTATTAACGGCTAAATATTCAAATCAAGATTACCTATATAGATAAACGCTACATATCTTACTAATTTGACCATTAAGATCAAAATGGACAATCTTTTCGAAATAGGGCGAGTATTAGTTACTTAAAAAATCCATCAGTTGCCAATATTCCAAAAACAATATTCACAAAATACAAACACCCAACTACAAAAAATTGCAACATAATATCCAAAAGACACATCACCAACTAAACATATACAAATAAACAGTAAAAATTGAGTAATTTGAATTTAATAAATATTTCACTAAACCCCCAATATTATGACCTAATCAGGAGTAAATTGACGTGAGTATATGAATCATTAATTTGTACTAAGAAATTGGAACCCTGATTAATTGATAAACATAGTATTTGAAATTGAAAGTGGTTGGGGGGGGGGGGGGGGGGGGGGGGGGGTTGGTGGGGGGTAAATAATCGTACCTGATGAAACGAGCGTGTTTGATTTTACGGAGAGAGCAATAACTACCTTACGAATACATAACGTATTTTTCTTTTGGGGAGGAGAACGACTATATAAACGCTCAAATGACTATTTTCCCTGATTTAAATTTTCTTCGGACATTAGAATAATGTGAAATCGTTAAACTAATCATCGTACATATCTATACAGTAGAATACTCGAAGGAGTAAATTGTATTATTACATAATCAATAATCATGTTCTAATTAATCAAAGAACATACAATCATAAAAGCGGAAGCATAAAAGAGATCAATTTGTGTACCTTCAGCCATTGATTATCAATAATATGAATTTGTCTTGACTGCCTTCACCAAACTTGTGCCAGAATTATTATTATGGGTTTCAAACCCTCCTTTTCACTTAAATGGTGTAGGGTTTTAGAGAAGTGGATTCGTTAACTCTAAAGTTGTGAATCTCATATATTATACTAGTCTAGATATCATAGAATAGTCTTAATGAGATACAATTATGGTAGTAAGTAGTTACCTAAATTAGGAAGAAAATAAAATAGTTACCCCGTCAATTGGTAACTTACTGATTAAATGAATCATAATATTTATTTTCCAAATCAACCGAATAAATATTAATATAATATTTTTATTAACTTGGAAAATATCTTACATGTCTCATTTGATCAAAGAGTAGAGCTTGTCTCTTAACTAATTCATCAACACAAGGTTCGCTCTTTATCAGTTAAGTTATGTCTTGGGCCTTCAGACACTACCCTTAAATTTTCCTTATTATGCAGTTTTTTTCTGATTAATCGTCTTTTTTTTTCAATTATATAAAAATGTAAAGATAAAAAAATTTAAATATAAATTATTACTACTCAAATATACAATGTAAGAACTTTTGCTCTTGTTTATCCATACCTATAACAAAACAATTATTCAATTAGATTGTCCTTTAATAGCCTCGTTTCTCGAAAGGGCTTCATAACTGATATTTCATTATAATTTTGGCTTAAATTCTTTATGCCTTCGAACTTCGACAAACTAGTCATTTTGCCCCCTGAAGTTTTAAATCGGTCTACATGCTCCCTAAACTACTAGAACTGGTCATTATGGGGATTTTCTTATTAAAGTTGACAAATTCTAAATTTTAATGAAGGGGAAAATAGAGATTTAGCATATAATATGCATTTGAGGTTACTTTATAATATGTAAAATATATTGGGCGTCTTTTATAAGAAATTAAATTATTTAAAAAAAACTGTAATCCCGTACCACCCTTTCTGGTCCGTTTGGATTGGGGTGAACCTAGGTGAACTTAATCATTCACCTCGTTTGGAATCAGAAAAAAGAAAATTAATAGGTTAATGTAGGTGAATCTAGGTTAATGTAGGTTAACACATTCACCTCCATTCACCCTCAAATCACTCACCCCCAAATCGGTGGAAAATGCTAGGTTAACGAATTAAAATTATTATTATTATTATATCAGACTAAAATACCCGTTAATAATATTTCCTTCCATCAATTATTTCCCTCCCAAAAAAAAGTAGTAATACCCTCGTACTATTGCTTATTGCCTCCAAAACAAAATCGCGCCCATATATAATTCTTTGTTGACTTAATCCAAAATCACCTTTTCTTATTTTCAGTTTTAATTCGTGAATAACATATATAATATATTAACTTTCTTGATAACACCCAATTCTAATTAAAATCTTTTTAATTAGAAATATATGTAATATGTGACTTAAATTCATTTGTTACCAGTTCCATATATATATATATATATATATATATATATATATATATATATATATATATATATATATATATATATATATATATATATATAGATAGATATAAACTTGTTAATTTCAATTCGTTATGATATATCAAGTGTCTCATTTTTATACGTGAAACGTACTAGTCAAAATTAATAAATTTCGATGTTTTAATTTAGTATATAACTTAAGTTTGAATCAGATTTATAAATGTGAAATTATAATATATAAAAAATATTTCAAATTATAGTTTTAATCGTCAATATTGATGAGGGATTAAATAAAAGAGCAAATAATAATTAACGGTACTAGTCGTAAGCAAGTAACATCGGGACATGGTGTTTTGCGTTGAAATAAAGAGAGGGATACAAATGTCAGTTTAATAGTTAATAATTTTAGAATATTGTTTTTTTAAGTTATTAAATATATGGTTTCACCTAGAGAAGGGTAATGGTATACAAACATGAATTATAATCGTTTCACCTACATTCGCCCTAGGTTAATTTAAATGTTTACCCTCACCTAAATTCACCCCAATCCAAACGCACCTTTCATCTCCAGCCTCCCCACCTCCATCATCTACGCTAACAATCTACAACAATTATTTGATTTCGTTTTATAAATCAACAAACAAAATCCACCACAATTAATTGATTTCTATTTGGCTTTTTTTCATCTGGGCACCTGAACTTCTGGAATTATCCCAAATAGGCACCTGGTGAACTTTTTATAACAAGTAGGCACCTGAGACGAAAAATTGGCACCTGAACTTTTGCTTTTATCTTTTTTCAGATTTTAAACATTTAGATTGAGGGCAAAATAGTCAGATCACATCTTACACTAACTAAAGCAAGAATTTTAACCCAACCTATATCCAACCCATTTAACCCAACCTCCATTAATATGATACTTTTGTATGTTCTTCCCCTTTTCCTTACAATAAGCAACAATTTCTATGCAAGCATTCTTGAGCTCAGGGGAAGCAGGGTGCCACTCTGAGGCCCACTCTGTTAGAAGCTCATAGCTAAACGAGAAACACTAATCACGCCAACACCTTGCTCTTTAGGTATGGCATCAAATAAATTTTTAAATTATTTCACCCCCTCCTAACTTCATTACCCTCATACTTCAAATCCACCAGATCTTCAAGCTAATAACTCATCCGAGACCAAAAGACAAAGAATATCACTTTACATTCTTCACATCTACATTCACATTCTTCATTTTTTTTAATCAAAACAAAAATCCTAAAAGCTTCAATTTTCTTTCTGATTTCTTCACATTAATATCCATGGCAGAACGAATTAGAGGAAAAATGGGGTCACCAAATTTTCAAATTTTTTCAGATTCCGATTGCAGCCCACAAACTCATTCGAAATCAATTTCTTCTTACCCAATTTTGCACATCTGGCCAATCGCATACCAGGATTCTTCAACACCTGCACTTTACATCGGGCACTTGAGCTGCTTGAGGCGCCATTAAGTTAATCCACGTGAGTTAGGTTAAAATGGAGGCTATTAATTAAGAAGGAAGACTTTCCGAAATGGCACTTGAACTTTTTCCTAAAAATTTTGGCGCCTAAAATTTTTTCCGGATTAGCACTTGAACTTTTCTGTATATTTTCCTTCCAAGATGTCATATTTTCAATATGACTAACTTGCCCTTGGGTTAAGGATTTTAAAATCTGTAAAAATCTGAAAAAAGAGAAAAGCAAAAGTTCAGGTGCCAATTTTTCGTCTCAGGTGCCTACTTGTTATAAAAGTTCATCAGGTGCCTATTTGGGATAAATCCAAAAGTTCAGGTGCCCAGAAGAAAAAAAGCCTTTCTATTTTCAAATCAAGAAATAAAATATACCATAATTATTTTGACCAATAATTTATTGTTATTACAAGGGTTAATGACATGGGGCATCACTTATCTTTGCCATATTTCACCAGTCGATCACCTTCCTTTGAAAGTGTCATGGTCGATCACCTACCTTTCAAACCGTATTCCTTTTGATTTTCCGGTAGCTTTTCCATTCGGTCAACGGGAAAACAGCGAACGTTCAGGACAAATGATATTTATTAAGGGCTATTTAGTCACTTCAGATCTTTATTAGCCAAAAAAAAGAACAAAAAACAAAAAACGTTTTAGAAATCAAATAACAACCATAAATTCATCCACAATTTGATTCAAATTGATTTACACATCTTATGAACCATAGAATTAAACTGATTCAAATTCATCCCTTCAATTCAATCCCACTTACAAATGGAGATTTTACATTGCTCAATTAGTTTCTACATTGCTTTTGATTGCCAATATGAACTGAATGACTATGACGTCGCAAACATACTCAATCTTTGTTGGACAATTCCTCTTCAAGCTTTGAATTTGGTATCAGAATCAATAAAATTCTAGTATGTACCTCTGTTGGACAAAGTAAGATCCATGAGTCTATCTAAAGATGCTGGCGTCTTAGGTTGCCGAAAGCACCCTGAAATTGCTGATTAGCAATGAAGCCAAAATTTTCCAGGTTGCCAACTTTGTTTTTTGGGCATTTCACAGCCTAATCACACTAAAATTCAATAAATTTTCAACCTTGGACGGATGGCGTTGTCCTTCTAGCTTGCATTCTATCTCTGTGTGTATACCCCCAATAATTTGTAATTAAGGATGAATTTAGGGGATGAATTTGAATCAATTTGATTCTAGGGTTCATAAGATGTGTATTGATTTAAATTGGGGATGAATTTAGGGTTTTTATTGATTTCAAAAACTTTTGTTGTTTTGCGTTTTTTTTGCTAAATAAAGATATGAAGTGACTAAATTACCCTTAAAAATGTTACATATCATCCACGTGCGTTGATCGAACGGAAAAGCTACCGAAAAACCAAAATGGACACGTTTTGAAAGGTAGGAGATCAACATGGACACTATTAAAGGTAGGTGATCGACTGGTGAAATATGAAAAAGATTAGTGATGTCCCCTACATTAACCCTTATTATAAATACCAAACAAGAACATTAAGAGGATAAAGAAAATTAATTAGTAATTACAAAGAATATATTATTATTTATACATATACGATAAAAGTATATACTAAAACAAAAACCTTAAATGTCAGTCTGTCATAGTAGTTAAGTGAGTTGTAGAAGGCATACATTAAACCCCACATCTGCTGTTATTTTTCAAATGTTAACACATATATCTACTTCAAATGTTCTTCTCCAGAATTTGGACCCCTATTATTTATTTTTTCAATTGGGCCTCCGTCATTTTTATTGCATTCAAGGCCAAATTTGTCTCTAAACTAATCTGTATGACTATATATATAATGTCAAATGTGTTATTTGTACATCTTAATAAACCCTTAATGTATTTAATTTATAGTAACTATTTTCTTCTTTATATGTTGTAGTCTTGATTTTAATTTTCTAAATTCACAAACTTTAACCTTTTAGGTAACATAATTATTTTCTGCCGATTAATTAGTTTTTAAGACATGAATTTGCATGTTATTGTTATACGTTTCAAACCAACTGATATGTTTCCTTCTATTTTATATTTTGCAAGTTACTATATTTTAGCTTTCACTTCTTTAGTTAAAATTTTTATACTTTTGTTATTTTTAACTAAATAGAAAAAACATGGAAGAACTAGTTGGTAAAAAATTAGCTAAGTTCTACAATGTTACAAGAGAGATTGAAGTACTTGACAAATTTATGCATCGAAAATGAGAAGTTAGGAGAGATAGATATCAATTCTTTGTGATACCGTCACTCTAAAAGCCCTCACGCACCCTTGACCTAGATTATACGAAGGAAATGAATTGCGAAGTGTGCCTTAATTTAAACAATGCGGGGAGAATGTTTTTTTAATTAGTAATAGGGGCCCCTTTTGCCAGGGCCCAAAAAATGTCAGGATCGGTCCTGGATAGAGGGTGGCGTTTTGATTTTGGAATTAGGAGAGGCAATATGTAGTGCCTGCTGCTGCTATGAGAATGGGGACATCAGGGTTTTATTTCATATGACCTATTGGAAATGGGGGCGTTTAATTAGACCTATCGAATCCCAAACCAATCCCTGTTCCGATCCGGTTCTGATCTTGTATCGAAACTTGGAACCTGACCGGATTCGGTTTCTTTTATTGGATGAATTTTCGGATAGGAAAAGTGGGACCGATGTCCTATTTATCCGATTCATTAACAACACTATAATAATGCATACCATCATAACACTTGGGGTTGGGCTTAAAAGTGGCCGTAACGGGCCTCCACCTATATACACCCCATCCATTCTAATAGGTTGCAGTTTGGTCTTCGATTTTGAGACTTTTTTTGCCGATCTCAACAAACCTATTATTTTATGATCGAAGTTCAAATTTGAATTATGTTGTTTTATACGAATTGTTATAAAAAAATTGAGCTAAAATAATACTCGTATATTTATTATGTAAGTTAAATGAACTCCTTTTTAAATTTGATTATGATATCTGCATAAACACTTATTAAAGAATACCACTTTTTTGTTTTATAGTATTATTCTCTACATTATTAGATTAAAAAAATCGAACAAGCAAAATAATGGATTTTTTAAGGGAAAATTTTGCACTAGCAGAATTGGATTCCACCGACCGTCCTTGGTTACACTAGATTAGTAGTATTGTACTCTATATAATTAATTAAATAATTTTACCGTAAAAACAGTTTGAAGTAGACTGTGTGACCTCGGAATTGCATACTTACGTAGTTACGTGTGTGTTGGTGGGGGTGGGGTGGGGTGGGGTGGGGGGGGGGGGGGTGGTGACGACGACGACGACATAGATTTGAGGTTGTCTTAAGTAAGCAGGTGGTGAAAAGGTGAGTTGTCGAGTAGAGATTGGCTGCATAATGTGAAGTCGTTAAATCTGTTGGATATAGAGAACTGAGCTGCAGTTATCTAGGTTGTTTTTTGTACTATGTTTCATGTCTTCTCTATCTAATTTATCTATACTTCTTCTTACTCAATTCCCTTAAACCGATGACAGGATTTTTACTCTTTTTTTTTGAGGTTCCTAATTGATATTCCCTCATCTCTCATCGTCACATTTTGACTTTTTATAGTCAACAAAGCACGATTTAAAACATAAATATCTCTTATTTAAATGGGAAAACATTATAAAAGATTGATATTTAAAAAATATATATTGAGACGGAATCTAACAAGATCCCACAAGACTATATTATTTCTTATCATTTATAATCAAATTTCTTAATGTTTGACTAACAAAAATCAAAATGTGACAATCTTTATGGGACAGAGGAAGTACATCAATTATAAATCGAGCGATGTGTCTTAGTAACAAATCTTCAAGCGAGAAGATTAACATACCACGAAATCATAAACAACCTTATACTATTTCACTAAAGTATTGCCTCCATCCATTTTCTAAACTACCATTCTATTAAATTTTTTAAAGAAACAAGAATTCGTTTCCCCACATATAATCTACAGATCACATAATATATACTTCCTACGTCTCTAAATGATTGGTACATTTTGATTTTTGTGGTCTAACTTTAAAAAAATTGATCAATAATTCTCATTAAACGATAAGAATAAATAATATAGTCATGTGAGATCTTGTTAGATTCATCTCAATATATATTTTTTAAATATCAACTTTTTATAATTTTTTCGAATGTAGAATAACAAATATTTACGTTTTAAATCATGTTTTATTGACCATGGTACCAATCATTTAGGGATGGAGGGAGTAATTATAAACATTTTTAAGTTAATCAGATAGCCTAGTAGAAATGTCTCTTGCTAATGATCAGAAAATTCTGGGTTCAATACTCATCTCATAGCTAATTATAAAAAAAATATAAACGTTTCGAATGGCCTACCAAAAAGTGCACATGTTTTTTTTCTTTTGTTTTATAAATTAGTGATGAAAGTATGTGTACAACAATATTACAAATAACGAATACAGAAAATACTAATTAATAGAAAGTTAGAATGAAATGTGAGACAATTGTCTCCAACGAAACTTGAACCCATGACCTTCTACATAAAAATTATGTCAGATGCCAACAGTTAATAATGTTCCTCGATCTATATTTCACTTTGTTATCATCTTAGGGCAGTAAAAAAAGTGATATATATAATATGTTATATTTAGGTTCAATAACAAGTAAGCTCCCAACAGTTAATAATGTTCGTCGATCTTATTTCGACATTGTTGCCATTATGGCCAAAAGTTCCAACAATTTTTTTCAAACTTAGGTTACACAAATTTAAGAGGATTTTGTAAGCATTATCAGAATTTTTATTACAATGCACAATGTGTTTCTCCTTGATGAGTTGCCAATCAAAGCATCCATCCTGGAAGCATTCCATTATTATTGCCATTATTATTTGGCGATGGACCTCCTTCAATATCTTGTCCCATTGAATGGTACCTTCAACACACATTCAACAAAATATTTCAATATAAATGTAAATTCAATTTCAATTTGTTCAAATGAAATCGTGTTACCCATGGATTAAATTTAGTATGTAATTATTACACTCGAAAGGTCATAATCTAAAAATGTGGGACGAAGTTTCTCAAGACCCTTTAGTTTATAAACTTTATTAGTAAATTAGAAGATATGAGATTGAGTTTCTCAATCCCTATTAATATGCATATTTAACAAGTTTTAAAAGTTTTAATCTAATAATATGAGATTGAATTTTCAATTTATTATATACCTAATAAATGTATTCGATACTATTTTTGTGGTGTACTTTTTTCTTTTTTAAACTCACCTATCGTCTCCTTATAATGAGAGTCGAACCAAAGACTCTAAGTCACTGGAAGGTCATTCGATGTTCTCTTATTTTGTGATGCATTGAGACGAGTTTTAGAAAAAGTAACATACCCAATTTGCACGGTGTTATTAGGCTCTTGATGACGCCCAAGGTACCCCTCCGCCTGAGATGTTTGGCCCCTATTATATCCATGTTCAACGGCCTCCCATGAAGCTTGAACTGCAGCACTTCTTTCTTCCAACTGCCATATTAACACTCACTTCAACTTGTTCTATCTCGTAAACAAACTCGACCCAAATATTAAATTTTTAGTAACTCATTATTAGTAAAATTCGATGATATACAAATAACAATCAACACCTAGAGTATTGTACGTATAATTTTTGAAAATTTTTTAGAGTCCCGACAGCTTCTTGCCCTATTTAAGATCACTTGGCAATATTTTGAGCAATTAGGTGATGAAGGGTCATATCTTAATCCAGGACAAAATTATCCCAACACAATTTACTACTCATCATGACCAAATAATGTACATTTTACTAGTAAATGCTATGTAGTACCTTGGTCTTTAAAACATTGTTGACTTCCAGTAGAGTGTGCTCCTAAACAAACATATAAAAAAATTTATAGTTTAATTAGTTTCCTTAAAACATATATACGAATGATGAATTGTTTGGAAGAAAAAATTACCTTTTGATGAAGATCAGAAAGTTGATCAAGCAAAGATTGAGTCTGCAAACAATTAGGAGAAACAATAGAATGAACTCAAGTATATATGTATATTAATTAGCATAAGCACAAAAGGCTAAACAGATTAGGTAAAAATAATACGTACGCACATAATTGTCAATTTGATCCTAAATAGTTCGATTTTTTAATTTAGCTAGTATTATATAATTAGAATGTTGAAGATTAGTTCCGAAGTAATGAAATGAGATAAAAGTCGAGCACTAAATAAAAGTCGAAGATATGATATAATTATAGTGTTGAAGATTAGTTCTGGAGTAATGAAATGTGTTACATACTTTTGTTGACCTTATTTGCTTAAGAGATGTATCAAGTTGTCTTTCAAGCTGATCAAGCTCTTTTGTCCCAAGTTGTGCCAAGTCTTCACCAAGAAGATGCCTGACAACATTTTTATATTTATTTAATTAAGGTACATTTCAAATTAAAAAACTATTTTTCATATGAGAACAATTAATATTATTATTATATCACCTCTGAGATTGCTGAAGATTCTCAACTGCTACTTTTAGTTTCAAATATTCTTGATAGTTTCCCTGAGAAAAAGGACACATGTCAATCAAAATTGAACTCAAATATGTCATCTTGTTTCCATCTATACCAACAATAAAGCTTCTATAAGCCCATGAATTTTAGCATAATTTTGTAATAACATTTTCTTGAACCAATAAAAACATGATGGAAATATCATTGTACCTCTGGATCATTGAATAGGTGATTGTTTTCAAGAGCTCCATAGCTGCATCTTTGATACTTTTCAATTGTCTTGGTCATGCTACAAGTATTTTTTTTTATCAAGAATGATATTGGACTTGCAAGAGGCTAATTTAAACTAAATTGGCTCTTATCGAGCTCAAACACATGACTTTGTCATTACGAGTGATATGTTGTGACTGCTAGGCTAGCCCTAGTCTGTAACTTGAATCGAAATGTGAAACATAAATTGACAATCAATATGTTAAATGTAAAGAAAGAAACACATACTTAGTTCTAATATACATAACAATTGGACAAATAAATTTTACCAAAGCAAATAGGACAATGTAGAAGTCTCTATTTGTGTATCTCAAGAAAATTCATATCACTAAATAACCCTAAACATAAAAACATATATCACCCCTTTATGTTATGAATGGTATGCAACATTATATTAGTTGGATGGATGAACATTACTTTCCCTTTTCAAGCAAACTTTGACTAGAAATGACTCATCACTTTTTTTAGTGAAAAAAAACACATGTTGCACAAATTACTTCACTCAATTTTCAATTGGAGTTCTCAACTTAAAGATCTTAAGGGAAACATATCAATATATGCCTCCAGAAGTCCTACACATGGCCTACTACACATTTTTTAGTCAAACATATTGAACAATTTTGATGGTGGCGGAATCATTAATTTTATATCAAGGAGGTGACGGAACTAATATTAAACGAGTAAAGAAGAATATTCAATTTTATAAGAACACACAACTTATTTTCGAATGACAAAATTTAGAAGCGACGACTGCCCCTATCGATTATCGCCCTCCCCTCTTCAAAACCAGCTGGATCTTGAAATGAAAAACACACATTAATCACTCTAGTGACATAGATTCAACAGATTACACCATGGACAAAGTTTTGGACTGGCAGATAAAATAAAGATGAGAGGGGGGGGGGGGGGGGGTGTTGTGTTCTGCAACACAAAGCTAAGTATGGGAAAACATCTTCATACAAAATTAAGTTTGTGAAAATCATGCAGATATGCTAAACATCTTAGTTTCCCTTACTAGAATCAATAATAAATTCAAGTGTAAAATGCAACACCTCAAAACCTCACTCATTTTGATGAAATATTACAAACAATTTACAACATAGGCTACATTAATTATCAAGAACCTATAAATCATTACATCTGACAAAAGGGTTGTCTTCTGACTCAGATCTCATCCATCCTATGAATCTTATTATGTCTGAATTTTAAACTACATACCCACACCTTAGATTCATCTGATCTTCATAAAAACACACAAAATTAAAAACCCATAAATTTTTTTTTATGTTTAGTTTGGTGGGTGGGTGGGTAGGGGGGTGGGGGTAGGGGGGGTACCTTGAACTGCTACAGAATTCATAGAGTTTTCCACGGTTGGAGAAGATGATGAGAGCAACCTCAGCATCACAAAGAATGGAAAGTTCATAAGCTTTCTTGAGTAAACCATTTCTTCTTTTAGCAAAAGTAACTTGTCTATTAATCTTGTTTTCAATTCTCTTGAGCTCAACTCTCCCTCTACCCATTATCACAAACTCAACAACTAAATCTCCTGAAACTTTAAGTCTGCAAAAAAAAAGATTTTTTAATATATCTTGCAAGTTTGTATTTGCCCTATAGATCTTTTTTAGGGTACCATATGGTTGATTGCTATGTGGGGTAGGTCTAAGGTTTCCTTTTGTACACCACTATTTATGTAGCTTCTACAATGTACAGTCATCTTGACAACATATAAACTTGGGGATATAAATATATACTTGATCAAAAGTAATATTTATGCATATTTATTAGTGATGATGAATGCAAACGCGTGTACGTTATGGCTTCTTTTAGATGTATGGAGTTAAAGTGGTATTAATAAAATTGGTCAATCGAATAGCCTAGTGGAAAAAGGCTCTTGTTAGTGACCAGATGGTCCGGGTTCGAAACTCACCTCATTGCTAATTTACAAAACAAAAAAAAGTGGTTAATTAGAGACTTGATCATAGCTCGACTGGTCAGAAGTTAGTTAGAGTGTTCATTATTTATAGTTTTGCTTCTTCATGTATCATGGATTGACGATTGACTTTTCTAAGGAGAAAAGTCTTCTGTTGAAGTGGTTAAAAGAAAAGATTTAGTTTCTTGATCAGCTCACCAGACACATTTTTAACTCTTTCAGATACTCCATGAACAGGGGTTTGTGAGATCCGTGAAAATGATGGTTCCATTCTTTTTAAAATGGGTTAAGTAGATTTTCTTGCGAAGATAATTCCTCAAATTTTGGTTAACGTTTCAATTCGAATTAATGGTTAATTTGGCCGAGAATGTGAGAACAAATTGTGTTTATTTTGGTACTCGATAATTCAAATGGTAGAATTAATGTAATTGCTCAAAGTGTCTATATTTGAATGTTATTTAACCCCGATTTGATCTCACACTTGAATTATGAAATTAACGTTTTCATAGAATTGGGGAAGAAAGCATACTTGCATTATTAACTACTTTCGACTAAATCTCAACTTTTAAACTATCAACGAGCGAGAAAAAGTAACTTAATTTTACTATCTAGCTCCAGAACATAGCTCATTTGGTAAAAAGTTTTGATGTTGTTGTAGTTTCCTTGCCTCTTTATTTGATATGGTTGCGAATCCTTTTAAGATTAAATTCTCAAGTTAAAGTGGTATATTAAAAAACCAAAATGCCCTGATCAATTGAATTACATCTGCAAATAACTCTAACATCATACAAATAACATAAACTATCAAGACTCTTAAGTTGAGAGTCTCAACTTTCTTAATTCCATCATGTAGAACCATATTCAAAGTTAACTTTCTCAATTCATTATTAGTTATGTAAGAGGTTTAGTTACATGGTACCAATAATAATATATAGTAGTTATTATTGTATTAATTATTATGGAAATAAAAACATGGCACAGTTTATTAGGTTTACAAATAGTAGAATAATCATCCGTATGCACGTGCTTGGGGATCTTAGTTTGATTTTACCAAGATTTTAAGGCCTTCATGATATTATTCATATTCATATTCATATGTTATCTGTTTTGGTGGTATTCAGGTTTCTTTGGCAAATTAAGTCTTCATGTCCATAAAGGTGAAAAACCTTATCAAGACTTCTTCTCTTATACAAACATATATAGAAGTCAGATAATCTTGGCTCTATTAAATCACTAGATACAACACAAAATGGAAAACAAAGGACCAATGGAAATGATATTGCATTTCCTTCAATTTTGTACATTTTCTTGATAGTTCTAAGATAATAAATGAGTAAATTGCTGAAATGATGTTCAGGTTGTCTTTTTGTCCTTGAAAGTATGAAAGTTGCAATTTAGTTCACGATATTGGCTAACGCTTGTAGATTGGTCCAAAATTTAGTTAAGGTGTTAATTTTTAACGCCCAATGGCGATTTTAGTTCACTCCTAAGCTAATTTTATTATTACCATTCTAACTTATTAACAACACATGTAATTCACGAGGCGCGTGGGCCGTTAACATTTGACAGAGCCATTAAATTTTGGACCAATCCGTAACCGTTGGCCAATATCGTGGATTGATGTGCAACTTTTGTATTTTCAGGGACCAAAAGACAATAGAAACTTATTTTCGAAGACTATTTCAGCAATTTACTCGCTAATAAACCATCATAACTTTCATGTTACAAATAATGGGTTAAACATAGAGAGGATTTGCTATTAATGTTGATGCGTATGATTTATAGAATCTTGTTTTGTACCTAGAGGTAAGTTTCGAACGCAGGACCTTCTGATTATTAGTAAAAAGAATTTTTAGTAGATTATTCGATTAATTCGATTTGTAATAATTATACTATTAAGTACTACATATGAGATAATATTAAAATAATTGAATGAGTATTAAGTATTTTATAAAGACAAAAGGCATTTTGGTTACTCGTGCATGGTGAGAAGTTCATTATGCTTACTCATTTTTCGTAATGTCAATTTAGATTATTGCCATTTCAATTTCTTGTCTATGCATAAATCTATTCATTCCGGTGATAGATTCTTTCTTTTATGTTCTCTTATTATATAGTAGTCCCTCCCTCCTTACTTTAAATTTTTGTCTACACATACACAATTTGTTCATTATTCATGTAATAGATAGATTCTTTGTTTGATTTCATATTGTTCTTTTATATTTATTTGTGGTAGCGTTTAATTCATATGTAGCTATATTTTGGTACATATAGAAGTTTGTCTATGCATCTCTTGATGAATAAGTGTGACTTGGGCATAAATTTGTTTCTAGCTGTAAAAATAGTGCCACAAATAAAAACATCTCCTATATTGGTGTACACATACATACTCATCAAGAAAAAGAGTAGAAAATAATGAAGTGTTTTTGTTTCTTTTTGCATGTCCCAGGCACACTTAATAATAATAATAATAATAGAAAATAGAGTGCAAAGTACAAGTACCACTAGACTCGACTTTTCACACAATCTAGATTTGACTTTCATAAAGAATACATTTTATGTTGATAATTGGTTAACAGTCAAACAGACAAACTCTGGTTCCCCTGATCAGTAGAGATACATCACGTAGGGGTGCGTAGAGGACTATTTCACACTTTTATAAGTCTTTTTTGGCGCATGAACACCACTACTCGTAGAGTGCTTATTGAATAAATACAATAACCTACAAACATCATCAAACACTCACACATAAAACCCTTACTATGCAAGCTAGTAGGAGAAATCTAACTCATATCCTTACCATAACAAATTTACGTACTCTACCAATTTAATCACCTTACCACGACAACTATAATTCTTGAAGCTTAATGTGTACAATTTGGGGAGTGTGGTCAGCATCCAAGTGGACGTACTCAGTGGTGAGTGCCTTGAAATGGAGACACAATAACACTCCGTGACCACCCAAATGTCATTTTCTTATATACAATCATAGCAATTTTGAACAGTTGATAGAAGAAATATGAAAATAACATATTTTGTACACAACTACTCTCTAGAAATTGACAGTTTCAACAAAAATTGACAGTTTCAACAGAAAAATATTTTGTTGGTGTTAAAATGTCCCAAGCAATTTCTAGTTGCACATTTAATCGCGATTTATCGTGATCGAAACTCAATTATGACATGTTGACAAATAATAGATCATGCGATAAATCTGAGACTAGCTCACATGGTATGATGGTAATTAATCCATTAAAGGAGACTCAATTGTGCCAATAATTCCCATTATACATTCACTTTATTTTAAGGAAGTTGAACCTTTCTTCACTTTGTATCAGCGGTAGGATTATAAATAAATCGAACTATACCGAACGTAATTATGTTTGAGTTTTATCGATCTGCACGGGGTCGAAGCTTACATTCGGTTCACTCAGTTCGAAATGTACGAACGGCACCCAAACTTACGTCCAGCTCGGCCGAAATGCGCAAAAGCGAACCAAATTATTTGCGGATTATAAATAAATAAAAACTAATTATTACAGAGTCGGTTCCGTATTTGCATTTATATATAGACAAATTAATAAACAAATAAAAAATAAGTATTGGCATCAATATGGTGACGGTTGCATTTAAAGTTTTTATTTTAAAAAGAAAAGTTTTATTTAAAAAAGAAATTAATTGCCTGACGCCATATCGACGCCGACCAAGCTTTCGTGAATACATATTCTGTTGGAATCCCCCCTGCAAAACCGTTGCACTTCCTCCGAGAAAATTGCCAAAATGGTCCCAGTAAATATGTGCAAGTTGCACTTTGGTCCCCGATTATATTGGGGTTGCGGAAATGGTGCCTGATATTGGTAAAAAAGTAGCGTTTTGGTCCCTAACCGTTACTTTTAAACGGAAAAGAGTTAGGTTGGGGCAGAAATGTAAGATCAGCACAGTTAAGCCCTAAAAATGCGATTATAACTAATTAATTATGGGGCAAAAATAGAAAGTTAACAAGTAATTTATGTGTACTCCCATCCCAATTCCCTCCAAAATTGTTCCCTCCAATTATTATAAATTAGTTGTTAACTTTCTATTTTTGCCCCATTACTAGTTATAATCGCATTTTTAGGGCTTAACTGTGTTGATCTTAAATTTTTGCCCCACACTAAATCTTTTCCGTTTAAAAGTAACGGTTAGGGACCAAAATGCTACTTTTTTACCAATATCAGGGACCATTTCCGCAGCCCTAATATAATCGGGGACCAAAGTGCAACTTGCACATATTTACTGGGACCATTTTGACAATTTTCTCCACTTCCTCCACTCCCTATTTTTTGGCGACCAACCACCACCCCACGAACGGCGACAAAAAACCATCATCTCCACCTGATAAAAGTCTATGGGGTTCCACTCTAAAACCAATTGGCAATAGAGGGAGTAGCCCAAGATCTTATATATTAACCCGGGAGTACATCGACATTTAATGTGGGAGGACCATGAAAGATTAAGCACAATTGTATTGCTTTCTTGATGTATTTGCCATAAATGATAGGCGTATATATAGTGTACAAGGTGCTGAACTAATGTAACAAACTAGCATACAAGACTCCTACTCTACGTATACTTCTAACTACATTAAACCACTTGGATAAGTATTAAGTTGTTGAGGTAGTTTGTTGAGGTGATGTAGATGAGGCAGGATACTTCTTAGCTCCTGCGGATGTGCTAGCTACTGCAAACCTCACTTGATTCACACACCCTGGTTCAATCCTTACGCTAGTCGCGCACCCTGGTTCAATGCTCGAGTCCTTACGCACACAAGTGCTAACACCACCCCATTCGAAGTAACTGCAGCCCCCTCACCCCTAATTTATTAAAAATTTATGGGGTTTCACTCTAAAACCAATTGGCAATAGGAGAAGTAGTCCAGGATCTTATATATTGACCCGGGAGGGCATCGACTTACGATGTGGGACGTGCATCTTAACACTCCCCCTCACGTGTAAGCCAATCATCGATGGAATATTCATCACCGGTATTAATTACCGGAACAACATCGGCGGTGTTACACGTGCCTCAATAACTCGGGTCTGGCTCTGATATCATATTAAGAGTCTATGAGGTTCCACTCTAAACCAATTGGCAATAGAAGAAGTAGCACAAGATCTTATATATTGACCCGGGAGGACATCGACTTGGTTGTGGGACATACATCTTAACATAATTCGAGCCGAATAATGAGAGCCGAGTCGAACCTTTTACGTTCACTCACATCCCTAGTCAGAGGTTCCTTAGCTAGTCGACTTGTTAATCGAAAGATGTGCCCTGATAACAATCTTGCGAAGAAAAAGACTAACGAAAATACAAAACAACTCTTGCAATATTTCAATAAAATATTACCTATATACAAATTCGTCATTCAACATATATACACTTCATTTTGTAGGGAACATATATAGTCATATTCTATACAAGTTTTTATTTACCTTACAAGAAAAAAAGTGAAATTTCTTTTTCAACTTATATGATGATTTGAGCAACATAGTATTTTTGGATATAAAATTGATAGTTTTTTAGGTAACTAAGATGCTCCAACTTTACTTTGTTGCCACACATACAATTTCATGTGGGAGCATTTAAATAAAACACAATAATATCTCCCAGCAAAAATATTACTCTCAATTCACAATAATTAAAATTGACTTTTTGTGAAATGAACATTGATTATTTACAAAATTTACGAATTTGAGTTTATCTTTTAGAGTAGATTCTTAATGTTTTTCTTTTTAAATTGTTATAACATATATAATTAGCGAATAATTGAAGGTTAAATATTTATCTTGATATGTGATAAAAATAATTTTCTCAATTGAAAGAAATACAATAAAAGAAAAGTTTGAATTTAAAGTAACTTCCAATATATTCCAAAAAATGCAATAAGGTTCAGAAATGAGTGATGTGAAAGTGGTTATTAAATTATAATTAATGAATACAAAATTTTAAAATATTTTAAATAATGAATACAAATTTGTTTAACTAAAGTAACAACCTAAGTATAAGTATGAAATAAGATGCCTCCAACAATAATTAAACTTGAAGTTGGGATCACATACATAGTTTACTAATTAATCGATATGTAAAAATGGGTTTTGGAAAATGAAAAAGTAAAATATTAAAAAATGCAACACCAATACTTGAAGGCAGTCACAAATCCTACTAAAGTCTAGGTTAAAGATATGGTACCACGGGATATAGCTGGAGTGATCACAGGTTTTACTATAAGAGTGTGATTTTCTATAAGTATGTGAGTTCGATTACGATAAGAGAATGAGTAACTCTGCATTGTTCAAGAGAAAATCTGATTATGGGCAGTTATCCAAAATCTGAACACTCTTAAAATGAAACGCTAAAAACACATTTCTAATTTATCTACTCCATTGGACAATGAGCTAGCCAAGCGAAGCGCTCAAAATAGCGTATCATCTTTAATTAAGTTATGGTGACAAGAATAAATTCTAATTCTCGGACATCAAGAACAATGGAATCTATGTAATGATATAGAGGCTCTTAAGATACCGGTAGAGAATGTGTGAGACTCCGTGCAATCCGGATCCTTAAGTACCTACGTGTCGGTTTCTGTCTGGTTCACAGTATCAGTCCACTGGTTCTAAACCACACTATTAATATCCTCTTTATTTCTCTTCATTTTTTGAAATGACAGCACTCAGGTGCTTTTTCTTTCACATTTAGCCTCGTTCACTACTCTTATTTACAGCCAATAAATGTCTGAGTACTAGAATAAGTTGACATCTATTGTCGTAAACTAAAATACATATTTTCAAGAAATATTAAAGCTTTCAAAATTTTCTTTTAGTCTTATTTAAGTAAAAAATTTAACTCCGTCAAAAGTGAGATTACTAAACTGCATCATTTACATCAATATGAGAGACCATTTATATAGACAACTGGAACTAAAATACAAATTAAACATATTATCTGAGATTATTTTAACGATTTTTTCACTTCGGGTGGAGTGATTATCTTGAGGATTGAGAATGCAGAGTAGAGAGTACTTGAAACTGATTACGGCTTGTATATGTTTAAAAGAAACATGACAAAGCAATTAATGTTGTCGGAAGCTCTATAGCTAGCACTTAGCAAGACTAATGCACGAGATAGTACAGTAGTGGTCCTCATAGAGCGACACCGTTTCCATTGACTTTTGCGGGAGGCATTATCCGGGACATGTTGTACATGATGCAGCTCATCTTCAACTCTAACAGTTAACTACTCCAATTTAGCTATAACCTATAAGCCATTAGTTTACCATAGTGAATTACTCACAATATTTTTCCAACTGTTATGGCAGTAGAATCGATTATTTGGGGTGGCGGCTTTAGGAGTATGTTCAAAATTGTCATAATTTTTAAAATGTCTGTTCAAAACACTTAAATATATTCAAATATAATTTTAAATGCTACTTTTTTACATTAATTTTTCCTTTATACATATAATCTTTTCTTCAAAAAGAAAAGTACCTGTTCGAGTGAAAAACGATGAACATGTATAAGTCCGCTACTGATTCCGTGTAAACACCGTTAAATAAAGAATAACTGAATAACACACAAGTTACTAATTCAGTTCAGTGTCAATAAAGTATTTAAGTCTAGGGCAAGTTGTTCAAGGGAAAATCCGCTATACGAAATGTCAAGAAGGACCTTACTCGGATGCCTCACATCCTCGACGTCCTAACCTAGACTCTTCTATATATAGTGTACCTACTTTTGCCTTAACCTTCTATTACAATATATTCCCGTTCTACTACCATTGCCATGTGTATATATGTAAATAGAAAAGCCTTATTGTTGTCGTGTCAGAGTGATACAATAATTGTACATTTCGTTAAGCATAGTAAACTTCAACCTAGTGTTTAGATTAATCCTAGAATCTTCATAAATAATTAATTGCTTCGATCTTTGACTTTATTTAGGAAGATGTACCAATTCTTTTAACACTTATACTCGACCTCATCACAATATCTATGTATACTATCATAAACGAAATAGTATTGTTAGGATATGCCTTGAATCCGTTTTGCAGCAGAATATGCCTTGAATCAGTTTTGCCACAGGATTAGAACATGCTGGCAACAATAAGGTTTCTTATGGGCTTCAGACTTTCTCTCTCCTAGTTTTGTTAGGTTTACTGATTTGATTAGGTTATTCTGATTACCTATAAATAGGGGACTTGTTCATTAGACTTGATATGAGACATAATGTAGCTAAATACATAGATTAAGAGTTCTGGAATAGTGAGTCTTATAATACTATTCTAGGAATAGTGTAGGCTAGTATATCTATTCGTCGGAGATCATAGTTTGATCAACTCTGTAATCTGTTCTTCCAATTATAGTGAATTGTTTGTGGCTTGGAGCCCGTGGATTAGTCCTAACACATTGTTAGGGAGACCACGTGAATTCTTGGTGTTCTTTACTTTCGTGCACTTTACGTGATTCTTTGTCTAAGATTCGCATCTGATTGTTAATTCGCTTCCGCCGTTATAACAAATTGGTATCAGAGCTAAGGTTGGTGATCCGGATTTCTGAAGAAATTGGTATCAGAGCCTGGGGCTAGATCTGCGAAGAAGATGAGTGGTGAAGTCACGATTTTAGAGAAGCGTAATGGGAGGAATTAGTTTCAGTCTCTAGGTTCCGGATCAAGTTAGTTATGCCCTCCATGGTAGGTGATTCTCATAGTCTTTTGTTTGGACATTCATGATGCACTGGTTGATACTAGTGAAGATTGTGATACATCGGAGAAGAAGTTCTTCAGTAGACCGATGATGGGTCCGAGTGTGACGGGTGAGTTCTACAACATATGCAGTTGGATCTGGTATGACCCAAGAGGAGGCATCAACATAAAGGAGTCTCGGATGGTATTGTCGCGATTGCCAACGGCGGTACACATTCTGAAGAGGACACAACCTTGTTGCAGTGGATGACACATTTTACACCGATGTGTTGGTCCTTGATTCCGTAGCAGTCTGTACATTGAACGAGGTAAGACAAGGAACTCACTTGACGATGAAGTTGTTATCTCTGAGTCGTTTAGACAAGAAGGGGTTCAATTTCAGCGAAGAAGGTAGAGGATTAGTTGTCTATATAGGTTCAGATGTACGTCTGAGAGGTGTAGTTCGTGGAACCTTGTATGTCTTTCAAGGTAGGACGTTCTTTGGGTCACACTGTTGTGGTGTTGGGAAACAGGTGGAGCAAAGGGATTCTGGAGTCAGTAGTGGTTCGGAGAATGGTAGTTCTCATTCACTTTCAGGTGGCATAAACTCCAGTGGCTTCAAGTTTCATGGTAGCATCGACAACAGTGGGGAGGTTCAACAGTGTTTGAATATTACTCGCTACCAAGAGTAATCGCAGAAAGACAGCCCGGTGATAGGGCAGCATGGATAGGGATGTTGGGCATCGTCTAGTCCTTGGTGTCGGTTTGGGGCACTTCTGTCACAATTATGGGATGGAGATGCTGGGCGTCGTCTATTCGCATCTGAGTTTTTGGGCAACATCTGAGTTCACTATCTGAGCACATCTGGTACTAGTAGTACATCTGGTGCATTGGGAAGAGTTTCTGAGTAGCTGATATCTGAAGAGGATTCAAGTCAAGGTGGAGATTGTTAGGATATGCCTTGAATCCGTTTTGCAGCAGAATATGCCTTGAATCAGTTTTGCCACAGGATTAGGACATGCTGGCAACAATAAGGTTTCTTATGGGGTTCAGACTTTCTCTCTCCTAGTTTTGTTAGGTTTCCTGATTTGATTAGGTTATTCTGATTACCTATAAATAGGGGACTTGTTCATTAGACTTGATATGAGACATAATGTAGCTAAATACATAGATTAAGAGTTCTGGAATAGTGAGTCTTATAATCCTATTCTAGGAATAGTGTAGGCTAGTATATCTATTCGTCGGAGATCATAGTTTGATCAACTCTGTAATCTGTTCTTCCAATTATAGTGAATTGTTTGTGGCTTGGAGCCCGTGGATTAGTCCTAACACATTGTTAGGGAGACCACGCGAATTCTTGGTGTTCTTTACTTACGTGCACTTTACGTGATTCTTTGTCTAAAATTCGCATCTGATTGTTAATTCGCTTCCACCGTTATAACAAGTATAACAATTGATCTGTAGAAGAACTTTGGCCAACTTACTGCATTAACATAGCATAACTTGATAATGAGTTTTCGATCCCTTAAGCATAGTAAGATTCAACCTATAATCTTCAAATCATCAAAGTTCCCCATCCAATTGGTCAAATTGATGTTCTCAATATATGAGACTAGTATTAGACTTCAAAATTAAGTACAAAGTATTTTTATATCGATAAATCTATTTCTCAATTAAATTGAAAATGCCAGTAATAATTTAATTATCCTATAGGTTATGTGTGGTGTCATCATTTACACTATATATAATATAAAAATGGGTCAAATAGAAATTATCCTTGAAATCTCATAATTTTTTATAATGAATAAACAATTGAAACTTATTGTTTAAATTGAAAATAATTTTCATTCATTTTTCAAATGAGTCTATGTTCTTATATATAATAGTAGTGTATTTACGGTTCTTCAAATCTATTTTTTCATTTGTGTAGGAGTTTTTGTATACTTTTTCATACATATGTTACTTAAATTCGACAACGTCCAATTAACTTTTATAAAAAATGTTATATAAGAAAAACAAATCGTACAGATTGAACTGTATACGAACGGCTAACGGCTAATTTAAGTAAGGATCATTATTAACATTCATGCATGGCATGGTTGATGATCGTTGATTTTGAATACACAAGGTTGTGCCAAAAGAGGAATACGACACAAGCTAAGCAAGCTTCTCAATCGGATGCATTTAGTTCTATAGTCTCCATTTTCTCACTTGATAATGTCTCAACACCCACATATGGTTGAAGTGCAAATTGTCCTTCAACATTTCTCCTTCAACTCTTATTTCACCTGCCCAGCTTTTTCAGTCACCTCTACATGAAAATGACCATTCGGACACAATCCATTAATTGGTTTACAAGATTATTTCATAACTAACCGTCTCGTGGAATATTAATAATTTCTACTCTTAATATTTATGCTCCATGAGTCCACGAACTTCTTCGTGAAAGTAGCGGAAAAAGCTACAAATATGAGTAACAATAAAAGTGATGTATCGGAGGTTACGGATATATGAATAATAATAAGGCTGTTAATTCCACGAATACCGGCAATATTATTCCTTCAAAGGATTCGTTACTCACGCGTGAATAACGAAGGCTAAGACTTCAAAAATATATGGTTGTTCTACAAGAACAATTAATAATATTTTTGGGACGAAAAAATATCTCTGAGATTTTATTTAATAATCAATTACCTCAATATATTGACTAGACCACTATTTATAGTAGAATTATTAAAAATCCTAATATAAGTGGGTTATTCAAATAAACCTGATGCGAGTGGGCTCGTCTGATATTTATTATATACAGTATAACAGTACTACAACAAGTCACTTGGACTACACTCACTTGGGCTACCCTTCACAAAAGGGGTAGTCCAAGTGGCACTTGGATGACACTCCCGCGTGGTGTCATCCAAGTGAACACTTAGCCGACACTTATTGGTGCGAGAGGTTGTGAAGCGGGAGTGGTTCAGCGCTTCTGCCATATGCTTATATATAAGGTAAAATAACAATATATTTTAAATGTTATCCAATTTTGTTAAAAATTCATAAGTACTAACATGTTTAAGATTACAGATACTTGTACCATGTAATATGGGGTTAGTACATTATATTTTGTTCAAATGATATATTTAATAACATTTTGTTACTTCTAACTAAGTTCATGACATAATGTAGGCGCTATCATTGGGTGTTGGTTGCGATCAACATGAAGACGCCGGAAAACATCTATTACATTGATCCGTTGCGGGTACATCATGGTCATGACTCATGAAGGGCGAAGGGATTTGGTGAATAAAATTAATGAGTAAGAGGGTTAATTGTCATTTTCAAAAAAATTGATAGAATTAATATATGTTAACTTATATGTATACATTAATTGTCATTATATGTATACATTAATTGTCATTATATACTTTCTTTATTTTCAGGGTGATCACTTCATATCGAGGTATAAAGAATATGAGTTCAGCTAGGAATAAATTGACCCAACAAAACAATTGCGTCAACGTAGAGGTATATTTATAAATTTGTTGGAAATTGATGTGTCAATTTCCTCAATTAGTGCCCGTGAACTATATCATCTATATATACGGTTCAACAACCGATAGTTATCTGAACTATCAGTAGTCTCACCCGAGATAATGTCGGGGGTCATCGAATGGCAGACTAGGCTCTCACGATGATCTTCGGGATTCGTGTATACGGTCTTATACGTTGAATCCCGATGCCTTCGTTACTCGGGCTATGAGGTCACACACGTAACAATTACCGAAGATACTTTCGAGTAGTGACCCGAAAGTGAATAAGGGATTTGATCCATATTGAGGAATTTTGGTTCGATCGAGATCGTGTCCCGACCGAACCGATGGTGCGCCCGGAATTGGTTCCGGACACACCATTTGGGGTTTATGTATATATATATGTGAGATATATATATATATTATCATTTATTGAAATGATTTAATTAATTAATGAATTTATTAAATAAGATATGATTTAATTAATTAATTAAGATTAATTAATTCCATCATCATGAATGGTTGACATCTTGGTGGCTACTTTATGCCTTGGGAAGGCTTTGTAAGTCTTGGGAAGAACTCTTGTAAGAGAATCTTCCATGGACCAAGAGGCATTAACCATATGGATGGTTAATGTGTTTGTTTAGTGTATAATGTGTTTCATCATCCATTCTATATCATAAGATGATATAGAATGGGTAGAGAATCAAGCTAAGTATCACACAACTCTTGTTAGAGAACAAAAACAAACACACACTTCATCTTCAAACCCTCTAGCAAAACTCTAAGTGTTAGAGTATAGAAATTGTTCTATAGTTTGCTATAGTAGTTAGACTACACACTCCTCAATAACACACACTAGTCCAAGTGTGTCTTATTGCTATCTAAGGTATTGGTGTGGACTATTTCATAGTAGTTCCATATCACCTTGGTGATAGAAATTTCTTCAAGAAGAAAGCAAGGAGCAAGGTGTGGGGATAAGCACTTGAAGATCATATCGCTTCCGCTCACGCTTCAAAGGTATATCTTTGTAGCCACACTCTTTGATTATGTTAGTTGTAGCATATTCACACTATCTTTAAACATATACTTCTATGAGCTAGTTCTATTGTGTAAGTTCTAACGATCAACGAATTAGGGTTTTGTAGACATATGAACTATCGTAGTTCATTGTGTCTTGCAACCCCGGGATATTCCAACAAGTCTTTTATCAAAAAAGTTCAGTTAATTTTTAAAGTATAACTCTAGTGATTGAAATACATTTTATGTAGTGCCCGATGCAAGATCCCTCTTCACGCTTATGTGAATTCTATTTGTGTTTGTTCATAGAGGACATATTAAAATCCAATAGTACTACTCTTTCTTTGGCGGTAAGTATTTCCTATTATTGACACAGTTTATAAGTTACTTATTTTTCATTTTTCTTTGTTTATAATATTATTTATGAAATCAATGATAAAACTAACTTTTTATTCTAATTTTCAGTATTCTCGGAAACACCACTGCGATAATTTTCAGACAACATAATCACTTCAGTTCAACAAGGATGGTGCAACTATCTTTACCACAAATTCATCGATGAAGCTTGAGATTTAGTTGAATTATTGTATTTATGCACTACTTGAAATACTGATTAGGCTTTAAGATATTTTCCCTTAATTTTGTTCTTGATGTTTATATTGTTTATGTTGTTTAGTTTGTTTAACTATTGTATTTATTGCTTTTTTGCCCATTTTGGGAAGACCGGAAAGACATTGTATTATTATTGTTTTTAATTAACGCGTAAGCCTCTGGAGTGAGTTTAAACCAAAAAATTTATGTAAATATATATATAATTCAGGTTAAATATGATAATATTCAAAAAAAAAAAAATTAAAAAAATGTCACTTGGTTTACACCACAAGGGAGTGTCGTCCAAGTGAACCACTTGGACGACACCACACGGAGGGGTAGTCCAAGTGGCTAACTTCGTATCTGGATGGCTGGATCAACATTAAATAGGTAATTGAGTTTTATGCTATTTTTATGGGTGCTTGTATGGACAATTTTTCCATTTAGTTAGTAAAACCTAACTCTATAATAGTTAGGCTCTAAGTACAACTCCCACTTTTTTATGACCATCTATCTCAGGGGCGGACTTGGTATTGTTCAAGGTGGTTCATTTGAACCACCAAAAGTTTGTATAGCTTAGTTGGTAAGTGTGTATATTTGTGTTCATGAGGTCATGGGTTCAACACCTCCTAGGTACAACTTTTTTTTTATATTAGCTTATAGCACATATGAAGTCTATTTTAACTATTCATTAGTTATAAAAGAAACTTTAGACATTTTCATATATATTTTTTATAGTTAATTATGATGGAATTAATAATTTACTTAGTATTTTAAGGATAAAATTTCAATAAATATTTAATATATTTCGAAAAAGTTTTGCATGTACAAAAAATTTGTCATAAATATTATTTTAATATAGTACAAAAAATGAATAAAAATCTTAATGTATAATTTGAACTACCACACCAAAGTTGTTAGATCCGCCCTGATCTATCTCCTTTTCAACTTTTACCACCCAATTTAAATTTTATCGTTGTATTCTTACCTCTCATTATATCTTAGCATCTCTCCTTTATTTTTCTACACAACCATCAACCACCATCATACACTACCACCCAATGGCGGATCTAGGAGTTTTAAAGTGCCTGTTCGAATCTACATAATTTTTAAAATGTCTGTTCAAAACACTTAAATATATTCAAATAAAAATCTAATTTTTACATTCATTTTTCTTTAAATATATATAATTTTTTTTTTCAAAAAAAAAGATGCCTGTTCGAGTGAACATGCCTGAACTAATGTGGCTCCGCCACTGCTACCACCACATACCCCCGCCCCACCCCACCCCACTATTGGTGAGGCGGTGGTGATAGTGGTAGTTTAATATTTTGTATTTAGTCAAATAATATTAGTTGGTGTAAGAAATTAAAAAATGTCAAACTAGTGACAGTTTGTCAATTTTATCCGATTCCATCATATAGAGGTTGATCCAATTGAGTGAGTTAGTCCTTACTCCTTAGTGTATGGGTTGTTCAAGCCCAGACCAATAAGAAGTTGGGCAAATAAAACACTGGATTGGATCATCAAAGGGCTCCTTATAAGGGATTGGGTCTGTACGGCCTGCTTCGTTAGACACATTTCAGTGTGGAGTATATGAATTATGATAGAAGGTTCAAGGCATGAGAATAACAATATTATCTAAAATGTACTAACCGAAGAAGAAAATATAGTTTAAATTTGTAAAATATACTTTATGACGATTAATGAACAGTTAATGCATGAACGAAAGGCTTAGTGAAACGTAACTTTCTACTTCAATTATATGTCCTTGATATAGTTGTACCAGTTTTAGTTATACCTGATGTAGATTCATTCTACCAAAAGTTCCTGATTTAATTTTTTATTTGAGCATTTCAACAGGATAAATCCTTCATTTTTAATTTGATGTTCTTATAATTCAATCACATTTCGGGTGTGTTTTGTCGTTAAAATGGACTTGATATATCTTTCAAGCGAAGTTGATGATTAGGCTAATAATCAAGCCAGGACTGCAGCTACGTTTTGAGTTAGGCCCACATGTGCTCGCACCTTAGAGTTCGATTCGATTGGAAATGTACGAACCTAAGGTCCGAGTTCACAGCTTCGCTTGAGGTTTGTCAGGTTTTCGCACAGTTTGCAAATAGTTCGTCCCGATTTGCAAAAAATTCAGTCCAATTCGCAGGTCCCGCTCGAGTTCGGTTCAATGATTTCGCACGGTTCGCAAAAGATTCGGTCCGGTTAGCAAAAAGTTCGATGTGAGTAGGCATTTGGGCATATAGTAGTCAGATGATAGATAAGTAGAAGATGAAGAGACGTGAGTAAAAGTAATTTATTGGTTTTAATTAGGTTAGGCTTAAGACTTTTATTTCTCGTTGTTGGTCATATGTAAAGAACTAATTTTGGAATTGGTCATAGTATTAAAGATTTTTTAGATGCACACATTCTCCCGGGGGCGGTTGCGACGTGGACATAAGGTTCTTTACGACACAATCAATAATTTGCTTCATTTTCTATTAGGCCTTGCTCTAGCTTCGTTAGGAGTTATTACTTCCTTAGTAATGGTAGCTCAATACATTATATTCATAGAGCAGAAACATAGACACACTCCTATTAACGTGGAAAATATACTACTATTCGAATTGAAATAATCTGAATTGACAAATTATCTATAACTATTTATTCAAAATAATTTTTTTTCCAATTTTCGTGTTGTGCTTCCCTAAGTCCGTGTAAGGTATATGAAGAAAAAGCCCACTTGGCATTAAGTATAGAGTTTAGAGTACAAATAGGTCAAAACCCTGAACTAATATGCGAGTCAAACTAAATCGAACCCTTTGATCCGGTTCTTTATTTGTCAATGCACATACAGGATACAGCCATGAGCTGAACTTTTCCAAATTGAATAATGCAAGTTGAATCAAACTTTAATTTTTACCCTCATTCACCGCTCTATCGATGATCATCTCCTAGACTTATTTAATGAGACAAATGTGTTTGTTGTAATATTATCACTTATGTAGCAACTTCATATATCCACATTTATGCAAAAGCCTAAAATTTCAACCTCCCCATATTATTGTTGAAGGAAGCAAGGCTGGACACATATTTATTAGCTCCACTCTCATAGAGTATTCAAATCAGTTATACCATCATTGAGCTAGCTCCCTCCACGGGTCGAGCCATGTGATGATACCATCTTGTCCCCTCCCAAGACAGGTAGGTTCATATCCAATCGGTTAGTCGTTTTCCAAACAAAGCTTAAGTACATGTTCCAAGTTTCTCATTCCATTAACTAAAACCATTGCTTTCTCACTAAACTTAATTGTCAAGAGTTAATAAGAGTCTCTCATTAATTAGTATTGTCTACTCGGTTCAAAAGTTTCGTCTAGTACACTATCACTAGTTGTCGGGCTATTAACAAGTCGAGTCAATTCAGGTTCGTCACATGACTTATGGTACATTATTGGTGCATGTACAGGGGAAATATCCCGTGCATGCATGACAAGTCGAGTCTAGTCAGTCAAGTCCGATAGCCCTAAAATCTAGTCCAATTTCATGCGTCTCATTACTCGAACACCTTAAATTCTAAAGGAGAGTAGGATCATATCAAATTAAAAATAGAACACCATGCATCCTTAATTATTTTGGTATCCTTAAAAAAGATTAAATGTCTCCTAAAAATCCATGAATATGTTACTCATAAAAGTCATGAATTATTCATATAAGTCTGATTGCCCTCGTGGGCAATGCCCAATTTTGTTGAAGTTGTTAACATAAGAAGAGTACATGAAGTAAAATCTTGGGGCCAAAGAAATGACTCATTGGTTAAATGTGACCACGGGATTCTTTCACTAGAGGATGAATGGTCCAAAAGAAAAGAAAACGACTGATCATGCGACATGTAATTAATCTTGTGTTGAATAGATTGGCTACAGAGGAGGATGAAGATGAGGACATAGGCCAACTCAAGTAGACAATTGTGTTAGCAAACTTGTTTAACTTTCACATTCAAACTAGCAACCTAAGAAGTCGATTGTATTCACATTCAAACTAGAGCAAACTCATTTGAGTTAATCGAATAGCCTACTGGAAAAGGCTCCTGTCAGTGACCAAAAGGTTCTGAGTTCGATATTCACCTCATTGTTAATTAACAAAAAAAATAGTCAATTTATGTCATGTATTACTGTCTATTAATTAGGAATTTATATATCCATTATATGTAATACTGTTATTATATTCATAATTAATCGCTAATTTACAAAAAAAGAAAAGAAAAAGAAAAGACAAACTGACAACCTAAAAACAAAGAAAGAAAGAAATATGTATATATATGCAAAACTGCAAATAAAAGTAACTATTACTTCAATCTAAATTTAACTAAAAAGTGTTACCATTAATTACTTTTTTATTTTAAAACTAGCGATACATTAATATGAGAAATCGAATAGTATAAAAGCACAGTTTGATCAAAAGGACATACGCTTAGAAAGACACAACTCCTCGGCCTTTATTAGACCAAGGTTGTATCAGTGCTCTCAAACGGACAAGAGAATCGGCCAAGACCAATAAACTACAGTCCAGACAGGGGAAACCTTCTAGAGACCCCTATATAATCTAAGCCAACATTACACTTCCTTAATTCAAAATTGGTGTCTTCAATGATGGAGCTCTACTGAGTGGATGTCCTTTGACAGACTTTGGAAAAAGCCGATATCGTTCAAACTCCAGGAAGAACCAACTTGTTGACCAGCCCAGGAGCTCGAGCTTCTTCTTGTTCAAACCAATGACTAAATTGCACAATTTGCGAAGGGGGTATGATACTCTTGTCAGGGCGGACCCAGAATTATAATTGAGGGTATTCATTTATCATTTAAAATATTAAAAATAGATATGAATATTCATTAAGAAGGTGTAAGTGAATAGAGTAACAAAAAAAAGTAGTTATGCCAAGGTTTGAACTCAAGTCCTCTCACAAATTTACTAAGAACTTAGCCATTTGAGCTATTTGATTTTTATGTAGGGTATTCATGTAAATACCCTAAGGTCAATGTAGGTCCGCCCCTGCTTGTTCCCATACAATATTATTTCGTTAATGCCATGTTTTCCATGTACATATTAGCCATGCTATGAACTTATCTTGTGATAGCGTATCTGACATGATCTGGAATATATCTGAGAATTTGTTGCTTGTAAGATGCACGATTAGGATCTTGAGTAGATATTTTATTTCCTTGATTTTACCACTAATTACTTCTTTGTAAACTAGCGATGAGGGAGTTTTGAACCCACGACCTTCTGGTCATTGGCAAGAGTCTTTTCCACTCGGCTATTCAATTGACTTTTTACCACTAATTACTTCTAATGAGCTATTTGCCTAACACACACCCCCACACCACCCATGTTCTAAGGTTGTTCCTTGTTAAGGATCCTATTTGAGCTGGTTTTGGCTCAAGCAGGTTAGGATTTTTAATTAGGATGGTTTGACTTGTAAATCGGTTCGTTAATAAATTAATTGGAATGTTCAATTCATAATCGTAAAAAAATCATGTAATCAGTTTTAGTGAACGATTTACAACAAATTACGAGTTATGAAAATAAATCGTAACCGTTTTGAGTGAAATTATATTTTAATAAAATAAATATAATAAACAATTTGAATGGACAATTGTCGAGCAATTTAAAACGATTTACTACTTGTCGAACCGAATTGTAACTTGTTCGAAATTCAAACCGAGTAATTAAACAAGCTGGACCTAACAAGCCAATTCAAGAGCGATTAACTAACGGACCAATTTGGTAACATCCCTACACTCCACCCGCGGCCAAGTAGGGTGCGATCGGACCGCTTTTTGTATTTTCTCCCCCAAAAAAATTGATCCGCAAGAATCAGTTTTTTCATAAAGGAAGACCGCAACCGATGCGAATAACCGGTTTTCAATTTTTTGGTTATGGGCTGTCGCTATTGGGGTGGTTTTTGTAGATTTTTACAATGATTCTTTGAATTTTTTTTGTCGAGCTTTATATATAATTCCAACTGTCAAGCTTGAAGAATGACTTTATTACTGTACAACAATTACCACAAGGAGGAGGTACCAAATGTCATTTAGTATGGTATAAAAATCTATTGCTCACAAAAATGAAACAATAAACAAATTACTAACGTAGAAACATGACGAATAATATACTTTGTTTGTTGTTATGTCAATAATAATTTTAATCATCATCAAAAAATGGAAAAGAGCAAGAACTCGAAGGGAACAACAAAAGTAAGAAAATGGCCAGTCAAGGAAGATGCGTTATGGAAGCACCAAAGAGGATAGAGACACAAATAGTGAGAATGATAAGTTGTTAGGATTAATGGGCGACTAGCCCATAAACCTGTAGCCATTATTAGTATTATTGTATTATTGACAATCCCAACATAAGTGGATTAGGTGATTAGGTTTCTCACTTCTTAAGCTTAAGACTAATGAAAACAAATATATATATTTTTTTAAAAGGCAAAGCACCCGGACCTGATATGATCCTTTTTATTCGCCGTTTTCTTTTGTGAAACCGAATCCGATCTTACCGATTTTTCTAGTCTAAATAATCGAAACCAATTATTAGGTCGGTTTTAAAATCGAAAAAATCGCCAGTCCGAATCAGTTCAAATCGATTAGGTTAAAAATCCATGTCTAATGACAACCTTATGGGCAACTATCGATTTTGTTTTATTCTGGTTATTAAACTCGCTATCGATTTGATTTACACCTATATGATTTAGGGTTTTGATTTTTACACTCCAAAAATTGATTATTACACTCCATTTTCTCTATTTTACCCTTCAATTTACTCTATAAAAATTTACAAAAAGTGGTAAAGTGGAGTGTGGTTATGAATTTTGGAGTGTAAAAATCAAAGACCATGATTTATCATTTGTGGTGACTTACGAACTATTGGAAACAATTCATGTCACGACCAAATTTCCGAAATTTCAAATTGCGACATGAAGATTCACATTTTCAAAATTCTTTATCCTTCAACTTATATCTAATAAGGACAAATGTAAAAATTCACCAAGAATTACAAATAGATGGAGGGTAATTTGAAAGGACAAGACATTTTAGGAGCCAATCATGAGGCAATTTGATATGTTAATTAAGTCATTATAATTTCAATTTTTAAATTTACAATAATACTAACAAAATATATTTTTTTTTGTAAATTAACGATGAGGTGAGTACTTTGATAATTTAATTATCCAGTAATATCTAACTTAAAATTTCAATTAGAAGGCCTTGACTTTTATTTTTATTCGAAATATATTACTCCTATCTCATATCTAAATGAATTTGTAAGATTTTTAAATTAACTTAAGCTCATTAATGTTAGTAGAGACCATAGCATGTGTAGCCTATATAAAGCATTGACTTCATTATTATTGACAATTGGGACACTACTGTGTTTTCAATATAAGACAGATTATGTCTTTTTTCTTACAGAAGTCTAGCAATCTAGGGTAGTGGTTCTGTAGTAACTCAATTAATGGAAGAAGACAAAGACGATGGTATGGCAATTCTAAGTCATGTCTTCTCCTTTTAACATAGGCTTTTTTTCATTTGGGCACCTGAACTTCTAGAATTATCCCAAATAGGCACCTGGTAAACTTTTTATAACAAGTAGGCACCTGAGACGAAAAATTGGCACCTGAACTTTTATTTTTCTCTTTTTTCAGATTTTAAACATTTAGATGGAGGGCAAAATAGTCAGATTACGTCTAAACTAACTAAAGCTACTAATCTAACCCAACACCATTAATGTTCAATTTTAATTAATTGAATAACATCATCTTCAACCTTCAATCCCATCCCCACCACCATTGATAATCACCAAAATTCTCCTCTTTCAATCTCTTCAGATCCAGAAAAAATACAACCAAGCAAGCAGCTACTGCAACCTTTGTACTTCCATTTTCCACATCAATTTCGATATATATCCCCTGCTCTCCCCTCAAAAAGATTCAAACTTTGCAATAATATCCCAAAATAATTGTCCTATTTGCGTTCTCCACTGCAACACACAACTCATCTGATGTATCCATCCACTCCGCCTAAAAAGATTCGATGTCGTCGTGGTCTTCTCTAATATTTTGAGATCTATACTTTTTTTTGTTAAGATTAGAGATTTTCTGGATAATTTGGAAAATTAGTAGGTAATATTCTTCTCCATCCAATGTTTGGCGGTCAAGAGAGAACAAATTCACACAAGAAATTGGATGGGAAATATTTTAAAACAGTTCAGGATAGAAATTGGTATTGAAAAGCATATACAGTAGGTGAAGATCGCGACCATCCTGCCTGCAATATATTTGACCCAATAATTTTCCAAATTGCCCACAAAATATTTTAGTTGCGGATGGATTGATATTGGATTTGTACTCTTTTGTTGTTAAGATTAGACAATCAGAGGGATGAACAATTATTTGGGAACAATCACAGGGATGAACATTATATGATTTGGGAACAAATTCAGTTGCAGATAGGAATTTTGTGCTGATTTTTTGCGCCTAAAATATTTTTTTGAAGTAGCACCTGAACTTTTCTGTGAATTTTTACTCCAAGAAGTCATATTTTTCAATATGACTAACTTGCCCTTGGGTTAAGAATTTTAAAATGTCAAAAATCTGAGAAATGTAAAAAATAAAAGTTCAAGTGCCATTTTTATGCTTCAGGTGCCTATTTGTTATATAAAGTTTATCAGGTGCCTATTTGGGATAAATCCAGAAGTTCAGGTGCCCAGATGAAAAAAAGCCTTTAAAATAGTACTCCTCCGATTGATAATACTTGATTGTTTTAAAAAAAATTATTTTTTATAATAATTGATTGTTTACAAAATTTAATGTACTTTTGTACTCATGTTTTCCTTTTTTATCTTTGCTTTAAAAGTTAGTTTTCATTTTAAAAGTATTTTATACGGTATAATACTAAATTTTATTAACCTCTTAATAAAATATTTTTTGGCTAAACAATCAAGTATTGTGAAACGGAAGGAGTATACGTTATGTGTTATGATTATGGTTAACAAAAACTTAACCACGTAGGCCCAAAATGCACAAAGTTTAAAGTAAGGAGATAAAAAATGAGACATAGAAATGAGGTAAATTAAACTCCGTTCGAAAAAAAATTACAGGCGATAAGGTCATTGAGCAAATATGGATTCAACCAAAATTTGCTTTTCAGAAATATGAAAGGCAAGCATGATATTATTATAATTATACAGTTTTAATGTATGAAACCTTCAAAAAGTGTGAAAAGATTCGGTGCATCAATACTTCGGTGCTCCCGGTGCATCAAGTACCCATTTAAAGGTTTTACGTGGGTACTGTACCCACTTGAAACTTCATCATTGGTACTTGTACCCAAATTGTACTATAACAATGGTACAATACCACATATTTATCAATCCAAAATAAATATGTGGTATTGTACCATTGTTATAGTACAATTTGGGTACAAGTACCAATGATGAAGTTTCAAGTGGGTACAGTACCCACGTAAAACCTTTAAATGGGTACTTGATGCACCGGGTGCACCGAATTATTGATGCACCGAATCCGGACTCCAAAAAGTCTAACCCAACTTAAACGATATGTGATAGCTTCTTTATGTTCTAAATGCAAATATGGATTCGGTTACGAAAGAATCCAAGATTTACTTCATCTGCCTTCGTGGTTGTATTTACAGTGTTTCAAGTTACATTTACAAAGCGAAAGTTCATTGAAACAACGGTTAGAAAAGAGAAGACAAAACTATTTATTTTGGAGCTTATAATAACTTTTATCGTTTGAAAAACGGGGGGGGGGGGTACAGTATAAAGCAAGTTAGAGACCATTGTCAACACATCCTACTTATTTCACACTTGCAACATCCACAACAAGTGTAACAACCCCTTTTCTTCATCAATAATTCTTATTCATCAATCTCATGTCTACACCTAAATTAGACAAACCTCTTAAAATGTTCAAGAAACAATCAAACTGCAGAATCACCTCAGGAAATGGAAAATATTTCTCTGATAATAATTTTCATGCATCTGCAGAATACAAATCTGGCACAACTTTTTCACAGAAGATTATGTTGAATGAAGCTCAAACATGGAATAAATCCCAACGAATCAGCTTCGACATACACAACCTCAGAAACTCCCAAACATTTGTTCTTGAGAAACCAACATCAAAAGACAAAAAACACAAACAACCAAAATCTCCAGGAGGCAAATTAGCAAGTTTCTTGAATGCCCTTTTCAACCAAACATCTTCCAAGAAGAAGAAATCCTCAAAATCTGTAAGAGATGATGATGATGACGATGATGAGTGCCCGAGTGGGACGAGGAGGAGGAGAAGAAGCAGCATTAGCCATGTTTTTAAAACCAGAAGCAATTCTGATACAAAACCATCCATTTATCCATCTTCAATCACAGGATTTAGAACACCTCCTCCTTATTCATACACCTTAAAAAAATCCCATCAAGAACCAACAAATGGCTACATAAATCACCAGAAAGCGTTGTCCATGAACAGAGTTGATGAAAAGAAACAGGGGATTTCAGAGAGGAAAGAGTATGATTGGTTGAATAAAGGCTATAAAGAGAATTTCAAGAGTTTAAGCAGCAAATATCCTGATAGAAGTAAGAACAATTCTTGGGTTGATAAAAAAATTCCAGTGGAGAAAAAAGAGTGGAGGAAATTCAATGAGGAATATGATGATGGGGCAGATAGTGATTCAAGTTCTGATCTGTTTGAGTTGAAGAATTATGATATTGATTGTTATTCATGCAGTGGGTTGCCTGTTTATGAGACTACTAATTTGGATGGTATCAAGAAAGGTGCAACTTTATACACAAACATCATCAGATGACCATCTTCATGCGATCGAGATTGTTAGAATAACGGTTTCATCCTTCTTTTTAAGATGGGCGTCTTGTTTGACGTGGAGTGTTAAGATCGAGAATGTTTGTTATTATGCAGTTTGATTAAACTGGTGTTAATTATTTGAAATCTAGATGCCATCAAATATGGATGTATTTGTTTTTATGTGTTTGAATTATTCATGTCACTTATCACTCATCAGTATGTAGTTTTGTTTAGACTTTCTCATGCCGCTAGTATTTTTTATTGAGAAATTTGAACCGAGCTTCTATTAAGAAGTGTTTTGTTTAATTCTTACTAGAGGTATATATTTTATTAACTTTCTTTATGACACACACTCTAATTATTACATTAACAAATAAATTTTATATTTTTTATTTGTAATACTCATACCAAATTTAAAAAAAAAACAGTATTTATCTTCTAGGCAATATCATTTTTCATTCTAGATTCTTCACACAAACCTAAGGTATTACTTCACCCATTTTTGAAACTTCCTTAATTATTACACTTACAAATAAGGTGCATAATATAATAGTACTTTCGGTTCTAGAAGACACTATCTAGGCGTGTCACGTGTGTATGAAAACTCAGTTACTCAACTTATCGTCGACTGCGACATATATGGTAGATTTAGGTTGAGGTGAATCTAGATAAAGGTAAAACTTCAAGATTAACCTACGTGAGGATAATAGACGTGAATCTGAATGCATGTTTTAAAATATAATTTGGATACTATTTAATTTATTGAGGTAAAATAAGGTGAAAAAAAATTCTTGAGTAACGCGTAAGTCCCTTAGTAGATTTAATAAATAAATAAAATATAGGGGTTAATGAAAATTGGATCAATCTAAATAAACGAAAATTAATTATATAATTTAGATTAACCTAAGTGAATACAAAAAAGTTATATCATTAACCTAAATCTAAACGGACTATATTAAATGTAGGGGAATTAAGCAAGTGTTCAAGAGGTTAGACACTTTTTAATTTTGTTCAGAACCCCACCAATTGCGAGTCAATTCAATAGCTTTGTGAAAAAAGGCTCTTGCTAGTGACTAGAAGGTCCTTGGTTCGAAATTCACCTTATCGCTAATTTTTAAAAAAAGAAAAAAGGAATCCCAGCAAAGTTAAAAAGTGAAATTTTATTTATTTTGATTTATTTTAATTAATTTTTTTATAATAATAAGTTGATCCACATTTTAATTATATTTTGTTTGGTTAAAAATTAATTTGGTTTATGCGTTTGATTTATTTATTAATTGAGAATACATTAATTGATTTCTAAAACTAATCATAATCTCAAACAAACTAAACTTAAATTTCAATCTTATTTGAATAAGCAACTAAAAGCAAAAATAAAAATCATATAAATCTATACAAGAGAATCCACAAATACTGAGATTCGAGTGTAAGAATAAAGATGTCTAAAGCTCATATATAGATTGTTTGATCAACTCAAAACAAATAAAGTATTTAGCGAACCTTTTTTTTATGTAAATTAGCGATGAACTGAGTTTGGAACATAGGACATTCTGGTCACTAGCGAGAGCCTTTTCTATTCGATTAACTCAAAGTATTTAGAGAACTTGAAGCAATGTTATTAATTTTGTGTCAATTATTTCGAACAGTGATCCATAGGTTTGTTGAAAGCTGTGTTTACTTTGTATAATGTTCTTGAAGCAATATTAACAACCGAGTCGTTGTAGTATAGTGGTAAGTATTCCCGCCTGTCACGCGGGTGACCCGGGTTCGATCCCCGGCAACGGCGATTTTTTTCCCCACTTTCAACTGCTCTTAACCACCATCTCTATATCCCCCTTTCTCTTTTCTTCAATTATATATTAATTACTCAACGTTGAACCATATTTTTGTATAATTTAATTTGGGAAATTAGCAATATGTGCAACATAACAACCGAGTCACAATTTCATGTTCTAACAGTTTATGATAGGAATAGGATGATTGATAGGAAATTGATTGAAAGACTCCTCAAGACATTTTCTTATAAGGGTAACTTTGTTTTTTGGTGATGAGTTTGAATTTTTTAGTTGGGCTCGATGTTCTTTCGCTTTAAAATACTACACATTATGTGTGATATCATGGGTAAGATTGTGGGTGAACGTAAAAGGTTCAATCCGGCTCGCATTATTCGGCTCAAAAAAGTTTTGTGGTTCGGTGTGCATTGAGAAATACCAAACCAAACTGCAAAATTCAAGGTTCGGCGAACCAAACCAAATAGTTCGATTTAGTTCGACTAGCATATTAATCGAAGCCTCCACTTCAATTGGTATTTTTTCACGAAAAGCAGACATGAGATAAGAAATCCAGTGATCTTCCCCAAGAGTCCACATCGACGGGAAGGTTTGGCACCTCGATGCCTTTTCTTAGTTATACTCTCAAGTCCAGACTTAAAAGTTCTAAGCTAACTTAAATCAAAGAAATCACATCCACTTCATATCTCTTCATTTTCTTACTCATTACTCATGAGTCATCTCCTTGTCATCCGCCGGAATGTCCAATCGCATCGAACATTTTTGCCAACCAAACTGAACTTGTTAGCATAGTTCGCAAATAGTTTGGTCTGGTTTGCAAATTGCTGACTGAGCCGAACGTAAAGTTGGGTGCGGTTTGCAAATAGTTCGGCCCAGTTTGACCTCCTAAGGACCGAACTCAAACGTAGTTACGTTCGGTATAGTTCGGTCCGTTTAAAACTTTAATCATGGATAGTAAAAACTTAACCACCCAAGTACAAAATGCACTAACTTTAAAGCAAAGAGATATGAAACGAGACATCAAAAAGAGGTAAAATAGAAGTTATTGAATATTTTCGTATTACTTGAATGAAATGTACTACAATTGACCAAACTACAAGAATGCTACAAGACTAAGAAAATATAAAAGAACTATATTTAAAGTGAACTTTCTTGTTCATTTCTTTTCCTAAAGAATTATTTTCGAAAGAGGAACGTTCTCAATGGATAAGACAAGAATTTGGAAGGTTGATTGTTTGTATAATTGTATGTAATGCAGAAAATTCGTGGACATATAGAGCAAGAAGAAGATATCTCTTTTCGCAAAGATGTGTTGTGTGTAACTATTTTTCTTCTTGTCTTGAATTCTAGTAATTGATTTTCTAAGTTGTTAATGATATAAGCTAAGTGTCACTCATATGATATATCCATATGTACCAAAAATATGCAAATAGACACTTATCTTCACACCAAAAATCATTAACCAATAATAATCATTTGAAAAGTAACGTTTCGAGAATTCAATTTGCAAAAATTATCATCATCTCATGTCATGACGGAGAGCTCATGATGACTCTCTATCATGACGTGTAGCACACAATAGAATTTCACATGAAAACAAGTTCTCCATCGGGTGATTATCGTGATCTCTAAGTCATGATAAATTTATTATTTTCAAATATATAACATAAGCATCTCACCATTCAAAAAAATGTATGTACTATCAAAGATAATGTTCTTTAAACAAAAAATTAAACTTCATCTTACTTCGACATATATGTAATCCATATTATGAACCTTATCTTATCTTACAAAACCTGATTTACTAAAAAATTCAGTGCTTCATTTAAACGGTTGGTAATAGTTTAGGGGAGAATATAAAATTTAGCCATTGTCTAATTATTGGAATAAGAGAAAATCATACTACTAGAATTTTACGAAAGGGTCCATATATTTTTCCTTTTTCTTTGTAGTAAGAAAAAATCCAGCTAATCTAAAGCCCTCATCCATTCACCTTAAACCCAACTCTTTTATCTTTCACCCAAAGAAGTAGAAAAGATTGAAGCTTTGGATGCACTTTTTCAATGGCTTCCTTATCTTTTCCCCATCTCTCTTCACTGCCCAGGTTCTTATTTTTCTTTTTATTGTGTTTTATCATATTTAATTTTGCATGTTTTGCTTGCTGCTGCATTTTCTTGAAGTAATAATTTAGATTATGTAGCATAAAGCTTGAATTTTTAGTCTATTAGCTTTTGGGAACAGGTTCAAGATTAAACAGATGGATTTAGTATCACAGAAGCTCATAAATAATGCATTTCTGATGAGTAATTATTTATTATGAAGTAGTAATTACTAGGTTAGCCTAGTGGTCACGGGACTTTACTCGTAATGATGTGGTCCTACCACCGAGTATTGCGATTCAAGGGGCCTATTTTTGAAAAGGATAAAAGTGTAACTATTGGTAAGTCGTAGATAGTGTTTGCATTTCACTCTTGAGGCAATTCGGAAACAAAGTGCCCAAACGTGAACTTTATCTTATCGGTGAGTGTAGAACAACTTCTTTTGTATTGGAAGATGTTTTTGGAGATAAAGATGTAAAATGCGCATATTGCTGCAAAATTATAGCAGGTGGCAGACGAATTGGAAATCCTATCGATGTTTGAATTTGGTACAAGTTCAAGTAATTGGCTCGAAAGGAAAGTGGTTACTAACTGCTGTGCCTAGAAAGAAGGGTAGTGAAGCTATGCATCCAGAGAAATCTGATGGAGAAGATCAGGAGAACCCCGATGGAGAAGAGGTTGTTTTAGAGAAAAAGGTGCGTCGAAAAACTAGTCCTCGGAGCAAGAAAAATGAAGTAATACCAAAACCGACTGATACTACATCTGTGGATGGTGCTGCTACTGATGAAGAATCATTAGCAATTTCAGAGTCGGCAGAGGACACCAAGAAAACCAGAGCAAGAACTAGAAGAAAAGGTGGATATTCCTTTTTTGTGATATTTCAAAATGTTATCTTTTGTAGCCTGATTTATTATTATTTTTTCCATCACTTGATATTAGCTAAACTGTTTCTTTAGTAATTGAATTATGTAATAGCTCGTTGGTTTCTTTTCTTGCAGTCGCATCAACTTCAAGCAGCTTGGTAGTAGAGGTAGTTGAAAAGAAACCGATAAGGCGTAGAAGAACAAGGAAGCAACCTAGTATAGAAGATGAAGGTAGCGAGACAGAAACTAGTCCTCTGGAGAGTGACCCATTTTTGGCAAGTTTGGTTCATGATAGTGATGAAGAAGTGGAAATTGATATTGAAGAAGGAGAAGGTATTAGTTACACTCAGGGTTGGCCGCCTCTTGTTTGCTGCTTTGGTGCAGCACAACATGCATTTGTTCCTTCTGGAAGACGAGCAAACAGACTTATAGATCATGAATTGCGTGAAACGCGGAAGGAGTTAATGTGGACACCTGAGAAATTTGTGAGAGCTCCTGGTGGCTCTGCAAGTAATGTTGCAATAGCTCTTGCACGTCTGGGTGGTAAAGTTGCCTTCATGGGAAAAGTTGGGGATGATAATTTTGGCCATTCCTTAATAAATTATTTAGACCTGAACAATGTGCAAACGAGATCTATTCGCCTTGATGGAAAAAGAGCTACGGCTGTATCAGAGGTGAAATTAGGTAGAAGGGGTGGCTTGAGGATCACCAATGTCAAACCATGCGCTGAGGATTGTTTATCAAAGACTGAGATCAATGTTGACGTATTGAAGGAGGTAAGCAACCTGCATTATTTTCTCTGGCATAAATATATTAATGATCAGTTCCTGGAATTACTCAGCTTATATTCTCTTGTTTATTATTCAGTTGCTCCTCATTTGTTCCAGAGATTTAATAATTCTTCCCTTGGGCATATATGCAGAAGAGAGGTGTTATGTTGATAGATCTATTATTCGATATAATAGTACACTCATGTATTACACGATGAACTCATTATGTGTCAAGAGTCATGGAAAATAAATATTTGAGCGGGCATGCTTCTACATTTTTCTTCACCACAATATACGCTCCTGCCTAAGCGGAGTAGAGGTGGCGCGGGTTGTATGCAGCCTTGCCCTTATGATAACTGATACAGGAAGGCTGTATTCGTGTTCACCCAAGATGAATTACAAACTCTATCTATAACTAATAGATAAGAAGCTAGGTAGTTTAATGAGCCAGGGAAGTTGCTTCTACATGTTTCTTCCACTGTATTAAATCTGAGATCTCAGGGTGCGTGTTGAACTGTAGATAGTTCTCCTTACTACACCTTCTCTTCCTGAAGCTAACTAAGAACTCTTTGCAAACGATGTTATTTCTGATGGATGGTCTCTTATGCAGGCAAAGATGTTTTACTTCAATACGTTCTCTCTGCTTGACCGAAACATGAGATCAACAACATTACATGCTATCAAAATGTCCAAAAAGTTGGGAGGGGTTGTCTTTTATGATCTCAACCTTCCACTCCCACTATGGAAATCTAGTGAAGATACGAAAACTTTTATATGGAAAGCATGGGAACTTGCTGACATAATTGAAATTACGAAACAAGAACTTGAATTTCTTTGTGGGATTGAGCCTTTGGAGCAATTTGATACTAAGGATAATGACAGATCGAAGTTCAATCACTATTCATCAGAATTTATCTCTCAGCTTTGGCATGAAAATCTCAAGATCTTATTTGTCACAAACGGCACTTCCAAGATCCACTACTACACCAAAGAGGAGAATGGCGCTGTTTTAGGAATGGAAGATCCACCCATCACCCCTTTTACTTCAGAAATGTCTGCTGCAGGAGATGGAGTGGTTGCTGGTAAGTCCTTGTGAATGTTTAGAATATTGATATCCTTTTTGTTTTCATCTTCCGAGTTGTTTAAAAACCGGCGCACTTCATATCAGACTAACCATTAGACTTTGGAATCATTGGTCTTCTTTGATAACCTTATGAACTGGCCTAGTAGAAACTTGCAGAACTATTTACTGTCTAGAATGGGGCCAACTTGGTCATTACACGATTAGATTCACCCGTTTATAGACATCTCGTATGACATAGACATACCACGGGGCAAACCCTCTTGTTTCCAAACTATGAGCTGAAGGTAAGAAGTGTTTTCTCCATTCTGTTCTATTGAAACTTAGTGGGCGAGTGCAGGCGACATATTTCTCCCTCAATCCCAATTCAAGTGTTAGATTTTTCATATTTATCAGAGCTTAAGACTGGACAAGCAGTCTCAGAGGTCGACTGTATTCTTTTTCTCCCCCAAAACATGAATTAAATTTATCTTGTTTGGTTGATTCAGGCATCATGAGGAAGTTAACTGTGCAGCCTGAACTTATGACAGACAGAGGGTACTTGGAGCATTCAATAAAATATGCAATAAACTGTGGTATAGTGGACCAGTGGCTTCAGGCTCGGTCTCATGGCTACCCTCCAAAAGAAGGAATGGAAGACGATGTCCCCTCTGATCCTAATGGCATAAAATCGATAACTGAAAGAGAGTACAGAACTTTGGTGACTGCAGATGAATGATGTTTGCTTCCTTGCAGCTACGTTTTCATCTAGCCAACCTGTAGTTAGCTTGTCGTTAGCCACATTAAACTACGAAGTAGTTCATATGTAAAGTAATAAGTTCACAGCTCTTTTTTGGATTTGCTATGCTCTGAAAATCACTTGTAACATGGAAATTTTGTAGTTTCAGATTAGGTTCCCGACACTCTAGTTCACACATTGTGAGTCATGTATGCAAGAACAAGATTTCTACAAAAGGATGGAAAATTATCACTTCAAATCATAATGCGAAATATGCAATTTGATATCATTTCATAGTCACGAAAATAGTCTACAATACATCGGCCTTAAGCATGTCGTTTTAACTAATCTACATCTATCTATCTACATAAACAATGATCAAATCTAAATTACAACAGACCAGAAAAATGATCTTAAGGTGTAATAATATCTCATTTCTACAATATATACTCAAGTATTATCACAAATTGTTACTCAATCTTTTCTTGATATTTTTGGGCAGGCTTTTGAGGATGCTTGTCCTGTTTTCCTCTGGGACTCAATGTCTCAGAAACATTCCTAAGATCATGATAGCAAGATAAGAAAATCAAGCTCTCTTTGACCAAAAAATAGCCAACATAATCTTGATACATTACATAAAACTTATCATCTCTGGGATAAAACCACCCTATCAACATCAAGCATCCATTAAGAACGTACAAATCGAACATGGCAGATGCAAGAAGCAATGGCGAAAGGGGGTTGATCAACCCGGCCAACGGTTGAGTCTCCGGGTTAGCTTTCACTAACCTAGTGTATTCCTCAAATTGTGGACTTAAATAACCAGCATAAAAAATGATGATGTTTAGAAATGAAGTTAAAGTGAAGGCTAATCTCCATCCATAATCTCCCATGCAAATAACCCATTGCAACACGAGGGAGAGGGTAAGGTCGACCGCGATGGGCATTGTTGGTTTGATCTTGAAGATGAGGCGGAAGGCATTGATGAGGACAGTTGTTGAGAGCCATGAAAATGGGAATTCGAAGAATCGGCTAGAGACGATGATGGAGCCATTTGCATTTGATATTACTGCTAGAAGCAACCAGACCTCGGTTGAAAATGGACAATGTTGGCAACAATTTATTGTTGTCATGGTTTTTTAGTTCTTCTTTTTGTCATTTGTTAATGTTGTATGTTTTGTTGGTGATGCATGTTGTTCATGGACATGAGAGCTTTGGGGGGAGAGAATGATGGATGATAATAAAGGACATATTAAGTGATCGGATGGAATCTCATGAGTTCGGACTTAAGTGCTTAAGTAATTGTTTAAGCATGGAGTTAATCGAATAGTTTAGTGGAAAAGGCTCCTACTAGTGATCATAAGGTCTGGGTTCGAAACTCATATCTATCGCTAGTTTAGAAGAAAAAAAAAGTAATTCTTTAAGCAAGGTGCTTAAGTCAATCATGTACAATCCGATCGAGTTGTACTTATATGCTTACAACTATTTTGTGAGCACCATGCTCACAAGGGTTTCATGGTCATTTAAGAAATGTTTTTTTTAATAGAATGTGAAAAAGTAACACCAAATTTATTGCACTCCAAATTTATTACCATTTATTAACCAAAATAACACCCAAATCTGGATTCTTAATTATGAAATTTTACAAAATATACTCACAATATTAAACTTGAATACTTAACACATATAAACAATAAAAATTTGATTGGTGTACTCGAATTAAATTTTTATTTTCTATTGTGATTTATATAATTTGGTTTGGTATTGCATTAAGTCTAGTCAAGACAAATTCAATTGGTATTTTAATTATTCCACCAACTTTGGTGGTAATCATATTACAATTTCTTAAGCAGTTAGAGTTAATTTTGTGTTTAGAGATAATGAGAGATACCAAAAAACATTTTAAGCATGAATAGTAAAGATATATAAATAAAATTTTATGTGGTGTTATTGAAGAAATATGCAACACCAATGTATATTATTCAGTGGTGCTATTGAACAAGAACGGAACACCAGTGTGTATTAGTAAATGGTGTCACTAAAAATATATCTAAAATGAGATTAATACTAGAATTGTTTATTATTGAAGAAATATATCTTAAATGAGATTTATACTAGTAAAGATATATAAATAAATTTTATGTCGTGTTATTGAAGAAATATGCAACACTAGTGTATATTATTCAGTGGTTTAATTGAACAAGAACGGAACACCAGTGTGTATTAGTAAATGGTGTCACTAAAAATATATCTAAAATGAGATTAATACTAGAATTGTTTATTATTGAAGAAATATATCTAAAATGAGATTAATACTAGTAAAGATATATAAATAAATTTTATGAAGTATTATTGAAGAAATATACAACACCAATGTATATTATTCAGTGGTGTTATTGAACAAGAACGGAACACCAGTGTGTATTAGTAAATGGTGTCACTAAAATTAATACTAGAATTGTTTATTATTGAAGAAATATATCTAAAATGAGATTAATACTAGTAAAGATATATAAATAAATTTTATGTAGTATTATTGAAGAAATATACAACACCAATATATATTATTCAGTGGTGTTATTGAACAACAATGGAACACCAGTGTGTATTAGTAAATGGTGTCACTAAAAATATATCTAAAATGAGATTAATACTAGAATTATTTATAATTGAAGAAATATATCTAAAATGAGATTAATACTAGTAAAGATATATAAATAAATTTTATGTGGTGTTATTGCAGAAATATGCAACACCAATGTATATTATTCGGTGGTGTTATTGAACAAGAACGGAACACCAGTGTGTATTAGTAAATGGTGTCACTAAAAATATATATAAAATGAGATTAATACTATAATTGTTTATTATTGAAGAAATATATCTAAAATGAGATTAATACTAGTAAAGATATATAAATAAATTTTATGTGGTGTTGTTGAAGAAATATGCAACACCAATGTATATTATTCGGTGGTGTTATTGAATAAGAACGAAACACCAGTGTGTATTAGTAAATGGTGTCACTAAAAATATATCTAAAATGAGATTAATACTATAATTGTTTATTATTGAAGAAATATATCTAAAATGAGATTAATACTAGTAAAGATATATAAATAAATTTTATGTGGTGTTGTTGAAGAAATATGCAACACCAATGTATATTATTCGGTGGTGTTATTGAATAAGAACGAAACACCAGTGTGTATTAGTAAATGGTGTCACTAAAAATATATCTAAAATGAGACTAATACTAGAATTGTTTATTATTGAAGAAATATATCTAAAATGAGATTAATTCTAGTAAAGATATATAAATAAATTCTATATGGTGTTATTGAATAAATATGCAACACCAATGTATATTAAATTCAGTGGTGTTATTGACATGAGACTGAGAAAATTCATTGGTTTTTGAATGAAATAATTAAAATTAGAAAAAAAAGTTATACTTCAATTTATTTTAAATGAGATTAATACTAGAATTCATATTTTCGACATTGGTGAGCTGAAGTAATCATTGCATTTAGCTTCCTCTCTCCAATCTCAATTAATTGCTAATTACTCTATCATTAATACCCAAAATACCACTATTATTGTTTTTCCACTTAAAGATGTAAGGACAAAAATGCCCAATTAAATATGAACCATAGGATTAAAATATCACTTAAACTCTTAATCTAACGGCTCAGATGGTTGTGAGCACCATGTGAGCATGACCTCCTAAGCATACAAGAAAATTCTCAATCGGATCATTGATTTTATGCATTATTTTCATCCTAAGGCTACAATTCGTTAGGGGCATTTTAGTCCTCATTCGTTAATGGCATTTATTTTCATGCATATTATTGCTCCAAAATATTTTCATTATTACCCTAACGAACTCAAATGTTTTTATGCAACAAATTTTCCAAGATTTTCCAAGATTATTACCCTAACGAACTCAAATGTTTTTATGCAACAAATTACCTACTGTTAAAATTGGATAATATAAGCTAAAAATCATGTTTGAATCTAAGCTAAAAATCATCCAAGATTTCTTGCCTAGTGGTACCGGACTCGATCCTCTTTCCAAGAGGTCTCGGATTCGAATCTCGCAGAGGAATATATTTAAACATACTTCCACTGCTTTCATGGCTGCCTTTGTAGCGTTTTCGAGGCTGCCTGTGCAGCATTTCAGCACCCACTTTGTAGGATTTCAGGCGTTTCGGCAATTTCCAGCACCCACTTTGTGGGATTTTTGGATGTTACAAGACAACTTCGAGGATCGGACTCACATCCAAGAAGAGAAGTTCAAGGATTACGTGGATTCAACAGTCGAGAAGAGCTTAGACTCCCATTAACTAGTTTAGAAATGTAATGTATTTGATATCGCATGGCTATTTGTAACTTCTATCGTTTGAATGGAAAAAAAAATCAAAGCTAAAAATCATGTTTGTAGTGTATGTAGTGTAATGTATCAGTTTTTTTTTTTTGATAGATAATAGAGTTATATTAATCATAAAGGATTAAAGATCCTTTATGATAACAACGCCCAAAACGTTTAGTAGCTACATCATAGAGATAGAGTATATTCGAACTAGTACAAAAGTAGTGAAATTGAAAGGGACATGGTGCTATTCTAATAGAAGTGGTACGCCAAAAAAAAAGTTGTATCTTCCATGCCATGATCCTTCAAAAGACTATCCCAAATATTGCTCTGTGTGATGAAGTTCCTACTTCGTGCAAAAACCTGGGGAAAAAAACATCCGTAAAGAATGTATCAATTCTTTTTTAAAATGCTTATAAACTATTCTTTTTCTAAATTGCTCTCTGAGTCATCTTTTTCAATTTAAATGGAAAAATAACTAGGGCAAAACGCATCAGCCATCACTTATGTTTCACTCTTTTTCTATCCGCTCATGTTTTATATGGTTCCATTCAATCATTCGTCTCTCAAAAACGGTTTCAATTAGTTAATCAACTATTCCAATCATCGGTGACTTTTTTAATGGCAACCTAGTCATTTCACATCTATTTTTTTATATATATAAATTTGAAATGACTATTTTGCGCCTCCTTAAAACTTCCTTAACAACTATACTTACAAATAAGGGGGTAATTATAATTTTACTCCTTTTCAATTTTATGTTTTTAGAAAAGAAATATGTGAAAGACTGTTTTGCCCTTCAAAAAGTCAACGCGAGACAAAAAAGTTGACTAACCATTGATTGACCGGAAAAATTGACTAAGCATTGAAATGTCTAAATTGCCCCTTTAGTGATCATGTGAGGGGCACATGCTATAATTAGTGTCTAATTAACATTATAAATGACAATTGTGCCAAATGAGACCGATATTATGAGTTAGGTGATCAACTGGGACCATTTGAAAGTTGGGTGATCAAATGGTTCCCTAGCCCAAAGTTAAGTGATCATCCCAACCTTTTGCCGAAAATATTACTAGGATGAAAAGTATGAAAATGAAGGAAGAAGTAAATTAAAATACTTCCTTCATCCCAAATTGTGTGTCCCATTCGACTTTTTACAGTCATGGAGCGAGAGCAGATTAAAATGTATGTCTTTTCAACATGTGTAAAAATAGTTATTTCAAAAATATACATCAAAACGAATCTAACAAGATCTCACATGACTATATAATCTCTTACCAACGAATGAGAAATCATGGTAAAAATTTGTCTCTTAAAATAGAAATTGGCTAAATAATTTGGGCAAAAGGGAGTATTAAAAATGAATATAAATTATTATTATATGTAATTCATTGACCAATAAAATTTTGGATTAAACATTATTTTCTTTATTTAGTTTCTTTTAAGTGTTATATAAAACTCCGTAATGTGAATACCTAAACGATTACAACAATATTGAATTTGTAATTATTTAGTAAAACGTGAAAGTGAAGGTCTATTAAGCATTTTGTTTCTTAATGATAAAAGAAAGGCAAATTTGTATTATGTATTTTTTTGAGATATTTTAGGTAAGATATACCATTACTTCAATAAAAAGTATTAATGTTAATTATATAAGTTTGTGTCTACCTTTTAGGTAATTTGTATCAATTTGTTTAATAAAAAGTATTAATGTTAATTATATATATATATACTGAGTAGGTCGTTGAATAATTTTAATACATTGTAATTCTTTAATTTTTTAATATATACCATCTTAGATTGATAAATTTTGGTGATGTGTATGATTTTGTATCCAGATTAAGTGTACATATATAGATTAGTGACAATTAATGAATCAATTCAAGTAAAATTATACAATGATAATTGATACATTATATTAGTTCTTAGAATGTGTCCTTAAAATAAATATTAAGATACTAACAAAAAGAAAAACTATTTGATCGCATATTATTTATATTTGAAATTTCATATGAAAATATTACTAAATATGCTTGTCTATATGCTTAACTTTATGAGTTAATTTCTGGAATGGTCCCAGTAAGTGGGGGTTGGTGCAGTTTGGTCTTCGAAATTGGCATTGATGCGAAAATAATTCTGAAATTGTGTATAATGGTGTATTTTTGTCTGATCCGTTAACATTGATGGTTTTCGGCGTGAATAGTGAAGTTTTGGGGCAAAATTGAATCTTTTCAGAAGTTGATAACCTTAATGAAACTTGGAGAGGAAAAATGACTAAATTACCCCTGATATTTCGATACACTTTTTTTTTCTTTCTATTTTTTCATTTTTTTTCAATTGTTTTTTTTAATTCTTTTTCCTAGTAAAAAGTGTTCGATTTGGTATTTGTTTTAGATAAAAGTTTTGGTTTTGGCAAAAATATCGATTTTTTATTTTAATATTTGTTTGCCGAAAAACTACGAGAATCGAACCATTTTTATTTAGAACATTTTTGCAAAAACCTGAAACTGTTTGTTAAAACAACTACCAAAATCATATCTTTTTACTAGGGAAAACAATCGAAAAAATTGAAAAACAAATAAAAAAAAAGTTTAAATCGAAAAAAAAAAAAAAGTGTATCAAGGGGCAATTTAGTCATTTTGTCCCCTCCCGTTTCATTAAGGTAACCAACTTCTCAAAAGTTTTATTTTTGCGCCAAAACATCACTATTCACGCCGAAAACCGTCAAAGTTAACGGATCAGGGACCAAAATACACCATTGTACACACTTTCAGGGACCATTTCCGCAACAGTGCCGCTTTCGAGGACCCTCTGCACCGAAACCTCACTTACTGGGACCATTCCATCAATTAACTCATTTTCTGGTATTATATTTTATTTCAAACTGTACTTTTTAATACTCCCTCCGTCCCTAAAAGATTGTCACATTTTGACTTATGTTAGTCAAACATTACAAAATTTGATAATGAATTCCCATTAAACGATAAGAAATAATATAGTCTTGTGGGACCTTGTTAGATTCGTCTCAATATATATTTTTGAAATATTACTTTTTTCTAATTTTTTCGCATGTAGAAGAATAAATATTTATGTTTTAAATCGTATTTTGCTGACCATCAAAAATCAAAACGTGACAATCTTTTAAGAACGGAGGGAGTATGTAACTTAGGATACAATTTAAAAAGACCGGTGTTGTATTTCCTATTTAACTTCTAAGAAGCGTATGTTAGGCTGGTATCTTCCAATAATTGCAAATTAAAGTTGTTAGACCTAACTGTATTATGGGCTAATAAAAGTCAATTATCACAAGTTGACTTAAGAAGGTTACAATCTTTTTTGGCCACTTGAAGCATGGCTCAGTTCTGATAAATCCATATGGCATATCATGTTTAAACATCACATGCCACTCATTCAAATGCAAAGTTGGCTTAATTTTCATTGGCTATATACATACACACGTATATAACTTGACTTATTTTTTTTTTTTTTTGATAATTCAATGTATTACATAAAATATAAGTTTACACATATTACAATCAAGCCTTATCGGCTGAAAGAACTCCAACATCTGGAGTTTTACAAAAACATACATAATATAAAAACAATAACCGAAGACGAAAATCTGCGACCTCCAAGTGCTGAATATCATCTTTAATGAAGGACGCAAACTTCTGGGGGATGTGGAAAAACAAAGCAAAACTCATAATAACAAATAGTAATTCATGCTTAAAATCACCTCGTTACCTAAAATAAAAAACAAAGCAAAACTTGACTTATTTATTCTCACATAAATTCTCTTAAATTTAGGGCTTCTTCATATAAACTGTTTTGTGTTTTTATTTTAAAACATCAACATGGTGAAATTAATAGAGTAAACAAGTTTGTAATCATAAAATTATTTGTTTGACTTTTTTATATCATTATTTTTATTTGTTGGACTACTCATACAAAATTTGTTTAATATAATTATCTGATCGTATATTCAATGAGTAACGATTTGTCTCGTATGGCTGATTTTACTGACATAATTTGCACGTAATTATATCGCCTGAAGTGTACGCATACATACTCAATAAATAATTACTATGGATCTATCGGTTAACTTTTCACAGCCGGCTGCTGACACATGATTCATGAGATAGATTATTCTTGTTCAATTTTACTACATAAAAGCAAAATGCACCTCCGAGAAAAGTAATGAAAAGAGACGTTTTCTTTACTTTTTTCGTTATATAACATAAACATGTTTTGGATTATTACTGAGAAAAATAGAGAAAATTGCTGGAATAGTCCCAGTAAATATGTGCCCGTTGCACTTTCGTCCCACTTAATGGTTGGTCTGCCAAAATAGTCCCACTAATTGGTACTTTTGGTGCAGTTTAGTCCTTAAACGTTGAGGTTGAAGATAGTGGGAAGAAGGTCTGCAAAGTCAGGAAGTACCTGTGCAAAACATGCAATAAACCAGGCCATAACTCAAGGGTTTGCAAGGTATTCACTTGTTATTTCTCTGTTCTTTATGTACTGTTTTCATACTAATTGACTTGTTGTTTATTTGTTTTTGTAGAATAAGGATGCACTCTCTAACTCAATAGAAGAGACCAGTGAAGTACCACCACTGAAAAGAAGACCATCAAGGAGCAAAGCTGGAAATGCAGCTGGAAATGCACCTGTTGCAACTGGAACTGCAGTTGGAGGAATAGAAATTAGGGCACCTGTTGCAGTTGGAGATGCAACTGGGAATGCATCTGGGATTAGGGCACCTGTTTCAGCATTTAGACCAACTACAAGTGTAACTGGAGGAGTAGGAATCAGGGCACCTCCACCAATGACCAACCCTTTTTTGCAACAACTTCCATCAAGGCAACCAGGCAGAGCAAGCAATAGACCTCGGACTGTTTTCTTCGAAGCAGGGAAAAAATTTGCTAACTTGCAAGATTTGTCTAAAGAATGATTATGTTATGTTCTTACTTTTGCTTCATACATTAGTTACACTTTTGAATGTTTGATTCCAGTTTTAGCTTTGGAATTTAGATCCATCTTTTTGTTGAGCTTCGAGGCTTGATTTTTGTAGCTATTATGCTTAACATTAAAATGTAAGCTAGTTGTGGAATCAACATATTTCTAAAATTATATTATGTTTCCCATTATTATTTATGGTTTTTTGAGAAATTGTGTAATTGTATAAAAATTCTTGAAATAAATTAAAGAAAAAAATGGTGCAAAAGAAAGGGTTAAATATAGGCAAAAAACTTTGATAATGGAGGGAAACTATGAGATGTATGAAAGGAGGGAAAAATTTGGAGGGAAACTTGTATGTTTTGGCCCCATTTAAAGTTAATAATTCATGTTTTAGTACACTAATGCTCATATTTACATTTTGGGCCCAAATTTAACGTTTAAGGACTAAACTGCACCAAAAGTACCAATTAGTGGGACTATTTTGGCAGACCAACCATTAAGTGGGACGAAAGTGCAACGGGCACATATTTACTGGGACTATTCCAGCAATTTTCTCGAGAAAAATACTACCTCTCTAAACGCATTGAATGCATGTCTTATTTCTATTTATTTTGTAAGTAAATTAATTGAGAACACCTTTGCTTTTAGTGGGTTCATTAATTACATATATATTTTACATATATATTCAATTTTAGGTCTTTGATTTTTACACTCCAAATTTCATAACCACACTCCACTTTATCACTTTTTATAGTTTTTTATAGAGTAAATTGAAGGGTAAAATAGAGAAATTGGAGTGTCATAATCAATTTTTGGAGTGTAAAAATCAAAACCCCAATTTTAATGTTCAAATCATAATACAATTTATCAACGTACTATTCTAAAACATATAAGTTCAAACAAATGTAAATTATTTGTATGTACTTATTTAGTGTATGTGCCAAAACTTTATTAAAATTGATAAATAAGGTTACCTTAAAATTAAAATGCATGCGAGAAAAGGAAATTAAAAGAAATATCACAAATAATGTACTTTATATTTTTATTAAATATTACTAACAAACAATCTTCACATAAACTAATTAGGCTACTCAAAAGGTGAATTCGTCCCTCCCAAATGTGTTATTTATTTATTTATATATTTACTCCCAAATTCTTATATATATAGACTCCATATGTATAATTCTGTAAGTCAGTTAAGGTTATTAATGTACGATGAGCTCATCAACCATGCATAATAAAATGTCAGTCATTGTCATAATTACCAAGGTAAAAGATCTACAATCAATTTATTGAACTTAAACTTACATGCTTAATATAATAAGGATGTTTTTAAACATATTGCTTAAGTGCTTATGAAACCGTTAGACTAGAATCTAAAGAGATATTTTCATCCGGCGACTATCTTAAGCTAGGGGTAAATTTGTCCTTTCAAATTTTAATAAAGTTATTTTGCTCACTGGTTGCACTAATGCATTCCACTAAGTGATTGCATGACCTAGTTGTTGTCATTATCTAATAAATTTATTTCACTCAATGATTGCACTAATTTATAGGTATTTTTCAAATTGACTCTATCAAAAATTTAATTTAAATTATAAATGTGCTTTATTTTTAATTATATTGTTACAAAACCTTTTTAATTTATAGGTATTTTTAATTATTTACTTTTGTTGTACTTTTTATTAGGTATGGAAATTATAATTAAATTAAAACTTATTTTGACTTAAATTAATCATAATTATTTACATTTTGTAATTTTTTGTTGTGACAAAAAAACTAAGCCATTATTATCAAAGAAGTTAATAGAAATAATGATGAATTTGAATAAATATATTAATCATGATTTTTTTATTAAACTCAGTAATATTGATTTTTTTTTTTTGCATCTTTTGGTTGTATTTTTCAAAAATAGTAACCACTAATTATTGAGAATGGCTCTATAAAAATTATGATAAACTAGAATAAAATGATAAATATTAAAATTATCCATTATTTGCATCATCTTTTGGCTATATTTTTTTAATTATACTACCTCCGTTCTTTTTTATTTGTCTTTTAGCCTTAATTTTTTGTTTTTAAATACGTGTACTTCTAGCATAATTTAATTAGAAATTTATATTTTCAATGTACTTGTTTATTACTTTTTCTTATAAAGTTATAAACCAACCAATTATATAGTTTTAATTGATTGCCATTTTACATTTTCAATGTATTTTTTTACTATTATTTATTTTCCTTAATGTATGTGGGAATGACTAGCTAGGAAGATAAATAAAAAAGAACGGAAGTAGTATTATTATTCATCGAAAATGGTAATGAAAACTCTGACTGAAATGATAAATATTATTTTAATTATATTACCAATTATTCAACAATAATGTTAATTATAATTTAATAATATTAATAATAACAGTTTTTACATCTTTTGTTATACTTTTTGAAAATTAACGATTATTTGCCAATAATGATCTATGAGAACTATGTATATATTAAATAAAATAATTAAATATTTATTAAGATTATATTTTCATAGTTAATTAAATATTACCTATGGATTTGGTATATATCGAAAATTGACTTTAGAATTGAGAATTGTAGGAATTAATGTCAAATGAAGTGATTTTAGATTACATTAATTATTTGGTTAATAATCACATGGTGCTTAAACAATTATTAAATAACACCATATGCAAACTCCAAATTATTATATGATGACATACAATAAACACCCGGTAATTATCTATGTACAACTAAATAATTGTCACCAATTTACCTAAACCATACGCAAGGCCATAATATTAGTCAACTTACTAATAACCACATACGATAATTGAAACTATGTTAAATATTTTATTTGCTTTTGTCAATTATTCTCTTAGCTAGTAATACTCATGTCAATTAAGAATAAATGTCAAAGCATACATATTTTCATTCACAATATATAAATAAAGCAACAATAATTTTATAAATGTATATAGGTATTAGAAACTTAAATTCTATTTCTCCTCCATTTGTTCAATTTTTTGTCTTAAACATTTTCACATAGATTAAGAGAAAAAGTAAAAGTAGTTATAAAAAAATACATTAAAAATGTAAAATGATAATTGATTGTCGAGCAAATTGCTGAAATGGTCCCCGATAGTATGACCGAGTTGCACTTTGATCCCCAATAGTTACACGGTTACACGTTAGTCCCCGAAAGTGGCCAAAACGTTGCACTTTAGTCCCCACGTCAAGTTTTCCGTTGACATTTCAAGTTTGAGCCTTAAAATTGGGGTAAAAATATAATTTTTAAGATTTAAAGTCGATTTTTTGCCCAATTGGTGCCAAAATGAAACTCCACAACCCACTCCCGCTAAAACTCCCTTTCTTCCTCACCTCAATTAGGGTTGTGGAGTTTCATTTTGACACCATAAGGGCAAAAAATCAAATTTAAGTCTTAAAAATTATATTTTTATCTCAATTTTAACGCATAAACCTGAAATGTTAACGGAAAACTTGACGTGGGGACTAAAGTGCAACTTTTTTTGTCACTTTTGGGGACTAATGTGCAACCGTGTAACTATTGGGGACCAAAATGCAACTCGGTCATACTATTGGGGACCATTTCAACAATACTATCATTGATTGTCACTATATTATTGGATAGTTGATAATTTCAATTAAAAAATTAAGCAAAAAGTACATTGGAAATGTTAAAGTGACAATTTATTATGCTAAAACGACAATAATTTTCAAACAAAAAGTTTAAGCTAAAACAACTGAAAAAAATAGAGGGACTATTATACATTCTTCTTTAAATAATAGAGACTTATTAATTAGAAAGAAAAATATAATCAACTAGACATTAAAGTTTCAAAATTACAACTTTACAAGCATATTAAAATAATTTATTTGTTAGAATGACAACCGAATAGACATACTGAATATGCTATATATAGACAACGGTACCTACTAGTAATTATTACAAATATCAAAACTCATAGATTATTATAAAATGATAGTTCTTGAAGGAGCACGTATCCCTCTAAATGGGTGGCAAAAAAAAGCTGTAACAATTGGTTCAATGGTTGGAGCTTTTATTGATCCTGGTAGAGCTGATCTTGTTCATGCTCTTGCTGAGACTACTGGCCATCAAGCTTTTCATGATACCCTTCAAAGGATGAAGAACAGCCCTGAAGGCAGGGTTAGTGCTCTACCCCTACCCCCCCCCCCCCCCCCCCCCCACCCCACCCCACCACCACCAAGACTTATGGCTTTATTTGTATTTGAGTATATATAATTATATATGATATGTGTATGTGATGTGATGACAATTTAATGACCATTAAGTAACATGTAATAACATGCATTGCATGAGCCATTGTTTCGGGTTCGATCTTTCTTAATTAATAGACGGTTAGAGTGAAATATAAAATATATATTCTCCAACAATTTTTTTTTGGGGATCTGTTAATTAAAAACGTAGATCAAATGTCACTATGCTATTGAACCATATTCGTTATAAGCTTTTTGGGCTTCAATTTGTATTTCATACTTGGAATAATTGTACACCGTTATGATCATAGACTATATTCGTCTTCAATTTGTAGGGGCGTTCTTATGTTTTCAGGGCAACAACAAAATTTTAAATTTTTGAGAATTTATATTTGTAAAAATAAATCAAAATACAATATTTTAGATGTATTTTACTATTAGCATTACTAGACTTAAATAAGTGTTGTGTCATGTGTGTTATGATCGGAAACCACCAAAATTTGGCCCCGTGGCTCGTTTTTCTACGATTATAATGTAATACTATATGATGTATGTACAAACACATAAATTATGTGACGTACAATAATGTGACACAAAGAACGATAAAAAAATCCGGAATCACATATGTGCTACATCAATTATTTGGTTTGAAGGGAAAGTCAACTAATGCGACGATGTCATATGTAATTGATTGTTAATTTGGTCTCAAGTTATGATTCGATTTCAGTTTTGTTTCGTTAGAAAGTAATTCGAATCGAATGTGCCCATCCAGGAAATTCTAAGAGACCGACCACGAGTGATCTCAACAAGGATTCAACATTTGTATGATTACCCCTCGACCACATTTGGAGGAGCATATGCAAAATTCATGGCAAAGAGGAATTTCTCACCAGATGATCGAACTCCTGTGAGATTTTATGATGAGTCAAATGATGAACTAGCCTATGTTATCATGAGGTCTCGAGAGGCACACGACATTTGGCACACTTTGTTCAATCTCAATACCAACTTGATTGGCGAAACTGCCCTCAAGCTTATCGAGTTCGAGCAATTCAAGTATCCATTGGGAGCTATGGCTTTTGTTGGATTTTCGTTTAAATTTAACCAGAAACAAAGGGAATTGTTTAGGACTCGTTATTTAAGTTGGGCGATTCGAGCGGGTTTGCAAGCCTCGGATTTAATGTGTGTGTATTATGAGAAGTATTGGGAGGAAGATTTGGAAGAAGTTCGCAGGAGATGGGGTATAATTCCAGCTCCAACACCACCAAAATAGGGATCATTAATTGAAAGGTCAATGATTTTTCCGCTCCACCTTGACCGAAATCGGGTGATTATTGCATCTGGATATGGGTTACTCAATAATTGAAAAATGGGCAGTTAGTTGGCAGTTGGCAGGGAAATTTGAATTTGTGATGTCATTTCTCTCTCTAAGTCTCATTGTATTTATTAATTAACAAAGTATTTGTTTTAACGTAAAATAAAAATAAATTAGCGAAATCAAAATATATATAAGAACAGTATCCTTATTTCGTATATGCTATAGTAAAAGTTAGTAATATTTTCTCCGACAAAAAACTAGATTCGAGATTGCTTAGTAGAAGTTTGGGTCAGATATCACTAGATGGATTGGTTATGGAAAATATATTTTTATGTTTTTAAATACATTATTGTGGGAATTTCTTAAAAATGTATATGGAATTGGAAGGTTTGAAGGTAAAAATATATATATATATATATATATATATATATATATATATATATATATATATATATATATATATATATACTGTATGTAGATCTGACCAAATAATGCAATGAATTTGTACTTTAGTTTCAAATAATTACATTGTTGTAAATTAGTTCACGAAAGTGGCACAAGCATTATAGTATAATCCCGAAAATGAAAAATGTTGCAGTATGGCCTCCCAAAAAGTAGAGATGAATATGTAATATTTGTCATTTTCGGGGACGATGCTGCAATGCTTATGCCACTTTCGGTGACTAATCTGCAACAAAATAACTATATGGGACTAAAGTTCAACTTCGTCTTATTATCTAGGATCAAATCAACAATTATCTCGTTGTTTTAGTTTTCATTTCGTTGTTCGAGCATTGAAGAGCTCGATGCATTTTCAGTTTCACTATTTTGGCTAATTGTTCAATATATATATCTATATATTTGCACTCTTCGATTAAAAAAAACATCTAAAACTACAAATAGGAAATTTAAATGAACTTCACACTAATCTTCTTGACCATGGTCAAATTTCGTTATGTTTGACAAAAAGAAGTTAAAATGTGACAATCTTTTAGGGACGGAGGGAGTATTCTTCAATTTACTTTGACAGTGAAAATTTTCATTATTTACACCTTTAGCTGTAAAATCATTGTTTAACAAAAAAAAGATGTCAATCGTACTAATATGTGAATACCATCAACTCTAGGATTCGAAAATCAATGGTTAAGAAAAATAAGCCCCCGGCGAGGATCGAACTCGCGGCCTTTCGCTTACGAAGCGAACGCAATACCACTATGCTACGGAGGCACTTGTTCTTAAGCGGTTAGTTTATTTAATAAATACAATTAAAGAAAAGATTGTTTTCTTATACTAGCTTTTACATCGTGAATTTGTGAGTGGTGACTGGTGACTGGTGAGAGTGGATCTTAGGATTTAGGAACACAAACTATAAACAGATTCTAGCTAAGTATTTTTTTTACGAATGGTTCATTATTCATCTGAATTGATTGAATAACCTAATGAAAAAAATTTTTGCTAGTGACCGAAATAGTCCATTAATCATCATGAAGGTATACTTTATCAATTTAAAATATATTTCTTCTACTTTTGGTATTTTGAGTAATCATTATAATGGCTCATTAATCTCATAATGGTTCAATTATCTAAGCTTATTTTATCCCCAAAATGTTGTCGGGTCGGGTTCGTTGAACTTTTCAGCAAACCTTCTAACTTGTGGAATATACAACTCACATGTGTGTAGTACATGTTAAATATTAGATCCACGACACACGTTGGAAATGTAAGCCACAAGGCACGGTGCATGTTGTATTAGTATTTGCTCAAAATAAGTAGTTTGTTACGCACCAACGTATGAGGCGTTTGCTGAAAAATATATTCAACATATACAGTGCACAATCGAATAGTATTTGAGCAAAATAAACCCCGGGTTTGATTTTATATATATGTTCGATATAACAAATTGATAATTTTACAAATAATAGTGTAATGATGTCAATATTTGATTTCACCAAATATTATGAAATCATACTATATAAAAATAATCAAGTTCCAAACTTACTTTAGAGTTCGATGATCTCAAGTGAGAATATTTAAACAAAAGAATCCTTCAATAAGCTGGAATAGCTCAGTTGGTTAGAGCGTGTGGCTGTTAACCACAAGGTCGGAGGTTCAAGCCCTCCTTCTAGCGATTTTATTTTCCTTATTTTAATTTTACAACTAACACTCTCATACCACAATAAATATCATCTCTCAATAATTCTCCAAGATTTGCATATGTCATATCACAAGGGAATGCTATAAAAAGTCGATGTAAAGAAGATGACAATGTTGCCTTTACTTTCGTTCAATTTATATCGAATTTTCTTTTAATGGTGCAAGAAACTCAGAACTTTTATTCAATACATAATACTTCTTTTCATCGACGAGGAAAAAGTACAGTTGATAATTACATAGTATTTCATGAAGTCAAGAGGCCTAGAAGAGTGAGTTTTATGTTGAAGTATAAACTTCTCTGCAGACTTTCAGGATGCCAACCAACTGGGAAACTCATAGCTCTCAGTTGCACTTTTCGAGGTGTGTACTATATACATTTGCACAAGCTCCTGAAACTCTTGAAGGTTTAGTGGTTGCCTGCCTGCAATTATTCTGTGCGTCGATGACCTGATGATGCCATGAGTATCGCAACAGCCAGAATGAACATCAGCAACATGGCGAAAAGAAATATATATGTTCTTTTTGAAGATCTCCTGTACTCGCCAAACAGGAGAACTCCCCAAAACGTGCTCACAAGAGGGAGTGCCTGAAATATTGCGTATAGACAAATGAATTATGAAGTTTTGTGCCCCAGAAAAATCTTGGATGTATGATATTACCAAAGGCTTGTGTCAGTGTGTGGCACTAACCTGAACAGCATCAGCTGCTGCATAGCCAGCTGCTTGACCGCCCATGAATTGGAGGCCGTTTCCAAAACCGCAGACAAGTCCTGCCAACAAGGCCCAATTTCTGCCATTCCAGTCGGACAGGTAAGCCTTAAATGATGATTTAGGCAAGTTCAGAACAGGTCGGTACAAGAAACTGATGTTTAGAACAATGGCGAGAACAAAACAAGATAACGAGAAGTAAAAGAATGCGGTATAGACAGTGAGGTGAGGAACTCCATCTTTCAGTGTATGCCACTGATCATTTGTTGCAAGGTTAAATGCGGGTGAGAAGAGCGAAAAGCAGAATCCAGCAAAGAAAGTAATAAACAAACCAACAAAAATGCCCTTTCCAAGCACCTGTAGGTGTCAAGAAAATATGTCAAACTATCGTCGGACAAAACAAAAAATAAAAACAAAATATCGAATTCAACACATTTAAGAGTAGCGAAGATACACAGATAAAAAGAGGTAAGTGGCTAGTCCAGTAACGTACATTTTCTTTTCTAGCCAACAAGCATAAACTTGTGTAATGAACCTTAGCTAGTACTGTAAAAGTACCTTTATGGATCTTTTATTCTCAAGCGCAATGAGAAAGTCCGCAGTTCCGAATTTAGGCATTTCTGCAGTAGTTCCATCCTCCATATCCTTGGTCACTGACATAAAAATTATTTACATTTAAGAAACAAGGATAATGACCAATGGCCATATACAATAAACGAAGTATCAGCCTAAGGAGCAAATCATTAGCTTATTACCTGAACTTGTTTGTTTTTCTGAAGATGTATTATGACTATAAAGCCTGCATATGTCCAAATCATATAACCAACTGATTATATATTCATATGCTGCAAATCCATCAACGTAATTCAAACGAAGCAATCACTAAGGAGTTCCATGCCTTGTCAGTACTTAACAAGTTTTGTTCTAAAAGTTTCGGAAAGATAGGCATAAAATGAATAGGCATTGGAGCGAGATAAATGGAAGGAGCTTTAATTGGTTTTTTCAACACATCCCCACTTCCTTCAGAAGTTCACTGCAATTAGTGGACAACTTTATTTAATAGAAGCAGTGCTATACATGATACTTAACAAATCATGACATTTTGTTTAGTTTTCATGTCACGAGAATACTAGAAATTAAAAATGTCAAGTTCTTATCTAGTTTACTGTTATAAGGTGGAACATGCCACACTAAAAGTACGAGACTCTACTAAACTGAATGAGAATATCCTTATTATAACTGCTATTGTGGCATGATTAGCCAACTTGAAATCCATCACTTATCGATCACTATCTCATTAGAAGTTTCTATACATACCCTGTCTCATCTTTTGGTACACTTGATAACTGACTAAGCTTTGCTTTGTTATCTGCTGCATTGGATTCGTGGACAGCCGAAGCTAGACAAACAGCAATTAAGAAGCAAGCAACCCCTGGGAAAAGAATCTCGGCTCTGTTGATTTTCCCATCCAAGAAATAGTTCATCGTTGTACCTGGTAAAACCAGAAAAGTTGCATTACAATTCCCGAGTATAATGCTATCTGTGAAATCAATACGCATCCATATCTTGAATTGAAGACTACCTATAACAACTGTAATGCTGGCTGTAATCACCTCTGTCACTGACAAACCAACAAACGCCCAAGCGTATTGAGTTGACAGGTTCCCAAGGCTGAGGACCACCCCACCAGCCATTGCAAACAAAACACTAGGCATATTATCCTGTAAAGCAATCGTGCAATAACATACTCGTTTAAGTTTTTCTAAAACTGTCTATTTTCAATTTGTTACATAAAGAAATACACTCGTCCAATGGCACAACTAGATAGTGCCTCTGGCTATTTGATCATTTGCATCAGAAACTTAGAATGCCTGATATTTTTAAGGTATCAGTTCTACTATAGTCGACGTGCAGGCTTCTGACCTGAGAGAGTTGAATCAGGAAATTTGGCTGATCTGTGGAGCTATTCCCAATCTCACCAAATGTAAATGCAATGATGATAGCAGCCAAGAAATTTGTGAGCGAGTAATCAAGGTATGTATGCTGAGGAAGACGACCTCGCCTCTCAAGCAAAGTCAAAAGAGCAGGCCATGTTCCCAACAAGAACAGAGAAAGCAGCATACACCCTATGGCTCCTGCCTTGCTCTCAATCATATACATCTTCAAAACACTACTCAAATCGCCCGAAAGCCAAAGACTAATCAATGAACGAATGCCAAGTGATTCCTGCATAGTGAAAAGAACAAGACTGAGACTAAAAAAACACAGAACAGCTATAACAACCAGAAATGGTTCATGTTAACGGGGTCCGGGGGTCGGATAGTTCTAAAGTTTCATGAAAAAACAACATATCAATGATCAATCCTACCATAACTACAATCTTACAGAATGCAAAAAACAAAGGAAAATGAAATTATATTAGTTGACTAGTATCAAGATTCAAGAATCAATATATATTAAATATTCTTAACCAAAATGGTGCACTTCTACTATACATAGATTACTTGCCGTGCTAAAAGAGAGAAAAATAATTAATTTTATGAACCAATAAAAAAGAAGGTGATGTGATGCAAGAACTTTTGAGACAACTAAAAGTGAGATTGTCCCACATGTAATAAAAACATAGAATCTTCAACTGACCTTTATAACATCTCAAGAACCAATTCCAATGGCAAAAAGATTATGTTCCAAAAATTGAAGTGGTTTGTGTAAGATTCTTGAATCTTCAAGTTATTCACTCTGGTATGGACTCTTCCTTTGATCCCTGGATCTTGGGTAAGAAATTGTAATTATTTAATCCAATCATTTTTATTTATTGATGATTTAATATATTAGTAGTTGTCTTGTCCTATAGAATAGGCAGCATTGCATCAAGAAGTCAACTTCTACCGCAAGCTGTCAATCATATTTAACGCTAAGATTCCAGTTTATTGAAAGAATCTTCTGAGTAGGCAATGATTAAAAAAAAAATTAGTGATATTAGTGTCATCGAGTTGCAGTTTAGTCCTCAAGTGGTCAAAAGGTTGTAGATTAGTCCTCACGTTAACTATCCCGTAAATGTTTAACACCAACACATGAAATACGAGATAATTATCTTTAAGGATACTTGAACCATGACCTCCAACATGAAAATCCGGATAGATGCCACTAGGCTATTGAGTCATTCACTCGTCATTACTTTTTATTGATATCAACACATGAGAATCTAAAACTCAACATATTTTAAGTAACTTGATTATGTTGAATTATAAAGCATTATTTATTATATGTCATCAGCTCATAACATGTATAATGTATTCAAAACTTTTTCCATAAATATGTCACACAAATAATGTAGCTCTTATATTGAGAATGTATCTATATTTTCATATGTAAATTGTATGCTATATTAAAAAAAAAAATCATAATTGAAGGGAGTAAGAGCATTCGCAACAGACTTCCTAAACCTCTTCCTATTTCATATTTAGAATAGGGAAAGACAAAAATAAGCAAAAAGGTATCAAATAGCAGATTCCCTATCTCTAAAAACTTTACCAAATATTATAGGGAATGCCTTATATTTACACCTTCCCCAAACCACTTTTGTTCTTTATATCAAGTGTTGTAAGTAATAAATAGGGAATCTGAATTTGTGCAAAAGTTAAAACATACTTCTTAAATTTAATAAAGTAGTATAAGGAGTTGATTTTAGGGAAAAAATTTAAGCAATCTGCTGCAAATGCTCTAATAGTTGCATCCTCATTCCTCAATTCTTTAGGTTTTTGATTTTTTCACTCCATCAATTTATAGCTACACTCCACTTTTAGTATTAAATTACATTTATGTCCTTACTATCAATTCATATATAATTATTATGCAACTTTTCATAATATATATAAGGGTTAAAAATGAGAATGTGGAGTGTGATTAGTAATGAATAGAGTGGAAAAATCAAAGTCCATTCTTTATTAGCAAAGCACACTTATTAGTTATTACCCATCATGGAACTAAGAGTTGGTGGACTTTTTCCAAATAAAGGAAAACTTACATATTATCCATCATCTATTGCTAGTTCGACAGTCCAGGGCCAGTCCATAAAATTAAAATTTTTCACAACTCATTTTATATGCTAAATTTTCTAAAGTTTTAGGGTCTCGAATATTAAAATATGGTAAAGATTCATTATTATAATCTAAATTTTAATTATTGAGTTCAGTTGACATAATATTTTTATTATTAAGTTCACTTGAGACTACATTTTTATCACTTGAGACTATATTTTCTTCTATCAAATTTTCATTTAATTGATCACTACCTATAGAAATACTTTTAGAAAATAATTTTTCAAGAGATCCTTTTTGAGATACAACCAATTCATTTTCACGTTTTCTTTTCTTCTTTTATCGTTTCCGGATAAATAATTGTGAGGCAACATATTATAAAATAGACAAATAGTTATTAATAAACACGTAAAAATATAATATAAAATAATAAAATTATAAAATTAAGCAATGAAGATAAATAAAGTATGAAATTAGTTAAAATAAATAAATTAACAAGAGCAAAAAAGAATGGTATGACCTGAACTTTAATGATACGATTCTAATTCTTCAAATTGACAAAGCACTGTGCCTCACCAGATACCAATTCAACGAATAGTTCAACTGATTTATTTTATTAAGATAATAGTATAACATTGACTCTGATATCAGATTATGAGTAAATTTGTTATTTACTCCTACTTATACAACTAATATATTATATAGGTAAGATCGAAAGACTAAAAGAGTACTAGTAAGGTAATTAGATAGTAATTCTATCTTCTAAATCTTAGTTATCCTAATCTCATTAAATAATGTTTCATGTTTGCTTTATAGAGTTTGATCATTAAACGTTACAATAATAACGTTATAATATTAATAGTTAACCGAGTTCATAGTTTTAATGCTAATGTTTTAATTCGATATTAGTTTATCAATTCTTAAAGTTAATATAGAGAGGAGATTTTAGAAATTTTAATAGGGTAGCTTGAGTGAGATTTAGAGATGATTTTGTATACAATTTGTGATAATGAAATGGGGTTAGGTTTTTAATATATTGTTAAGAGTCTATGGGCTCCACTCTAAAACCAATTGGCAATAGAGGGAGTAGCCCAAGATCTTATATATTAACCCGGGAGGACACCGACTTTTAATGTGGGATGTGCATCTTAAATATATACAGTACCCCCAAAAACCTAACCAAAACCACTTATTTACCATTCATCAAAGTCGCATCGGACCTTTCATCATGACTTGCATCCCCTGATGAAGGCCCTGATCAGAATCGACGAGAAGACCTTTGAACACGATCGGTATTACATGTATCGCAACATGTTACTGCCGATTCTGCCCCTGATTTTCCAATCGGGACTTACATCCCCGATGAAGGCCCTAATCAGAATCTACGAGAAGACCCTTGAACCCGATCGGTATTACATGTATCGGAACATGTTACCGCCGATTATGCCCCCGATTTTCCAATCGGGACTTGTATCCCCGATGAAGGCCCTAATCAGAATCTACGAGAAGACCCTTGAACTCGATCGGTATTACATGTATCGGAACATGTTACCGCCGATTATGCCTCCGATTTTCCAATCGAGACGTCCCGCGGACTTGCATCACCCTATGCATGTGTCTATCCCCTCTTTTTCAATATTATGTAAACTGCCATCACATCTCAACAATGTTTCCCCTTTTGTATGTATGATATTTCCTCATTGGTGTTCTAAAAGAAGCTCATCAACGCCAAATGGTAAAATACTCCGTATTACTTTCACTATAATTCACATTTTGTACCAAACTGAATGGTGCATTGACTAAGCACTCATTCTGGTTTCACCAAACTTTTGATCATATTGAAGGTGTTCAAACATCGGTTTCTCAAATAGTTGGTATGTCTAAATCAGAGCCCACCATAATTTATTGTATGAAAGTGAAAAAATGTGAAAAGGTTGCACTTTGGGAACTCATTTTGAGGGCATAAGTTAGACTTATATACAAACATGTTTTTGATACTGAACAAAAACAGAGTGAAAAATAGAGAAAAGAGAGAAATCTAAATGTATCAACATATCTATATGGTATTTAAATTGTACATTTAATCACTTGATAAACGAACATAGTTTATATTTTTCTTTGATAGTAATACTAAAAATGATGTTCGTTTATCACGTGACCAAATGTACAATTCAAATACCATGTAGATATTCGATACATTTAGATATAGTTCATATTTATTATCATATAATTGTATGCAATTTTTTATAAAACAAAATAACGAGGGGTGAAAGAATGAAAAATTAAAGTGGTTTGTTAACCATTAGAGTGTAAAACTCAAAGCCTATGATTTGCCCTCTATAACTGTTAGAATATTTTAAAAGTCGTTTCTTCTTTGACAAGAAAAAAAGTATATAGGAGTATATTTCAAAGATCTTTGTATATCTCTATTACGTTATTTAAATTATTTTTTGCTTCGAAAAATAATAAGAACAAAAGATATGGTCGATTGAGTTTGATGACAAAAACAATAAATGAAAAGATTAATTTTTATAGAAAATAGAAAAGATAAAGAATGAGAATCCAAAGCTTTGGTTATACAAGTATGACAATCAAATATTTTCAATACTCCCTCCATCCCATTTTCTTGATCCACTTTACTTTTGCACAAACTTTTAGAAAAATTCAAATTCATCTCACATTACCCTATTTTCCCTCCACAATTTTGAACTAAAATGGAACCAATTTTAATATTTCCATTTTAGGAAGAGTGGACAAATAAAATGGGATGGAGGGAGTATTAATTTTCATATATATAGATGACATTTTTAATCTTAATAATTTTATGTTTTTAGAAAATAATGTTATTTGGAATTTATGTATAAGAATATTTTTAAGTATATACTTTAATTTTCTTATTATAATTTTTTGTTATAATTAATAATTATATTAAAAAAATTACATGTAATAAAATTATCACGTACAACACACGTCGCGTCATGGTTCGATTAACTTAACGTAGGACGTATAGCGTATGGAACACACAATAATGTGAAATTAAGCTATTGATGTTGATGTAGCAACATCTCTTTGCATCTAGCCCTTTCTCTACCAAGCCATATGTATGTCTCATTATTTTATGACTATGCTTTAGCAGAAACTTTTCACTATGCATTTATAATGTCATAATTATACTACTTCCTCCATTCAAATATTTGATTGTTATATTTTCATAATAGTTAATTATTTATAAAATTTAATGTACTTTTGTACCCATATTTTTCATTTTGACTTTTAATTTAGAGGTTACTTTTCATTTTGAGATTATTATGTAGTTATAACTTATAATAATAAATTTTCTTAATCCTTAATAAAATATTTTGTTACTAAACAATCAAATATTTATAAAAGAGGGAGTACATTTTACTATTTTAGTGTAGTTAAGTAGATTATGATTTCAATACTCTAAACAAGTTCATTACGGATCATTACTCATGTTGTATAACTACATTATTTTATTTTATTAATTTCTTTTTGTAAATTAGCGATGAAATGAATTTCGAAATCAAGATCTTTTAGTTGTTAACAAGAACTTTTTCCACTAGGCTATTTAATTAACTCAAAATATCATCTTTTGGAAAAAAAATCTTATCTCCCTCCGGCCTCCACGACTTTACTTGTGTAAGAGGCCTCTTGATATGGTGAGTTGTAAAGTGAGGGATGTGAAGGATCAGCGGTATATGACATCAGAACCAACTACTGTAATATTTCAACAAAGTATTAACTCTAGATGGGTTCGAAACTAACTTCATCGCTAATTTACAAAAAAAAAAAAAAAAACTCTACACGGGTTCGAAATTAAAATAATTTTGAAGATTTAGACAAGTATACAAATGGGAACCACCATTGATGATCTAGAACAAAAGAGAAGGGGATCAGATTCTACATCTTTACTACAATTTCTACAACCCCACTTGCTGCAAAAGGGAATCAAATTCCCAACTTTATCATATAGGCACAAGATCAAAACAATGTGACTCATGCCCAAGATGATTCTCCCCCTCTCATAATCCTCCCCACAAAACATCATCCACAAATTTAACCCTTTTAACTATTTTTCCCACCACTTTGTTGCCTAGTCAATTACATTATCAGTAAGACATTACTGTAAGCATCAACCATGATGAAAAAGTAGACCAACGAGATAGCGACGGCCAAGTTGGAACATTGCCGAAGACTCATGCCACGGCTAGGGACGTCTGTTCCGCCAAAGCTTGATCCAGTAGGCGCTTGGCCAAACACGCCACTGGTTCCTGGTATAACGCTGCCACCCGTGCCAGTTCCAGTTCCAGTACCTGTCCCTGTCCCGGGGGTGCCCGGGGGGCTAGGGGTTACAGTGGTAGGTGTTCCAGGGTTGGTTGGAGTCCCAGTGCTACCAACATTGTTTCAAAGCATTAACAAAACAATTAAAATTAGCAACTAAGGGAATCTTTGAAGCTAACTTCATTATAAAAAGGAATATCTAGCAATTAAATGAGCATATAAGAAGCTGATGCCAACATAATTAAGACAATAATTTCTAATGTAATGAATCAATAAAAGACAGAAATCTTGCATGCCATATATCAACATCATGACATACAGCTCACATGTATCCATTGAAAAATCATGTTGTTGACTAAAAAGGAATACTCCAACAACATAATCCAATAATTTAGTTGTTTGCGCAATTTATTTCTTCTGTTTATTATAGTCTGGCCAGTGGGTTGTATTCCTGTACGGAATCTAGTTGTTAGATTAGTTTTGAAACGCTCTAATTAATCTCACACGGGGATAGTTTCCAAACAGAAACTTCATTTAACGAAGGTGAAATAAATACTATCTACACATTAATAACTGATCAAGGGTAATATCATTAGAGGTCCAAGAACACTCACCCTGGACTAGCAGGGTAAACACAGGAAGAAGATTGACCTGTATATAAAACCAAAATGTTAGTATTTTAAAACCAACCGAAGCCTTATCCTACTAAGCAGGGTCGACTATATAAAAACAACGTCTTCGATCAGCCCTACGGTAACTTACTAGGGGGAGTTGTAGATGGTGTTGCTGTCCCCGCGAAATCGCAACTTCCGGTAATCTGACCCTTCTTTTGGTAGTAGCTATTAACAGCCCAATTACAGTGATCTTGAATAGTGTTGGGATTAAAACAAGGACCATTTTGCAAAATTGGGGTACAATCAGCTCCAGCACCACAAGCATAGTCTATGTTTTTTTGAAGCAGAGCTTCACCTACTCCTGTTTTGCATACACAGTAAGCAGCATCTACAAGAACACACACAAAAGACCAAAAAATAACAGATTAGTTTAATTTATATAAATTTCAATTCTTGCTAAGAAATATAAAAAACTGAAAAAGTATAATCAAGGGATAATCATATGAAACAAAAGAAAGCTTTTCAACAAAATGGGCAGGGAAAGAAAAAAGGGGAAAAAGTTTGCAGAAATCAAGAAACTTATTACCAAGAAAAAAAGTGAAAGTGTACTTTTCTTGGTAATAAGCCCTTTCTTTTACATAAGTTTAGTCTACATTATTAATTTAAGACATTTTAGGTAAATATATAAGATCGTGGGCTATTCATCTACGAGGAAGCCTCGAACGAAGAGAGGATTGGACAGGACACGAAACTGTCAATACAGAAGGGCGAACCTGCAAAGGAGAGGATTGACGGGACACGAAATTGAGAGCACAAACAATTGGACACATTCGAAGATGTCCGATTATTTACCCGATCATCTTGTCATTTACCAACTTATTTATACCTTGAGGTAAAAATAAAAAATCTACTTGTCTAGAAAATATAAAAGGCGTTGGATTTGGTAAGAAAAAACATTAATTATATTTTAGAAAAGTGAAGTATAAACAAGATGAAACATGAATTTTAAGAAGCATGAGTAGTTGAAGAAGCTTACTTGAATTGCCAACTATGGCTAACATGAGAAGTGAAAAGAGAAAGAGAACAACCATGATTCTTTTGATGATTCAAACTCACACACAACAAATGGAGAGAGAGAGAGAGAGAGAGAGAGAGAGAGAGAGAGAGAGAGAGAGAGAGGGGTGAAGGTGTAGGCAAGAAAATGTGAGAGTGACGGAGAGAACTATGGTATGGTGGAAAAGCGAATTAGTGTCATATCATTTCTGTGGGTTTTTATCTACGGGAGTATGGACTATAATTGAGAACCATTATGTTTTTTTTTAAAATATAAAAATTTAAAGGTAAATTAGTTTTTAATTAATACTCATTTTAATAAATATTTTTATATCGAAAACTGAGAATGCTTATTTATTTAATGATTATATGAATATTGAAGACCTATGATGCTTATCACACTACAATAAGTTTGGTGTGACTACTTGACAAAAAGAAAGTATTGATAATAACTTCAATTCATGAACTTTCGATCATAAAAATATTCAATTTTTAAGTTCTACAAATATTGTCTGTTTTAAATTATCAATGAAAATACATATTTTCAAAAATATGTAAAAATTAGTCAATCATAATAATAGTCAAAGTAGGATCTTATATATCTTTTTCAAAAAAAAAGTGCTATATAATAAATTACAAAATTATTTACAATCAAATATTCACTATACTATCGGATGGACGATGATACAAGAATGTCAAAAGTTTGTGGCTTGTTTTCTTATTACCTCCTCTATTATTACAAAAGTATCAAATTATTTCTTGTTAATTCTCAAATTGCTCTATATGCATCACTTAATTTCAAATTATCCCCTAAATTACAAAATCACCCCTAATAGTTTATCGTTACGAAAGAAACAAACGGCTACAATAGTGCCCACTAAAACCAAATGACAAGTTGAATGATATTTAGGGAACGCATCATGCCCCAAACAACAATTTTATTTAGTACACATTTAAAAAAAAAATTAGCTATTAAAGTATGAATGAGTATTACAACTAATGAATATAAAAATTCGTAATAAATCGCTTTATATGTTAACTAACTAATATACGGTTAGAATAAAATATAAGATAAATTATCTTCAATAAGAGTTAAACTTAAAACCGTTAAAAGATGAATAACATTTTTATACCTTAAGAGAATCCATTTTAGAAAGATATTATTGCCATCATTCAAAAAATCATATTCACATTGCTTGTACAATATTTATATTTGGACAAGTAAATCATCATTCACATAATAAATTTTTGTGAAAAGTCTTATTTTATTTTAGGCAGAATTTATGTACCTATATAGTTGTTCTTAGTTATAAACACTAATATATTTTCTATTTAAAGTACTCCCTTCGATAAAACATTAACGGTTTGCATGAGTAGAAAAACATAGACGGTACATGTATTAGAGAGAATTGCTGGAATAGTCCCTGTAAATATGTGTCAATTGTAGTTTGGTTCTAGTTAGTTGTTGGCTTGTCAAAATGATCTCATTAATTGCTATATTTGGTGCACTTTAGTCCCCTACCGTTAAATATAGACCGAAAAATGTAATTTTAGGCCAAAATTGAAGTTTTAGCATTAAGTCAAGGTTAAAACGCAAATTGGATATAAATTGGATTTTTCTTTGTTTTTTTTAATTTTTTTCGATTTCTTTGTCGATTTTTTTTCGATTTGTTTTCGATGTTTTTTCGATATCTTTTCGATTCTTTTTATTCCTTTTCTTTTTTGATTTATTTTATTTGTTCCTAGTAAAAAGTGTTCGATTTTGGTAGTTTTTTTAGCTAAAAGTTTTGATTTTGGCAAAAAAATTGATTTTTCGTTGTTTTTTGGCAAAAAGGTTAAATTTTGATAGTTGTTTGACCAAAAGATTCGGTTTTCGTTCTTTTCTGACAAAAAGATTCGATTTTGAGTTGTTTTAGCAACAATGTTCAATTTTTGACTTTTTTTTGAAAAGAAATTAAAAAAATCAAAAAATCGACAAAGAAATAGAAAAAAAAAATTTAAAAAATAAAGAAAAATCCAATTTGCATTTTAACCTTGACTTAATGCTAAAACTTTAATTTTGGCTCAAAGTTACAATTTTCCGTCTATATTTAACAGTTGGAGACTAAAGTGCACCCAAATACTGAGACTATTTTGGCAGACCAACAACTAATCGGGACCAAAGTGCAACAAACACTTATTTACTGGGACTATTCCATCAATTCTCTCTACATATATATATAAAATAAAAATACAGCATGTAAATTAAGATTCAAATCACCAATTACACTTTTTTACCTTTTTGTTATAAACCCATATTATATAGAAGTATTTTCTAATAATAGGAGTATATGTTTATAAGATTGCTACCAAAAAATTTTCTTTGCAATACGCGGTTTGTTATATATTCCATATTCCGTTTTCTCAATTAGAAAGGGGAGTAGGTGGACCTTTAGTATTTTAATTAATGCATTATATTAAAGCTTAGATGATATTATTCCATCAAAGCTTGGCCACGACCCCACAAAATAAAACTATATATACTTCATCGGTTATCAAGTCAATTTTCTTTGGCTTTTCTTCACATATGCACCTGGACTATTAAAAAAATTTCAAATTAATACCCGATGAATGTTTTTCCCAAATAGACACTTGAAACAAAAAAATGACACCTAAACTTTCATTTTTCTGAATTTCTCATATTTTAAATTTTCAAGCAATAGGCAAAATAGTCAGATTACATTTAAAACTAACTAAATCTAGTACTCCCTCCACCCCTAAAAGATTGTCATATTTTGACTTTTGTTAGTCAAACATTACAAAATTTGATTATGAATTCTCATTAAACGATAAGAAATAATATAGTCTTGTGGGACCTTGTTAGAATCGTCTCAATATATATTTTTGAAATATTAACTTTTTATAACTTTTTCACATGTAAAATAATAGATATTTATGTTTTAAATCGTGTTTTGTTGACCACCAAAAGTCAAAATGTAACAATCTTTTAGGGACGGAGGGAGTATTAATCTAACCCAATCTCAACCCAACCCCAATTTAACTCCACCCTCATTAATATTTATTCAAAACAAAATTTTCCACCCTTTTCACCTTCTACATCATCGTCTTCACATTTCAACCAAGAAAAGCCAAGTTTACCACGACAAAACCCAAAAAACAAATGTCCGGAAGTGAAAATAGTGGCTCAAGTTTAGATGAGGAGGCTAGGCCGCAGATTCGCGTTATTGGAGGAAAAATACAGAGACGTTTATGTATAGTAGAGAATACAGTAAATATTGCTCAATTATGGTTTAAAATTGAATTTTTGGGTTATTGTTGTTGTTAATTTGTGGAAAGTTGTTCCTTTTCTTGATTTTGTTGAAAATCCTAACATGCATTTCTTTTTTGTTATTGACAGGACAAAATAGGGATTTGTTTACTTTGAGGCTTCATGCAGGAGGTGATTTCAAAAGAATGCAGGGACGATGTATCTATGTGGGTGATTGGGTGAAGTTAGTGTACTGTTGCTCGACGAGAATTTTTCATATACTTAACTTCAAGAAGCCAATGCTTCCTTCGATGATGGTTTGGTGCATTTGAAAACCCACGATGACACTTTCAATATGTGCAAATGGATTATGACATGTAAACACATCGATGTATATATCATACGACCATATTGGACGAAGGTTAGAAGGTCTTTAATTTGAGAAATGCACATGTCCTTAATGAAGCATTGGCCAAAAGCCGTGTTAAAGGAGATTGATGAAACAAAGGCTAGTGTTTTGAAAACTGAGCAACAGAAAAATGTGAAGCAACATTTATACCTAGAATGGAAATCAAATTGAGAGACTAGTATTTCTAATGTTGAGGTACATGCGGTACCTGGGGTTGAGGGTGACACAAGGTGGCTGTCGAAGCTTATGAACAATTGGCAAAAATTGACCCAAAGAAATGGAGAAAAACTGCATTCAGACCTGGAAACAACTGTAATGAGCTTGTCGGTAATTGGGCTGAGGCATTCAATAAGTTGTTGTTAAAGGCTAGGGACCAGCCTATTTTGCAAACCTTGAATACAATTCATGAAAAGGTGATGCAGAGGCTAGTGAAAAAAGCTAAAAAGGCACAAGCATGGGCACGGGCTATCAGCCCAAAAATAGAAAGACAATAATAGAGGATAGGAAAGAATTGGTAGTCAACTACATAAAAACGTCCTATGGTCATGCTAGGTATGGGGTCTCGACTACTAATCATTCTTTCGTTGTAGATGTGCAAAAGAAAACTTGTTCATGTGGATTGTGGCAACTATCTAGGATACCTTGCATGTACAGAGTATGTGTCTACATGGATCAAATCAAGAATTCAAGGTTGTTCGTGAACGATGCATTCAAGAAGGGCACACAATTAATAATTCACAATCACTTTCTTGAACCCATAATGGGTCCCACTGTTTGGCCTCAACTACCCAATCTCCCCACCATATTGCCTTCAGATATCCGTGTATTGCCAGGAAGGCCAAAGAAATGCAGGAAGGTAGATGCAAACGCGCAAAGGGAGTAGACCGAAAAGCGTGCTACTACTAAGGAAAAGGAGAAGGCAGCTATAAAAAAGGCTCCTATAAATTTCAAAAACAGCAGGCAAGATACAATGATGCATTGCAAAATGTGTGGAGGTGCTGGCCACAACAACAAAAATTTGCCCAATAAATGAACAACCGGCTCCAAAATATGGTAATGTTGGGCAGAACGAAGATGGAGGAAACAATAAGAAAGGAACCAGGAAAAGGAAATCAACGGCAACATTCATGTCGCAACCAATTCAATCTAATCATGAAAAGGGAACATCTAGTATATCTACAACCCAAACTCAACCACCAAGCAATATTTCCACTCTTTTGTTAATGGCTCTTTTGAACACTGTTAAATGTCATTTTTTGTTGCTTTGGATAACCCTTTTAAATATCTCTATTATCATTTTTGAGCCTCTGTTTAAAGCTGTCATCTCTTATTGTTTTCAAAATTGCTTCTGTTTCAATGTGTGCAACATATATAGACTGTATGACAAAACACCAATTGCTAGTGTACAAAAGTCCAGGTGCTAAAGCTAAAAAAGTTTAGGTGCATTTCAATCCAACATATATAGGCATTACGCAGTACAATGATTCACACATATCAAAAGTACATGTACCTTCTTCTTCATTACATTAAGGTTATACATGTGGAGCTGCAATTTTATACATACCAAAATTGCAGCTGCATTTACATTCTTCACATTTTTTAGCCCTGACCAAAACAAAAATTCCAATCAAACACAAAACTATTACAAATTCTAGCATTTTCACCTTCCTTTCAGATTTCTTCACATTTATATCCATGGAAGAACGAACTAGAGGAGAAACGGGGTCATCAATCCACTTCCAAAAGCGACAAGGAGCTACATATGAAACAACAACATGTTCAGATTCAGATTGTAGGCCACAAACTCATTCAAAATCCAATTTTTCTTACCCAATTTGCACATCTGACGAATCTCCTACCAGGACTTTTCTTGGTAAAGCTCACCCATTTTATGGCATTTCTTCCACATCTGCACTTTAGATCGGACACTTAAGGTGCTTGAGGCACCATTGCTATTGATGAACTCAATCGAGGTGAATTAGCCATTAAAAAGGAGGACATTTATAAATAAGAAAGATTTTCTAACAAGCACCTGAACTTTGTCCAAATTTTGGCCCCTAAAATCCTTTTTGGAAGTTGTACATGAACTTTTCTATAAATTTTCCCGCCAAAAATTCATCTTCTCAATATGACTAAGTTGCCCTTGGGTTAAGTATTTTAAAATGTAAAAAACATGAGAAATTCAGAAAAATGTGAAATATGAAAGTTTAGGTGACATTTTTTTGTTCTACGTGCCTATGTGGGAGAAAAAAGTTCACCATATGCTAATTTGGGAAGGCACCAACTTAAAACCAATTGGTGATAAATGGAGTTGCTCCCTAGTTTATTAAGTAATTATCCAATGTTTTCAATGTGGACTTTCACATATGATAATTTGGTACAATCTTAACACAGTATAACATACTTACTTTGGGGGATCTAACACGATTTTAGTAACATAATGTTACAACAACTGTACATGAATTAGAGCTTTATAACACCGTTCTAACACAATTGATCGACAGTAAGAAGAAAGACGATCAATTTGATTTTCTCATAATTCTAGATTAAAAAATTTTCATATGTTGACAACAGGAGGTAATTGCTGAAATGGTCCCAGTAAGTGGGTGACTGTTGCAGTTTGGTCCTCGTAAGTGGGACCGATGCGCAAATGGTCCCTGAAAGTGTATAGCGGGTGCGCATTTGGTCCCTAAAGTAATGTTTTTGGGATTTTACGTAAATAAATGCTAAAATTGGGCCAAAAATGTAATTTTTAAGAGTTTGGCTTGGCGACACACTTAAAACTTCATTTCCCGCTTCATTAAAACTTCGATTTTGACGATTCAAAATGCGTTGGAAAGTTATTTTCATCATCTTTAAGAATATGAGTTCAAACCCTAGTTTTATCAACATTAAGATTTTCAAAAATTTTCTTTTGACAAAACATACATAAAAACGTTGAATCACTTATCGTCTTTTTGTCAAAAATAATTTAAAAAATATCTATCATATACAAGCTTTAACAAAGATGATTGAAGAGTTAGTCGATATATGATTATCAGACTTTTCTATTTTAATAATAACGAAGTACAAATTGGACTAACAAAATCTAAAGTGTGGTGATGAAGAAATAGAATCAACCATACACTAGTCATTGAAAACTTGGAAGTTAAAAGAAAAGAATGATGACCAAAATAACATTCACGTGTCATGAAATGACAAAGAAGAAACAAATACAAGTTTACCGATATTCAAATGCGATAAAGATATTAGGCTATGGATGAAAAACAAATACAAAGATAAAATTTAGCCTTCAATCCTATCTCTTGAATAATTTTTGACAAAAAGACAATAAATGATTCAACGTTTTTATGTATGTTTTGTCAAAAGAAATGTTTTGAAAATCTAATGTTGATAAAACTGGGATTTGAACTCATATTCTTAAAGATGATGAAAATAGCTTTCCAGCGCATTTTGAATCGTCAAAATCGGAGTTTTAATCAAACGGGAAATGAAGTTTTAAGTGTGTCGCCAAGCCAAACTCTTAAAAATTATATTTTTGGCCCAATGTTAGTATTTATTTACGTAAAACTACCAAAATATTATTTTAGGGACCAAATACGCATCCGTTATACACTTTCAGGGACCATTTGCGCATCGGTCCCACTTACGAGGACCAAACTGCAACAGTCACCCACTTACTGGGACCATTTGAGCAATTACCTCTTGACAACAGTATTAACATTATCTTATTCTTTCGTTAATCAGTCGATCTTTGTTCTTGGACCCAAGCTATTCATTTTACACGAGATTTTTGAGATATTGAAACATATATATTTTGGTATCATTTCACCTCATAGCCTGTGATTGATCATTTGGGAGACACAAATTTTTTAATTAAAATTCGTATATATATATATGTAAGTGCATCTCTATAATATTTGGATTTTATTGTTCACAAAGTGATATTTTCATACTAGTAAATCGATATTCTTTAAGTTTTAAAAATGTATAATGATTAATTTTAAAAATTTATAACTCATCCATTTTACCTCAATTGATATCTTCTTTTAGTTTCCTTTTGTCAATATGGTTCTCCTTAATTTATGGTTACATAAAAATTTGCTAACATCAATTGAAGATATTGGTAATTTCAAAAGCTATATAATATATATTTACATTAGGACATAGGTTACATCATTACATATTCTATTAACCTACAAGAGGCATTTCAATAATTTGGGTTGCAATAAAAATCGATGTTATTACAATGGGAGAGGAGAGAAGAATGGTTGTTGGTGTTTTTGCAAGCCTCCTACTATGTTGTGTTTTTTTTGAAGCAAATGCTAGGAAGCACATCAATTATGGTGACCTCGTTGCTCCTGTTTGCACAGACAAATTTCACCCTGAAAGATGCAGGCGCCCAAGACACGAGGCCAACCATTACAGGAGAAGTTGTGAAAAAGAGGATCAATGTCGACAAGGCCGTAGACTCCTGTAAATATGTCACAAGTTATTTTTTGAAAAACATAACCAAAGGGTCAAGAATTATAGAACTATACAAACATATATATGGAGTAGTATTTTGAAAAAGGATGAAAGTTCTTAATATGAGTATTTATTATCGAAAACATATTTTGTTTTAGAAGATGTAACAATTGTAACAATTGATGCTCCTTAATAATTTGTCTAACTTAATAAAGTATGTATTTGTCTTCTAATAAATTACCTATGGAGACGAATTTAGATTTTAGAGTATGTATGTGTAGGATATTTATATAAATAGTTTGTATAAGAATAAATTGTTGAAACAATTAAATATTTGATTTATTGTGGAAGTTTTCAGTTTAAAATTTGTCTCGCATATTGAAATAATGGTGCAAAATGAATAATAATACACTACTCCATGAGCATATTCTTCTTTCTTTGAAGTTGTGCCAGTTTAATCCTTTACAAAAATGTCCAAGTAAATAAGAATATACTTGTACTAAGCAATCAAAATGCATGCAAATGTTAATATCTTAATAAATGATCAAATGAATACTTTATGTTAAAGTTTTGACTTTGTTTTTAGTTATCTATTTTGATATCATACATTACAAGGAGCAACTTTTATTTGGGGTTCATTTTGGGTAATCACCGGCTTGAAAATCCAACTGTGTTATGGGACAACCTCGATTAGAATTAGTGCAAATTTTTTTTAATTTTCATGAATTTTATTTGTAATAGTAGTGTTGCGGCCTATCCCAATAAAATTGAAAGGAGTATAATTGAACTTGGAGTCAAGAATGGAATTAGGAAAAAAATCAGGACTAGCTATTAACATCTCTTGAACACTGACCTGTGTAAAAATTGAAAATGGGGCCTTCGAATATACAATGAATATTTTAACTTGCTACATTTTCTTAAATAAATGAAATATAAGTTCATTTAATAAATTAACATTTAAACTTTTTGGAAAAAATTATGAATATTGCCTTTTCAGAATTTACAAGTTTATTTACTTTTTTTTTTCTTCCTTTTGACCATCGAACAAATATTTTTGGCATAGTATATAAAAAAAATGAGAACAATTTTTTTTAGTTATATATACAATAACACCCAAAATATAATATAAAAATACACCCAAAATATGAAATTAACATAATATAAAAAGGTAATAATATAAGAAACAAAAATATAGAATTATATAAATAAAATGAGTTAAGAAATATAACTATATAAATTATTAATATCACCTCATAGTTCATATATATATGAAATTTCATTTCATCAATAATATTATTAAACTTTATCAGATAAATTTGAAATTAATACATACTTTTTTTTCTTCCTAAATTAGCAATGAGGTGAGTTTCGAACTCAGGACCTTTTGGTCACTAGGAGTGCCTTTTCTAGTAGGCTATTCAATTAACTCTAAATTAATAGAGACTTTTAAAGAGAAAACAAATTTTTTTTGAATCATTTCTATAGTGATGAAATAGTATCGCTTATATAATACTCCATATCAATTTAAATAATTTCACTAGTGACTTTTTTTTTTGTAAAATAGCGATGAGGCAAGATTCGGACCTAGGACCTTCTGGTCATTAGCGAGAGCCTTTTCCACTAGACTATTCGATTACTCTCGTTAATGACTTCTTTGAGAATTTGAGATCTAAATAAAAAAATTAAATCCTTAATGGTATTAATTGTAGAATTGAATTATAAATTTGTTTTAATGGTGGAATGAAAATAATAACTAGCATCAATATTAAAAGCTTGCAATGAACATAGATTTACATAATTTTATAATGGATAATGAATGCATGATAATTTTAATATATAAATGGGCTTAAAGTATAAATAGTTTCTTTTGTAAATTAGCGATGAGGTGAGTTTCGAACCCAGGACCTTTTGATCACTAGCAAAAAAAATATAAATAGTTTTAATAATTTTAAAACTTTAGGGACCCTCTTAAGAGGGGGCCTGTGTGAGGAAACCGTTCCTACACTTTATTTGGTCAATCTTCATAAAAATGAAGAGGGGAGAGGAGGGATCGCTTAATAAGAATATAGGGGGTGAAGGGCTGTGGGCACAAGTTGAAAAACTAATGAGTATAACAAGTTGAGCTACTTTTTTTAATAGATGATTCATATCATAAATTAGCAATTGTTATCGTTAAGAATGTCATTAGAAAATGGAACTAAATTAGTAACATTGTTGAAAGGACTAACAACACTGAAATCATTAATAACAAAATTTACTTGAATATTGTACACGTACATATTTATCTTTTTGTAAATTAGCGATGAAAGTATGAGTATTAGTATGAATAGTATTTTAATTATCGAATTAGAAATTGTTAAGTAATAGACAGCTAAATAAATGACTGAGATTATTGTGTCCAGCAAGACTTGAACTGAAGACCTCCTAGTTGGAAGTTTGGGTCAAAGGTGTACCATACATATCTAGATAACATAATATCAATAAATTAGACTTTGAACTGAAGACTTCTAATGCTATCAACTTTCATTAACAGTAAAATATTCATCAATAAAATTTGAACTGAAGACCTCTAATTGTGTATTCTCCAATTAAAAAAAGTTTAGTGGCTTTTTGCAAATATCATGCGTTGACCATGTTATTTTTCAAAATTTCTCGAATTGGAATTGTCAAAAAAAACTTTCAAGTCTTTTTTTGATAATTAGCGATGTAAAAAAAAAAAATTAAAGTCTAATCAACATTTAAGTCTAAGTAAGTTTCGATATACTCGTTAAGATCCTATCTCATTAAAATGCTATTGCTAGTGACCAAAAGGTCCTGGGTTCGCAACTCACATCTATCACTAATTTACAAAAAAAAATTATAGAGTTTAAATTTTAACGATCAAAATTATTAAAACATAAAATCTTAATAGACATACATAATTTTAAATTGAATCAAACATATAAAGTAATATCAAAATATAATAAAAATAGTTTAGCTTCATATACTTTTTTCAACAAACAGAATTAGCATAGATACGATTAAAAATTTAATTAGCCAACCACTAAAATTTAGAATTCCATAATTTTCATAGCATAGAGGAGCTAAATTACTTCAATCTATTTTCATAATAAACGGAAAATCGATACTATGACATTGATAATGTAGTTCTCTTTATAATATAAGTAATTGGTAACATAAGGTACATTCTTAAAAGAAATACGCAAACTATCTTACATCTTCCGTTGTAGTCTAGTTGGTTAGGATACTCGGCTCTCACCCGAGAGACCCGGGTTCAAGTCCCGGCAACGGAACTCTTTTTATTATCCATTGCACAACAATGTTGCCAATATTAGGGCTCTAAATCTTTTCCAAGCCTTCCAAATTATACAACATCAATTTATTGAACACATTAAAGGTAGTTATAACGCGATGCTAAAGAATACATTTCCACCACCAAACACCCTAATCTCTGCAAGCGTTTCGCGGCTCCAAGGATGAACGCTTTATTGAATCACTAACGCTGTGCAAAAGTAGTGAATGTAAATTTAGAAGTTCAGTTGGGAAAAGATATAGTTCAGGCACATACGCTTGTAATTTATTTGATTACTAACCGCGGATTCAGGTTCTTTGATTGCACCCTCGCCTTCTAGACCCTTAGTTTCTTCAGCATCACCTGTACCATGCCAATGAGGCAATGATGCTGTTACTCTCACTTTTAAGAACATTGAGAAGAACACACGAAAAGCTCCAATTATGTGCAAAATCCAAAAACGATGACATCATTTTTTCACGATAAAACATATACTTATTTTCGTGAGTTTAGTTCTTTGATACCTCATCAAGAAGTCGATTAATCATCATCATAACAAGGAATCAGTAGGAGAACTAGTCGAAATACTGAGATAACGGCATTACCTCCATCGTCAGGCGAGTCAGAGGTCCAAAGAGTGAGATTGTCTCTCAATAGCTGCATAATAAGGGTGCTGTCCTTGTACGATTCCTCACTCAACGTATCTAATTCAGCAATCGCTTCATCAAAAGCCTTTTTAGCCAGCTCACATGCCCTACAGAATGGAAACTTAATTGTAACTATGCATCATAACAGAATTGAAAATGATGACTCATACAATCACTTACAAAGATTATACTATACCTTTCGGGGGAATTCATAATCTCATAGTAAAATACAGAGAAGTTTAAGGCCAGTCCAAGTCGGATAGGGTGAGTCGAGGGGAGTTCTGTATTAGCAGTGGCAGAAGCAGCCTAACAAGTAGATAAACACGAAGCTATGAGTCTGTGTTCAAGACTTTAACTCGATATATGTATATAAGAATTACAAGAAAAGAACATGCCTCATAGGCCTTGAGTGACTGCTCAGAAGCATCTTTTTTGTCTTGGTCAGCCTTGAACTCAGCTAGGTATCGATAGTAATCGCCTTTCCTGATCAAAGAAAGACGGTGATTGCAAATTTGCAATGATAGGGGAACACCACAATGCTAATTTACAATCTTACATCTTGTAGTAGAAAACAGTAGCTTCCCCGGTTTTTGATGATGGGATAAGATGTTTATCGATGACAGAAAGGATATCGTTGCAGATTTTGGCAAGCTCCTCCTCTACCTTCTGGCGATAACCTTTGATCAGCTTAACGTTGTTCTCATTTCCTCTAGACTCTTCCTTCTGCTCAACTGAAGACATAATGCGCCAAGAAGCTCTCCGCGCACCAATCACGTTTTTATACCCAACGGATAACAGGTTCCTCTCCTCCACTGATAGCTCAACGTCAAGCCTCGCAAGATTATTCATGCACTCAACCATTTCTAGAAACACATAGCATAATACACCATTACACTATTTATTTACCAATCACATATTCACATTTTGATGTACAACTGGAGAAAATCAAGAACATTGAATTACTCCATTGAAAAAACGGATCTCAGATCTCTGGGTTCAGTTCTAATTGAATACATAAATTTCATCATGTTGCTAAAAAAAAGAAGACAAAATATGAAAATTGGTTGGAAAAAGTTTAAGCAAGTAACATACATACTCTCCCTCCATCAAGAAGATTGCCATTTTTCGATTCTCAATTATCAAAATTAACAAACTTTGCGGTCTAAACCAACACACATAAAGTGGTTTAAATCGTCCTACACACAAAGATTAATTACTCGGAACACCTAACCTACATATTTTGTTATACTTTTCACCAAGTATTACACAATACGGGCACAAAAACATTTGAGTTCGACTATCAAAATTCAAAACACGACATATCGTGCCATGCATGCATATAGTATAAAACTGAAAAGAGGTGGAACTATCAAAATATGGAAACCTTCATATCGTTCAGCTTGTTCAGACAACTTGGCTATGTACACCTGTGTCTCCCTCTCTTTTTCGGTTGACATGTTAAAGATTTACAGGAAAGTATAGAAACAAATACAAACGATAATTAGAATTTGAACAAATTAGGAAAATATAGAATGTGGATGAATTATTGGGGAGTTTCGAAAATGTGGGTAAGTGCATACAACAAACAAGAAGAAAGGGGAGTGATTATAGGAAGGAGGGAGGGGGAGAGTCATCAAAGGTTGCAGAAAAATGTGGGTCATCAAGACTTTATCTTTCTTCTTCATGTATTTCTTTGGAATTTTACAATAAAATCATATAGGCACAAGCCGATCTAGCTCGTTCGAAGTGGTGATTCGAGGAAAAAAATAAGGTTCCACCGAGACTTGAACTCGGGTTACTGGATTCAGAGTCCAATGTCCTGACCACTAGACCATGGAACCACAATTGTCTATTACATTATACACAAGTATACTACTCCGTGTTTCTCCAAATTCATCCACCCCGATTTTCTAACTATGAAACTATTTGTCGAATTATGATGGTAAATACATCAATTATAAGCATATAACGGAAAAATTAAATGAAGATTCAAGAAAGATTATTATTACACAATCTGTATCGAGTCAAAATTCGTATATACATACTTACAACCAACTCTTGACTCGAAAAGTGTGGCAATAATAACCCATTAACTGTATCAACTGGGAAGATACAGTTTCAATTTCTAGTTCAATACACCTACAAATTACCTGAAAAACTTAAATATTTTGAGATAACAAGTACTCTCTTTTATGCTGAAGACTGCGAAGCATACATCCTATAACTCCTCATTCTTCACACGAGTCCATCCTCGGCCTAGAGTTGGGTCCTGGCTGGCATGTGATTTGAACCCAATAATGTATCCAATAAGCGCGCCAAGCAACAACACCGCGACACTGGTAATATAAAGTGATAGGTTCGATTCTACTTTGGCTCCTGCCATAGGATCCGCGTTGCTACCACCACTGATAGCAACACCTGATGCAAGGATTTCCACTTTATCATGTACCTGTCCATCATGGTTTCCTATGTAAAAAAGTGTTAGTTTCTCTTTGGAAGCTTCAAGTCTGGTATAACCAAATATACCCCCGCGGAACAAAGACTGTGAAGGCTGCGGATAAATGGGATCCTCAGGATGATCCTTCCGAGGCTGCCAAATGGGTTGCCAATCTTGTCCACCCATCCCGATTACGATATGCACGGGAAATGCCTCACCATCAACGCCAAAGCGTCCACATGTGTTGTTACTTAAAGGACAAAATCTCTCGTACCTGTGTACATGTCCCCACAGTGCCAGAGATACCTTGTTATTTACAAAGAGAGGTTCCAAATGCTCACGCATCCTTTCAGTGAGAGGAGCATCTCTATCGCCACTGCTCGATGTGTACATTGGCCTGTGCCCCTGTACAACGACATAGGGGGTCTTTTTTCTATCAACGGATTCTAAATCATGCTTCAAAAAGTCATACTGTTTGCTCCCTGGCAGGAAATTTGTTTCAGTGGACATGTATACGAAATGCACCGGCCCCATATCAACAGAATGGTAAAGATTACGTGTATTCGGGGCATGTGAACCAGTTGATTCAGAAGAGTCCCCAGGCATATTAAATCTAAAGCTATATGGTACCCCACACTCGCCACCCCCATCTTTCCCGTAGATTTGACTCGCCCAATCAGGTTTCCAAGGTTGCGTCGGCCAATTATACTCATGATTGCCTATGCAGACATGATAGGGAGCCTTGGAGGCAATTGGTTCAATCTGATGGAAGAAATTGTCCCATATCCACGAATACCCTCTGGCGTAACTGATATCACCAATATGAGAGATAAACACTGGCTTGTCACCAAGAGCCTCCATATCACGAGTAATCCATTTGATGGTGGATATGCTCTCATCCTGGGTACGAATAAACGTTAGGTAGGGTGTGGCAGTCCCCATATCTCCAAATAAGAAAGCCACTGCTTCACTAGAGTCTTCATTATGAGACACGAAACTGTAAGTTCTGCTCCAACCACCAGAATCACTACCAGCCTGTTACGATATATTCAATATTAAGTTCAGCTGAAGACACTAAATCATTGTAGGCAAGATACACTCAAAGAGTTCAGCGACTAAAACAATAAGCACAACAATAATTGGTCAACCAATTTCTCAATTACACTTCAGAGCGTTCTTTCAAACAATTAAACACAAAATGCTTCCTCATTTGCATACTGAGTTCTCTCAGTCGTCTCAGATAGAAAACAGTAGAGCCAAACTTAATTCATTCTTTATCTTGTGCTTTCTCTCAACACTCCAATATTATAATTGGGTACTACGAATGTTTAAAAAAAAATTAGAGCTCTCACCACAGTGATCCTTTCCACTTATGATTCACTTGGACAGGAAACTTTTTGATTTGCAAACAACCCCTTACACAAAGTGCTCGGAGGATTATCTTTTTAAGAAACGAACTGGCAGAGGTACAATGGATAAGTGATTGTAGCGTTTAGAAGAAAAAAACTGGAAGCTAAAATTTACAATTGTCGCGCAGTATATAACAAAAATATAGTGGCGATACACTAAAAGTTACCAAAGGACCATAGGAACCATCGAAACACCTAGCAATTTAGAGAACATCTGTCACAAACAGTGGAATGAATTTTCATGTTATCTCATAAAAAATAACAACTTCAAAATCCTAAGAACGAAATCAAAAGTGCACACATTTCAAATCATTTATCCCTCGAACAAGTTATCAAAATCCAATGACCACTAAAGATTGAAATTAAACTTTCACATAATCAGTAAGCATTAAAATCGAAATTTTACCTTGTAATAATATTTTTTCCCTTTCTTCAAACCAACCATAACAGCATCATGTATATACCCAGGATCCCTCCATCCAACGCTCTCATTAGCCGGAGCATCACACAAGTCTTCCCTCTCATACCTCGTTACCTTCGACTTCACAACCCGCCCCAATCCTTTCGGTGTCAACCCATATCGCACAAAACTCTCCTTACCATCATCAGTCACAAACATCACCCTCATCTCCCCTGATCTTCCAGTCAATGCCAAATGCACTTGCTCGGGTCCTTGACTCGATTCAAACCCGACCACCTCACTCTCCGCTAGTAAATGATTTGTACCAGGTAACGGATTCTTGTCATGATCCATGTGATGTTTGTTAACTTCGGATTCAGGCCAATGGAAGATCCTAAATTGGTACCTGAACAATAGTGGAATTTCAAAACTGACGAAACGACATCGTAATCAGGAAACAATAAATGTGATTTCACGAGAATTTTATGGTTTCCAAAAAAAATTAAATATTATAAAAGATAATCAAAACACTCATTACTAGTATGATAAATCTGTCCCTGTACCTCGACCTCAAGTTGACCAATGGGATGGAAATGGATCCTGACCCGGAATCCCATTCGGGCGAGGATGAAAGAAAGAGGTAGCCAATGAAGGCATCGTTGGAAGAATTTGGAGGGGAGTAAATACCGAGCCAATCGAGCTTGGTGGGTGACTCGATCCCAGTCCATCGGATGGTTATCGAGTCACCCGATCTCTTGATGGTTTTGGGGGTGACTGAGATTTGGATGTTTTGTGGGGATGATGAGTTGCAGAGAGATAAATTCGTGAAGACGATCAAGAAGAGGAGAGAGAAGGTGGTGTTGACAGTTAAAGTCGTTATTGAGACCATTGTTATAAGTGGAAACTTCCAAGGTTTTGCAGACAATAATGTCGAATACAAAGTTAATAGTGTGATTAAGCTACTCAGATAGGAGTGAGTAACTTTATTTTTATTTTGTAAATTAGTGATATGGTGAGATTTGAATTCGGAATTTTTTTGGTCACTAACGAGAATTATTTTCACTAAGTTATTAATTAACTCGAATGAATAACTTTTTTAATGAGTAAAAATGAGGTAAATTTTTAACTTAAGCCTTTTGTTTACTCTAATTCATTAGGTGATCTCATTATAACAAGTTGGATATTTTTAAAGAATTATCGTTGTTTAATTTACATGTTTTGATATTAATTAAAATTATTGCGAATTATTTGATCACATATCATATATGAGTGTTATTAAAGTAATGATATACATTTCATTAAAATTCATTACCATATAGGAGTAGTATTTATTTTCCAAGTGTGGAATGCATCACCTCCAAGATATGTCAACACCGACGGATGCTCCAAACTATCCTATGTGTTATACTAGAACACATATTATTTTAAATAATCATATTATTTTATTTTGGTCGTGGTTTGTGTGTGAGCTTTTGGGCTCGATTAATAAAAGTAATGTAATAAAATGTTTGACAATTACTATATATTATTATTACAAAAATTATGAGCAAACTACTAGTATACCGTTGTAATTCCTTTTATTAATAAAGTGATTAGTAATATATATTACAATGTCGAACATTTAAATATATTCTCGAACTTAATCTTAAATAAACTAATAATAGACTCTAACAATCTAATTATTATAGATGATATTACAATAATCTCATATTTCAAACAGGCATAACCCGGGACTAGGCCCAGAACCCGGCTCGATGACCTGCCCTAAACAACTCCGGTTTTGATTGGAACCATTTACACCCACCACCCGGGACCGGACCAGTAATGTGGTTCATTTTTAAGTTAAAATATAATTATTTGTTTATATTAAACAAAGTCAATTCGATCCGGTTTCAATCATTTCATGTCGGTTACGAGTCGTTTCGTGTCGGTTGTTTCGGGTCAGTCATGTGTCGAGTACACACCCAGTTTCCTATTACAAGCCTGTTCCGTGTCTAAGTTCATACCTGCATCCCTACGGAGCCAAGTTTCGGGCCGGGTCTGGCTAGTTTCGAGTCAGTCCGGATATAGGTGAAACACGGACAGACTCGACTGGATAACATCTTTACACCTAGCAAGAAAGTAGGAAGATTTAGTGCTCTGGTCAGTATCAATTTTATTGAAATTATCTATCTAATAAGTTTGTACTTAGATTATATATATCATACGGAGGACATTGAAAAGAAACCATTAATTCTCTTATTCTCTCTTTTTATTACTCTACACTTGTTATTTCCTAACAATATAAAAATTGCATTAATATGTTTTTATTCAAATATTACAAGCCGAATATTACGAAATTTGAGAAAATAAAGCCACCAACGAAAAGAGAGGGATTCGAACCCTCATCAATACGAATATCTCGTACAACGGATTAGCAATCCGCCATGTACATAATATTTCATTTAAAACTATAAAATAGAAATACCCAACACTTATAAAATCTTTTTTTCTTTTTCTTTTTTTATAAATTAACGATAAAAGTATGAATACAATGGTATTTATAAATAATTAATACAAAAATTCGTAACAAATATACAGTGATACTAAATATGAGACAAATTGTGATTCTTATTACATAGTTTTGTATGAACATGATAATAATAAATGTCACAATCAAAGTTGCAAAATAAATAAAAATATACTCGAATTCGAGTTCGAACATTTATATATACACATATATACATATATATTATTAATATATGGAAATATGTACATTCGAATTCGAGTTCAATGGAAATATTATATTCGAATTCGAGTTTGAACATATATATATATTATTAATTTATATGGAAATATGTATATTCGAATTATATATATATATACATATAATATATATATGTATATTGTTAATTTATATGAAAATATGTATATACGAATTCGAATAGTGTTATAAAAATTGAAATTCGATTATGTTTGGTGCTTATCCACCTCTAGTAATAAGCGTGTATGAGAAGAGCAACCTTGTCCAAATTTTTATTATTTGATTATCTCCGATGAGGTAATCGTCGATTACCACCAAATTGATAGTAATAAGTTAAGATCTCAAATAGGGTAGTCAAATTGATTAGGGAATGAAATGACAATTTATCATTTCATACCAAACTTACGAATACAATTAAGTCTCATTCCGTTCTCATATCTTCCATTCCATTCCTAACCACCAAAACTACATTAGTTTTTGAAATTTGAACTCATGGAGAACAATCCTTAAGATATGTAATTGTTGCACATATAGGCTTTGACTTTTATTAAGTTTGATTAGGTTCTTCTTAGGGCCTCACTATATTACTCTTAAAGTTAAATTTACTCTACATAGAATAAATTATGTTAAAAATGTAGTTTATACATATTAACCTTCCTCAAAACAATGATTATTTGTGCAACAATTACATAATTCGACCAATTACATATTAACCTTCATAAAAACAACGATTGTTTGTGCAACAATTACATAATTCGAACAATTTTTAATGCACCTATTAGAATTTAATCACCAATATAATCACTCAACAATTATAATCACCACCGAGTTAATCGAATAGTCTAGTGGGAAAGACTCTTGCTAGTGACAAGAAGGTCACGGGTTCGAAACTCACCTCATCACTAATTCACAAAAAAAGAAAAAAAAAATTATAATCACCACCTAATGATTTTGAACAACCCCTATTTTGACTAACATAAAAAATAACCCTTAGTAATTTTCTTCTTAATCTTTAATTGTTATTAATTCTTCCTCAATTTCATAAACACCTACTCAACCCAATATAAAAGCACTTCCACAACAACCAAAACTGAGAAAATCTCACCCCCCCCCCCCTCTCCCCCTCCCCCTCCCAAAACCAATCAAAACAGAGTAGTTTTCAATTTTCTCTCTGAAAACAGAGCAAGGAAATGAAGAACTCCAATTCTTTCATCACTCCATGCAGTTACTGGTTCTTGATTATCACACTAGCTATACTTTTAATGGCTTCATCTTTTGCTGCAAAAATGGCTGATCAGGATTTTTCTACGCACGCCACGAAAAACTCACCAGTTGTTTGTTACCATCTTCACAGAATCCGCCATTGCCCGCCTTTCACAACCCCGTCACCGCCACCACCTTCTGATTTCGAAGTCGACCCAAGATTTGGTGTGGAGAAAAGATTAGTCCCTTCTGGTCCAAACCCTTTACACAACTGATCATCGAATTATATTATCACTGCAATGTAATATACTTTATATGGTTTGAGTTATTATATGCGAAGTTATAGAAATATTATCCCTTCGTCCCAAAAAGATTGTCAAGTTTTAAATATCGATATGTGGTGAAACTTGACAATCTTTTTGGGATGGACTAATGGAGGTAGTATATGTTGAAGTTTTAGCTGCCATCTTTTATGTTTGGCTGCATTTCTTGATCTTAATGGTGACGTTGCCTCAGTTTTTAGCTATCTGTTTGAATGATTTGATGTATGCATGTAGCTTTTTCTAGTTTCTTGATTCCCATTCTCATGCTATGGATTAAACCATATCACCACCGTATCATGATTCATCGAGATAATTATCGATTTAATTTCATAATTGGATGAGGTTGCAGTTTAGTTCTCGTGAATAATTATTAGTAATACAGGTATTGCGGTATGTTTATCTAAAGTTGCAAATATGGAAGTGTGATAATGTCCACTTTCGACTACTATACAACAAAATGTATGTCACTTTTAGATATTAATTTGTAACAGATTACTAATGTGGGATTAAAGTGCAACTTCGTCCCACTATTTCATGTTTAGACAATTTCATTTTCATTTTTGAGACTAGATATGCAATTAGCTCTAATTCATGTGAGTCCGGTTTCGGTGCATCAATAATTCGGTGCATCAGGTGCATCAGGTACCCATTTAAAGGTTTTACGTGGGTACTGTACCCACTTGAAACTTCATCATTGGTACTTGTACCCAAATTGTACTATAACAATGGTACAATACCACATATTTATTTTGGATTGATAAATAGTGGTATTGTACCATTGTTATAGTACAATTTGGGTACAAGTACCAATGATGAAGTTTCAATTGGGTACAGTACCCACGTGAAACCTTTAAATGGGTACCTGATGCACCTGATGCACCGAAGTATTGATGCACCCAATCTTTTCACAATTCATGTATAGGCGAATTCATTTTTCATTTTTGAGACGAATATGGTTATCTAATTAATCAATTATCCTATTATGTTTTTTAATTAAATTAATTAATGCATTTTAATTTCTAAGATTTATCTTAATGATTCTTGATTGTCAACAAAGATGGAAATGTTATGCTTCAAGTTTCAAGTGAATCTTTGCCCCCATTCAATATGGGTTGGTTGAGAAGACATTGGTGGTGCAAAGGAGGGGTGCTTTCAAGTGAGAATCATGAGTCTCATTAATTTTCAAAAAGTTGGTAGAAATAAGAGGGTCAAACTAGTAATTTACATGTGTAGCACTTATGTATTAGTAATAGTATCAAATTTCATGAACACATAAAAAGTTGTTGTCTTGAAGTATAAATGATAAATGGAAAAATGCAAGTGTTCTTTACTTTTATATGTTCATTTTCTTTTTTGGTCATGTAATTATAATTCATTCACTCTCATGGAGGCATTCAAATAAATGGGCAAAGAAATTAATGTTTTCAAGTACTGAAAGTCACGGTTTGCATGAGATTGGCCAATATAGCTAGGTATTTGAAAACACGAGGATGCATGAAGCCCTTTGAATGAACCTGTGAGGAGTATTACTCGTAGTTATCTTTTTTAAGTTGAACCGCAATCTTAACATCCCGTCGCCATCTGTCTTGGAAAGTCGCGAGAAGGTAAATCGTGGGACGTGCGTCACATAGTCAGGAGAACTTGAGATTGTTCGTTAACCACTTCCACACCAAATTCTGCCTCATAAAAAATTCGAACTCATCAGATACAAAAGAGGTAAGGCGTGATACTATTTACCCTAATCTCTTTATCACTTAACATGTTCGATGGCCACTCATAGTTATTTCTCATTCATTCAATTAGCAATTGTTTTTTATTTTAAAAAACTAGCATCAATTGAAAAGACGGCTCATTTGAATCATTAATGGAACAACGATATATTATCCCTCCCTCCCCCCCCCCTTCCTTCCCGAATGCACCTTAGTCTATGGAAAACTTTTAGCTCGGTTTTATTACTTCGTCCTGCCAAATGCTCGAGTCATCTCGATGTTAGTTTCTTGAGTCGAGCTAAAATTCAGACGAGCCAAACTCAGGGGCGGATCCCACTTATTTCACACTGGTTCATTTGAACCACCAAACTACCAAAGATATGTGTATAAGAGTTGGTAAGGTAGTATAGTTGCCTCACATGAGCGGGGTTCGATTCCTTATGTTGCATTATTATTCTATCTGCTGCACTTTTTTAATATGAAGTAAAATTGAAACTTTACAAATGCTATTAAATGTGTGTTGGTATATATCTTCATCACCCATTTGAAGATCATTGTTACATATTTTTTCAATTTCACCGTAACTCATTTATTATTACAAATATCTAGTTTATAACATATAATTATAATTTTTTAATTCAAATTTCATTCACAAGCAATTCATTTTTCGCATGATTTATTCATATAACATTTAACTTTTGTTATTGTACTATACATGTATTTATCTTTTATATACAACATCAAAACAATAATTGATTAATAAAAAATTATAATTTTCTTGAATACTTATCTTAATTATATATATTGAAACATCATCATTCTTATATTTCATGGGCCAAATTTGGAGTTCATATTTTTAATTTTCATCGAAGTTTGAAAAATATATGAAACCATTGCAGAATTGGTAAGATTTGATATCGAAAAGCATGTAATATAATATGTCTTATCACTAAAAAAAAGTGTATATTTTGAACCACCACTCTCGATCAGTTAAATCCGCCCCTGGCCAAACTCAATAAATAGGTGGCTTAGGGTTATAAGAGGTGGTGTCACAATGGACTCCTAGAATGTTGGGATATATCGCAACTATTTCCAATTATATATAATATGGTTACGTTTGTAACGTTATTAAGAAAATTAGGACCCAATCATTTAACCCTAAACCTTCAATAATCTCAATAAATAGGACAAATCTTTGCCTTCCTCCACATTTTTCTTCGAAGCACCACTTTTTTCCTTCTCTTTTCTATCCGTTTCCCTTGTTTTCTTCTCTTTTCTATCCGTTTCCCTTTGGTTCATGGTAGTAACACCATAGTTGTGTAGTCTCCGATATATAGTTGCACAAAAGTTGAACTTTAATCCTTAAATTTACCTTTCCGTTAAATTATAACAGCCACACACAATTAGAGGTTAGTTTGGGGGCATACAAATATTACTTTTATAAGACCTAAAAAGATTCATACAAATGTTATTCAATTCTTAGATCAAATAACAATTACTAAAAAATATTTAAAAGATTTACGTGGGACAATAAAACTTATAATAGATAATTATACTACAACCTTCCCCCATTTGTATGCATCCTCCAACATTTTATTTCTTACGTTTTTCCCTTTTTACTGACCTTGATTATTTGACTAACTAAAAGGCTAGCAATAGCTCATTTTTTTTATTGGCTCGATAGGTTCATAATATTGAATGGTTTCTATCACTTTGAGGTCATGAGAACCTTTTTATTATATATTATGGAATGCATCTCTGAGGCGTGGCATACAACCGAAACGACTCCCGCTAGATAGCCGCCCCTTTCTCGATTTTGAACAGGCTCGTGCACCGAGGGGGCTTCCCGAAAGCATTTCTGTCATGTCTACCTAGCAAGGAAAGGAACGAAGTGTGCGCGCTGCGTCGCTTTGGTTGGAGCGCTTTGCTTGACCTGATCGTTGTGCCACAACGTTAGCACTTAAGGGGCGAAACACTAAAAAGACATATCTTAAAAGGCGTAATTATTTTATTATATACATATTTAAGGCATTTTTTTATTATATACTTATTTTATTATAAATTTGTATTAGTCGATAAGAAATAATATAGTCATATGAGTTGTTGTTAGGTTTGTTTCCAAGTAAATTTTTGAATTATCACTTTTTTATAATTTTTATCCTTGTAGAATTAGATATATTTACGTTTTAAGTACCGGATATGGACCGAACTGTCTCACGACGTTCTGAACCCAGCTCACGTACCGTTTTAATGGGCGAAGAGCCCACCCCTTGGAACATACTACAGCCTTAGGTGGCGAAGAGCCGACATCGAGGTGCCAAACCTTCCTGTCGATGTGGACTCTTGGGGAAGATCAGCCTGTTATCCCTAGAGTAACTTTTATCCGTTGAGCGACGGCCCTTCCACTCGGAACCGTCGGATCACTAAGGCCGACTTTCGTCCCTACTCGACGGGTGGGTCTTGCAGTCAAGCTCCCTTGTGCCTATGCACTCGAGGGCCAATCTTCGTCCGGCCCGAGGAAACCTTTGCACGCCTTCATTACTTTTGGGAGGTCGTGTCTCGGTGATCATGAAAATCAAATATTCCAAACAATTTGGAATGAAAAGATTACGTAATTCAAAAATTGAAACCAAAATCAAATCAACAAAATTTAAAGTTGTCATATCGATCTGGTCAGAATTGATTTGGTCGGTTTGAGCTGTTGTACAAATTAACCAAACATACCTCAATTCCAATGGCATTTTTTGTCACACGATATCATACTGAAAGTAAATCCTTGAAATCAGGACCTCCAATTATGGAGGCTGTGTCGATAACCAGTAGACCAAGACAACGGGTTCCTTCGATCACTTGTAACAATTTTGTGCGGCACTCTATGTTACACTTGTATTACTTTAATATTTTTTCTATCTTTCAAGCATATTAACTTAACAAATAGTCTTCATAACTTTATTTACTACCATCTCCAATCAAAAAATCTGGTTATTTTTGCTTTTTATGAAGAAAAATTATAATTTTTAATGATAAAAGTTACGAATAGTCAAATATTCGCCTCTACAAGTATAAGTGACAATGATTTTGAATTAGATATGTTAGTATATGCCTATAACAATATAATTAAATAAGATATGGTGCTTGAAAAATAAAAAAATATATAAATAATAAAACCGTAACATAAACAGTCACACAAAAAATGTTAGAGAAAATCCGGACTCACCCCATTGTCAACTCTATCTATACATTTCTTTTACGCGTGCACTAATTAACAAGCAGAACACAGCTCAGTAAATATGAGTCCGGATTCGGTGCATCAATAATTCGGTGCACCCGGTGCATCAAGTACCCATTTAAAGGTTTTACGTGGGTACTGTACCCACTTGAAACTTCATCATTGGTACTTGTACCCAAATTGTACTATAACAATGGTACAATACCACATATTTATTTTGGATTGATAAATATGTGGTATTGTACCATTGTTATAGTACAATTTGGGTACAAGTACCAATGATGAAGTTTCAAGTGGGTACAGTACCCACGTAAAACCTTTAAATGGGTACTTGATGCACCGGGAGCACCGAAGTATTGATGCACCGAATCTTTTCACCGTAAATATACCCCCTCCCCTCCATCTCCCCCTCTCTGAAAGAGACTTGTTCAATCCATTCAACACTCACACACACATTCAGATCTTACACTACCCTCCACCCCCCCCCCTCTCTCCCCCCAATGGGGTTCACATACAATATTCGTTTTTTCTATTCAGCTTCAATGGCTTTGCATCAGATCTTGCTTTTGGCATTTCTTCTTACTTCACTTGTTCATTGCAAGACCATCAAGCGTGATAGTAATCATCTCATCCCATTTTTTTAATTTTTGCTACCACTTTTGCATACTAAATTATTTGATATGTTGTGCTGTGTTTGAGATTTTTCAAGATTATGTTGATTTGATATATTTAAGGATGTTGAAGTGTTGATACTGTTTTATATTACTAATTTAGTAAGGAATTTGGATTCCTTATATTATTTTGTTGATTTGGTATATGTTGAAGTGTTAACTGATTTATTATGAGCTAATTTAGTAAGAAAGTTTGGTGCTTTATATTGTTTTGTTTGGTGTATTGCTGGTTTTGTGTTGATTTTTTTAAAGTAAAAGCTGGTTGGGACGTATTGGCTTTGCTATATGATCGTAGTAATCATATATAGCACCCCTGGCCCTGCTCAGGCGGGAGCCTCTTTAAAGCGCTGGGGCATGTTAATGTTTTTATGTTGATCTGTTATTACCGCTTCTGCATAACGAATTGTTACATTATGTTGTGTTTGAGATTTTCAAGATTATGTGTAAATTTTGTACTCCGTATGGTATAATGTTGAAGTGTTGATACTGGTTTTACACTTGTATTATTTCTCTCTTTGCTTATTACTTCCGTTGTTCATTGCAAGACTGTTAGGCGTGATATGATCACAATACCAGTTTTTTCTTTAATGTTTTTCTACCATTTTTGCTTATAGAATTGTTTAAGACTTTAAGTCATGTTGTGTTTGACATTTTCAAGATTATGTTGATTTGATATTTCTTAAGTGGTAATGCGGATTGCCACTTACTAATCTAGTAAGAAAGTCAGTTGGTTTGTATTACTCCCTCCATCGCTATTTGCTTGAGACTTTTTGCTAAATATGGACAATCCCAAAGTAAGTCGTGTTTTCACCATTTGTGAGTTGGCGAAATGGAGGGAAACAAGGCTTATTGCTATGATCTAAGAAAAGAAAACTTTGTGATTAACGATGATGGATTTACTAGTATAGTCCAGCAATGGTGTTGTCCTTCCATAGTTTGTTTCTTCTAACTAAATTCCAGGTTTATTGCAATGTAATTGTTGTTTACATGGATGTAATTTATTTTTTCAGTTACCCGATTTTCTGTATATTAATCACTGTACTTCACTGTTTCGATTTCATAGTTTACTGATCAGCTAGTAGTAATGATAAAGTATGTATGTAGTGAAAGCACTGAATGAAATTAAAGCATCTCTTGGATGGAGAGTGGTGTATGCTTGGGTGGGTGATGATCCTTGTGGAGATGGTGATTTGCCCCCTTGGTCTGGAGTTACATGTTCTACGGTCGGTGATTATAGAGTTGTTACTGAACTGTAAGTGCAATTTATTGTTAACATCGTCATTTGTACTTGTTTGAAAGAAAATTTTGTCATGAACGCATATTTTATGCTTTCCAGGAAATTGTTAACCCTTTCATTTCTTTTATTACAGTGAGGTTTACGCTGTTTCCATTGTTGGCCCTTTTCCTACTGCTGTAACCAATCTTCTGGACCTTAAACGACTGTATGAATTTCTTCTTTGCGACTTGTCAAATTTGTAATCAGTCTATTGATCTTATAATTATTACTGTACACAAAAAATCTAGTATTGAGTTTATTGCTGAGATTTATTGTCTTGTTTTCCTTTTTCTTTCTAAATTACATACATCTTCACAGACGTGCAGACTTACTGTAACGTAGTTCTACAGTCTAATTCTTATGTTACTTAGCCACCGTCAAAATTGACCAAGATTCTATATTCTTTTGAACAGTGTTCTTCTTTTACTCCTGCAGTCTACAAACTTTATCTTGTATTCTATTATGGCAGGGACCTTCACAACAACAAGCTTACAGGTCCTATTCCTCCTCAGATTGGACGTCTGAAGCGACTCAAGATACTGTATAACTTCTAATCTCTTTTTTGAATTTCACATTCAACACAAAACTGTCCACTTCTACCTATCAGGTTTAGAATAATTAATGCACGATTAGTCAATCTGAAAATTTCTCAGTAGGTTGGAGCATCTAATAAGGTTAATCACATGTGGCCTCCACTAATAACATGAATGATTCTTTTTTAACCGCCTATGTTTCAACTTTGTTGATATGGACTATTTTAGAACAATTAATATCCTCTGGCTCCTATAAACTTAACTAGTTAGTGTGAATTTCTTTTTTTTGTTTGAGAATCAAAAGCTGATATTTTGAACTTCTGTTGTACAAAGATACTTAAAATAGTTTCAATCCTTTCTTGTGTCTAAAGTATAAACCCCTTTGTGGGACTTAATGGCGATCGTTAGACCATCATAGTGACTCGCCAACCGAAGAAATGAGAGAGGGCAGGAGTTTATGCTTTCCCCTAGTTACTCTCATCTGTGGCCACATATTTTTAAATGTATGTTTAGCAGTCAATTATCCTTCAACATGATGTATAAAGTTTTTAATCATTGTGATACGAATACACACCTTTCTATGGTTTTTTTCTGGATAGCAAAGACAAAATTCTCATCTATTTATTCATGCATGGAATACTGGGTACTCCGTACTCTACAAATTTTCTAATTTGGGTTTTCTACATGTGCATATCCAACTTACTTTGATAGGGATTCTTGTAATATTTAGCATGTGCTTCTTTTTCTTTCGGTCCTTTTGACAGATATGGTTGAACTCTTGCTATAGCCATGTTTGTTCTTTTTTTTCTATGAGAAACATAATGTATCATATTTGTGTTGTTCTTTACAACATGATCCTTCAATTTATTTTTCTTATCCACGTCTTTAGAGATACAGTTGTTGAAACCCATAGGGATTTGTCAACTTTCCTAAATTAGCTTACAACCATGCTTCTGAATTATCAACTAAAATTCTGCATAAATACCGTCTTTTGTGTATCTCTCCGTAGTTCCTAATTTGTTCTTGGCATTCACTTCAGTAATTTGAGGTGGAATAAGCTGCAAGATGTCATTCCTCCAGAAATTGGTGAACTGAAGCAGTTAACACACCTGTAAGTGGTTTCTTGTACTAAAACCCTTCAGTCATCAAATTCAAAGTTCTATTATTTATTTTTTATTGAAAATTTCTTTCAGATATCTGAGTTTTAACAATTTTAAAGGGGAGATTCCAAAGGAGCTTGCAAATCTTCCTGATCTTCGATATCTCCATCTGCATGAAAATCGTTTAATTGGCCGAGTTCCTGCTGAATTGGGAAATTTACAACATTTACGACACCTGTAACATTCTGCCTTTCAACATGTTCGATTGTGCTTATTGTCCGACTGAGTTTTATCTGGTCTAACTGTTGGGTTTTAAAACTGGTATCAGGGATCTAGCCAACAATCATTTAGTTGGGACTATTAGGGAACTCATTCGTTATGAAGGTTGTTTCCCAGCTCTTCGAAACCTGTAAGTTATATTTAAGTTTTTATCATGTGAAACGAGTGGGTCGTAACTTCATGTAACCATATGTTCTGTTCTGACTTGATGACATTTTCACCAACTTATCTTTTGCAGTTATTTAAACAACAATTATCTTACTGGAGGGATTCCGGCACAGTTGGCAAATTTATCGAATCTGGAAATTTTGTAAGTTATTATTTGCTAAAGATGATTGATTTGTCTTTGAGATTACTAATTCTGTTCAATGGTTTAATATATATTGCAGATACCTATCATACAACAAAATGTCTGGAATAATACCTGCCACTCTTGCTCAAATTCCTAAATTAACTTACTTGTATGTACTTCTACACACCCTTATCTACAATTTTCTGTCTACTCTGAACTTCGCAATGTATTAATTGCCGCATTCGACAACTGATGAATCTATCGTTTAAAAAATGAAATAAAAAATCTGATGACGGTTATCTCATAGTGTGTCTGAACCTTTTGTTATTTCTTTATTTTGATAGTTAATGCATAATATTAATCAAAAGTCTTGTCTATACCTTTGAAGGCTAATACATGAGAACCGAATTAAAAATTACTGAATCTTTTGCTATTTCAGGTATTTAGATCATAATCAATTTTCTGGGAGGATTCCTGATGCTTTCTACAAGCATCCATTCTTGAAAGATATGTGAGTTTATGCCCTTCGACTTAATCAGTGTAGTAACGTTCCATCACTAATTAAGTTGCTTCTGTTTTCTGCTATCTAATGGAATGTTTTTTTGCAGGTACATTGAAGGAAATGCATTCAAGGATGGTGTGATTCCAATTGGAGTCCACAAAGTCCTTGAACTTTCTGACACTGACTTTTTATTTTAGATGACTATTCTTTTGTTCTTAGTCGATACTCATAATAGATATAGTTAATGTATTGAAATTGAAGACATCGAACCAATAGTGAACATTATCTGAAGATAATTATAGTTCCTTCGCCATGTGCACTGTATTATGGGCAGATATGGATTCGTGTATGTATTGTTATGCCAGTATACTCTACTACCTAGATACGGAAAATGTAAAAGCTTCGATCGTTGAGAGAACAAGACGAGTCATGAGTTTGGCTTGACTCGTCGAGAAATCATTTTGTGATGAGATTTCTTCTGCCTACATGAAAAGGGCGACAATGGAACATCTCCATTAGTTAGTAACAGAATTAATGTTTGTATAAACTGAAGGCTCTTTTTCACATTTGATGTTCATTTGTTATTGAAACTTGAAGGAGTTAAGAAAGGATAACTTTAGAAGATTCTTTTTGGACAATCCTCATAATTCCAACCCCCAATAAATGTGTATCTCAGAAACAAGAAAAGGTGGGTTCACTTTTTTGATTCATGGAGAAGTGTAGAGCAAGCGAAATAGTTTCAACTCTTAGGGAGTCGATTTTATAGTCGGTTCAATACCCTGGTGGCGTCTGACCAAGCTTACAAGTAAGAGGTCTTGAGTTCAAATTCTGTGTTTGTTATTTGTAATACAATTGTATTCAAACATTACTTGCTAATTTACAAAAAAAAAAAAAAATACTCATGAAATAAAAATATATCAGAATGGTTCATTAGTACTTATGCCTCCTTGTGTATTGTGAAGTAGTGAATAGTATTTGCGATTCATGTTGGATCAAATCGAACATATCCTTCCCATACCTCGTATCACGGGGAAAGGCAAGACAACTTTTGAAGAAAGATGTGAAGAAGAAAAGAATGCTTTGCTTGATAGTTCTAAGATTCAAGCCAAGCTATGAGAGCAAAGCATATGCAACCTTGCTTTCCTTCTTCTTTAGCCCTATTCTAACCCTACCTTCCACTAAAATAACAATTACTTTCTCCCCATCAGCTGTTCATTTAAACACCCAAAATGACATTACTCTCATTTTCAGGAGAATCCGCACAGTAATTGCAACCTCCAAATATGGACTTCTTATACAGACAGATGAGGTATTGCCTATTGTTTCTATTGCCTCTTACGATTAAATCACACCCGACCTTCACGTTCTAACGCTAGAGTATTAACATTGGCATTTGTTCACGTTATCAATCAGTGGAGTGTCGAAATCATTGCAAGAAGATTATGTTATTTGTTCCGCACTATCAAATTTTTTTCACTCTTGGCTTTTATGTCTTTGTCTTTCTGTCAGGGGAAAACTTTCGAATGTAGAACGAGAAGATGAAGAGAGCAGCACAACAGACAAAAGGTTACCACCCCAGAAATCCCAATCTTTCAAAGGAGGTATACACCATCTATAATACGTATAAAACAATGCATTTATAGAAGGGAGAAAACGAGAAACCTTGATGATCTGGCAATTTTGCAGTGAAAAGAACTCCAAGCTGGCTACAGAAGCAGTTGTCTAGACAAATTAGCCGCGATTACTCCAAAGAAGGAGATGAATATCAGGCTGCACTCGCGGCTGCTGCTTTCGCCATTCAATCACTTGAAGAATCGAAAAGTAGAGAGCGCAAGAAAGAAAGCAATGCCGGTCCTGTTCTGGTTAGCAAATCAGATGACAAACCAACAGGGCTAGAACGTCGTAGGACACGTTCAGTGAGTTTTTCAGGTAAGGATGCTGTTAAAGTGATTATGCAAGATTTTAGTTCAACTTCAAAATACCCCAATGCCTCTTGAGAGGCTCCCGCCTAAGCAGGGTAAGACGGGGTTGGATAGTATGCAACCTTACCCTTGTCGAAATACCCAAGAGTGAAGTGCAACATTATCTAACTTTATCTCCTCTTGACAACTATTAACACACAGATGAAGCTCCTACAACAATACCAGATATCCCAGACAGCAGAGTTCCAGTAACACCAGAAACTATGGGAAAGCTGATTGAGAAAGTTCCATCAACTAAGAAAACACCAACCTTGAAAGAGCACTTCAGCAACAAAGTGAATGGTGAAACAGGAAACGAGGAGGGTGGTAAAGCTATTGGACATGCTCCATCCGTGAAAAAGACTTCATCATTCGAGAATGCAAAACCTGGAACTTCCATCCAAAGGCCACCTCCCCCTCCACCGCCTCCCCCAACTAGACGAATCACACCTCAGATAGACGGGACTAGAATTCAGAGTTCAACCAAACCAGGAACCTATCATAGTGAAGCAGATGTGTGGGAAAAGAATGAGCTGACTAAAATCAAACAGAAGTAATATGAGAATTTTAAACCTGATATATTTTTCACAAGCATCACGGGACTAAAAGTGCATGCTCCAACTCCATCTGTTTAATTGCTTTAAAAATACAGTTCATTATAGAAAATTCTTCATTCCACACTCACAAGACGAGTTCTGTTTCTAGGTACGAGAAGATTAGCTCCAAAATTGTTAATTGGGAGAACAAGAAAAAACTGAAGGCAAAGCGTAAATCAGAGAACACAGAGGTCAGACCTTAACACTTGCTTCTTCATCAATACCAGTCAGATCTCATGGAATTTAACTTTGTGATTCTACAGGCTGAACTGGATAAGAGAAAAGCAAAAACAATGCAAAATTATCGTGAGAAAGTTACAAGGGTTGATAACATCGCTGCAGGCGCAAAAGCACAAGCACAAGAAAATCAAAGAAACGAAGAACTTAAGGTGAAAGAGAAGGCAAATAAAATAAGAGCAACTGGAAAACCTCCAAGCTCATGCCTGTGCTGTTAATATTACTGACGAAATTTCTCCATATCTGTATTCTTCTTGAACATTGATCAGTTCAGAACATTAGCTGAATATACCTTCTCTGTGAAATATGTCTGAAGAAATGGATTTGATACACACACAAAACTCTCTAGTTCTATTGAACAAGTTGTATTGTAGTAAGAATCAATTTGTATAGATCTGATCAATCTGAAGAATTTATATGTATACACAGAGCAATTCATCTCAGGCACCAAGACTTTCTACAAAAGGCACTATCTGTTCCACAGTACAGAAATAGATTCAGTACTTGCAAGAATGATCTCACTCAGTTACTCACGAAACTGTCCATGAAGGAGAACTAGAAATCCCTGTTAACATCTGTAAAACAGAAGAAGAAACATTATGCTCCTAGAAAAACGGGGGTGTTAGGTCCGTTTAGAAACATTGTCGAAGTGCTAAGTTTCTCAGTATCTAATTAGAAGCATAATGATCTACAATATTAACGAACAGAACTCAGGTGCACAGGAAAATTGACAAAAGTTGAAAGGGAAGAATATATTGAAAAGATAGCCAGTGGAAAACTTTCATACTCACTGTCATGGCTTTAAAATAAATTACTTCTGAAATGACATTCAAAATAATAGAAGAAACAACGAAACGGCATTTGCGCCTAGACAGATCTAAAACACTGACACCATATAATTACATCATCATCATCACAACCACAACTCTGGATTACGAGGACCACTCCATGCAACAGTGGGTAGATTATAAATCCTCAACACTTTTTGAGCACAGCACTCTCGAAAGTGGAATGCATGAAAATTCTGAGCCAGAATATTTGTTATGCGGTGATCTCCCTTGCAAGCCAATCTAAAGTTGGATATGCAAAATACAACACTAGGACAGACGGAACCCCAAAGAGAAAAGTGATGAGCAAGTACAGCATTAACGTGACAGCACTTGTGGGAAGTACAGCGAAAACAAATAGAAGAAGTGCAAAGATCAATGGAAGTCTGGCAGTCAAGTGAAAGAAGAAATCGAGGGACTTCTGAAGAGATAGATGTGGCCTCTCAACTGCATGACTGCTGCTGACTTCGCTCTCATCGCTGACGTTAGACCCAAGACGTTCTAGACGAGTTCTCTGGTGACTAGAGTCACAGGGTTGATTTCGTATAACCTGAGTACAGCGCGGTGACCATACAATCTGATCATCCACAGAGACAGCCAAAGGAGACCTTCCTCTGTCACCATTTCTGCACTCCACCATCCACAAAAGAAAGAAATTTTTTCTAGGGAACTTCAAATTCCCCTTGTACAACCATCTTAAAGTCAGAAAGTTGCACCATGGGCAGGCAACAAAAAATGGAATCTGAATTTGTTGAGTGGAAACCTTGACCCCAGCCCAGCGTAGACTAAGGAGACAATTTTTGCAGAGTGTATGGCCACACCATAAAACATAGGGCACATTTTCAACAATATTAAAAGATTCGAAGCATATTGGGCATTCTAGTCCTTCTGCAAGGCTTGAAGAATCTGAACAGGTTTCATCATCTGAGGAGTCTTCATATGATTGAGAGGACTTCAAGAATTCTTCTTGCTTTGGCCCTAATTTTCCAAAGCCATTTGAAAATGATTTCCACATAGTAATAACCAATTAGCAATCTCCAAAAGCCTGTACACCAATTCTATAATGTTAGAGGCATAGATTTCTACATAAGAAAATAACATGCACGAAATTAACAACAATAACACAGAAGCTCAAAGTAAACGTCAACTTTGATTCACTCTTTAAGTATTCGTACAGACAAAAACTTATGTAACACTCTCATTCATACCCGATGAAAGGATTTTAACCATGAACATATATAACATGTCTCATTGACATCTCACATGATGTGAATTAAAAGCTCTATCAAGAAACTGTACACAACAAACACAAAACCACTCAATGCTTCTATTGCAAATTAAACACAGAAACTAAAACGGCAATGAAGCTTGTACAAATACTCCCTCCATCCTAATTTGTGTGGCCACTTTTCCTAAAATGAAAATCACTTTAGTTGAAATTTGTGAAGGGAAAATGGATTAATGTGAGATAAATTTGAGTTTTACTAAAATCCTGGGCAAAATTGAAGTGGCCAACCAAAATGGGATAAAGGGAGTACCAAAAAGCAACCTTGTTCGTACGTGAAGTTTCCAAATCATGCACAATCTAATCTCTTTCAACAGAACATCATTGCCAGAAGAAGGGAATAAAGCCAACTCAAAAACTGCCATTTCGAAACAGCATAAAGTCTAGACTAGCATAACAAAAATACTAGCTCATTTAGCTACAATTAGTCCCTTTATAGGTGCTTCGTTTTACCAATATCTCAAATCAACGCAATGTAATCTCTTACAATATGATTTACTAGGATAAAAACAAATAACAAAAGATGAAGAACACCCTCCTCATGAAAGTTTCAATATTATATCATGAATTTATTCAAGCTTTTATCAAAGATTCCAATTTTAGCAAACAAATGAGCTTACGATCACCGGATTGACGAAAAAATCTATTAACATACTAGCTCATATAGGTACACTTATCTCATTTTAGGGGCCAATGTAACTAATTTCTAAACAACATGAAATGTAGACCAAAAATCAAAACTCATGTTTAATATCGTAAATCCCTTCAAGCATCTCCAATTTTAGCAATCAATTGAGCATAAAAATTACGAAATTAACGAAAATATTACCAAAATACTAGCTCATCGAGCTAAATGTTATCATCTTCTTGACTCACATTTTAAAACATCATAATTCTTGAAACAAAAATTAAATATTAAATATTAATATCATGAAACTATTCATGCATCACCAATTGTAGCGTACAATAGAATATATTATTACAATATTAATGTAATCTCTCCCTCCGCCTAATCTGGAAATGACATGAACTCTAAAATGAAAATTGAAAGAAGTTTAATATTAACATCAAGAATGCAATCAAGAATCACAATTTTAGCAAACAATTGAATACAGAATTATCAAATTAACATGAATAAATAAATAATGATGTAAAAATAGAAAAATATAGATAAATAATTAAGCTTACAATGGTGGGATTGGTGAATAAAAAGAGAATGGAGAGATGAGAAGAAAATATCTGATAAATTTAGATAATTTTAGATAATTTTCTTCTCTTTCTCTCTGTCTCTCTCACCTTTTCTTTGTCTGATTTTGTTGTCCGTATGTAAATTATGTATATATATGTTCTGTGTCCGGTTTATGTTGTCGGGTGGGTTTGCTAACTCGGAATAATTCATCACAGTCATTCGAGCTGAATGTTAAAAAAGTGTGCTCGGTTCAGTATGGGATTATTGGATTTATTTTGCTTCGATTAAGAACTTGAACACACCTTCCAAAATTTATATCTCACACGACCACCAATTACATCTAATTTTGTATCCGATATGAACTTTTGTGATACATCTAGTAAATACTTTGAATGAGACGAACTAGATTTTGATTATTTTGAAATGGATTTGATAATATCGTTTCGAGTTGAATCTTGTTATTCAAGTTTTATATAATTGAGTTTGTTCGAACCATATATCAAATTTGTCGAGTTAGTTCTTGTCACAAAGTTCAACAGTTATAAATTTGGATGGAAAGTGCAAATGTGCAATCCATTCTTGTTGTTTTTGGGTGTGTTGTGATTTGAATCCAAAGGAATTTGCGTAAATAAGTTATTTTTCTTCTGTATCCAGTCTAATATTAGTGGGGAAGGTTGGTGATTTCGGTCGGGGAGACTTTCACTAGAGGGTGAAAGTTGGTGACAGTGACAGAAAGATTAGGTCTTAGGTTAAACATTAATTTTTATTTAATTAAAATTCTGGCCCCAAAGTTTGAGAATTTTTCCGGTTAATGAATTTATAAGGCCAAATTAATGCTATTGAAATGACATAAATGATTTTACTCTAACTCATGCACTACTCACATCAATCAGATGTGACTGACTAGAAACATAGGTGATTGATATGAATAGTTTGAAACATAAGCGATTGATTTAAAATAATCGAGTCTATATCTACGTATAAATAGAAATTAAAATTGATTTAAAGTTCAATTCGAAAGCCGGAGTCGATAAAAGACCTACACTTAAGTGTAGCGGCCACAATTGAGCATTACCATATAAAACTACAAAAATTAATCTAGACCCAACATTTTCATATGAACACAATTTTTAAGGTTTTGATTTTTACACTCCAAAATATTGATTGTTACACTCATTTTACTCTATAAAAATATACAAAAGTGATAAAATGGAGTGTGATGATCAAATTTAGAGTGTAAAAATCAAAGTCCAATTTTTGTACCCTTTTCTTTTGAACGTTTCTTTAGAACCAACCTTATTTTGCCAAATTAGTTCCAAAAATTTAGTTTGGGCATCATATATGAGATTTTATTTAAATATATATGATATATATATATTAAATTTAATCAGAGAGGTTCTTTATTCAATTAGTTACCAGGGTCAATTTTTTCTTTTTGATAATTCATTCAATATAACGACAGTTTATACATATGATAGAAAAAACCTATATGATTGGAAGACACAGCAACAAGCGAAGCTTGACTAAAACATTCATAATTGTCAAAACTGTAATTGAAAATATATAAAATGGGAGAAAACGTAAACTTCCTGTGGACCCACAATACCAAAGCGTACCAACAACACAAAATATTAATTCATGTTTAAAATCATCTTGTCTCTTTAATGAGAATTTATGACCAAATTTCGTTATGTTTGACCAACAAAAGTTAAAATGTGAAAATCTTTTAGAACGGACGGAGTATTAGATAATTTTGATGCATAAATATTATTAAAAATTAAATAAAAAGTGTATATCGAAATTTGAAATGTTAATCAACACTTTTTTTAATTAAATTACATAGTTCAAGAGATCGAATTGAAAGTTTTTAACCTTTCCGACAAAATATATGCCGGAGTGAAGATATTTGTTTCTTTTTGCCAAAGTCACCACCGTTTCATAACCCCCCCCCACCCCCACCCCCACCACCCCACCTATAGTTCTCCATTGCAAAAAAGCTCAATTTTGCCAAAAAATGGAGATGGAAATAGATGAAAAAATTGAGGACAAAGAACTGTTCAAAGCAGCAGAAACAGGAGATGTTGCAGTTTTTAAAGGTCTCTCTCAACCACACCTCCTCAAAGCCCTTTCTCTTCGCAACGAAGACGACCGCTCCCTCCTCCACGTGGCAGTTTCTTCTGGATATATTAAGGTGCCCTTTTCAGTTTTTTCAACTTTACTACTTCCCCATGTCCCAAAATGATTGTCCAGTTGCAATTTTTGATTGCTGACACTTTTTTTTTTTTTAATTTTGATTGAATTCTTGTTTTTTTGTAAATCAAAATGTTGATTTGTACATCCCTAATATTTCTTCGATATATATATACAAGTAGAAAAATCAAACCTGATTTGTTTCCTTGGTCGAATTATTTCGTAGTTTATTAAAGAAATAGTAGTTCTGGAATGAACTATGAAGTTGGATAATTAATCAAAAAGGTTTTCATATAATCAGGTTAATGAACTTCTTTCGTCGAGTTTTAATTTTGAAATCTGAATCACTGCATCTAGAATTTGTGTTTTGAGTATATGTCATCAATACATGCTTCTTCTGAATTTGTTAGCGGACTTCGGGAACAAATTGATTGTTTTTTAACTTAATAGTGACCCAATTTGCGAATGAAATAGGTCGTGGAGCTTTTGGCTGCTGCTGAACCTTCAATCAGTGGCATAAACAATGGTGATGAAGAAGGCTGGGTGCCACTGCACTCGGCTGCAAGTAGTGGAAATGTGGAAATTGTGAAGCTTTTGTTGGACAGAGGTAATCTGAGAACCAAAATGTATCGGTTCAGCATATATGCCACTTCCCCTGCTCTATACTCTTGGGTTATTACTTCGTTGCATTGTTAATAAGTTAGTATTCAAGTATTTTGACTTGAATATTTACTGCATGCAGATGCAAAGCTAATAGTTTACTAGACATTACCATAGGGGTCTGTTTCTATTACACTGAAAATAACTGATTTGATATGGACTGATAAGATCTTGTTGAAACTACACACACCGCTAATATGCAAATTAGTTTGGTAGCCCAACTATTAGAAACTCTTACGGTTAAGCATGCTTGTTAAGGACCAATTCTAGGTTGCGTAACCCCCCAGAATTCTTCCTATAGAGCTCTGGATTCCGAAACGCTACTCTGTCAGACTGCCTTGCTGAGATATGCCCTTCAATAACTCTCTCATGCTGTGTTCATTATCTTCGAAAGAGAAAGAAAAAAAGATAAGAGGAGAATATTTGAAGATAAAAGGCCACATTCTATGGCATTACTGCTCATATTAAAGCTATTTGGAGGCCGAAACATGCTTGTCATGAGATATTGAACATTTACGTCATTTTTGTCATTTTCATAAACCTCATGATCTGCTGTATAGGCGCTGATGTCAACATAAAGAATGGTGGTGGGCGAACTGCTCTGCACTATGCTGCTAGCAAGGGTTGGCTCAAAGTAGCTGAAGTTCTTATTTCCGCCGGTGCAAAACTCAATGTGAAGGATAAGGTGCATATGCCCATCCTAGTGTTCTTACTCAATCATGGAGCTCATTCTTGTAAACAACCCTTTTCCAGCACTGAAGGTGAATTCTTTGGGTAAAAAGTTCAAAAGTCGTCTCAACTCCAAATGTTACATCTTTCAGGTTGGATGCACGCCATTGCATCGTGCAGCTAGCACTGGGAAGTCAGAGTTATGTGAATTCTTGATTGAAGAAGGAGCAGATGTTGATGAGGTTGATCGAGCAGGTCAGACAGCTCTAATGACTGCGGTGGTATGCCAGAACAATGAGGTAATTTATGCCTACCTCCACAAACTTCCTCAATTCTGGCGCTATACTAGAATGTCGTAAAGCTTCAAGGAACATTTAGACGAACTTCAATTGCTTATTTTGGTCTATCCAAGTTTAAAGTTTAGTATCAACACTTGGACTCATGTTATAGTGTTGAGATGTGCATGATAATGGAAGGTTCCACTTCTATTATATTCCCAAAGCTCCTTACTATGGTGCTATTAGCTTGTTAAAATACGGTTGTGTGCAGTTATTTATGCATCTGCACATATTCACTGCTTCCTTTCAACAAATTACTCCTGCCATTGGCCAACTTTGTCCATGTTCGCATGTTGAAGTATTGTTTGCAATTTTTTTACAGGTAGCTCTTCTTCTGATAAGGCATGGGGCGGATGTGGATATTGAAGATAAAGAAGGGTACACAGCACTGGGACTAGCGTCCAATGAACTTCGGCCAAGACTAATTAGTGCTGCTAAGGCGATGTTGGAAGGTTGAAGCAATTACTCCAGTAATTTTTGTTAATCTTATTGCAAAGAGTTTGTCTTAATCATTTCCGAATTGGCAGTCGGACAAGTTTGTCCCATATTTCGAAACTGTTTTCCATATTTCAAGTTCTTGTGTCACACAAGTTTTATGTCGGGAAAATCCAAACGATCTTACTAGTTGTGAAACGTTTGATTACTCGAATGTATCCTACACAAGTTTTTGGCCTAGCCGATATTATTATTGTGCATATAGTCTCCCATAAAAGCATCCAAACCAAACATAATAAAGTGTTTGATTTAATTGAATAACATTTTATTACAATCACTATTGTATCATACACAATATATATTATTAAAAGAAACAAAGTACATCACATTCCTTTTATTACAATGGAAGTCACATAATTAAAAACAAAACATAAAAAGAACAAATAGTTTACGAAGCCCACACATTTAATGCAAATAGGAATGATACTCGTACTTTGATTTTACTTATTTAAATCCTTTATTCCTAATTATGCTGTATTCTATTGCTCGTGTTCGATAGTCGGAACATGATGTGAATTATCGAAGCACGATTATAGAATGTCGCTTATAAAGGATAGAGGATCCAGAACGAAGGAAATTATTTTGGATAAACCTCAATAATTGTTCCCACAAAGGGTATTTTGATGAAGTTGTGAATCTTGAAGCCAGCTTCCTCAACTATATACATGAAGTCTTTTTTGGTCTTTTCCTTACCAGCATGAGTCATCACCAACATCAACATGTCTTGAATTACATCGATGTTACCGGAATTAAATTCATCAATATCTCCTTCTTCTCTTAAAATTTCATCAATAATAATCATCTTTGCTTTGTCATTTTTCATTGATTTCTTACAGTTTCTCAATATCTTGATGCAGTCTTCATTTCCGTAACCATGTAGTATATGCTAGATCGATAAAAAAAAAGAGTTAGTTATGAACCAAAACAAAATGTTAGTCGTGAACCAAACTTTGATGTATGTTTAGGAAAAACAAAAATGTAACCAGACTAATTGATGTCAGATGTCACCAGACAATTGAGAATATAGGTCAATATTTTGTAAGTAGTACTAAAGATAATCTATTTATTGAGACAATTGTCGATTTGGTCCCGGATAGTAGGACGAAATTGCACTTGATCCCAAAAAGGTGACACTATTGCAGTCTGCAGATTAGTCTCCCAAAGTGACTGAAGTGTTGCGATATAGTCCTCAATAGTAACAATCGTTGCATATTAATCCTTATTATTCCGGAATCAATTTGCAACATTACTAACTAAGCCTAAAATATAATTGCGTTCCATTATCTAGAACCAAATCTGCAACTCTCTTTATCTCTCTTAATTTAATGAAAATAGTCAACCTTACGTAGATAAATTTCATGGATGAAGGATATTGTTTAATAAGGTTATGAAAATTCATATTTCCATATACATATTTGTCAAATGATGATGAATAATAAATGAATACCTTCAATATCATGAGATCTCCATGTGGAATTTGATCCTTCAAAACGTCACCACCCACATGAGTAACACCCTCGGACTCAGTTGCCATTGCAACAACATGAGGCAAATCAAAGTTAATCCCCTTAATATGAGGAAACTCTTTCACAATATCATGAATTAGATGTCCAACTCCTCCTCCCACATCAACAACTGTTTCATTTACACAAATATTTATGTAAACTATTCAAAACCTAAAATAACGAATGAGTTAATTGAATAGTCTAGTGAAAAAACCTCATGTTAGTGACCAGAAAGTCATGAGTTCGAACGCAACTCAACTCATCGTTAATTTACAAAAAAACAAAATAACAACGAATATGTACAAAAATATAGCATATCGCGAAGTATAAGTTCATGCTATCAAATTTGTACATTCCTATAATTTTGGACTTGACTATCAAAATCTATGGAAGGTTTAAAAATGTGTCAATGACTTTAGATGTGTGAGGAGTATTAATTTAGGGTATAGATGGTTAGATAGTTGGTGAGATAGTTGCGATAGTGTTACCAGGTTGCAGTTTGGACCCAATAGTAACACAATTGTTGTGGTAAAAGTTGCAAATTGGTCTTCAACTCAACTTGTTCGTAAATAATTAATTGAAACATGGGATTAATGAGTACCTTGGGGGGGGGGGGGGAATAGGGAGTTAAAAAGTTTGATCTCATATTGGGTGTTTAAAAGAATCTTACAAACCTCTTTCATAGTGATCTCATATTCGGTGTTTAAAACAACCTTACAAACCTCTTTTATAATGATTTAAAAAACTTGTAATCAGATGGAACGGATTTGGTAAACTTTTTTTAGGCACCAAATATGATATTCAAGCTTTTAAAATTTATTTTTTGCCCCAAAAGTACTCAGTATTTACATGTGAACGGTAATTATTAACGGACAAGGTAAGTTGACTGCAACTTTTTTGCCATTATTGGAAATTAAACTGTAACAATATCACTACGAGGAACTAATAAACTGCAGTCTAGTAATACTATCCGAGTTATTTCATCAATTTACTTAGGAAACATGCATATAAATTCACAAGACAGTTTATACCTGTCTGAACCCCACTTTCCACAGAGAATCCATGTTTGTACACAGACAAAATCCCCCTAACATGGTTATTGGTCATAATTATCATGGCTAAATTGAAAAGCCTATTAAGCTCAGGATGTTTTGTAGTAAACTCAAAGATCTCAGACCCATGAGCTTTCTTGAACCCAGAGCCCCCTTCTCTAACAGCATCACTCATATGGTGCCATGCTTGAAATTTCAAAGGGTAGTGTTCAAGAAGTATCATTTGTGCTAAGCTTGTTTCAGAGTTACTTAAAATGGCCATGGAGGAAGGTGTTGTACCATAAAGTACAACATTTTCTCCACCATTTTGAGTGGTTTCTTCAAGGGTAGTTATGGAAAAGATTTTCAAACGAACTAGCATTCTCATGACACGTTCAAGCTTGTCTTGATTGATAGATGTGTTGGGAGATTTAGTAGTAATGTGACTTGCAATTTGGGACAAACTCATAGGTTGTCCATTATTTGAGTGGAGGATATCAGCTAGTTGAAGATCCACAGCACATTTGAGTACCATGGAATCTACAAAGCTAAACATGTGTTTCAATATCTCTATGTGGCCATTAGCATTTGAATCTCCTGCAATATTCACTACTTTTTCCATTCTTTTTCTTTGGGCTCTAATCTCTATATGTTTCTTAGGTGTTTAGTGTGAGTAGTAGTTGGAGGTTGTGTTTCAATATATAGAATCACTAGAAAACGTACTATTACCTTCAAGGGCCAAAATCTGAAGTCAAAAAGTCGCTACGGATTGGCTTCGGAATGCCGTGGGTTTTCTAATTCCCAAGGATTAATTATTTATTTAATCATTTCTTAGTAAGCTTCAGATTGGTTTCGGATACTTTGGCTTCGGAAAGGCGTGGATGACTTATTAGTACTAATGCAACGTAGTGTTAATTTAATCATTTCTTGTAAAAGCTTCAGATTGACTTCGGATTTTCAATTTAATTTTGGCTTCGGAAAAGCTTGGGATTTAATAATTAAGGCTAACAAAGTTTAATTTAAATCTATCACGTCTACTCTTAGATTCAGAATGGCTTCAGATGTCGGTTTCGGATTGGCTTCAACATTAAAATAATGTCAAAAAAAATTAATATAAAACCTGGCATCAGAATGGCTTCAGATCATTTAGGAGTCAGAATGGCTTCGGATTCTAACATGGCGATAACATTTTTTCCTCGGACAGGACCCGAAGCCATTCGGAAGCTATTGCACTATTCTCCTCGGATTAGCTTCGAATTTTGGCGAAGCAAATACTATATTCTCTAATAGTAATCGGATGTAGAAGTATCCACGCATAGAGATGTTTTTAATTCGGTTCAAATAAGAAAAATCAATTGATCAAATCGAACTACCAAGTTAAATTGGGTATTGGTGCGTGCGTAACACCAAATAAAAAAGTTTGATTAGAGTTTTTATGGCAGTTATAGATATTTTCTAAGGATAATATGTAGATTTAACATTTCCTTTTTTACATTTCAATATTTTGTATATATTATTTTCTTTCTTTTTTATATAATAATTCAACATTAATTTAACACTACTGAACTCCTTCAATAATTTGTGTAAACAAAATATTCTATCTTCCCACTAACCAATATAAATGACATTGTGGCTTTAAATGAGCGTATCACTTAAACATTTATTATATCAAGGATTAGTAGAATTTATATACATCATTGAATTTATATATATCATTGGTTAGTCGAATAGTCTAGTGAAAAAAACTCTTACTAATGACCAGATCAGAAGGTCTTGAGTTCGAAACTCACCTCATTGCTAATTTATAATATAAAAAAAATTATTGGTTAATAACACATTTGATCATACATGTTTTAAAACGTTCACCATTATATTTGATCATATATATTTCAAAGTTAGGTTTTCGATTACACGTGTTTCAAAAAGCTAAGTAACCCACTTGGTACTTGGTAAAATTGTTAAAAACTCTTCTTTTTTTGTCATTTTTCGATCTTCAAAAAACTTAGAGGACAAATATTTATGTTTAGACGTATTAGAAATAATATACAATTCAAGAAAAAATGGAAAACAAAAAATAAATAAAAGCAAAGAAGTAATATATTAAATTTAGTGTTGGACAATTTCACACTCCCAGCATTGCTAAAGAAAGTCAACTTAATGGGTAATATAACAAAAGTATTAATTGGGATGCTTTTTGAAATATATGTGATCGAAAAAATTTAGATATTGCTTCCAAAATCACTATTCACGCTAAAATTTGACGGATATAACGGAATAGGACTAAATTGCACCATTTGACACACTTTCAGATACCATTTCCGCAACAGTGCCACTTTCGGGGACCGAAGTGCACCCGACTCCCACTTACTAGGACCATTTCAGCAATTAACTCAAAAAATGATTTTGAAATATGTGTGATCCAATGGTTAACATTCTCAAACATATATGATCGAACATTAACCCAATTTTATTTGTTAATTTGTAGGTCATTTAAGCTGGCTTTATTTTATTACTATTATTTTTTGTTTAAGCTGATTTTATATTCGTACCGCCGCTAATTGTAAATTTTACAAAAGGACTGAGAAGACTTTCTTATGTTTACGTGTTAGTACGTGTTACTATTCTCTTTCCCATGCACCAAGTAATCTTATACTATATGGAATGATTGATTAATTATTGACTAATAATCAATCCAAGATTATTCAACACTTATATCAAATACTTTTCTTTCTGGTGTATTTTAATACATAAAATATTTTAACTTGGGATTACATATCTAATTGCACAAGTCTTTTTATTTATACTCTAATAAATCAAGTAAATGAACTATTATATATTTAAAAACTTGAAATAAAATATATCTGTTACGGAAAAATATTCTCATTCAATAGTTCGATTTATTGCATATAACAATGGTTTATACAAGTTACAAGTAGATTTACTTTTTACTAAGGAGTTTAAATATCATAATCTCTTTATTTTTACTGACAGAATTACTTCGCAGGCATGGTATAGATACTTTCAAGTAATCCGTCAAGACAAGGAGGTTCGTTTTTTGCTTAATCAAGACCGGAGATCCTGTTGCAACATTTTGTAGATCCCGACCAACTCTGGAGATATTAAAGGCCTTGATAAATTTGATATTACCAACTCTATTTATGATGTTTCCAAAAATCAATGTAATTTCTTGATAAACAGATGTAAAGGCTCCAAAGCCTCAACAATTTATGTCTAATTCACTGTTTTAACTATCAAAAAAAATAAAGACACTCCAACTTAGAAAAAAGATTCACAATATATAAATTAATTATCAAGGCAAATGATACTGTAGACTGGGAGTGTCTTTGGGCTATTATGGAAAAGATGGGATATCCAGTTAACTTTGTACACTGGATTAAGTCCTGTGTGACATCTGCCTGGTTCTCTATCTCAATTAATGGCAGTCTTCAAGGTCATTTTCAGAGTTCAAGGGGGTTAAGGCAAGGGGATCCTATCTCCCCTTACCTGTTTATCTTAGTCATGGAGCTTTTCAACAGGATGTTACTAAATGAGAGGCAGTTTGCTTTCCACCCAAGATGTAAAGAGATCAGGCTTGCAAACATCAACTTTGCAGATGATCTGTTTATACTTAGTGCTGCTAATGATGATGCTATGCAGCTGATTAAAGGAGTGTTGCAGAGATTTGGGCAAGTGTCTGGGTTGTTTCCCAATCTTAGCAAGAGTAGCTGTTATTTTGCTGGGGTAAATGATGCAGAAGCAGTGAGACTCAGTAATATACTTGGCTTCTCAGTGGATAAATTACCAGTCAGGTATCTGGGGATTCCACTTACTTCCAGGCAGCTTGGAGTCAGTGATTGCAGAACCTTAATAGACAAGATTAAAGGTAGAATTAACAGTTGGGGAAACAAGCATTTAAGCTTTGCTGGAAGGCTTGTTCTAATCCAAACTGTAGTTTTTGGGATGTACAATTATTGGTGTCAAATTGTAATGCTACCCAAAACAGTGATCAGAAGTATTGAGAGGCTTATTAAATCCTACTTGTGGCAAGGAAAGGTGAGTGGCAGATGTATGCACAAGGTGGCATGGAAGAAGGTTACTTTGAAGAAGGAAGAAGGAGGTCTGGGGATTAAGAGCATTCCAATCTGGAATGTTGCTTGCCTTGCTAAGCATTTGTGGAATCTGTGTAGCCAGAAGGAAGCCTTATGGGTTAAATGGATGCACACTTTTAGATTGAAGGGGCAGTGTATTTGGAGTATTAAAGCTAAAAGTACTGATTCTTGTAGTTGGCATAAGCTTCTTAGCATTAGGGAGTTGATTAGACCTCAGGTTTCTTACATTGTACATAATGGTGAAACGGTGAATTGCTTGTATGATATGTGGCATAAGGATGGTATACCAGATGAGTTTCTGTCTGAGAGAAGTATTAGGAGAATTGGTATATCCCCTACTGATAATGTAGCAAAGGTGAAAAGTAAAATTGCCAATCTCAGGGAGAGTAGACAAACAGCTGAAATTGTGAAATTTGCTGAGGGATTTCCTATCTCTTTAACTTCTGGAGCTGATGAGCTTAAATGGTTTGATAGAAGTGCACATGTTAATGGAGCTGTGTGGGATAGCCTCAGACATAGAGCAGGCAGAGTTGAATGGTGGAAGTTAGTGTGGTTCCCTGGTCAGGTCCCTCGCTTTGGATTCATGATGTGGCTTGTCTGTCTGGGGAAGCTGTCTACCAAGGTGAAACTGCTAGTTTGGAAGGTGCTCGCTGATAATATTTGTGTGCTATGTGGGAGGAGTCCAGAAACAGAGCAACATCTGTTTTTTGAGTGTTCTTTTTCGGCAACTCTGTGGAGGAAGCTGCTACTTTATCTCAAGGAATTCCATACACCTATGGACTGGAATAGAGAGCAGAGTTGGATGATTAGTAAGGGTATGGGCAAGTCTTTCAAAAGCCGATTGCGGAGGCTATGTTGTGCTGCTGCTATATATCATCTCTGGACAGCCAGGAACAAATGCATTTTTGAAGATATTAGTCCTGATATTGATAGTGTTATTACAAAGTGTTTTCAATCCGTTAGGAGTATTGTAAATGGGTGGAGTCGTGTTCATAGGAGTCGAACCAATTGGGAGCTTAGTCTCAATTGGTGTTTTAGTTCAGCCATCTTTGTGTAGATTGGCTTCTTTTGTATCCTTTCTTTGTGGTTTCAATAAATTTCCTTTTTAAAAAAAAAAAAAAAAAAAAAAAAAAAAAAAAATTAATTATCAATTATTTCAATTATTTTTTCTTATTAAATTCTTAACCTATGCTATAAGGATACATTATTCAAGAAAAACTCTAATACATATTACAGCAACTACGTACTTGTTGCATCGACAATGACCTCCCAGTCTCCTATATTAAATTGGAACATTATTGGTCCGTTTGGATTGGGAGGGGAAGAGAATCAAGGGGAATCAGGGAGAATATATTTTATTGTTGTTTGGGTACCATGATTTTGAACTAGGGGAATCAGGGAGAATATATTTTAATGTTTAATATTGTATTCTCCTTGATTCCCCTTGGATTTGGAGGGTAGAGATTGGGAGGGGAATGAGGGGTAATGGGGGTGAATCAAGGGGAATAATTTCTCCTAGGGTTAAAAATTATTAGGTTCCCAAACACAAAAAAAAAAACTAAATTCTCCTTGATTCCCATTGATTCACCCCAATCCAAACATACCATATGTTCCGAGTACTTATTACTCCCTCCTCCCCTGCATAATTAGTTCATTTTGACTTTTAGTTGTCAATAAAACATGATTTATTAAAACATAAATATCTCTTATTTTTTATATGCAAACAATTATAAGAAAATTAATATTTCAAAAATATATATTGAGACAATCTAACAAGATCTCATATAGCTTTATTATTTCATATCATTTAATGAGATATTATGATCAATTTTTTAAAAATTTAACCAGAAAAAATCAAAATGTATCAATCGTTTAGAAACGAAAGGAGCAGTTATTAACCAAATTAAAATATTATAAACCATTTCATTGACCACTTGAGCTGTTTTAGTACTCCATTTTTTGTTTGATTGTCCTTTTAATTATTTATATATAAATTAAAAATTGAAAATAATTATAAAGTATATCAAAAATGTAAATGACAATTGGCAATAGTAACTTTGATTAAAAGGTATATTAAAAATGTAAATTTATAACTAACTATACTAGAAAAATAATAATTTAAAAACAATAAAAATTAAGACTACTAAAACAACTAAAAAAGGGAGGAAGTATATTTTTTCCAAATTTAGTAGATTATTTAACAAGCTCCGAGCTAATAAGTCATGAACTCGTGATATACATGCTAAAAGTAACATTTAGTTGAAAATGTATAACATATGATGATGACAATTCAAACAAATCTAGAAGTAAATTAAATAAAATAAAGTCCACGATATTAATATTAGGTTTTGACTTTCGTCTTTAAAATCTAAATTTGAATGATCATCGACACATATTAACAAAATTATGGGGTTTAGTTTGAAAGTATCACCATTTCAATCCTAACAATATTATTCCGTATTTAAGTACTTTTGGATCTGATGAGGCGGTCTAATTCGCTATCGGCTGAACGGGTGTACGGATGGCCCATATCTGTAAGTACGGGACATGTCGAATGTGGATCGGCCCACTATCAAAAGGATCGTACGATAAAGCCTCACCGGCTGGAGGAGACGTCAGCGGTACCTACGTGTCAAGCGTTCACAGGGTGAAGTACCTATTCTTCTCTCTCTATATTTGCCTATAAATAGTTCATTGCCATTCATTGAACAGGTGATTGATTTCTAGATTTATTAAGACCTGAATTACTCTGCTTTAAGACTCTCCTCCTTCCGTACTGACTTAAGCATTGGAGTGTCTGTGGTCTACCAAAACCACACTTTCATGTATGATGGACTCCGGTGAGTGTGCTTCGGGGGCGAACGACCGACGTACTAAGACAACGAAGATTAGGCCCAAGAGAACCATCTCTACGAGACGAACTCAGATACCTCTTAGCCCAATCCAGAGAAATAGATCCGGCCCAGAATCTGTAGATCGACCAACGGTCTTCCCAACCTCTCAGGGACTGAAACTATCAGGACCTATAATTGATCGTATGTATTTCGAAGACAAAACATGCATATTGAAGTTGTATTATTCCACTTATATGAGTTTTAAGTCTCAGAACTGATCCATAAGATCCATATATATCTTATTTTCAAATTAATAAGAATAGTTTGATTAACTTACCAAGTCTTTTAAACTGATTGTGAATATATAAACACTCGAAAATAAATATTTTTACAAGTCTTTTGGACTAATTATAAATATCAATAATCTTGAGATATTGTAAGACTCAATCGAATAGCCTAGTGGAAAGACTCTTGCTAGTGACCAGTCCTGAGTTCGATACTCAACTCATCGCTAATTACAAAAAAAAAAATCTTGATATATTTTCATCACTTCAGGGATGAAATATTTACTTTTGAACAATTTTCTTCTAGAATGTTCTTCTCTACCTTGATTGAAAAATCAAGTTCATTGATAAATCTCCGAGATTTAGGTATTCGATCATCGTCTTCTGAACCAATTAATTTTAATATGATAATCTAATGCATCATAAATAATATGCGTAAATATTATGTACAATAAATCCGATTGATATTAATATAATCAAAATTGAATATCAAATATTATTATACTCCCTCCATTTTTTATATATGTCAATATGTCATTCTAGCTTTTTCACGTCAATTAAGGAACAATATCATTTTACATATATGCAGGGGCGGACCTAAGGGGGTGGGGTGGGCACCGCCCCCCCCTAGGTTTTTCGGTATCGTTATATTGCATATGGATTTTTCAAATTTTTTGCATATATGCGTCTAATTAATAATCAATAATTACATGAATATATAATTTCTTCTTTTTCAAGATATATTTACTATACTTTGAATGCATTTAATAGGAATTTAAAGGAAAATATTGACCAAATATTATATTAATTTTCTAAAACATTATATAAAAGGACAAAAAAGACTAAAATAACATATAAAAAAATGGAGGGAGTAACAATTTCGGAACTGTTATACGAACATATGAAACAAGATTAAATATACATATATATATCAATTTCGACATTATTATATGGCGGCACTATATATTACTCCGTATTACGTATCTAACTAAAGATTTAGTGAATTTTCCATAGAAAGGTTATGGCACTCATTAATTCTTACTGCAACATTAAAAGGTTTCGGAATACCATAGTGTAAGGTTCAGTGTAAGTGTGTAAGTGACACATATAAAAATTTAAACAAATTTGGCAACATATTATGTAATAGAATGAAATAACTTTAATTAAATATATGATAAAATTCAATATCATTCTAATTATAGGAGTAATAAATAAATAAATATATTGAATCTTTAGTTGTATAGAGAGTTTAATGCTGATAACGTGTTATAAATATAACTGTAAAAGAAGCTCTTGCTCATGATCATAAAATCTTGATATTGAAACCCATCTCATCGCTAATTTATAAAAAAGAAGTTTGCAACAAAACAAAATTATGTTATTTTTTCAGATTTTTATTTTCACTTGCATAATGCACTGCGTCTAACATTAAGGGGCCCTTTTTCACTAAAAAATAAGAACTGCAACAAAAAAACTTATACAAGTGATCAAAAGATTCGAAACTCGTATCATCATTATTATAGAATAAAAAAAAACTACAATTAACATAGAATATTAAACTATTATTGGAGTCTAACTAAACTAAAGAATGGGAGCCTAAATTTCAAACGTTACACTTGTCTCTTCGAAAGATGATGGATAAACATTATCATCCTTAGATATTGCGCTAAATTAACGTCACTGCTGACACCAACGGTGGCTGCTCAAAATCTGAAATCCACCCAACATGGTAGGATTGGTAGCGACTCGATCTGATAAAATACTTTCTCACAAAAAATTTCTTCGCATAGACTTCTGATTTCAGAACCTAATAAGGTCATTATTAGATTGAATGCTTACGGAATATAGCTCAAATGGTAACGGGTTTCACTATAATAGTGTGCTTTTCTACAAGTGTAAGGGTTCGATTCACGGCAAGTGCATGAATAACTCTGCATTTGTTCAAGGAAGAATCTGCTTGTGGGTGGTTACCCAGCCTCTCTGGGCACTCTTGAGGTGGGGTACCGAGTCGCTAGAGGCACATCCCAGATTCACCTCATCTGTTAAGCGATAGGCTAGCCAAGCGGAAGCGCCTTAAATAAGTGTATCATTATTAGATTGAATAAGACTAGTAAAAAGTGAAATGATAAAATAATTGCAATCATAATTTGACCACCATCTATTAAAAATTATTCCCTCCGTCCCAAAAAGATTGATACATTTTGATTTTTGTGGTCAAACTTTAGAAAGTTTGATCAACAATACTCATTAAATGGTAACAAAAAATATAGTCATGTGAGATCTTGTTAGATTCGTCTCAATATATATTTTTGAAATATCAGGCAGAGTTAGTGAGCCGTGTAATAGGTGACCATTTCGCCTGGTTCGGGGGGGCACTTGAGTCAGCTGCCGGCGCCCTACAGCGTCTTGACCCTTCCTATAATTTTTTCGCATGTAAAATAAAAAATATTTATATTATAGATTGTGTTTTGTTGACTACGGAAATTAAGATATAGCAATTTTTAGAGATTGAGAGAGTAATAAAAAACTAAAGGTCTTGACAAAATAATCAAATAATTTGTTAGTCTTGATTTGTTGAGAAAAATATTGCCCAAAATCTCGCGAAAGCAATTGCACAGCAACACAATAATATTCTAATAAATGTAGATATATAATGTAAACGTGTTTGTATAAAACTAATCAAATGGCCCCCGCTCCAGAGCATAACTAAATGATAATTATAAGTCATTAAGGTGATTGAGAAGGAGAAATTCCGATATTGGAGGTTTAAACACGTGGTATTATCTCAACTGAGCTGTTATACGCACACCAAAACAGTAAAATACGGCTGTGAATTGCCCAAATTGCCCCCAACGACCTCAACAGTCGTTGGTTGCCTTAACAACGACCTCAGCAGTCGTTGTTAAGGCAACCAACGACTTTGGAGGTCGTGGCTAAATAACGACTTCACAGGTCGTTCATAAGGTAACCAACGACTTCTGTGGTCGTTGTTAAGGCTATGAACGACTTCTGTGGTCGTTTGTTACCTTACCAACGCTTTTTTTTTTTAATTTTTTTAATGATTAATTTTTTAATAGTATTCACATAAAAAAAATAATAACATTTCGTTGAACAAAGTAATTTAATTATGTTTAAATTGGAGAAAGAATTAATTTTTCTATGTAATCCATTGTACAATAATGGGTCAAAAATAGTTGCTCTTCCGTGCTTGTTGATATGCTCGACGACGGCGTGGTTCATCTGCTTGATATAGTTGGTTGAATAAGTTTATTCGAGTTGTGTACCGATTTAGTATTCCTGCAGTCGAGGAATGTCTTGCCGTTCTCCAATACAATGCCACCGGGGGTACCGGATGTTCCGTGTCGATCATGTGCAACTACAATAAAAATATTGTCAGGAGAGTAAAAAAGAGTTGAACTGATTAATTGATCATTTAACAAAGTTGGGACGTTACCAGTATAAAATGAGTTCCTCCATCGACGTGGCCTAAAACCAAGTGTTCTGTTGGGGGGCCCCTATCATCGCAGATTGCTGGTAAGCAAGTCATCCCTCCTACGTTGCTAAATGACATGCATACCACGTTGTACATTGTTGCCACGAGGAAACCGCATTCTGGCATTGAAAACCAGTGCTCTTGGGAAGCGGGTCCAGACTGGTGATGTATCCTTTCATGTAATTCAGCAATCGTTGATAGTGGGCCCAACATTTGTTCGTATCGTTGGGGACGTTGTGAAAGCTCCATAAGAAGGTCGTTCCTAACTGCGAGCCACTCGTCCGAGTTCCCGTAGATTGCTTGTGCAACCGCCCTAAATCCACAGTTGCCGTCTCCCAGTACATTGTTCTAACTTTCAATATAAGGGGTAATGTACGGAGGTAATTCGTCTGCATAGACCGAACCTTGCAGTGGCAATTGTTTAAGATATGGGTTCTTACGCAATACCTTTTTGGGGGAGTGAGACATCCTGTACATTGATGATGGTGTATTGGGTGTGCCTGGGGACGATTGACTACCCGAATGGTTGCTTTTTGAAATGCTCATTGGGCTGCCTTGGGATGACCCTACCCTCGAAACTCGACCAACACCTTTTTTCCTTGGAGATGGGTTGTAACGAATAAATTTCATGACCTTCTCAAATGCAGATGCCATTCTCTGCTTCGCCTTCTTTGATTTGCTTGGCTTTGCCTTAACTTCCGGAGCCACTATGTTTGACAGATGTGGATTATGACCAAATCGTTCAGTTCCGGACACCGTCATGCTCCTCGGTAATCTTTGGGGAGGACTTCCATCATCATGACCTGTTGGGTTAGTTGGATGTTGTTGGTTACACGCATCTGGGAATTCAATGTCCAACTTCTGCCAATACTCGTGTATGTCACTAAGTGGAATACTAAGACCCAAATGAATGTATTCTTGGAGCATATGTGCACACGGTAGACCATGAGTGCGTTTGAGATAACAACCACAACTATCGGAATCTTGACCCCTCTCAGACATATGTTCTAGTTCGCCGCTTATGAGCTGTATAGCCTTGTCTGAAACATTTCTAATAAGACTTGAGAAAAGCCTTTCATGCAAGACGGATGTCCGGGCTTTGGTTCCACTGTACCTGGATACTTTCTTGATCTCTATGATTTGTGCTTTCATAACTTTATCCAGTGAAAAAAATATCGTGTCGAACGGATAGTTTCGCCCTTTCAAATTTCGCTTGACACGGTGATGTTCCCCTTCGACCCTGAAATTGAACCACATATAATGTCAAATAAAAATTAATAGTCATGGTGTAAAATATCATAATTAAATTAAATTTAAATACCTATTGGTTGTGTAATGGCCGAAGTGATAATACTTGTCCAAGTGCCAACTTAGAATGTTTCTGCTATAGTTGGCGAGCCAGGTTGTCTCACAATAATTAATCAACCCTGGCCATCCTCGATACTCGTAAGAGACATGTACCTATCGCGTATGCCATTCCTGCTCAGTTCGTGCAGAAATGGCCCAATTCGTATTTTACTGTTTTGGTGTGCGTATATTGGAGCCCTATCTCAAGCATGAGTGCTAGTAATAACAGAGCACACCCATTTACATCACCTTTGACTAAGACCTCCAACACAAGTGGGAGGAGATTCATCTTTCTTAAGAAATTAAGGATTTTTTGTACTTAGGCACTTGAACTATTAGTATCTTTATAAATAGATATATGTGTTTTTTTTGTTGCAAATAGGAGCACCTAAGCACCTAAACTTTTGATTTTTTTGCCTTTTTTAACATTTTTCGAACGTTTTAAATAGTTCTATAAGGGCAAATTAGTCAAGTCACCTTATAAACTAACCAAACCCAGCACAAACTAACTAAACCCACATAAACTAACCAAACCTATTAACCCAACCTCAAATTCTAAACCCCAACCCAATTAAATATCTATTTCAAATATTTAATAAACATCTTTTCACATTCTTTCTTCACTAATCATCCCTTTATTCTTCACCAACTTTAACCACCAACACCATCAACCTCTACTAATCCCATTTGATTAATTTTAAGGAGTACACAATATATTAACTCCCCAAAATAACCACATCACTTTAGTATTCTTACATTTTATAGTTGTGTCGTCACCAGGGGCGGATCCAGGAAATAATTTCAGGGGGTCCCTTAATAATTTAAACTAAAAATAAAAATAATCATCGATAAAAGTATACGAATATCTCAAACAAAATATAAGGATAGTTTAAACACGAACTAAAAAGTACATATATTTAATATTAGTTCAGGATTACTTTCCTTTAAAGGCTAAGAATCTACTTTGATAATATAATTTTATGCACATATATAATCTATTTATGCACATAAATAAAAATTATTATTGCTAATTAAAAAGAATGACAAAAAAGTAGAGAATTAAGGATGTATCTTTTTACAGTACTGAAAAAGAAGAAGAAGACAATTAGTATTGTTGAAGGCAGGAGAAGAAGTTGAAGACAAGAAGAAGAAGAAAATTAATTATTAATTAAATTTAGGGACTAGGGTTCTGTTACTTTAGGAAAAAAAGAAAGAAGGTGAAAGGTTTGTTTTGTAAAGGAAAAAGAAGTAATACCTGAGTTGTGGGCTTGTGGGTAAGTAAAGTAACAAAAAAAAAATAAAGTGAAGCAAGGGGTTTCGAACCCTCATCATTTTTAAAAAGTACCAAGACTTTTACCATCTAGGCTAGAATATTATTTTGATTAGGGGGGGTAATGTGCAACCTTTGACCCCCCGTAAATCCGCCCCTGGTCGTCACATAACCTTGGATAACCTTTCGAACATTGAGATAGGGAGTACCTTACGGAAACCATCCGCCAAATTGTTACATGAACAAATTTATTAAACACTAATTTTACCACTATTTTGAAGATCATGGCAAGGCAAAACAATGATGAAATATATTTGATATATCACTTTTGATATATCATTCATTTAATTGTGCAATACATGTAAAATTATTTTCATATAAGGTTATCGAGACTAATTCTCATATCATAAATCACATGTAATACGATCTTTTGGTTCATTTTTGTCAAACAAAGAGTTCAATTTCATTATAAATAAAGTACAATTTCATTATAAATAAAGTACAATTTCATGTCATTTGAATACTATAAAAATTTGAACTTTTACTCCATATTTTCAATTTTTTGGTATTAAACTTCTTTGTTTAATATTTTTCTCTTTTGTATTTTCTTTTATCAATCTTTAATACCTTCATAGAGCCTTTACAAAATTATAATTTCTCCCTAATTAATATTTATTATTATAACTATTAATGTTTATGATTATAAATATATTATAAATAATAATAAATTAAAAAATTAATAATATCATATACTTAAATTAAAATGAACATCAATAAATACGATAGGGTATATGATGAAGTGATGTGGATGGAAGAGAATGTAAAAATGTGAAGTTGTCTAGCTGTTATAGACTTTGTAGGTATTAGAATTGAACTAAGAATTGCCTAGCTGTTAGAAATGGTTTAAGGGAGTACCGTTGGTTACCGTACCCCGTGGACCCCGTGACAAGGGCTCGGAGAGGAATAGAATAGCCGAATAGGGGGCTGGCAATGCATAACCATAAAGGGCGGGCCCATCCAGCCCACTTCTGCCTAGATCCAACCCGCTAGGAATTTTGTCGGTCCAAGGGAAAATGATAACTTATGAATCTATGGATCGATCCATTAATTAGATGGGCCGTTCAAGTTTTGAGTGAATTGTAGATAGAGAATTAATGTGGCGTTTTTATAAAAAGGCTTATTTTATTTTGCACCCTGTATTATTACGGAAGTTTTAAAATGCATCCTAATACTATCTTAAGTCTCAAATTACACCCTATACTATGTTTTGTCTCATTTTACCTCTTAAAACGCAATAGCCCTAAACTAATGTAAAAAAAGGGGGCAAACTTGGAATAATATATTTATTAGTTTTTTGGGCACTTTTGATAATACTAAAATTAAAAATTATTATAATACATTTATTCTTCCTCACATCCTACCCCTACCTTCCCTATGTGATTCACTATACACACCCAAATAGTGGATTACTATTGCACTAAATGACCATTTTATCCCCCATTTAATTTCCTCACTTACTACACTTCCAAATAGGAGGGGCAGAATTGCCATTTTACGCTACAGTAACCTACTATTTGGATGTGTGTATAACAGATCAGCTTCCCTACCCACACTCACCACGAGAAAATTGGAAGAATGCCCCCATCTTCCATTTATTTTTAACTTTTATCCTCCTCTTTAATTTTTTTGCAATGTGTACCCTCTTCCCTTCAAAATTTGCTATTTTACCCCCAACACTTCTTCCTCATTTTTCTTGTTCATCTTCGCCATATCCCCACCACCATCAACCTTTCTTTCATTTTTTTCCTTCTTCTTTCCTCTTTCCTATTTACTCTTTCTTCTGCTTTTTTTTTCTTCTTCTTCTCCATCATCCCACCAAAACCACCAACCCCATAACCACCACCAATCTTTAAAAAAATTGAAATTGTAGCCCCCTCCCCTCAAATAGTCCTAAATCAAGACCCCCTCCCCACAAAACCCCAAATCCCGACCCCCTCCCCTAGAAAACCTTAAATCGTGATTTCACTTTCATGGTGGGGAAGAGGGCCGAACTTTATAGGGGTGGGGGGAGGGGATGTTATCGCTTAGTGAGGGGTGGGGAGGAAAGTTTTGGTAGTTGGTGGTGTTGTTGAAAGAAAGAAGAAAAGGAAAAATTAAAAAGAAGAACAGAAAAGAAAAGAAAACGTTGATGGAGATGGTGGAATGGTAGTGGTGGGAATATGGTGAAGATGAAGGAGGAGAATGATGAAGAAGAATTGAGGGTAAAATAGGAAATTTTGGAGGGGAAGGGGGCACTCATTGCAAAAAACTTAAGAAGGAATGTAAAAGTTAAAAAAAAATGGGAAAGAAGGGCAATCTTCCAATTTTCTCCACTCACCCCCACCACTAACGGACTGGTACGGAACATTAGTGACATCAACAATAATTATGGTTCTCTGTTCCTCATTACAATGCACAAAGACCTTCAACATAAAATACTCTCTTCGTCCCTAAAAGATTATTAAATTTTGACTTTTATTGGTCAAACATAACAAAATTTGATCATGAAATCTCATTAAATGATACGAAATAATATAGCCTTATGAGACCTTGTTAGATTCGTCTCAATATATATTTTTGAAATATCAACTTTTTATAATTTTTTCGCATGTAGAATAATAGATATTTACGTTTTAAATCGTATTTTGTTCACCACCAAAAGTCAAAATATGACAATCATTTAGGACGGAGGGAGTAACTCTCAAGTGAGTCCCAAATTGATTTTTAAGCAAATCAGCTGATCTGTTATACACACCCAAATAGTTGTTTACTATAGCTTGAAATGATAATTCTGCCCTTTCCTATTTGGAAATGTAGTAGTTGAGGAAGTTAAATGGGAGGACAAAATAGTCATTTAAAGCTATAGTAAAGCACTATTTGGGTGTGTGTATAGTGGAACCAAATCAGCTAAAGAACCAATAACCTCAGGCAAAACAAACTCATTTTCTTCCACATTTCGTACAACAATTTTCATAAGCAAAATATCACTCCACTTCTGATCTTTAGCCAATAAGACAAAACTAGGAAAAGGGGGTAATTTGTTGTTAGTTTTTTCTTGCAAGAAACGTTCATAATCATCAAAAGAAAAGATGGTCTATGTCGATTATAACCATAACCATAACCCCTTTGAGCTATTAACATCCAGATTCAATCTTCTAGCAGCTTCATATAATGGTTCCCGACCAGCCCCCTCATTTGTAGAAATCGTGACCAGAAGTGAGTGTTGTTGAGATTTGGAATGAGAGATTCACGATTTGAGGGATAGGAGGATTTGATGAAGAAGATGAGGGGTGTGGGAGAGGGTTTGATGAAGAAGATGAAGGGAGTGGGGTTAATTTTTAATTTACAAGTTTAGTTATTTGTAATAAGTATCCAAAAGTTTAATATATGTGATAATTTGAATTTACCCTTCTTGCAAAACGAAATTTCATATTTGGCTTTTAAGGGGCCAAAATAAAACGGTAATATATGGTGCAATTTGAAGCTTAAGATATGGTATTAGAGTGCACTCTCAAACTTACGTGATAATTCAGGGTGCAAAATCAGGATTCCTTTCTAAAACAATTGCATAATTTAGATTTAATTTTTCAAATCATATATACTATTAAAATGTATATTGTGGTCACATGACCATGATTTCAAAGGTTTTCCTATGAAGTCAAGACAACTTATTCTAGTGGCAAAGCAAGCTGACATCACTAGCAAAGGTCTCGGGTTCGAGTCCTCTTGCTAGCAAAAAGAAAGAGGTTCGAGCGATTTTAATCGCTCACTAGTTTGAAAGTTAGTTGCCCCTTCCTTTGAAGTTACGAATTTATGTTGAATTGATGAATGTAGTGATTACAATGTTGTTAATAAAAATTTAAAAAAATAAAAATAAAAAAGGTTTTTCTGTGAAGAAACTAACTGGGTATGTTTTGTAAAGTTAATTAATCAGTCGAAATGTTTTAAAATATAAATGATCAAGTAATGATATACAATAAACATAGGTGATCTATTCGGCTATTCCTCTATTATTCTTCTAGTAAAATGTAATGCCCATATATGTCACTCCCCATAAAAGTGCTCATAGTGCAGCGTAGGACTTTTAGAGCACATAGTGGACGTATGGAGCTCCTTCAATTTATTCACAGCATTGCATGGTCCTGCACATATGTAATCGAACGATGATAGTTTGAAAACACGTACGAACGAATGTGCCATTAATCCATTCACATAAATAAAACTCAATAAAGAATACCTGTCGAACAAGATAAGATGACGGAGACAGCAACAAACTTCGGCGAACAGTCTGACTGACATAAGTCTGTTTGTTCTTCTAATTTAACCATCGCTTTATCCATCGCATATCCAACAGCAACATCAGCAGATGATTTATACCTCAATAAACTGAAGATGGATTCGCAAACTACTCAGAATCTAAGTAAGACGAAAACATACGAACATAACTGCAATGTGGAACATGAAATACATTGAAAATCATGAACGATATCATTAATGAACTCTGAACGCTCTCTTAACATTGTAGGCTAATAAACAAACCTCTGTTTAGTCGCTTTGATAAGTTTTTTCACCGCTTTAGCCGAGAGTATATAGAGACTTCCATGGGCAAACACGAAGTCGTACTTTCCATTCATGTGCTTCTTTATTTTCTGGCACCCAATGTATTGGAGTGGTTCCCTTTTCTTCCTTAATAATATAGTTGCCAATCTATCTGCAAAAATATCAACAATTTTTATGTCAGATTCAATCAACATTATCGATTATACCTACTAAAGTATTGATATGAACTTCTTTAAGATCATTTGTTGATAATTACTACTCCCTCCGTTTTTCAAATACTTTAGAACGTCATATAAAAAGAAACAAAGGTAGTGTATTGCTAGCTTTTTGTTGATTCAATCGTACCTGGACGCAAATAAATGTGCTCTTCGGCTTTGATGTAATATTCAGCATCAAATTTCTTGGATGCGGCTTTAAAGAACTCCAATCTATTGTAAACATACAAAAGTAGCAAACTAATTAACATTACTCTGTAACAAAGATTAGCTGTCGTGGAACCGAAAAATTGATAGAAGATTTCAGAAGATATGACACTTACGTTTTGTCTAAAGAACTGATGGGTTCGCTCCGCTTAAGGATGAGGATATCGCCGTACTTGAGATGTTCTTTCTGGATTTCTTTCATTCTTTTTCCTTTTGTCTTTTCTATTACAAACACAAATGCCATTCTTCTCTCCCTTTTGGAACATTGAAAAAAACCACAACATCAATGCCATCATAGACAAATTAACATGCCACAATTATCAACAATTGAAGAATTGAAATATCCAATACATATAAATGTAAAAACAATCCAAAACATGCCATTGTTGCGATATAGGAGTACCAACTACATATTACAGGGCATTTAGACCGAAGAGTTAGTTGCTGATTTGGTCCATACAGTAACGGCAAAGTTAACTTTAATTCTATATATCAACATGCCTACATTGTTGTATATTAGCTATGGAAATTGGAAAAGTGGCATAAGTCTCGCAGTATGATTCTCGAAAAGGACAAACATTGCACTACGATCCACAAATAATACAAGATTGTCACCTATGTCATTTTGGTGGACTAATCAGCAACAATATAGCAATGACCAAACTACATGTTAAGATGCACATCCCACATCGGATATCGGTGTCATTCGGGTCAATATATAAGATCTTGACTTACTCCCCTCTATTGCCAATTTATTTTAGATTGGAACCCCATAGACTCTTAACACTACAACTTAGTCCGGTTATAAGCCGAACGATGAAGAAAGAGGAGAAGTAGATACCTAAAATTGGCGTGGCGGTCAGCAGGAAACCAAGTAGTTCGCAAAGCAGCACGCAGATCAGCTGATTCGTAGGTCGTCTCAACTCCGACAAGCCCGAGGATCTTGGCCGGACACTCATTTCTCTTCCTCTGCTCTATCACATTATTGCGTTTATCTGTATCATCATCTGGATTATCCCTAATAAACAAGTAATAGGCCAAACCGATTACAATGCAGCTGAACATAAGATTCCTCAGACTTTCTTGCGAAATCCCAATATTCTCACAAATGGTCTGAAGATAAGAATCTAATCTTTCTTCATCATCAGGCTTATTATAAAAATCCTTCTTGCTGTTGTTGTTGTTGTTGTTGTTGTTGTTGTTGTTGTTGTTGTTAATATGTAAGGAGTTACCACGTACGAAAGTATGCATAGAACATTCAGCAGTTGGTGTAGTCCCCTGTTTTTGGGGCTTGTAATTTCTCCCTTTTCTTGAACTCATTGGACCACCTCCACTACAAGAACTTAGCTTCAATATGTTCGATCACTTTCGACTCATTTTAATGTGGGGAAAGTCAAAGTTTGGTGATAGTGGGTAGAACATGGTGGTGTTTGTAAAATAATCGAGACTGTTTTTATTTTTTTTTGTCAAACAATATCATAGTGAAAGTAAATCCTACACTATCGGGAAGGAGAAATATGTAGAGAAAGATAAACTTAGAGAATGGTGAATGTGTTATGGTCCGATGGAATAAGAAATTTAGCAACATGTGCGATTAAATATTAGTCAATTTCCTTGTGATCCAGGAAGAAGTCTCTTCTCTTATTTTATTTTTCTTTAATCTTTTCTTGTCAGACTTCCATTAAAATACTGGGTTACCCTCTAACCTGAAAGTATATACCAAGTATCAAATTTCATGTTTGTACATGAATATCCTGATCTGTTATATACACACCAACACAGTAACATTTATGATCGAAAAGACAATCTTGCACCCCCCTATTTGGAAAGATAATGTTTGCATAAGTTTCAATTGGGGATAAAATTGTAAATTCATTCAAACAAAAATATTATTCCGGTGTGTATAGTGTTCGTACTTCTCATTAGTCGATCCCAAAAATAAGCTAAGTTCTTGTGTTTTTAACATTTCAATGTATTTTTTTCAGTATCTTTCTTATTTTATCTTTGATAAACTAGTAGTCTTTTACTCTGTCCGTTCTTATTTATTTGTCTTTCAAGTCATTTACACATAAATTAAGAAAAATAAAAAGTAATCAAAAAGTATATTGTTGAGTGGAAAGTCGTTTTCTATATATGAAAATAAGCGATAGAGTTATAGTGGGAAGTCGTGTTCTAAATTAGGATGAAATCAGGGACGAAACCAAGATGAAATTAAAAGGGGGACAAAATTTATAAAACTTAAATAGAGGTTGCACAATCTGGTATATTTAATCAAAAATCAACATTTTTGCTAACTTTACCACAACACATATTGTTTATTAATGTAAAACTTATATGTTATATCCTCAATTCTGATAAAATCTAGAGGGGGCGCATTGTCTCCCCTACTCGTTCCGTCCCTCAATGAAATAAAATAGTTACCTTAATCAATTGATGAGTCATCAATTCAATAGATCATAATTTTTTCCAAATCAACTAAATAAATACTAATATAATTATTTTTTTTAATTTTAGTTTTAAAAAATTCTTACAAATAGAATTATCAAATTTTACTAAACAACTAGGAATTCTTAAAGATGAAAGTCAACGGATCTAATACGTATATGGTGGACAGGTCATAATTCATCACGAATTTAACAGTTTGTCCAAACCTTCACCAAGTAATTCCTGATGCCGTAATTAATGACTTTTTTTGGACATAATTAGCTCATTAATCTGTTTAATTAAATGCCACGAAGATGATAATTAGAGACGACCAACTTGAAATGATAAACAATGACAAACGAGTTGACCGAATAGTCAATCGTAGATCCGGCACGTGGAAAAATAGATATCTGCTCCCATCTGGGAGTAAAGGTGTTAGTTGTATTGTATCCATTATCCAAGTCGAGCAAAACACTTTGTTTTGTATGGAATGGGGATCACATATTCACATTGCTACTTTATATCCTATTCGCATAACAAGGTGTAGAAATATAGATGGAGATATTTTATTGATAATGTCAAATATTTTTAATCCATCCACGGTTAGGGGCCTGACCCTTAGAGCATTCACATCAGCTACCCTAAAATTTCCATAAAATACACTCTCAACCGCCACTTTTATTATATTTAGGAGTTGATTTTGAGATACAAACTTTAGCAGCTTGCTTATTATTCACTCCAAACTATAAAATAAATATCTTATATTAGATATTTAAGATTAAAATGTATTAAGAAAATCATAAAAGAACATATTACATATGGATGTTGATTGAAAGATATTTTTAATTTAGATTTATAAATGAAAGAAAAAATTTAATTATTTTACATTTATAGAACATATTACATGTGGATTTTGATTGAAAGATATTTTTAATTTAGATTTATAAATGAAAAAAAAAATTTAATTATTTTACATTTATTGTATATGTAAAATAATTAAATTTTTTCTTTCATTTATAAATCTAAATTAAAAATATCTTTCAATCAACATCCACATGTAATATGTTCTTTTATGATTTTCTTAATACATTTTTATCTTAAATATCTAATATAAGATATTTATTTTATAGTTTGAAGATTGCCACATTTTGACTTTTCATGGTCAACAAAACAAGAATTGAAACGTAAATATCTCATATTCTACATGCGAAAAAATTATAAAAATTTGATATTTCAAAAATATATATTGAGACGAATCTAACAAGATCCCACAAGACTATATTATTTATTATTGTTTGATGAGAATTTAGGATCAAATTTTGTAATGTTTGACCATCAAAAATCAAAATGTGACAATCTTTAGGGACGGAGGGAGTATTATATAAATTATATACGTAGATAAGAAAACAAAGAAGTTCAACAGTTTAAATGGTCATTGGCCCCTTATTTATATTAATCTTAGTTTAGCCTATGAGTCCATCACTTATGTTTCAAAACATCATTTTCAATCATTTATGTTTCAAAACATCATTTTCAATTTTTTATGTTTCAAAATGTTTCATTCTATCACATATTCAGTCAATTCGTCGTTAATTATATCATGTGAGGGGCACGTGACTTGTCAGTCAGGTTATTTTTGTCATTTAATATGTTTTGAGGTAAAAAATCGAAAGATAATTCTGAAATAGCCCGCCCTAACACGAACTTAACAAAACATTTAACGAGCGAGATCAAATAAGATATATTTTAAAACATATGTGATCAATCGAGATGGTTTAAATTAAAAATAATTAAATGATAATATAAGATAAACATAAGTAACGTTTTTCTCTGTTGTTCCTCTGATAGGCCCGCCCCCCCCCCCCCCCCCCCCCCCCCCCCCCCAGGTCTGCCCCTGGTCATGTGTTGTGGTTTTTTTTGTTCTGAAAAAACTGTACCAAACATTTGGTACATTAACGAACACAATTTGTGGAAATAATAGCCGTAGAAATAAAAAAGATCAGTCTAAACACCCGATCAATATGAGTGAAATCGGGATTCAATAACAGAGCAAAACAGATATAACTTCTCTATACTCCTTGCCGATTTCCAATTTTGACTCCTGTCTCTAAAATGCCTAGAGCCAATAACTATGTAATAAATAGTAACAGCAATAACAAATTAGGGAATTTTTGACAAATGCATTAGTCCTGTGTAATTCTTATCCAAATTCTGCTATTGTTGTAAGAAAAATGATCGAAAGTACAACAATGTAAATTAGGGAATACAAAAAATTGTAAACGAAATAAGACTAGAATAAACTTATCGGTTTAAGCTGCGCCGTGGTATGGAAGCCACTGACTTGAAAGCTTTATCGACACGACCTCGGTGGTAATCGTAAATGTCGGAAGCTCCCCAAGGTTAACACAGCAGCTGCGAGACACGTCCACTCGTGGCTCACAACTTTGGAACTTGCAATAATTCTTTACCCAGGAATAGAAGAAGAAGGCTTGATGTTTCTAGTTTTCTGATGTATGAAATGTGAGGCCAAGTCTTTCTATTTATAGCTGAAAGCAATAACTAATATAGCCGTTGCAGCTAAAGAAAACCGACGCACATTTAATGGAGAGGTTATGGTTGTATTTGACTAATTCAAAATAACGGTTGTTTGTTGAATGACAGATTTAAGAGCAAAACCGTTACCAAAGGTTAGGAGAATAAACCTTCAATTGACTTGGTCAAAGGATTTGATGAATGATAGAATTAAGAGCAGAAATGTTACTAAAGGTAAGGAGAATAAACCTCCATTTAACTTGGTCAAAGGACCGTTAATGATTGGCTTGATTAGCCTTTATTCCAACAATCCCCCACAAAAGGCGAAGAAAGACAAATGAAAAAAAAATCCTGGGTAAAGGAAAGTTTGGATACTTAAGTGTCAATATCTTTCGATTTGAATTGACACGTAGTGGAGTGAGGCAACAACTTTCATTCAATAAGTGAATTTCTCTTGAACTTGTTGAAATTCAGTTGAGACCCCCACAACACATATCATACCTTCAAAATCATGTAAGTTCCGCGATACATCACAAACGCATATAAAGGCCATGCGTACACCTCGGGTCTAATGAGTGCTCTAGGAAGACGTGCCCAAGTCTTTCATAGATGGCGGCCTCGCCATCACACTCACGTAGGTAACTCATATAGTGCGTCTCAATAGCACTATCTCCTAGTTATTAAGGACATATAGTCCACCCTGTTATCGAGATCAATATCCATCAAGTGTGTCACCACCAAATAAATGGCTATGGAATGTCGTAGACAGCGTCCATCAAGTGCACCACACCACCAAATAACTGGCTATGAATACGATCAACATCCATCAAGTGCGTCTCAAAGCACCACCAAACAACTGGCTATGGATAACAAAATCAACATCCATCAAGTGCGTCTCACATCACCACCAAATAATTGGCTATGGATATGATATAGCACTACAACACGCCATAGGAATGAGAAGGTAGTGCATCAAGAATCATATGGCTTGGTTTGACCACTAAGGGGTATCCACCACATTATCCTTACTCAAGGGCTTTAGTCCCATTCCCCTCGACGTATCAAGGACCATCTTCCTTGTCAACCCTTTAGTAAAAGGGTCTGCTAGATTTCTTTCGGACTTCACATAGTCTAAAATAATTACTCCATTTTTCAGGACTTGTCTTACAACACCATGTCTGATCCGTATGTGTCGTTTCTTCCTGTTATAAACATTATTCTTAGCAACTCCAATAGCTGCCTGAGAATCACAATGAAGAGAAACCGATGTTTGTTGTTTCCCCCAAAATGGCACATCTGCCAATAGGTTTCTTAACCAATCTGCCTCTTGTCCAACTAACTCAAGAGCAATAAATTCAGATTCCATGGTGGAGCGCGCTATGCAAGTTTGTTTAGCAGATTTCCACGAAATCGCGCCACCACCCAATGTAAACACAAACCCGCTAGTTGAACTGATTTCATCATTGCCTGAAACCCAGTTTGCATCACAATAACCTTCTAGGACAGCAGGAAATTTACCGAAGTGCAAAGTTACATTAATAGTTCCTTTCAAGTACTTTAGTAAACGATGGAGGGCATCCCAATGACTGCCACTAGGATTATGAGTATATCGACTTAGTCTACTGACTGCATAAGCAATGTCAGGTCGAGTACAATTCATAAGGAACATCACACTACCAATAATTTTGGCATATTCAACTTGAAAAACACTTTCACCCAAATTCTTGGTCAAGTGTACATTGGGATCATATGGAGTTCTAGCAGGAACAACATCAAATGAATTAAATTTCTTTAACACTTTCTCAACATAATGAGACTGACTTAAGGAGATACCTTTAGAGGTTCTCATTACTTTAACCCCTAGGATTACATCAACTTCCCCTAAGTCTTTCATTTCAAACTTTGATGATAAAAGTTCTTTTGTCTGGTTCACAGTATCAAGAGTATTTCCAAGAATTAGCATGTCATCAACATATAGGCAAATAATAACACAATCTGATCCCAACACCTTAGAATACACACACGAATCCGAGTTGTTGACAATATAACCATTACTCACTAAAGTGTTATTGAATTTCTCATACCACTGTTTAGGTGCTTGTTTCAAGCCGTATAGAGACTTCCTCAATTTACAGACCTTGTTCTCTTGTCCCTAAACTACAAAGCCTTCATGTTGAGACATGTAGATTTCCTCCTCCAAGTCACCGTTTAGAAATGCAGTCTTAACATCCATCTGGTGTACCACTAGATCATAAATAGCGGCTAACACAATTAAAGCCCTAATAGTGGCGATTTTAGTTACTGGAGAATAAATGTCAAAGTAAATGATATCTTTCTTTTGTGTAAAACCTCTTATCACAAGTCTCGCCTTGAATCTTTCAATTGTACCATCAGGTCTCATCTTCTTCTTAAAGATCCATTTACTACTGATGGGTTTACAACCTTTCGGTAAATCAACTAGTTCCCAAGTTTGATTCGATATAATCGAGTCTAATTCACTCTTAATTGCTTCCATCCAAAAACTAGCATCAATCGATTTCATTGCTTCATTATAAGTTTTTGGATCCTCTTCTGTAAGATAAGACGAAACAAGTTCATCACTGATAAGGTCAAAAGGTTGAATCTCGGCTAGATAGTTCATAATAAAGTCATCTCCAAATGTTTTCTCAATTCTAGCTCTCTTACTCTGTCGGAGTTCAACGGTTTCATTTGTAGAAATAGAGCTAAGATCAAGTCGATGCATATCGACTGGTTCAACAGGTACATTAGGTGTCACCTTGTTCATGGGAAAAATATGCTCAAAGAATTCGGCGTATCGAGCCTCAGATATCGATCGATCATATAGAGACATAAATCTATATGCTGCACTATTTTGAGCATAGCCAATAAAGACACAATCATGCGTCTTAGGTCCAATGTTTGCCCTTTTAGGATCAGGTAAGCCTACTTTAGCCAAACACCCCCACACTCTTAGAAAACTCAAGTTGGGAGGATAACCTTTCCACATTTCATAGGGAGTCTTGTCTAATTTCTTGTGAGGTACTCTGTTAAGAATATGGCAGGCGGAGAGGACAGCTTCCCCCCACATTTCATCTGGAAGACCTGAACTTAATAACATAGCATTCTTCATATTCTTCAAAGTTCGATTCTTTCGTTCCGCTATTCCATTTTGTTGAGGCAAGTAGGGAGCACTCGTTTCATGAACAATGCCATTCTTTTCGCAAAACTCTACCAAAGAGTCAGACCCATACTCTCCTCCTCGATCAGACCTAATCCTCTTGATTTTCCTATCGAGTTGATTTTCAACCTCATTCTTAAACTTGATAAACATCGCTTCTGCTTCATTCTTACTCTTGAGCAAGTAGACTCTTGTATACCTCGAACAGTCATCAATAAAGGTGACATAATAATGTTTACCTCCTCTACTCCTAGTGTTCTTAAAATCAGCTAGGTCAGTATGAATCAAGTCAAGTAGATTAGACTGTCTCGTGGTTACGGTTTTGCTCGATTTCTTTGTAAATTTTGCCTCTTTTTTATTAATAAAAGAGTCAACATTGAAAAGGAAACAGACCGCCACTGAGGTACCCCTTTCCTACAAAGTCTCCATTACGAGTAAGCACGACTTTATCAGACTCAAATACAAGCTTCAGACCAGCTTTGTTCAAAAGTGCACCAGAGACTAAGTTGCGACGCAATGTAGGAACAAATAAAACATTACTAAGAGCAAGAGTCTTTCCAGAGGTGAGCTTGAGGGATACCTTTCCTTTCTCCATATAGACACAATCGCTGTCCATTAGCTCTTCAACGTCCTGAAACATTTCCTTGTTAGCACAGAGGTGTCTGGAAGCGCCTGTGTCAAGCACCCAATCATTAGCATTGGCAACTAAGTTTGCTTCAACCACCACAGCAGCAATAACTTCATCCGGTTCAACAAGGTGGGATTGAGGAGCCTTCTGACTAGCTTGCGTCTGAGGTCGAGAGTTGCATAGATAGGCCTTATGTCCTATTTTACCGCACACATAGCATGTGATCCCTGGATGTTTCTGTATCTTGACCTCTAATTTGTTAAACTTGTTCAGGTTCGACTTCTTGTTCTTTGACTGCCAGAGTGGTTGTTTAGCCTTGCCCTTGAACCTATTAACATTTGAAGGACGACCACCTGTTTCAACCAAATTAGCGTTAGTAGAAAAACGTGGGGCCACTTTGTCAACTTGGTCCTTCTGACGATTTGCTTCCTCGGTTTTCATGTGGCTGATCATTTCTCGAAGAGGCATGTCCCTTTTCTTATGTTTGAGTTGATTCCTATATTCACTCCACGATGGTGGGAATTTATCCACTAAGACATTAGCCAGGAACAGTTCATCCAATTTCTAAGAAACCCACAATCGAATCAGAAACGAGTAGCCATTGAAGGCAAAAAGAATCGAACAAAGAAGAAAAGCCGAAAATGTATTTTGTATTGGAGAAGGAAAATGTGAATAACAAGAGTGTTTCTTAACTAACTGAAATTGAGAATAACTAACCTATCTACTAAGCATATATATAAGATATGCTAACCAATAACAAAGTGCCAACTATTAAATGAAAGCCACATCAGCCAAACTAGCTGTTACAATTAGGGCTAAATTGAATTGGGGAAAACACAATCCCAACGGCTAGTTTCAATTGCTAATCTAATTCTAACAAATCCAATCTTCACTTCAGCTCCTTAACTCCAACATCCAATTGCTACTTGATCCAAAATGCTGCTGCATTGATTTCTTCTTACACTCCCCCCTCAAGATGAACATTGTCGAAAGTTCATCTTGAACAACATTTGAAAATGAATTTGAGCTGAAAGTGACTTAGTAAACAAATCGGCCAACTGAAGATTTGAGCTGACATGATAAGGCTGAACAAAACCATCCTGATAATGCTTACGGATATAATGGCAATCCACCTCAATGTGTTTAGTACGTTCGTGATACACTGGATTCTCAATAATGTAGATAGCAGCTCTATTATCGCACCAAAGATCGATTAGCAATGTCACAGGTATGTGTAGATCCTTAAAGACAAAACTTAGCCACTGTAACTCACTTACTGAATTGGCTGCACTCCTATATTCAGCTTCAGCTGAGGATCGTGCTACTGTATTTTGCTTTTTCGATTTCCAAGCTATAAGTGAAGTCCCCATTAAGACACAGAACCCTGTGATAGACCTTCTGGTAAGTGTGCATTTAGCCCAATCAGCATCACAGTAAGATGTCAGGACACAATTGTTATCTGTAGCATAGAATAGACCTTGATTTATATGGCTCTTAAGGTATCTAACTATGTGCACTGCCCCATTCCATTGATGCTCTGTAGGTGCCTGCATAAACTGACTAAGTGTATTCACTGAATATTTAACATCTGGTCTTGTAAAATTGAGGTACAAAAGCCTTCCTACCAGCCTCCTATAAGCTGTAGGATTAGAACACAGAGAAGAATTAGGCTCATCTGGTGACCAGCCACTAGGAAAAGGAGTTCCAGCCCCCTTACAATCACCTAGATTAAGATCTGCCACTATGTCTTTAATGTACTTCTGTTGTGTCAAGTACATTCCTTCCTTGCCCCTAGCAATTTCAATGCCTAAGAAGTATTTGGCTATGCCCAAATCTTTTATAGTAAATTTCTTGTCCAATAAACTCTTAACTTCTTGAAGCTCCTGTTCCCTACTACTAGCTAATAGTATATCATCTACATATACCACTAGTAGCATAAAACAGCCTGATTTGTCCAAAATGAAAAGACAGTGGTCATGAGCTGACTGAGTGAAGCCATAAGCCAGGACATTTGTGGTAAATTCTATATTCCATTGCCTACTTGCCTGCTTTAATCCATAAAGACTTCTAACCAATCTGCATACTTGTCCTGTTTTAGCTCTTGTATAACCCTCTGGAGGTACCATATATACCTCTTCATTAATATAGCCATGTAAAAAGGCATTATTGATGTCCAACTGTTGTAGATGCCAACAATTTATTGCTGTAAGAGCTAAGACTAATCTGACTGTCACTGTTTTAGCCACTGGACTAAAACTGTCATAATAGTCAACTCCTTCCAACTGATTGTACCCCTTTGCTACTAATCTTGCTTTACATTTGTCCAATTCCCCAGTTGACTTGCATTTATTCTTGTAAACCACTTGCAGCCTATTGGCTTGTGTCCTTTTGGCAAATCCACCAGTTGCCAAGTCTCATTGTCCTCCAGTGCTTGCAATTCTGCCTGCATAGCATCACACCATTCCTTGTGCTGGCTGGCTTCCCTAAGTTGTGGGCTCCTGCAAATCCTGCAAGTTTGCCAAGAAAGCCAAATGTGTGTGTGCATATATTGGTATCTGCTCTCCCTCAGAGACCATGTTAGTATAATAGTCACTAAGCCAAACTGGTTGTCTTCTTGTCCTACCAGCTAGACTCTGTGTTTGTGTATTAGAATGTTGAGCAACCAGTTCTGTATCCTCCTCATTAACTATATTATCTTCATGAGCTATGGTGTGTGTGCTATGTGTGTCCTGAACCTCTGAACTAGGTCCTATGTTCTGACTACTTGTATGAGTAGGTGTTAAGACTGAGAAGGGAATAGTACTTATATCCTGTTCTGGACTATCCTGAATAGAACTAGGTAGTACAATATCTGTGTGAGTTTGATCATGATTTAGCAGTTTACCTAGTAACACAGAATTCTGATAGGGAAACACATCTTCATAAAAGATAATGTCCCTAGAGCACACAACAGTATTAGTAATTAAATTGAGAACCTTATAGGCTTTCTTTCCTGAAGGATATCCTAGAAAAACAGCTGGAAAAGCTCTTGTAGCAAACTTTTCTTTGTGTGGGATAACATTGGCAATATAGCAAAGACAGCCAAAACATCTCATGTGATTAAGATCAGGAACTTGTTTATGCACAATTTCATAAGGACTTTGCCATTTCAGAATGTATGAGGGCAACCTATTTATGATATAGATAGCAGATAAAACTGACTCCCCCCAATATTCTTAAGGTAAACTGGATTGAAACATTAAAGCTCTTGCTACCTGCATAATATGCTGATGTTTTCTTTCTACAGTGCCATTCTGCTGAGGTGTATAACTACATGAAGTCTGATGGACAATTTCTAGTTTAGAAAACATCTCACTCAATTGATTATTTGTAAACTCAGAACCATTGTCTGATCTAACTTGCTGGATAACTTTATCAAACTGTGTTTTGATCAGGGCAACAAAATGATTCAATGTATTCACAGTCTCATTTTTACTCTTAAGGAGATAAATCCAAGTAAATCTACTATAGTCTTCCACTATAGTTAAAAAATATCTTGCTCCATTGTAGGTGACAGTTTGATAAGGCCCCCAAAGGTCTATATGTATGAGCTGGAAACTATCTGTGGAACTGGTCATACTGTATTGAAAAGGAAGCCTTTGCTGTTTGGCTAAAGGACACACTGTGCAAGGTAATTCTCTTTTTGATTGTGTGACATGTAAATTAGCTATGTGAGTGGTAACAGAAGCTGGGGCATGACCTAATCTCCTGTGCCATATGTCTGGATCACTTCTTAGGGCAGCTCCAGTTAAATAGGTTTCCCATTTATTTGGAGCATTTTCTACACATGTGTTCCTAGTTTGATCTATGTGCCCTATGGTAAAAGAATTTCTACCTAAAATGTATAGACCTTTGTGTTCCTTAGCTGTGGCAATAACTCTAGATGTCTTAAAGTCTTGTAAGATGCAATGTGTGGGATGGAAAATGGCCCTAATGTCAGATGTCTGTGCAAGTTTACTAACAGACAACAGATTGAATTTAAAGGATGCTATGTATAAACAGTCTTTTAAGAACAATCCTGGACCTATAGTGATATCACCACAACAACTGACCATTTGAGTAGTATTGTCAGGTAGTTGTACTGGTGTTTCCCTCACATTATCCCTGATATTTTCAAAAAGACTTAAATTCCCAGACATGTGAGCTGAAGCACCACTATCAACAATCCATTCAAGGGCAATAACATAATTAGCATGATGTATAGATACAGGAAAGATAATACCTGCAAAATCTGTGAATCCACTTCCTGAGTTCTGTCCTTGATCAATTGGTTTGTAATTCCTTAATTCATGCTGCTGGTTTTGCATCTGTTTGCCAATTTCCCTTTGTACAGCACAATTGATCATGTTCTGTATTCCATTAGTTGTATGATCTCCCTTCATATTCAATGGTGTATCCTGGTCCTGATATTCCTGATGTGTTGCATTATTGGCCCTAAATTTTCCTCTGCCAAAGTTCATTGGTCATTGGTTGGGCCATCCATTGAGTTTATAGCATGATGTTCTGATATGCCCTTGTCTCCCACAGTAATCACATTTGAATGAGGATCTGTCAATTCTTGATCCTCTTCCCACATTCTTGGAGTCAAAATTGTTGTATCTTGATTGAATTCCTCCAAAATTGCTTGTATTCCCTGAGTTTTGTGTTTGATTCTGTGGGTTTTCATATGTATAGGAACTGGAGTTTTGGCTAAAATCCTGTTTCACCTGCATTGCATTCTGCATATTTACAGACATAATGCTATCAAGGGAATTAGTCCCTTCCACCTGATTGATCAAACCAAGTGCACCTGCCAATGTTGGCATTGGTTCCTTCAGTAGGATTTGATGTCTTGTGTCATGGTACTCCTCATTCAAGCCCATCAAGAACTGCATAAGCTTATCCTCATCATCTTCTACATATCTGACTTTTATATTGCCTAATTCATCCTAGAGTGATTTCATTTTGTTGAAGTATATGTTGACTGAATCTGATCCTTGTTTTGCCATGCTTAATTGTCTTTTTAGCTCAAAGATTTTGGGTCCATTGGTCTTTCCAAATCTTTCAGCAATCTTCTCCCACATCTGTTTTGCTGTTTCAACATATAAAAAGCCTTTTGTTAGTCCTGGTGTCATAGCATTTAGCATCCAGGAAATGAGGGTGGAATTTACTTTCTGCCATTGATCATATCTTGGATCATCATCTGGGACTTCTGGGATATCCCCAGTGATGAATCCTAGCTTTCCTCTGGCCCTTAATGCAATTGTCATTGCTCTTTTCCAGGGGTGATAATTCCTATCTGTCAAAGGATCTGTAACCAGTACCAAGCTTGAGTGGTCTGCACTGCTCAAGAAGAAAGGACTATTTGGCTTAAATTCATTTTCTTGGGCATCATTATTTGCCAAGATCAATGCTCGTAGCTGCTGCATATTTAATCCAGAGCTGCCACCACCATCCTCTGTATCAGACATGGGTCCTTCTTGATAAGAACACTATTATTTTCTTGAATTGACAATGGAGAATCTGATTCGATGGGAAAACGAAAGGGAATAACAAGAACGAGATTAAACTCAGCTATGGAGCTTGTAGCTCTGATACCATCTAAGAAACCCACAATCGAATCAGAAACGAGCAGCCATTGAAGGCAAAAAGAATCGAACAAAGAAGAAATGCCGAAAATGTATTTTGTATTGGAAAAGGAAAATGTGAATAACAAGAGTGTTTCTTAACTAACTGAAATTGAGAATAACTAACCTATCTACTAAGCATATATATAAGATATGCTAACCAATAACAAAGTGCCAACTATTAAATGAAAGCCACATCAGCCAAACTAGCTGTTACAATTAGGGCTAAATTGAATAGGGGAAAACACAATCCCAACGGCTAGTTTCAATTGCTAATCTAATTCTAACAAATCCAATCTTCACTTCAGCTCCTTAACTCTAACATCCAATTGCTACTTGATCCAAAATGCTGCTGCCTTGATTTCTTCTTACACAATTTCATTCCTTCATTCATAACATCAGCGCACAAGTTCTCAAAGACATGAAATTGATCCATGATTGGTTTGCCATCAACCATCTTAAACTCCAACCACTTTCCAACAACATATTTTTTTTCCCCGCGTCATCGGCACCATATTTCTCTTCCAAAGCTTCCCAGATAACCTTAGCAGAATTGTGCACGGCGAAAAGATCGAACAAGATGTCGACCATATGATTGAGAATATGGAATCTTGCAGATTTGTTATCTTTGTCATATTTATTAAGATCAATTTCATTCGTTTGAACCACGGCGGGAAGAGAAGGAGTAGCCTCGGAGGAACCCGTACTCAGAGGTACGGGACGGTCCTTAAACAGTACATAATCAATATCTATCTGTTCTAAAAACATTAAAACTTTCTGCGACCACCTCTTATAATTATTTCCATCTAAAGGCTCTACCTTTAATAGGTCTGGTCTAGAACCATTAGTACCACAAGAAGACATTGTTATACCTCAGAATAAAGCTTTCAAATTGTAAGAATAATGATCGAAAGTACAACAATGTAAATAGGGAATACAAAAAATTGTAAACGAAATAAGACTAGAATAAACTTATCGGTTTAAGCTGCGCCGTGGTATGGAAGCCACTGACTTGAAAGCTTTATCGACACGACTTCTGTGGTAATCGTAAATGTCGGAAGCTCCCCAAGGTTAACACAGCCGCTGCGAGACACGTCTACTCGTGGCTCACAACTTTGGAACTTGCAATAATTCTTTACCCAGGAATAGAAGAAGAAGGCTTGATGTTTCTAGTTTTCTGATGTATGAAATGTGAGGCCAAGTCTTTCTATTTATAGCTGAACGCAATAACTAATATAACCGTTGCAGCTAAAGAAAACCGACGCACATTTAATGGAGAGGTTATGGTTGTATTTGACTAATTCAAAATAACTGTTGTTTGTTGAATGACAGAGTTAAGAGCAAAACCGTTACTAAAGGTTAGGAGAATAAACCTTCATTTGACTTGATCAAAGGATTTGATGAATGATAGAATTAAGAACAGAAATGTTACTAAAGGTAAGGAGAATAAACCTCCATTTAACTTGGTCAAAGACCGTTAATGATTGGCTTGATTAGCCTTTATTCCAACAATTGTCACTACATTTCTCATAACTACTCTAACTCGTATTATTTGAAACAAATCCCAAATAAATATCACATACTATTAGTCGATTCATCTTACAATCCAATAAATATCAGATAATTGTTAGAATTTAATTCATACTAAATACTTCATATCAGATAAATATAATAACCACATAATAGCGAAAGCGTACCTGTTCCACCGAATTTATGAATTGTGGGTTTTAGATATTCCAATTCTATATGACTTTTTTTATGTTCTTTTAATAATGGGATGTGAAAAGAATAAAAAAATCATATGAATCGGGGACCTCAACCCTAACACCTATATATATAGTAAAATATAGGGTTTCTATGTTTTCTATTAACCCCATCATAAAATAGAAAATATAACTGGGCATCTACACATATTAGTCCATACCAATTAAAATACTTAATAGCCCAATATAATAAATACAATAAATTGATCACTTTTATGGGCTAACTTTAAGATAGTTTTTATACAAATAATATAATACATGTAAGCCCACATGATTATTCTAACAATAATCTCTTACACAATAATGTTTGCAAATTGTAAGAATCTAAATGAGAAGCTAAACTTTAAGACATTGATAGTCGCTGAATGGAGAGAAGAATTAACCCATCTAGAAAAAGAATCATTAACACTTAAGCATTTCACGCTTGTATCTTTGGGTAACTAACTGGTGAAGTTGTTATAATACAGAAACGTTTCCAATCCCCCAGCAGAACAATCATATCGCAAAGCCTGAAATTATCGTAGGGCAAACCAAATATGTCAAGACAATAAATTTTAAACAAATTTATATAAACTGAATTAATTGACATGGAGATTAAATTATTTAACTTATTAGTGAACTCCCTAGTATTAAAATGGAGGTCGTCTAACTAACAACTTCGATGGTACACCAAAACAACACACATGATGAGCAACCCATCTAAACTTCATAGATATAAAGAAGCAAACATCATACTATAAATTTAGGAATAAAATCACAAATTTTCAATTAAAAATCTCAATAATCATACAATCAATAATCAACTATAAGAGAACTTCAAAAAGCACCCAAATTTAACATTCTCTCATTCCTATAAAGAATGTTTAGTTTGATTCAATAGTCAAATTAACAAGTGCTGAAAGCGATAATCAACACAAATACTCCCTCCGTCCCTAAAAGATTGTCATATTTTGACTTTTGTTAGTCAAATATTACAAAATTTGATCATGAATTCCCATTAAACGATAAGAAATAATATAGTTTTGTGAGACCTTGTTAGATTCGTCTCAATATATGTTTTTGAAATATTAACTTTTTATAATCTTTTCACATGTAAAATAATAGATATTTATGTTTTAAATCGTGTTTTGTTCACCACCAAAAGTCAAAATGTGACAATCTTTTAGGGATTTAGAGAGTAACTTTTATTTGAACGACATATTAAACTACTCCCTCCGTCCCTAAAAGATTGTCACATTTTGACTTTTGTGGTCAATTACAATAAAATTTGATCATGAATTCTCATTGAACGATAAGAAATAATATGGTCTTGTGGGACCTCGTTAGATTCGTCTCAATATATATTTTTGAAATATCAACTTATTATAATTTTTTCGCATGTAGAATAAGAGATATTTATGTTTTAAATCGTGCTTTATTGACCACCAAAAGTCAAATGTGACAATCATTTAGGGATGGAGGTAGTACATTAAAAATACTATCATTTTATATAATTTTAAACGGTCAACATCATAACTCTACTAACAGTCTCATACAACTAACATGTTAACAAATAATTAAAATTTAAAGTCTTGTCTAAATTCAATTTTAGATATAACCTTTGGAATCTTGTCCACATTTTTTACCTCAACTTCAGTTTACAAATCAAAATTTATACCTAAAATTCGTCATAAAGAAAGGCATCAAACCTCAAAATACAACTTGAAATTGCCTTAGAACATGCAAACTATGTTTTAAAAGTCTGAATTTGGCAGAGAAGAAAGTGGATTGCTAAATGAGAAAGCAACATATGAATTCTAATATAAGAAAAAATGACCAATAAATTTGTCCATGATTAACAAGTGTCTTCATCTCCTTTACTCAGGTATCATCTATTCTCTCTTATTCCTATAAGAATAATTATTCAGTTAGAGGTAATTAATTTCTAATTGCTTAAACACTAGTTATAATAATAGACACTCGCTAATTCTCTTACTGACTTAAGCATCGAAATCTGTGACCGGCAACGATCTCATTTTCAGGAGTAACCGAACCTTTGCTGAGAGGACTACTAGCTTCTAAAGCGCACCCTATCCCAAAGCAAATTATCTCCACACAAAGATTTCAGGCTCGTTCTAGTGATTTCAGGCTCCTTCTAGCTCAGAAACAACTATTGGACTTTTAACTATACCAAATAGCCCACAGTCGAAGCTCAGAAAATAACAAGTCCATCACATAAAATGTGATTTTCTCTCATTTATCTATAAAGTATAAAGTGCCATTATCCATAATGAACTGTGAATAATGAACTTATAACAGGATACAAACCAACTGATGTCCACTAATTTTGATGATAGTTTTTAATTGTTAGTTGTTTTTACATGATAACGATTATTTTAAAGGAGCTATTTACCTTTATATAATGTATAAATATTATCATCATTTATTAATAAAATTATTAGAATTCACAAGTAATTTTTGTGCTAAAAATACAAAGTAATAACGATTAAGCATCTTTATTAGTAGTAAACTTATGCATGTATTCTTTTTAGCATGTTCAGACTAAACGAATGCAAATTCAAACAATGCACATGGTAAGCTCAGTTAATTGAAAATCAATATTTTTTTATGTGATTCTTCAACTATCAATTTATTTCACCATTGTCAATATACTATGCTCCTTTCCAGCCTTGTACCCGGCGTGACTGCATTTTTCACCATTGTCGACTGCATTTTACATGATTATTAGATTTGTAAGCATGGTTCAAAATTTCGATAGGAAATCACCTGAACAACCGACATTTTTTATTTTTTCAAATTACCGAAACGAAACACAAGTGAATTTCGAAAAGTGTTGGTTTCGTGGAAACCGTTTCATGTTTCGCCATTGCTTGTGCTCAATTGATAAGCTTTTATCTATTTAATTCCAATAGTTTGATAATGATACTCAAGATGATGATCATGATTATCGACATTGATCAAGATTATTGAACAGAGAGAACGACTAGTATTTGAAATTTTTGTAAAAAGATTATGTTTTATCTCAGATTATTTCCTACGTACTTTCATATTTGGATTAAAAATATTCAATTTCTATGATGAATTCCATTTGATGTAACTTAATAGTATTAAATTTTATTTTCAACATGTTTCCGTAGTTTTACAAAGTTTATTATAGTTTCCAAGATGTTCTTATATAATATTATCCGAAAATGGGTCTCGAAACACAATTTTGATCCTTGATTGTAGGCTAAATTTCACAATGTCCCCTGAACTATTGTCAACTGATCAAACAAAGGACTGAACTTCTAAGTCTGTCAATGTGCCCCCTAAACTTTTAAATCGGTCAATTTGCCTCCTGAACTACAATGAACTGGTCACTTTAGGGATCTTCACCATAAAATTGATAGTTTTTAGTTTATTTTAAAAGAGGTCCACTATATTTTTGTATATTATAAACTTACCTCAAATACATATAATATATTGAATATCTATTTTACCCTTCATTAAAACCTAAAAACCATCAATTTCAGGGTGAAAATCCCTAAACTGGCCAGTTCGTCGTAGTTCAGGGGTCAAATTGACCAATTTAAAAGTTTAGGCCATACATTGGCCGACTCAGAAGTTCAGTCCCTTGTTTGATCAGTTGACAATAGTTCAGGGGGCATTGTGAAATTTAACCTTGATCGTAAGACACATTTTAAAATGAACTTACATGTGAATATCTTTTAATAATACTTAAAATAAAATAAAACAAACAATGACAAAACAATCATGCTTCTTCCTCACACCCTGTCACCCCGCCTCATCATGATCTGTTATACAAACCCAAATAGTAATTAATGGAAACAAACTCTACATTTGGAACTTTCTACTCTCCTCAGTTACATTGCCTACTATGGGATTGCTCAAGACTATTCTAACTAAGTTAAATTTCAGAAATCTTGGTGAGTTTTCTGCATGTATGTTTTCGTGTTATGAATTGAACTTTTGGTTAATTTTATGTTCAAGTATATAATTACAACAAGATATTATATTATGCAGAACAAAGAAGCCAGCTAGAATACAATGTTATTGAGACGGATGTTGAAAATGATGACACACATGATGTTCTGTACTATAAGAAACTATATATAGCAGCACGAGAGGGGAGCTGGGAGAAAGTTTTTGAGTTTTTCAGACGAGATCCGGAGTCGATCACTGCTAAGATCACTGACGACAATGGGACTGTCCTCCATGTTGTGGTAGGCGCAGGACACAAGAATGATCTGTTGACGAATTTGATTGATTTGATGCCTGAGGATACATTAGGCCTAACGGATGGAAATGATGAAACGGCACTGACCGTTGCTGCTATTGTTGGAAATGTGGAGGCAGCGAAATTGTTGGTTGGTAAGAACCAATATTTGCCATACATTTGGAGTGGAAATGAATCACCTCTGCATCGGGCTGCTCAATATGGCCACCGGGATATCGTGGAGTACTTGTTGAAGAAAACGAAACCAAATATTGGAAGAAGTACTTATTCAAATCTACATGGTGTTTTGCTCCTACAACAGCTGATAATTTCAAGATTATATGGTACGAGGCTATGAGCTTCTTGACTTGTTTCTTCAGCTTGTCTTTTGTAGTAAAATTAGCATTGAAAATTTGAGAATGAAAAAAAAGATATCTGAACTTGGGAATTTCTATGCTGCAGATCTTGCTCTCCGAGTGATTAAAGAGCATCCTAATATATTGAAGGCAATGCCGCGGTTCAAACAATATTCTCCATTGATGGCAATAGCAAATCAGCCATCAGCGTTCTATTCTGGAACTTCCTTCAGCTACTTGCAACGCTTTCTATATCATTGTAGGTATTTTGGGCCTTTGGCACCTAATCATTTTCCCCTCCCTATTGTTTTATATTCCTAGTATGTTAATCCCTTGTCATTAAACAAAATGTAGTATAGAATACGAAAATAAGATTCGAAGTAATTGTTCTGTCTTTGGTTATATTCTAAACTAAGGTATGCGCGCAAAGATGTTAATGAAGAATGAAACAATAGAGAACCAAAATCAGTGTGAGGATCCACCATGGAGAGAGCTATCATGTTGCAGCAAAATCGGCACAGGTATGTTGTAAGCGATGTCTAGTTTACATGTTTTTATTGGCATGATTTGATATTATATGTATGTTAAAATGTAATGCATCTTCTAGTTCCATCTTAGGAAATTAACTAAAATTAAATTCTTATATATTTGTTATCAGAAAATCTAGATTAACTACATGTATTTATGGTCAATTTGAAATGCAAGAAAGCAAGTTCAACAATACTATACTAATCTGTTTCTGCATACTGACACTCCTTTATAAAGGAGTAATGCTAGTTAATAAATTCTGTTGGCCTAATTGAAGCATCATGAATAACTACTTGGTTATTAGGTTGATCTTCTAATTTAAACGCGATGATAGTAGTATGAGTTAGTGGAAGCATCATGGATAACTACTCGTTTATTACGATAATCTCCTAATTAAAATGAGGTGAAGGTTGTATGATTAAATATCCGGGCATATAACTGTGAGGACTGTAGACTCAAGACTCTCCAATCAACATGACGTTTGATGTTAGTGCTATCTTTGCAGGTTGTAGAAATGCGTGTGCAGGACTGTGGCAGACTATTTTAAACTGTATTGAATTCTTGCTATGTATTCTTTAAGTAGATTCTTCAAATACTATTTTTTTCTGTTATTTCCTTTCTGTAAATATATCTATTTGATATTTCAAGGTCATGTTTCATCATAGTCAATCGAAGCTAACAAGCCTTGTGCAGGGCCTTATATTAAACAAGTTCAAGACGAGAAGAAAATGCATAAGAATGTACAAGATGTCGTCAACCATATCTGTGTTGAGATTTGTTATCTACGCCATGAAGAAGTCAAGGACTTACTTAAAGAACCATTTCTTCTTGCTGCAACATGGGGTATCAAAGAGATGGTAAATGAAATAATCAAGAATTATCCATCTGCCATATGGTTCAATCAGGACGGATATAGTCTATTTCATCTTGCAGTTCTTAATCGTCGTAGAGGAATCTTCAGCTTAATAAAAAAACATAACAGTGATGTAAACCAGATTATACGAAAGCATATAGACAGAGATCAAAATAACCTGTTGCACCTTGCTGCAAGATTAGCTCCACCACACCGGATTAGTCATATTGCAGGTGTAGTGTTGCAAATGCAGGATGAGTGGCAATGGTTTAAGGTACATACCCCATTACCCCCCCCCCCCCCCCCCCCCCTGCTCCCCATCATTTCTTACGATCTGCTACCTCCATCTCTAAAAGATCATCCAATTTAATTTTCAATACCTCCAGGAAGTAGAAGAATGTGTAGAGGTTCATTACAGGGACAGCAAAAATAAAGATGGGAAAACCCCAGAGATGGTTTTCATTGAGGCACATAAAGATTTAGTTACAGAAGCAGCAAATTGGATTAACAAAACAGCTAGCGCATGCTCAACAGCAGCGACACTAATAGCTACCGTGGTTTTTGCAGCTGCCATTAAAGTCCCAGGAGGTACTAACAGTGAAACCGGGATGCCTGTCCTGCTTCGAAAGAAGATTTTCAATATGTTTGCCGTTGCTGATGCAATTTCTTTGTTTTCATCAATTGCCTCTTTATTGATGTTCTTAAGCATCCTCACCTCGCGTTATTCTCACGAAGATTTCTATAAAGCATTGCCAGGGAAGTTGATTGCTGGCCTTATAACCTTATTTTTTGCAATGGGATCTCTCATATTTGCCTTCAGTACTACACTATATATTGTTCTAGGATATGGAAACAAACGCATCTTGGTAACCATGTACGTGTTAGCTGCCTTAGTTGCTTTCATATTTATCTTATTATTTTCTTCTTTAGTGGGAAAAATGATATGGTCCACCTATGGTACCACTCTTCGTTATATTTTTCATCCATTAGGGTGGTTGTATAGGAACTATATATGTCGTCCAATAAGGTGGCTATTTGTACTCATATGGTAATTAATGAATTATATGACTCCTTTCTCATTTTCTCCTCTGCTCATCAACTAACGTTATCTTTTCAAATAACTCTCATACTATTATCTTTTCAATTAGTCTTGATGTTTTTATTGACACATTCCTAAGGAGCAATTTTGGTATAAAACTAAAAATTATCATCTTTAACCTTATCCTCAACCTATACCCCTACCCATATCTCACCCTCCACCCACCAGTACTCTCCTATACCCACCCAGACCCCCACCTTATACCTAAAATTGAATTTGAAACCTCACATTTTAAAATTTTAAAATGATGATGGAATTAGGGGGTTGCGTTGTTGAGGGCTAGGGGAGGGGATGAGGCCGCTGTTTGTAGGTGCGGGGTGATGCATTTTCATGTGGAGGGTGGGGGAGGCGAGCAGGGCGTAGGGGTCTGTGCAAAAGGAGGGCAGGGCTGGGGAGCACAGGCAAGGGGTCTGTGTAGTGGTAAGAGGGCGGAGAAAGGGAGCAAGACGCCGGGGGAGGGTGTACAACGACAATGGGACAAGGGTGGGGGGGGGGGGTAAGGTTACTCTAGTGAACTCTGTTCTTCATTCGATTCTTGTCTATGCAATGGGAATTTAGAAATTCCAGCTAAAAATCATTAATGAAATAGATAAAATTCTTGTCAACTTCTTTTCAGGTAGTGTGGGCATTGTTTTGTAGGTAAAAAGTTGCTAAGGAACGAGTCAAAGGATTAATTAATTAGAACGGATCATGACATGGTTCGATTCTCAAGGGTTGATTTGAGTTAACCCAAAAAAAGGAGTAACTAATGAGTTAGCTCATTAATTACTAGGGCAAATGGCTTCTGACATCACTCACATTTCGAAAAAAAAGCAGTTTGATCACTCATGTTTCAAAACTGCCGGTTTAATAACTAATGTTTAAAAGGTCACTCATTCGGGTTACTCCATCAGATTTTTTAAGGGTATTTCTGTCCAAACACATTTTTGCCTCTCATAAGCACCCGATTTAACGCTTATTAACACATTGACCTCAATCCTAAGATTACAATTTTTTTCATTTCTTTTTTGATTTTTTTCTCGATTTCTTTTTTTAATTCTTTTTCAATTTTTCTCGATTTCTTTTTTTAATTCTTTTTCAATTTTTCTCGATTTCTTTTTTGCTTTCTTTTCGATTTTATCTTGATTTTTATTCGGGTTTTAAAAAAAAAAATTCAATTTTTTCTCGATTCTTTATTCGTTTTTTTCTTTTGTTTTTTCGATTTTTTTATTTCTTTTTAGGTTTTTTCTTGATTACTTTTTTGATTTTTTCTTGATTATTATTCGGTTTTGTTTATTTATTTTTTGTTTAACTTATTTTCTCGATTTCTTTTTTTCAATTTTTCAATTTTTTTCAATTTTTTTCGATTTTTTCTCAGTTTTTTTTTTGTTTTTTTTTGGTTTTTTCTCCTTTTCTTTCTCAATTTCTTATTTGATTTCTTTTTCGATTTTTTTATTTTTTTTCTTTTTCGATTTATCTTGATTCCTTTTTTGATTTCTCTTACCATTTCTTTTTCGGGTTTTTTTAATTTCTTTTCGGTTTTTTCTCGATTCATCTTCATTTTTTTCTCTATTTCTTTTTTGATTTCTTATAGAAAAAGAAAATCAAAAAAGAAATCAAAAAAGAAATCGAGAAAAATTCGAAAAAGAAGTTAAAAAAAACGAAAATAAATTAAGAAAACATCAAAAAGGAAATTGAAAAAAGAAATCGAGAAAAAAAAATAAAAAAATGACAAAATTGAGAAAAAATCGAAAAAGAAATAAAAAAATAAATCGAGAAAGAATCGAAAAAGAAATCAAAAAAGAAATCGAAAAGAAATTTTAAAAAAAACTGAAAACAAAATCGAGAAAAATTGAAAAAGAAATAAAAAAAAGAAATCGAAATAGATATCAAAAAAGAAATCAAGAAAAAATCGAAATAGAATTAAAAAAAGAAATCGATAAAAAATCGAAAAAGATTTTGAAAAATATTAAAAAAGAAATCCGAAAAAATTGTAATCTCATGATTGGAGCCAATGTGTTAATAAGAGTTACATTAGTTGTTTATGAGAGGAAAAAATGTGTCTAGACAGAAATACCCTTCAAAAATCTAGTGGAGTGACCCAAATGAGTGACTTTTTAAACGTTAGTGATCTAACTAGTGTTTTTGAAACATGATTGATCTAAATGTCTTTTTTTTCGAAACGTGAGTGATGTCAGAAGTCATTTGCCCTAATTACTATGTGGAAGAAAAAACAATAAAAGGAGATTGAAGGATCAATCAACCGTGTGGATTGATTGAGGAGCGGTCAAGTCTAGTGATGAAGAATCCTACCATTTGAGATGCAATCAACATGATTGCTCAAATCAAGTAAATCAATCAGGATTGATTGTGTTTGTATATGCGATCAAGATGATGAATGCGATCAAGAGATTACTTATAAATGATTGAGATTGGTTGAGAGTACTTATGAATGCTTGAAATAGCTGTGGAAGATGAATTGAATTAGTGTCATATTTATAGAGCCCACAAATCATACTAAGAATCTGTTTTCGTTGTTACACGGTACACCGTGTCGACTACACGGTATACCGCATGTGATGTAATCTAGCCGTTGGTAATTAACTGATACAAATATTACCAAAAAGTATCAGTTAGTTATTCCAACGGTCGGAAAACTATCCGTTATATTTTACACGGTATACCGTGAAGGTTTCGCGGTATACCGTGTAAATCATTCTATAAGTAAATCAGTGGGGTCATTCATCCCACTTCCAAAGTACCGTTAATACCTTGTATAATTAACTGAATTATGGCAAATCAACCTCCGGCACAACGATTTTTCAAGCTCATTAGCGATCCACCACGTGCGATGATTGTAAGAACTAATCTTCTTGTTTCTTATGTTATATTATATTAATGTCAAATGGATTAATGAGCTTTTTTTATTTAAACAGAGAGTTCCTAGATGTTTCATTCAAAAATGTCAACTATCGCTTATTGGTCCGTGTAAACTCTATTCTGATGAGCGATATTTTGACATAAACTTAACGGTCTACGATGATGAATTATACCTTGCTAAAGGATGGTTCGAATTCATGATGGAAATGCAGATGATGCCGGCTAACTTTGTGACCTTCGACTACGATCATGAAAAGAGTCGTCGTCACTCGTGTATTGTGTTCAACATCCACGTGTATGAGGCGAATGGTTGCGAGAAATTAGTTGATAGAGATTTATAATATTTAAAAAATGTAAATGTGAAGCCCGCATGAATAATATTAATATTTATTATATGAATAATATTAATATTTATTTTTATTAATTATTATCTATTAATTTCTTACAAAATAGTAAACCTCAATTTTTTCTGACTCACGGTATTCCCTGTAGTTATACACGGTATACCGTGTCAGCCCAGTAGGCCCGTCAGTGGAGGGGGCCTGGGCAAGATAGGGGCCTCAAATTCCTTAAGGGGCCGGCCCGGATGAGCGGGCCTACACGGGCTTCGGGCCGGGTCGGGGCATTCCGGCCTGGTTCGTTTAACACGACTAATTATACCCAAACTTTGCCCGTTTTTTGGGCTGTAAATATAATATCGCTTATTTTTAAAAAAAAATAAAGTGTATTTATGGTAAAAAATTAATGATATCATAATATTGTATTACAATATGATGTGGGTCATAAATACTCAATAACAGATCAGCCCACTAATCTTAAGACGGGCGTGCTGCCCAAACACGTTAAGGCATGGAGAGGATTAATGATGGAGTGACGCGTGTCCCTTTAGTGTCGAGAATCGCAGAGCCTTCTTCCTATAAATAATCATTATGCACATACATGAGTAAAGGTTAACTACTTAAGTAAAAAATATATGCTAAAACCCTTTACCCCTCTCCCTTGTCGGAGTATATGTGGTCGATCCTCGAGCACAATTTCAGGTACATGGCAGCAACATCTAAGAACACATCAATTCGAGGTGGAAATACACGTCAACAGTCTAGAGGAGATCCGGCAGACAAGCTTTCGACCACCGTACCATAACAGACGCGTTCAAGGAATCTAGGAAAGCAACCTGAGTCTGATCAGCATCAGGGAATCAGCTGCGGACAAGGAATGTAACCCAGGCGATCCTAACCAAAATAATTCGGCTGAATCATTGGAGCAGTATGTGAGGATCCGACATAATCAACCACAGTTCTTAACATCTAGGTTCTGAAAGAACGCCTTCACATATCCAGCCTGTGTAATTTCAAATTCTTAGATATCTTTAGGATCTGAATTAGAGGCAGAAGCACAGCACTGTGTAGACCGACTTTACACGAAAGAAACGAAGCAGCCAGAGCCTGACATGCGGCGACGAGTGGCGTCCCTATACATAATAGCATATATAGCGCACTAAATCGAAACTATAGGCTTTTCTTTGAGTGAAATATAGATAGAGAATCAATGTGGGTGATTTGCCACGTGATTCTTCTTGTCGGCACATCTGGGACTCACCGCATCCTTCCCTAATTTCCGCCCTCGACGGCTTATGGGCGGCTCCTGACCGTGCGGACGGACCGCTGTGACGACTCTGATTCAAACGGTCCCTTAGATCTGAAACAGCCTGAGATCTCTGATCACCCTCGTCTCGCAGATCCGCGACGCCTTTACCTTTGTTCAACTGATCCCTCAAATCCCTCGTCAACTCCTCTTGCTGTGGATCTGGACGTGACATGGCTGATATAGGCGGAGGGACTGGTGGCCGGGAAGAAGTGGCTTTACTGGTGTTACGTGTCTTGGGCGGCATCGACCTGAAAGTGTGGTCGGGATTCGACCACAAACACTCCGACGATCAAGTCAGTCAACGGTGTTTGGAGAATAATAGTTAGGGTCAAATGCACATTACCTTTCCTGGAGAAGTGTGCCCTGTATTTATAGTATTTGGGTTCCGGATATCTCGCCCTAGGATGGACGCGTGTCTCTTCCTGAATGGGCGAGAGCTAACCCTATTACACACGGGCTCTTATGCGGATCTTGTCCACTGAGCGCGTATTCACGGATCTGGGTCCGTTAGTCTTGGTGGGCCTCCTATATATAGGTGGACCCACATACAACTATCCATAGTGGGGTCCACATCATTGCCCCCGCCATTTCTTGAGAATCACTCCCACGTCTCGTCTATGGGCGACGATCAAGGAATGGATCCATGGTTCGACAGACAACTGGACCCTTCTCTATGGGACATTCGTCAATACTCCTACGCGTGTCCTTACTGGACACCCGGTCCGCTTCGTCTCCATTATATACCTATAAAAGGTATTTCCTCCTCCTTCGAACTCACTTTTAATCATTTTAAGCAAGTTTCTGTCTTCAAACGCAAAAATTCTCTCTGCCATTTCTGACCTTTTTCATCTTCAACTTCCATTTTCTTCTTATCCTACTACCCGGTAATTACGTTCTTCCTTTGTGTTGGATAATGTGTTGTTGTAGATTGTTAATTGTTGTTGTTTTTCCTCTTTTTCTTTCGGTTTTCACCCTTAGTTCAGAGCATGTAGGAGTTTGAATGTACAGGCAATCTTCACAGTTTTTAGGGAGATTTGGCCATTGTTCTCGTGTAGTTCTAGCCCGAATTTTGTAGGAATTTTGGGAATGAATGATTATGGATACTGGATATCTTTTCAAGTGTTGAATGCATTTCCCTTTTGGTGTTTTCGGCTTTTAGGGTGATAGCATGTTGTCTTTATGGTGTTTTCTTGGTCTTTAAGATGAATGTATGCATTTTCCGGCGTTTTCCTGAACCTCTAGGAAGGTTGCAACTGTTTCCGATCATCGGAGATGGTGGTTTCCGGTGAAACCTGTTCATCTTCTGGAAGATGAACAGTTGCCATCACAACTGTCAACCGTTCATCTGATTGGGCGGGAAAACCCGATGACCTTTCACCTTCCGACACCTGTCACCCCTGACGCGTGTGGTAGTGATATTGACGCGTTGATTTAACCTGATGTGTTTGTGCGCAGATCTTCCTCTAATGGCACGAGACGAGTCGACTGCTCCAATAATCAACATTGATGAAGACGTGATCATAGCCTCGTCGGGTCCCCAAGAGACTACCCTCGAACCATCCCGCGAGGTAATGCCTCGTGACATGTTTTTGTGGGCAGGCTCGCAACATTCCTTGGCTGATGGCTTCGTCTCATGCCTTCGTTTCTCTTGTAGGATACTTCGCGGGACGAACAACTGGCTGAGGAGTTGGAACACCAGCTAGTTGAGGCTTCAAGCTCGGGGCCCCGCGAGGAAAATGTCCCGAAATCATCTAAAGGTAGGAAGAACCCTCTGGGTCCCACTTACCTTAGGCATTCCTTGCCTTCTATTATTAAGGAGTCCCATCTCGTCGGCTTCCGGGAATACTTCTCTATTCCGGACTTCGTTGAGATGCGGTTACCCTATGACGACGAATCCTTGATGTCGTATGAGGAGGGGTGGACTCCTATATATGTTGAGGATTTCACATTTGGGTTCCGCCTCCCGATGTCTAGATTCGTCGAAAACCTTCTCCGTTCTTTGCCTGTTTCCCCAATCCAAATCCACCCGGGTTCCTGGCTATTGTTAACTGCCTTCCAGGTGGCTTGTAGAGTGGTAGGAGTAGAACCGACCGTCTCCCTATTTAAGGAGAATTATAACGTAGTACATAGGGCCGATAGTCTAGTGACCTTCTCTACAACTCCTACCGGGGCTGCTATCTTTGTACGACCCAATAAGGTACAAGACAGGAGATGGCATAACCGATGGTTTATGATAAAGGGCGGTATGAGTACGGACGTTCCCCTCGGACCGGTAGCCCGTAGTGCCATAGGTCGTTTGGGGGACATCTCCACTTCGGCTGTCGAGGCATCCCATAGGATTAAGATAGCCACGGACTTTAACCCGCCCCTCCAATGGGTTTTGTTTGTTGAAGAGGGCGTTCTGATTCGGGCGGGTTTGGTGCCGTCCAAAGAGTTCCGGGATGCCGATCCTGAGTGGGGTATAGACATAACCTCTATTTTGTTTCGTCTCTGTTTCCTTCCAATGTACTCTAACCTTGTCTTTTCTTTTGTAGTGGATGTCTTGTCGGCGGCTACTGCTACAGAGGATCCCTCGCGTGTTGAGCTAGACGAGATGTCGGGCGAACGGGTGCCCCTGATTAATGCGCCCGTGATATCTCGTACCGTCACGGACCCTTCCACCGTTCCTTCTACCTTCTCCCCCTCGACACTTGTCAGGTCGTCCTCGTCATCTCGGGCTACGAAGCGTCCGGCCGTGCAGACTATCTTACGTCCTTCTCTCTTTAAGAGAAAGAAGGTGAGTTCGAGTGCTGCATCTGCGGTCGTCTCCGCCTCTTCCCCCGTGGTCCGAAGTTCTCCTACCCCTTCTACCCCCTCTCCTGTTCCTCCTCCAGTTGATGTATCTATGAACGTGGGGAGGGGGACTACTACTCCTCAGCAACCTCCTCATCAGATTCCTCGGGCTCCATCCGTGGAAGATACTCGTTCTCCGTCCGCTGCTGATACGCCTCCTCGGGTTGCTGAACAATCCAGAACGCTGAAATCCCGTTTCACCAACCCAGCTTTCCAGCCGCCTCCTCTACCAGCATCTTTGTGCATCAACCGTCCTCCTTACACTCTTCGTCCGGCCGGGGTAGAGATAGATCAATCTACTACTTACACTCCCCAGTTGGCGATGCAGGCCGTCCAACCCTTGATCACACCTGCAGACATTGCTCCCTTTGTGGAAACGAGGGATGCGGAGGCGCAGGGAGAGGCGGTTATGTATGTGATGATGAAGGTAAGATTCTTTATCCTTCTGTTTCTTTACTTAGGCTTTGTCTAATTTTCTAAGATTGCTCTCCCTCTCTGTCGTGTTTAGGCTCTCCACGGGATATTCGCCATGACCCGTCGATCAAGCCTGGCTGAACGGGCCTTCCATACCAAAGATAACGAGTGTGCGGCCGCGCTTGATCAACTGGACAAAATGACTGAGCACGAGGCGGTTCAGGTGAAGCTGCACGAGGAGGCAGTGCTGGAGGCGAGGAGATATCGGGCTCGCGTAGAGGAGCTGGAAGTAGAGGTGGCAAAGCTGAAGTCCGAGCAGGAGACTTGGTCTCAGAGTATAACAGAATCACAAGAGGCTCGCGATGCTGCCCTACTTCGAGCAGAGGATGCGGAGAAGGTGACCGCGACGGCCCAGGCAGAGGCGGCTGCTGCCACCGCGACTTTGGCCCAACTTCAATTAGACCAGCAAAGTTTGATAGACTCTGCGGTGGAAGCTTACGCCAATAGCGACAAAGTAACGTTTGCTGCGAGGGTAGAGATGGCTGAATGCCTGACCTCCTTCGTTGAAACTTACTCTGACGAGCTGCCCATCCTGGCTGAGAAGTTGGAGGATTTCAAGGCGCAGAACGAGCTGGATCCGGCCTGGTTCGAAGCTGCTCAGAACCGTTCTTGAACTTGTATTTTAGAACAATCTCCTGTAAACGTTTGTATTTGAACGACATTTCTTTTTCTGTATTCTCTGGACTAAGTAGTTGGTAATACCTTAGTATTCTAAATTTCGTTCTTCAGCTTGATGCATCTTCTTTGTTTAGTACCCTGCTCTTGTTCGTTTTACATCTGCACAAGTCATTCCTATATCCCTTGCCCCCTTGTAAAATTTGTGATTTAACACGTTTTACAGAGTCAGAAGAGTAGGAATATACGTCTTCAAACGAACCCACAATGTTAACGAAAGTATAGTGTTTAAAAGTTAGAAGTTTTTCGCATAGTGAAATGCGAAGCGTACTTTGAACTTCGTGTAACTATTCGACGAATCCATAGTGTTTAAAAGTTCAAGTTTTTCGCATAGTGAAATGCGAAGCGTACTTTGAACTTCGTGTAACTATTCGACGAATGCATAGTGTTTAAAAGTTAAAGTTTTTCGCATAGTGAAATGCGAAGCGTACTTTGAACTTCGGGTAACTATTCGACGAATGTATAGTGTTTAAAAGTTTTTTTTCGCATAGTGAAATGCGAAGCGTACTTTGAACTTCGCGTAACTATTCGACGAATGTATAGTGTTTAAAAGTTAAAGTTTTTCGCATAGTAAATTGCGAAGCGTACTTTGAACTTCGTGTAACTATTCGACGAATGTATAGTGTTTGAAAGTTAAAGTTTTTCGCATAGTGAAATGCGAAGCGTACTTTGAACTTCGCGTAACTATTCGACGAATGTATAGTGTTTAAAAGTTAAAGTTTTTCGCATAGTAAATTGCGAAGCGTACTTTGAACTTCGTGTAACTATTCGACGAATGTTAGTGTTTAAAAGTTTTTTTCGCATAGTGAAATGCGAAGCGTACTTTGAACTTCGTGTAACTATTCGACGAATGAATAGTGTCTAAAAGTTAAAGTTTTTTCGCATAGTGAAATGCGAAGCGTACTTTGAACTTCGTGTAACTATTCGACGAATGTTTAAAGTTTTTTCGCATAGTGAAATGCGAAGCGTACTTTGAACTTTGTGTAACTATTCGACGAATGCATAGTGTTTAAAAGTTAAAAGTTTTTCGCATAGTGAAATGCGAAGCGTACTTTGAACTTTGTGTAATTATTCGACGAATGCATAGTGTTTAAAAGTTAAAGTTTTTCGCATAGTGAAATGCGAAGCGTACTTTGAACTTTGTGTAACTATTCGACGAATGTATAGAGATGGTGCAAAACGTCTTGATTACATCAATTTGAATGTTTTGAAATGTTTAGGACATACAAAAATTAAACATAATATGGCCTCAATTTTGACACGTGCCATGTTCTTGGTATCGGCGTGCCTTCAATGTCTTCTAGCTCATACGTCCCAGGTCCCAGCACTCGTCTAATGCGATACGGGCCTTCCCATTTCGGGCTGAGCTTGTTCACCTTCATTGGCTGGCTCGCTGAGAACAACCGTAAGACCAAATCCCCGGATGAGAATTGACGCCCCTTGACTCGTTTGTTGTACACCCTAGTCATTCTTTGTTTAAAGGCCAAACTTTGGTACAACGCCTCATCCCTGTCTTCGTCTATGAATAGCATTCGGTCCTTGAGTCGTTCCGTATTACGTTCCTCATCGAATCCTCTCTGTCGGTATGTGGGGAGCCCTACCTCAGCTGGGATAAGTGCTTCGGCCCCATAAACCAAACTAAACGGGGTGGCCTTTGTTGCGAATGACGGAGTAGTGCGCATGGACCACAACACCGTGGGTAGTTCTTCCACCCACGTGCCCCCTACGAGTTCACTCTGTCCCAGGTTCTTGCGGATTCCCTTCATAATGACTCGATTCATGACCTCCACTTGGCCATTAGACTGAGGATAATAGACGGGTGCGAATCTTTGCTCACTATTATATTTTTCACAAAATGATGCTACGGGGCATCCTTCGAATTGTGTCCCATTATCAGATATAAGGACGCGGGGCACTCCGTATCTAGTTACTATATTTTTCCACAGAAACTTAACCACTTCCTCGCTTCGAATTCTAGCTAGGGGAACCGCTTCGACCCATTTGCTGAAATAGTCTACCGCCACTAAAATGTATTCTACGTTTCCAGCTGCTCGTGGAAGCTTTCCAACTAGGTCGATCCCCCAAACCGCGAAAGGTATAGGACAGACGACGGTGGTCATTGTTGTGGCAGGAAGTTGAGGGGCGTTACTGTGTCTCTGGCAACTGTCGCACCGTTTGACGAATTCTCTTGCGTCTCGCGCCAGAGTGGGCCAGTAATAACCAGTTTTTGCGATTTTCAATGCTAACGCTTTTCCTCCTATATGACTGCCACACCATCCCTCATGTACCTCGGTCAGAATCAATGGTATGTCAGCTTCTGCTACGCAAAATAAGAGCGGCCCGTCAACCGATTTCCAGTATAGTTCCCCTTTTTCCACATGGAACCGCAAGCTGCGACTTTGGACCTTGGCTGCCATCACCTTATCTTCTGGTAGGGTATCATAAAGCAAGTAATATACCAGAGGTGTGCGCCAGTCGGGGGCATCTTCTAGAACGGACTCAATTCGCACGCCCGCGTGAGCTGGTTGTTCTCGTACCTCCACCTTTACCCCGGATGGTAATTCAGCAAATTGAACAGTAGCTAACTGAGACATAAAGTCTGCTTCTGCGTTGTCGCTTCTCGGTACGTACTGGACCTCTACTTGGTCAAACTGCTCTCTGAGTTGATCGACCATTGCCTTGTATCGATTGAGCGACTCGTTTCGTACCTCCGCCTCCCCCTTGACTTGGTCTACCATAAGCTTTGAATCTGCTTTAATGAGTATTCTGGCCAAGCCTATCTCTTTTGCCAGCTGCATCCCCGCTATTAACGCTTCATATTCCGCTTCGTTATTAGTCGCGGGGAAATTAAAACGCAGGGCGTACCCCATGTACTCGTTGTTAGGGCCTTGAAAGACAATCCCTGCGCCACTTCCCTTTTGGTTACGGGCCCCATCGACGAACACCACCCATGGGATTGGTTGGTCAAGCATGGATTCCTTGTCTGTATAGGATTCCTTAGTCGTACATTCCACGACAAAATCTGCCAAAACCTGAGCCTTCATGCTTGCTCGTCCAACGAATGTGAGGTCAAATTCACTCAACTCGATGGCCCATGCCGTGAGTCTACCCGAAAGGGCTGGTTTCGCAATCACCCGTCGAAGTGGTTGGTCCGTTACTATGCATATTGGATGGGCCTCGAAGTATGTTTTTAATTTTCGAGCAGATACCACGACCGCCAATGCGAATTTATCTATGAGTGGGTATCTTTCTTCGGGCCCGTGCAATACATGGCTGACATAGTAAATTGGCCTTTGAATGGCTCCTTTTTCCTTAACGAGCACACTACTCACAGCCCCATCTGACACAGCTAAGTACAGGAATAATGTTTCTGACGGTTCAGGTCGTGTGAGCAGATGGGGCGATCCCAAATAAGCTTTGAGTTCTTCAAAGGCCACAGAACCTTCCTCGTCCCATGCTTCTTTGAATTCCATCTGGCTGGCTTTTCGCAAGACTTTGAAGAAAGGAAGGTTTCGCTCACCTGACTTGGATATGAACCGGCTCAGAGCCGCTAAACATCCCGTCAACTTCTGGATGTCTTTGAAACTTTTTGGCTCCCTCATGTCGATCAAAGCCTGTATTTTGTCAGGGTTTGGTTCAATGCCCCGTTCGCTGATCATATACCCCAGGAACTTTCCGGACGTAACACCGAACGAGCATTTCTCAGGGTTGATGCGCAGCCGGGTTTCTCTCAGCCGGGATAGCGTCTCGTGCAAATTAATTATGTGATCTCCCTTTAACTTGCTCTTTACCAACATATCATCTACATAAATCTCCATGTTCCTCCCAATTTGTCCTGCAAACATGGAATTGACCATCCTCTGATACGTGGCCCCGGCATTCTTGAGCCCGAAAGGCATGACTGCCCAATAATATAACCCGTACTCCGTAATAAAAGCCGTATCAGCTGCGTCCTCATCGGCCATTCGGATCTGGTGATATCCTCTCGATGCGTCCATAAAATCAAAGACTTCATACCCTGCACTACCATCGACCAGACAATTCAGACACGGCAATGGATAGAAGTCCTTTGGGCAAGCTTTATTAAGATTGGTGAAATCTGTGCACATTCGCCAACTTCCATTGGGCTTCTTCACCAATACTACGTTTGCTATCCATCGAGGAAACTGTAACTCTCTGATGGCCCGGGCCTCCATCAACGTGGAGATCTCTTTACGGATGGCCATATTCTTCTCGTCACTAAAATTCCTCTTCTTCTGTTTCACTGGGCGCGCAGACGGGTCAAGGTACAGGTGGTGCAAAGCAATGCTAGGGTCTACCCCTGGCATGTCATCAGGACCCCAAGCGAAGACATCTTTAAAACTCCTGATTAACTGAATCAGCTCTTGTCGGTGTATTGCCCCCAGCCTCGTCCCTATTTTGAAGGTTTTGGATACATCCTCTTCTACGAAGGGTACTTCCTCGATTTCTTCATGAGGGACAGCTTTTTTGTCACTTTCACGCTCTGTTGGCGAGTTATCTTGAACTCTATGTACGGAATTAACCTGTACGGGAGACTCTACCTTCCCCTTTTTCTTTGGCTGCTCGTCATCACTCTTATCTACTGCGGGCACAGACGATAAGTAACATTTCCTAGCGTGCTTTTGTCTTCCCGCCATCTCGCCTATACCCTTGGTGGTAGGGAACTTCAGCTTCAAATGGATGGGCGATACGACGGCCCTGAACTCCGTCAACGAAGGTCTCCCAATTATTCCATTATATGACGGGTCGTCTAGCTTAACGACTGTGAAGGAGATCCTTTTTGTCGAGATTGCCGTCTCGGTCCCCATCGTTACATCCAAATCTACTTCTCTCACTGGGTAAATCGAGTGTCCCGTAAAGCCAGTAAGAGGTGTACGGATAGGCTGTATGAGTGATCTTGAAAGTTGTAGCGCATCGAACGTACGCAGGTATAATATGTCCACTGAGCTCCCCGTGTCAACCAGCATTCTTTCCACCTCTACGTTGGCTATCACTGGCATTATGATCAGTGGGTCCTCGTGAGGCAGTTCGATCCCTTCCAGTTCTTTCTCTTCAAAAGTAATGGGCTCTTTACACATGCTCTGAACCTGATGTGACGAGAAAACATCTCGTCGAGCATATTTCTTCCTAGCTGCACGTGAGTCACCGCCACCGGACCTGCCCCCTGAGATTGTCTCAATGCGCCGCCTGGCCGGCGGAGGAGAACGATCTCTCGTCCGCTCCGCGGGCCGTTGGTCACGTGCATTATTCTGAGGGCGAGTGTACTCTTGTAAGTGCCCGCGCTGAATGAGCCGTTCAATTTCTGACTTCAGGGTGCGGCACTCGTCCGTGTCGTGCCCATGTTCACGATGGTAATCGCAATATTTGTTACGGTCTCGCTTGTTAGGGGCAGTGCTAAGCCGCTTAGGCTTAGGAAGCAAGTTTTTATCTGCTATTGCGGAGTATATGCGAGACACGCTCGTGTTCAAAGGTGTGCGAGGCTTATCTACCCCAACGTCTTGTATCTGCCCGGTGCGATCGGTGTCGCGAGGGGGTGGAGAATATGTTTTGCGCTTATAAGGCGGGGTGAAATAAGCGCCTCGATCCCTTTGTAACCTCTCAAAAATTTTTGGTTTAGTCGGGGAACGAGTTTTTTCTTTCTTCAGGACACTATCGCGTAGGTCCTTTTTGAGGTCTTTCTTTTCTCTTGTTTTGAGTTCTTCCATTTCGATGAACTGTCGCACCCTGGCGGTGAGTTCATCTTTGGAAAGGTTCTTTTCGAGCAACAGATTCTTTTTAAGCGCGCCGTAATTGAGGGTGCGGAAGAATCCTATATACGCCGTTTTGGCGTCACAATTAGGAATGCTGAGCAGAATATCATTGTATCGTTTGTGAAAGTCCCATAGGGACTCGTTCTTCCCTTGCTGCATCTCCATAAGGACTTTTTCATCCACGACCTCCTGGATTGCCGCTCCAAATTTGGCAAGAAAGGTGGTAGCCGTCTCTTGCCACGTGTCCAATGAATTAGCGGGCAGCTCCATATACCAGTCTAATGCCTTTCCTCGTAGGCTGCTAGCGAATGCTTTAGCGTAAAGGTCCGGTTCATTGGTCGCCATTGTCATTTGGGTTAGGAAGCCTTTTAAATGTTTTTGGGGGTCGGTGGTACCGTCATATTGTGTGAATTGGGGTAAAGTGAACCCAATAGGAGGGGCTATCGTATGGAGACGGGCGGAAAACGGCATCTGCGTATGGGCCACCACTGGTTGGGTGCGAGACGCAGAGAGGTTGGTAACTTGTTGCCGAAGTAACGCCAGTTCTTCAAGTAATTTAGCCATCACCGGATCGGTACCAACAGGTTGTACAACCGCAGGTGCTGGTGGTGGTATGACTACAGGTGGGGGCGTTGATGGTACGTCTATAACTGGTATTTTGGCTGCAGCAGCCGCATCGCGAGCCTCCAATTCAAGACGTACTCGCCGGCGTACCTCACGATCGATTTCGTCATTGATGTTGAGGCCAGCAATAAGGGATGCCCCCTGGTTGTTGCGTGAGTCCGCATCGTGAGCTCTGGGTTGAGAACGGTGTGGCATATTTGTTCTATTCCCCACAGACGGCGCCACTGATTTGCCACGTGATTCTTCTTGTCGGCACATCTGGGACTCACCGCATCCTTCCCTAATTTCCGCCCTCGACGGCTTATGGGCGGCTCCTGACCGTGCGGACGGACCGCTGTGACGACTCTGATTCAAACGGTCCCTTAGATCTGGAACAGCCTGAGATCTCTGATCACCCTCGTCTCGCAGATCCGCGACGCCTTTACCTTTGTTCAACTGATCCCTCAAATCCCTCGTCAACTCCTCTTGCTGTGGATCTGGACGTGACATGGCTGATATAGGCGGAGGGACTGGTGGCCGGGAAGAAGTGGCTTTACTGGTGTTACGTGTCTTGGGCGGCATCGACCTGAAAGTGTGGTCGGGATTCGACCACAAACACTCCGACGATCAAGTCAGTCAACGGTGTTTGGAGAATAATAGTTAGGGTCAAATGCACATTACCTTTCCTGGAGAAGTGTGCCCTGTATTTATAGTATTTGGGTTCCGGATATCTCGCCCTAGGATGGACGCGTGTCTCTTCCTGAATGGGCGAGAGCTAACCCTATTACACACGGGCTCTTATGCGGATCTTGTCCACTGAGCGCGTATTCACGGATCTGGGTCCGTTAGTCTTGGTGGGCCTCCTATATATAGGTGGACCCACATACAACTATCCATAGTGGGTCCACATCAGTGGGGTTTTATAGAAAATCACGGCTCCATTATAAATAATTGCATAATTTAGATTTAATTTTTCAAATTTTGTATACTACTAAAATATAATGTGGTCACATGATTTATCTATCTATCTATATATAATTTCAAAGGTTTTTTTTTTATCAAAAAACTAACTGAGTATATTTTGTAAGGTTATGCTATCCGTCAAAATATGTTGAAATATTAATAATCAACTACTACCCCATCTTTTTTTATAAGAACCATTTACTTTTTCACGGTCTTCGAGACACGACTTAAAACATAAATATTTTTAATTTTACATGTGTAAAAATTATAAAATCTTGATATTTCAAAAATATATATTGAGAGGAATCTAACAAGATCCAATATAACTATATTATTTCTTATCGATTAATAAAAATTTACGGTCAAAACTTTCGAAATTTGACCCAAAAAGTCAAAATAATTCTAAAATAAAGGGATGAAGGGAGTAATAATATACAATAAACATAGGTGACGTATTTCTCTTTTAGGTTTCTAGTAAATGCAATGCCCATATGTTAATCCCCATAAAAGTGCTCATAGTGTAACTCAGGAGTTTTTAGAGCACATAGTGGACGTATGGAGCTCCTTCAATTTATTCACAGGATTGCATGGTCCTGCACATTTTAGATCAAGAGGTAAGACAATCACATCTTACAATTTACAAAAACATTATTTATAATTATTTGTCTAAGATATATAAAATGGCAAATGGCTTCTGACATCACTCACGTTTTAAAAAAAAATTAATTTAGATCACTCATGTTTCAGACCGATCAAATATGATCATCAATGTTTATATAATGCCTCATTCGTATCACTTTAATAGTTTTTGGAAGGGTATTTATGTACAAACATATTATTTCTCTTATAAACACACCAATTTAAATCTTATTATTGACCCCAAAATATATCATTGATCCACCTTCTTCATCCCACCCCACCCCCAACTTTAGTTTTTTGTTCTTGATCTTCCCCAATGGTCTGTTTGGATTGGGGTGAATCAAGGGAAATCAGAGAGAATTTAGTTTTTTTTTTTTTGTTTGGGAACCTAATAATTTTTTACCCTAGGAGAAACTATTCCCCTTGATTCACCCCCATTACCCCCTCATTCCCCTCCAAATCTCTACCCTTCGAATCCAAGGGGAATCAAGGAAAATACAATATTAAACATTAAAATATATTCTCCCTGATTCCCCCTGATTCCTCTAGTTCAAAATCATGATACCCAAACAATAATAAAATATATTCTCCCTAATTCCCCTCATTCACCCCAATCCAAACGGGCACAAAAGCAAATAAAGATCCAATTTTAACCCTTTTCACACAACCGTTCTTTACTTTTTCATCATCTACCATCTTCATCGTTTCGCCACCCCTTTTTCCGGCACCACCTTTCCTAAAATGTGCTCCGAGTGTCCCAAACATGACAAATTCTTAAACAAATATTTCAAAAAAAAATCGAAGCTAAAATTCAGCAAAAGAGCGAAATTTCGTTTTTATATTGTTATATGTTTATACAACAAATTTTTTTAGTAACAAGACCAGTCACCAAATTTAGGCCGAGGAGGTATGAATCGAGGCTTCAAATGGCTTCTCATGATAAGAGGCCGAGGGGGTTTAGAATTGTTTATGTGAATGCGTGGAGAATGAGGATATGTGAAGGCTTCAAATGGCTGCTCACAATTTTTTTTTCTCTTCAATGTGTGACCCTTCTCAACCCTGGTTTATATTGTTGATTTGTTTATGGTTTTGATGATTAGCACAATACAGAGCTTTTTACTAAAAAAAAGGAAGAAAAAAAATCCGCTTGGCAATGATATATATTCTTGATTTGTTTACTGTGAAGGGGGAAGGTAATGGGGGATGTGGGGTAGGGGTAGGGGTGTTGAAGATGAAGGCGGGTCAATGTACTAATTGAATAAATTTAGGGGTGAATAAGAGTTAAATTGGAATGTTTATAAGAGAAAAAATATGCTTGTATATAAATACCCTTTCAAAAAATTGATGTAGTGACATGAATGAGGCATTATATAAACATTGGTGATCATATTTGATCGGTCTGAAACACGAGTGATCTAAGTGAATTTTTTTTTCAAACGTGAGTGATGTCAGAAGCCATTTGCCCTATACAAAATTCTACAACATAATAAAGCTGAAACAAGTGACAATAATGAATACCTGTTGAACAAGATGAGAAGAGAGAGACGGCAACGAACTTTGGCGAACAGTCTGACTGACATAAGTCTGTTTGTTCTTCTAATTTAACCATCGCTTTATCCATCGCATATCCAACAGCAACATCCGCCGATGATTTATACTTCAGCAAACTGGAGATCGACTACTAAACTACTCAGTATGTAACTAGCATGAAAATATATAGGGCAAAAGGCATCAACCGTCACTCATGTTTCACTGAATTCACTCACGCATGTTTCATGTAGTCCCAATTACTCACTCATCTTCATAAAATGGTTCCAAGTAGTTATTCCGTAAACTTTTCCAATCAATCAAGGGTTAGTCAACCATTTTTGTCTCATGTTGACTTTTTTTAAGGGCAAAATAGTCATTTCACATATATTGTTTCTAAAAACAAAAAACCAAAAAGAAGTAAAATTACAATTATGCCCTCTATTTGTAAGTTTAGTAGTTAAAGAAGTTGTATGGAGGGGCAAAATAGTAATTTTAAAATTTTATATATAAAAAGTATATGTGAAATGACTAGTTTGCCATTAAAAAAGTCAACGATAACGAAAATAGTTGACTAACTAATTGGAACCATTTTTGGAAGATGAGTGAGTAAAACATAAGTGAGTGAACGGTGAAAAGAGCAAAATACAGGTGATGGTTGATGCCATTTGCCCACATATATATAAACACAACTACAACATGGAACATCAAACACATACTCCCTCCGTGTCTAAATGATTGATACATTTTGACTTTTGTGGTTAAACTTTAAGAAATTTGATCAATTATACTCATTAAAAGACAACAAATAATATAATCATGTAGAATCTTGTTATATTCGTCTTAATATATATTTTTGAAATATAAATTTTTTATAATTTTTATGTTTTAAATCGCGTTTTGTTGATGATGAAAGTCAAAATGTACCAATCACTTAGAAATATTTAGGAACGTAGGGAGTATTAAACTTATTCCCCCGGAGAAGAAATGACAATATCTCGAGAGTAAGCCTTGGCTAACATGGATGTTGTAAAAACACATAAGCAAAAAATATCAAATTTCCTTGGCTTATATTCATTTTGCACCCCTGTATTATTGTCGAAATTTCAAAATGCACTCTAATACTTTTCTAACCCTTAAATTTCAAAATGCTAAAGTCCATCGGACCCTTTTAAAAGAGAACCATGGAACGTAGAGGGCAACTAGGGACGGCCGTTACTCCAGGTGAGGGGCACGACAGCATTAAGTCCTCGTTTTGGAGGACCTCCAAAATTTTCAACTATCATCAATATAAATAACTAATATCGATGTAGTAAATTTATAATATTATTCTTATTAACGTTTGATAATAATGAAATGTTATAAAGAAAGTAGCAACACTAAAAATAACTAAAGAGTTATTATTGACTTAGAACTACTACTCTTATACTCCTATTAACTACTATTAAGTATTTTTTTTATAAATTAGCGATGAGGTGAGTTTCGAATCCAAAACCTTCTGGTCATTAACAAGAGTCTTTTTCACTAGACTATTCCACTAAGATAATACACATTTGTCAGAAAAATACATTAGCATCAATTACCTAAACTTACTTTTTGAATCTAATATAATTTGTACCAATTTGGTTGGCAAACTTTAATACAAAAACCAAATCGGTACACAGAATAATTTTGATACATCTATTTCTAAATATTTTATTTTATATCATCTTTAAATAATATATTTTAATAATGTGTATCATTTTTATAATGAAAATAATTATATACGTTGATTAATAAAAATTATTGCACGGTATCATTAATAAACTGTAAACGTTCTCTTAAGATAATAGGCTAATAAACGTACCTCAGTTTATTTGCTTTGATAAGTTTGTTCACCGCCTCAGCCGAAAGTACATAGAGACTTCCATGGGCAAATACGAAATCATACTTTTCATTGATGTGCCGCTTTTCTTTTTGGCAACCAATATATTGGAGTGGTTCCCTTTTTTTCCTTAACAACATAGCTGCCAATCTATCTGCAAAAGTATCCACAATTTGTATGTAAGATTAGATTAACATGTAAATATATTTGAGTGGATGCCGTCATCCTATTGAGCCATCGACAATAGATCGAAGATAGTACTGTACCTGGACGCAAATAAATGTGCTCATCCGCTTTGATGTAATATTCAGCATCAAACTTCTTAGATGCAGTTTTAAAGAACTTGAATCTATTATTTGAAAGTAATTAACATGACTCTGTAACAATGATTAGTTATTGAACCAAAGAATCGATAGAGATGGAAACACTTACGTTTTGTCTAAATCACTGATGGGTTCGCTCTCCTGAAGGATGAGGATATCGCGGTACTTGAGATTTTCTTTCTCGATTTCTTTCATTCTTCTTCCTTTTGTCTTTTCTATTACGAACACAAATTCCATTCTTCTCTCCCTTTTCGAACATTAAAGAAAAACCAAAAACCCCAATGACATCATCGAGCCACAATTTAACTATCGACAACTGAATTGTATTTCGTCCTTGGGGACCAGAGGCGAATTGAGGCTGTGCCAAGGTTGCCATGGCAACCAGAGGGGACGGGCTTTTCATTAATTTTTTTAATTATTTTTAAATAATAAATATACCTAATCTAATTTATTTATCCTCACCAACACAACAAATACATTTCCAAACATAACCTAGTACAATAGATATAATTACAAAAAACATGTCTCTTTTTGTAATTTTTTCGATAAATTTGGCAACCAGAAAAATTTCGTTCTGGATCCGCCTATGGGGACACAAGCTCGTGATTGAAGCTATAAGGAGGGAGACGACAAAAGAAGGGAAGTACTTACTTAAAATTGGCGCGACCGTGAGGAGGAAACCAAGTAGTTCGCAAAGCTGCACGTAGATCAGCTGATTCGTAGGTTGTCTCAACTCCTACGAGGCCAAGTATCGGTTTCTGTTCTTTACCACCACTACTTAACAAGTATAGGATCAAAATGATGATGACGATCCAGGTACTGAACATAAGATTCTCCAGACTTTCTTCCGAAATCCCAAAATAATATTCTAATAATCCGGGCTCATTATCGGGGACTCCTCCTCCTCCTCCTCCTCCAGCAGGCGGATCATGAAGATTATTCACGAAGCCACCACGAAAAGGAGATTGAGGCTTATTGTGAATTCTATTCCGTCTTTTCCTTTTCCTTGAAGTCATTGCCAGCTCCACTACATACAAGAGCTTAGCTTCAACAATGTTAGATCAGTTTCGATTCATTTTAATTGATATTTTCGATCTGTTAAACAATTTGTTTAACAACGATTCCTTTAGAGTCTCAAATCTATATTAAAATGGAAGTCAAAGTTTGGTGACAGCGGCTACAACATGGTGGTGTTAGTAAAAAAAACCCGATTGTTTTTGTCAGTTTAGGTTGTGAAAGTGACATATAAGAGGGAAATGACTTGTAAAATAAAGACAAATTTTGAAAATGGTCAACGCCTGAATCGTGATACTCAAAGAGTTCAGGTGCAGAAATGAAAATAAGTGGGAACTACATTTTTAAATTCCTAAAATATTGAATAATTAATACGTTAGTCAATATGATGAGTCGTCAATTAAACGGATTACAATATTTAATTTTTCTAAATCGACCAAATTGATACTCTTAATATGGAGTAATATTTATAAAAAATTCTTACAAATAAATAGAAGAATCAAATTTTACTAAACAACTAGGAATTCTTATAGATGAAAGTCAAGGAATCTAATACGTATATAGTGGAAAGGTTCATAGTTCATCACGAATTTAATAGTTTGTCGTTTAAACTTTCACCAAATAATTCATGCTATCAATTATAATAAATTAAAATGCCGTCATTTATTATGACTCTTTTGGACATAATAGAATTTATTATATGCCACGAATCCCGGCGAAGATGATAATTAGAGACGACCAGCTTGAAATTATGAACAATGACGAACGAGTTGACCATGTTTGAACTTTGATGTGAAGTCAAGCAAAGCCTTTATATTTGAACTTTGATCTGAAGGTTTCAAATAGCTTTCGACGTGTTATCATGTTTGTATGGACGTCCCGTCGCATGAATTTAACAAAAAATTTAACGCGCGAGACGAAATAAAATATATTTTGAAAATTATGTGATTGACAATGACGTTTTAAAACATAAGTGATTGACTCGAAATAATTTGTAAATATAGGTGATTGTTACGGCATTTGCCCTTAATGTGCATATTGTTAGATGTTGAGTAGAAATGTCTTTTTACTGATCGATTGTATTGGCTTTCTAATGGCTTCTAAAACACGTGAAGGTCACGCAACCTATCTATTTACGAATTTGAAGGTTATTTGCAGAACAACTAACTCAGTATATTTTGTAATGTTAAAGTGATCATATCGAGATGGTTTAAATTAGAAACAATTATTTGGTGGGTTAATAGTTGGGGACATCACTTACTTTTCCCTAGTATCACCAGTTGATCACTTACCTTTTAAAGGATCCTAGTTGATCACTCACCTTTTAAAATTTGTCTCAGTTGGCCTATTGGCCATTTTTCCCACTTATACGCATGTGATGATCATTATTAAGGGCTTTTTTGCCTTTTCATGTCGAAATTAAGGGTTGGTTTTGAGTTTATTTCTAATTTCAATTTTTTTAACTTAATTTCGACATGAAAAAAAACAAAAAACCCTTAATAATGGTCATCACGTGCATTGACCGGGCATCAACCAACCGTAAAAATGACCGATAGACCAACTGAGACAAATTTTAAAAGGTAAATGATCAACTGAGACCCTTTAAAAGGTAAGTGATGCCTCCCGCCATAGATAAACATAAATAACGTATTTTTCTATTGTTCCTCTAAAAAATGTAGGGCCCAAAAATGTAATCCCCCTAAGTTACTCTCCATAAAATTGGTCATAGTGTAGAGTAGGAGTTTTAGAGCACATAGTGGACGTATGAAGCTCCTTCAACTTATTCACCGGATTGCATGCTCCTGCACATTTCAAATTTAAAGGTAAGGCAATCACTTCCTAGTTAATTTATGAGAAATCTCTAGTTTAAACTTTGGCATAATCACGATTTTTTGTTATTTTCACTTATACTTTTTTAATAAATATTTATGTTTAAAATTTATATTTTAAATGATTATATGAATACGCTGGTCAATTAAAATCACGAGTCCGGCAGAAAAATTCTACCTAGTATGGTTAGAGATAGTTCTTAACTATATTGGGATGATTACATCACAAATTTACAAAAAAAAAAAAAAAAACTATATTGGGATGATGACACAAATTTGGTAGTTTATGTTCAAATCTGGACAGACTTTTTGCACAACAAAACAAGTGCTTTATTTATATATTCTGCTAAGTTTTTTTATAGTTTAATGTTCAAACTCAATTTAGGAAGGCTATATCAAAATCATAAAATCTGAAACTTAACATTTAATATAACATAAATATCAACTAATTAATACACTTTTATGAAACATGTGTGGTCGAAAAGATTATTTTGTCACATGTGTGATCAAATAATGAAACTTTGAAAAACATATATGAACGAATGTGCAAATTAATCCACTAACATAATAAAAATCAATAAAGAATACCTGTTGAACAAGATAAGATGACGGAGACGGCAACGAACTTTGGCGAACAGTCTGACTGACATAAGTCTGTTTGTTCTTCTAATTTAACCATCGCTTTATCCATCGCATATCCAACAGCAACATCAGCAGATGATTTATACCTCAATAAACTGGAGATGGAGTCGTAAACTACTCAGAATCTAAGTAAGACGAAAACATACGAACATAACTGCAATGTGGAACATGAAATACATTGAAAATCATGAACGATATCATTAATGAACTCTGAACGCTCTCTTAACATTGTAGGCTAATAAACAAACCTCTGTTTAGTCGCTTTGATAAGTTTGTTCACGGCTTTAGCCGAGAGTATATAGAGACTTCCATGGGCAAACACGAAGTCGTACTTTCCATTCATGTGCGTCTTTATTTTCCTGCACCCAATATATTCCAGTGGTTCCGTTTTTTTCCTTAATAATATAGCCGCCAATCTATCTGCAAAAGTACCCACAATTTGTATGTAAAATTGAAGACAGTGGAGACGATTGCTTCACATGATAAAATGATCACATAATCGTCTTTGCAAGCACTAATAAATCAATTGGCGAACCTCGGACAAAAATGTACTCTCACCGAATAAAATGCAAAATAAAACCAGAGAGAATGTGAGATCTCGTTTTTGTGTGTACTCTGATTCCAAGTGAAGAAGGCATCAGATGTTTATGGTCAACCAACCTGGACGCAAATAAATGTGCTCATCCGCTTTGATGTAATATTCAGCATCAAATTTCTTGGATGCAGTTTTAAAGAACTCCAATCTATTATTTGACATACAAATACCATCAAACTACTAATCAACATTGTACTCTGTAACAAAGATTAGTTATTGAACCAAAAAATCGAAAGACGAACACTCACGTTTTGTCTAAAGCACTCATGGGTTCGCTCTGCTTAAGAATGAGGATATCGCCATACTTGAGATTTTCTTTCTTGATTTCTTTCATTCTTCTTCCTTTTGTGTTTTCGATTACGAACACAAATTCCATTCTTCTCTCCCTTTTCAAACATTAAACAGAAATCAACAACCACAATGCCATCATCGAGCCACAATCTAACTATCTAGAATTGAAGTGCAATTTCGTCCTTAGGGACAAACGAAAGGTGAAGAAAAAAGGGGAAGTAGATACCTAAAATTGGCGTGACGGTTAGCAGGAAACCAAGTAGTTCGCAAAGCAGCACGTAGATCAGCTGATTCGTATGTTGTCTCAACTCCTACGAGCCCGAGGATCTTCGCCGGACACTTATTTGTCTTAGTCTGCTGATTCATATTCTCGTGTTTCTCTTCTTTACCAACACTACTTAACAAGTATGGGACCAAAATGATCAGAATGCAGCTGAACACAAGTATCATCAGAGTTTCTTGCGAAATCCCAATAGTATTACTGATAATCTGGAAATAAGATTCGACTCCGGGTTCGTCGGGGACTCCTCCTTCTTCATCAGGCCTACGATTATTATACGTGTTACCACGTACGAAATGTTTTCTATTACATTCATCATTGGGTCTCATCCCCTGTCTTTGGGACCTGTTTCTGCCTTTCTTTGAACCCATTGGATATCTATGTATGCATCAATGTGAGGTTACTTTCGATTCATTTTAATTGATATTTTCGGATTTCTTACACGATTTGGTTGACCATGAAGTTTCTTTCTATTCCAAAGTCTACTGAGGATAATATGGGGGTGAAGGTCAGAGTTGTTGGGCAGTAATGGTGGTACTGTGGTAGTACAATAACATTTTTTGTTGGTGTGAAAGGATTAAATTACCTCTTCTAAAATGGCACATGAGACGCACGTGACTAGGTTTGTAAACGAGACAAATTATATCGAACATCTTTACGATTTGATTCAGTTTGAATATATAGATTCGAAGGTTCGAATACCTCCTAATTGATATATAAGACACATTGTTCCCACAAGGTATGAACCTGATATCTCCTAATTACAAGTTTGAGCCAGGTGTCACCAGACTATTGAGGTATTGACAATTACTTTTCAGTGTTCAAACTCAAGATAAACAAACAAATACATTTGGTGGGGTACGTGTTGGCCTGCGAGTGAACGTAAAATGTTCGATTCGGCTCAAAGAAGTTCGACAGTGGCTCGGTGCGCATTGACACATATCGAACCAAACGATACAATTCAAGGTTCAATTTGCCGAACCAAACGGTTCGATTTAGTTCGGCTCTCATATTAATACATGGTTTTGTTATATTTATACTCTAAAGTCTAGAGTTGAAAGCACTAAGTCTAACCTAAATCATCAAATCACTTCCTCTCCTCCTCATAACTCACCACTCATCTCCCTCTCTTCCGGCCAATTGCATCGCACTTTTTGAGAACCAAACTGAACTTGTTCGCATATAATTCGGTCCGTTTCGCACATTTCAAAGCGAGTCAAACGTAAGGTTCGGTGCGGTTCGTACATTGCGGACCGAGCCGAACGTAAGGTTCGAACCCTTGCGGACCAAAGTCAAACATAGTTATGTTCGGTATAGTTCGGTCCGTTTACAGCCTTAGGTAAGTAGGTAATAAAACAACCATATATTTGGCATTTGTTATTGAGCAAATGGCAACTAATATGGTTGTTCATTACCCAAATGTATTTGTTTGTTTCGTTTTGAGATAACGTTGAATAGGTAATTAAGTCAACCATTATGTCAATTGCCAACAATGGTCTCTCAAATTAATTGGTCTAATTGCTTGTGACCACCATGATCCACATTTTCTTGGATATTCCAAAGCTTCATTAACTCATTTCAAACTAGGGAACCAAAACTTGGTATATATGCTGAAAAAAACACTTTTCTAGTGTACATCTCAATTTAATCGACAAATTAAACAATTACTTTTTGTCTTTTTTGTAAATTAGCCATAAATTAAGAATAAAAAGACATTACAAACAAATGAACAATGAATACATAAATTCCTAATTAATAGAGAGTTAGAGAATAATATGAGACAAATTTGTCCCCAACAAAGTTCGAACTCATAACCTCTTGCATGAATGGTGAATTAGATGTCACTAGACTATTGAGCCATCGGCAGAAATTAAACAATTACTTAAATATGAGTTTTAGAAATGGGATAGTTTTACCTTTTATAAATAATAAGAGTGTGTTTGGTATGCGGGAATGGAATAGAATAAAAACGAATGGAATTAAACTTGATTGAATTACTTAGTTTGGTAGTTAATAATTAATTTTAGTTGTATTTCATATCACTTGCAACACACGTCATATATTACTAGTATCTGAAAATAAAACGATGAATGATCACATTACAACGACCTCATGCAAGAAAGATTATTCATTATGACTAAATGGTATATTAATAATTTAATTATATCATTTAAAGAATATATTAGTAATCTAGTCATATCATGATTATTATTATGTCGTAACAATATAAGGAATGCAAATGCTTAATGAAAGTTTAATTGCATTACTACTTTCATACCAAACCAAATAATAAGATTCATTAATTTATTCATTTCTTTTATCTATTTTATTACTTTATCTATTTCATTCCTACATCAACACTAAAATAACGTTTCTAATATTGTATTGTCGGACTCATAGAGCACATAGTAGACATATGGAGCTCCTTCAACTTCGTAACAGGGTCGCACGGTCCTGCAAAGTAGAGATTTAGAAGCTTGTTTTCAGTGATGGAATTCAATTATTTAATTATCGAACAAAACTATACCGATGAGAGTATATATGAGTATGACTCAAGCTTCTAATAGAAGATCTCGAATTTAATCTTCACTAAATTTATATTTCTTTCATATTATAAGTTTCATCGCTAACTTACAAAAGAAAAAAAAGATAATAACCAAACAAAACTATGAATGATGGGGTGTCTTGGTGGCTGGATAAATAGTTAAGAGCCTCTACAAATTACTGGATACTCTGTCTTATTCTGTATCCATTGAATTCAGTTTATTTGATTATGCAGAAAATATATCTTAAATGGGGTCCAATTCATTGAAGTTCCCAACTCCCAATTCATTGAAGTAAAATTGATTTAAATCTTAGACAATCAAATATTTCCTCCATCCATAAATGATTGGTACATTTTGATTTTTATGATCAACAAAACAAGATTTTAAAACGTAAATATCTCTTATTCTACATCAAAAAAATTATAAGAAGTTGATATTTCAAAAATATATATTAAGACGAATCTAACAAGATCCCACATGACGATATTATTCCTTATCGTTTAATGAAAGTTCTTGATCAAACTTTTTTAAAGATTAATCACAAAAATCAAAATTTAACAATCATTTAGAGACGGAGGGAGTACTTAAATGGTGCCTAAACTCAATATAAAAAAAGGTCAAAAGTTTAAGATAAAGATGATGTTTTATCCTATGATCAAATAAAAATGAAACAAGCTTTTTTTTATTACATGATTAAGTAAACTAAATATGATAGCCCTTAGCAGAGACGACAATGTTAATGTAAGCTTTGAAGAGTGGATATTGTGTGTAAGGTTGGGGTGGGGTGGGGTGGGGTGGGGTGGGGTGGGGAGTGGTGTGGTGGGGAGGGGTGAGTGTAAGTTTGAAGATGATGTTTTCATGGGATTGTGTTGAATGTTAGAGGTTGGGTTAGTTTATAATTAGATTGAGATAGTTTAGGTGTGGTTTGACTAATCTGCCCTCCATAAAAAAAATTTAAAATCTGAGAAATTCAAAAAAATGTGAAAATCAAAAGTCCAAGTGTGAATTTTTGGATCCAGGTGCCTACTTGGGATAAAAAGGTCACTATGTGTCTATTTGAAAAAATTCTCATAGTTCAGGTGCCCAAATAAAGCCATATTATAGGCCACTTTGGCTATTAGACAAGTTGGATCCGAGAGTTTCATGGTACCTTATAAGCAAATGAATTTTTGGATTGGTTGAACATGGTCGAGGAACTTTTGGATTTCAAAAAAGTTCCTAATGTGATGAGGGTTATGTTGGTTGCTACCAGGTGTCTGTAGTCGAGCCTCTGCATGATGACAGCAATTGAAGGACAAAAGGATGTGATTGGGGAAGAATCGCCTTGATTCATGGGAAAAAATAAAAAAAAGATATGCGTCGTGCATTTCTGCCTTATAATTACGCGCACACTATATATGTATACTCGGTTCCAGAATTCACAAACGCCGGATGCGTATGCATCTGAATTTGTCACTCTATTAGCAAGAAACACCATTGTGGTGACGGAGGAGCAGTTAGTGTCGCGAGTTATAAGTGGCCTATGAGAGAATTTACATAATGCGTTACTTCAATTTGATCCGCTGATAGTTTTGGAAGCTCAGATTCTCTCAATGTAAGTCTCTCGACGGTCGTGTAGGACAAAGTTCGCAGGTGCCTTCCTTCACAAATCCCGTACCTAAGAGTCGACCATCAAGGCCGAATGCATTACGGTGTTTTTCTTGTGGACAACAAGGTCACTGCCAAACATCTTTTCCAAATAAGGACAAACGAGCATTATACATTGACAAAACTACTTCTTACAATGATTTGGTTGAGGAGGACCAGGTAAACGATTCAAAGGAGCATCTCACTAGTGATTCAAGCTTGTTATTGATATTGCGACGCAATTGTTTGGCTCCGCTGGCCGTTGATCTTTCGTACGTACCAACATTTTTTGCTCTACTTTCACTATTCGAGATAACGCTCGTCGTCTTATGATCGATTCGGGTAGTTGCACGAATGTGATCTAGGATAAGGTAGTTAAGAAATTAGCTTTGATTGTTGAATCTCATCCTTCACCATATCGTTTAACTTGGTTGAATAGTGGTACGGATATGAAAGTATCCAAACGAGTGCGGGTATCTATTTCAATGTGGACCACATATAAAGATACTATATATATATATATATACTAGTAAGATATTACGTGCGTTGCACGTGGTAACCATTTTTTTGAAAAATTATATGAATTTTGTTTGCTTATTTAGAGGTAAATGGAGAGTGTAAATGACTTTTACTTTCAAATAACCAATAATATTTATAGAGATTACTCTCGAAGAAAATTAATAAATGGATATCCCTATTTTTGTATAAAATAAAGGATATTTATTGAAACAAAGAGTACTTTATTATTTGTGTCACTCTCAAAAGATGAAAGTAATTATGGTTATGTAACTTTCAACATTTTAGTTATGATGTTTTATTTACATTGAAGCACATATATCCGCACTTCTCTGCAAGCCTCACTTAAACCATCACATATAAAGTTTTGAGTGGTTCATGATCTTCACTGCATAGCAATCCCTCTCTCCGTGTGGCATACATAGATTAAGTCGAGGACAGGGATGGTGATAAAGTGCAAAAGGTCTATTATTCTGTATTGGTGAAAGCCGTTGACAATCTTGATCAGATAATCAGTCATCTTTTTGTGGTACTGACAAGAGCACCTATAATCATTGACCATAACAGGAAACATAGAAGTAAATGAAACAACCCATTCCCCAGTACTTGAGATCATTAAATTATTCCGAGCTCATAAGATTTAACAGTCATACCACAATGCTGTCATATGATAGTGAAAGTAATAACTTTTAAATATGAACTATAATTACAATGAAGGATGTTTATAAATACAAGGTAATAAATAAAAATAAGCATTCAATAATAGTACTAATATAGATAAGAATATGATGTAAAAATTATATCAATAATAAAATTAAAATGAAAGAAACACCAAAGTCTGTTTCATTTTTATAAGTATTATACACTAAATACTCATAGGACTCTTCCCCAATGTAACAACAATTTCATATGATATGCACTATTGCAAAAATAAATTTGTAGCTAAAATCGAGAAGAGTGACAAAAAAAACGTATAAAAGAGCTTTAGAAAAATAGAGCAAAAAGAAAACGCCATCTAACGCTATAAATTAAAGACGTATAAAGTCATATATTTAATTTACTCTAATTATGTAATTTTATTTTATACACTATTTCCTAAAATAATTAATTTAATGACTCTTAAACTTATTTTTAAATATAAATTAGGTTTTTTTTTGTGTTGAATATATTAATTCATATTATTCGTTTTATCTAATTATGTATCTCTACTTTATATATTAGTTTATATAGATAGTTAATTGAATGAATCATAAACTTATTTTTAAATATCAATTATGTTTTTTATTGTGTAACTTTCGAATTGTGAAAGTCATTACCTTAATTGAATTTAATGACTTATTATTAGCATGAATTGATGAACAAAATGAAATAAATGAAGATGATTTCTTCTTCGTGTAAATTTAACTTTGCTCTATCGTGTACTTTTTAACTTTAGACGTATTAGCTACAATATTGACTAATAATTATTTAATATTTTTATCGATGGAATTCATTTTGCATTAAGATATGACTAATAGACAATCAAATCTATAATTGCTTCAGTCAATAAAGTTTTGATCAATGAAAAAGAAGTAAGAAGAAAAGACTAAATAAGACATTCTTTCAAAATATTATACAAAGACAAAAGAAATTTTGGAGTTTCTGTTTTTTATGTATTTGAATTTTCACCTTACTATCGAATGATTTTTAATCTTTTTTGTTCGAAGTAATTTCATAATTTGTTATTAGCTTACACGAAAGATAAGTTGTACTATCATGACTGTTAAGTATCATATAAAATTCTAAATAGAGCAACTAATTTTTTTTTGTAACTATATGATTTTACTTAAAGTATAGTAGTTCATAAAATGTAAATAGAGCAATTGTTACACTTATTTAATTATTTGCATTTTGTACATAGATGTATTAATTCATAGATTACATTATAAAAAATATATAAATATATTTTAGTTATAGTTTTAAATTTCTTTCATATATATGAAGTCATATATTTCATTTTTCTATAATTACTTAATTATTCTTCTTATATATTAGTTACTAAAATAGTTAATTGAATGACTCTTTAACTTATTTTTAAACGAAAATAGGGGGGTTGCTACAGCCAATCCTGATGCTAAATGCCTTTACTTAATCCATGGTTTCATTCCATTAATTGTGAAAAGAGTGAAAAGTCATAACCTCCACACAATTTAATGAGTTATTATTGACATGAATTAAATTATATGAATATATTTATTTATACAATCATCATTTATCATTATAGAATATATTGAAATTTTCTCTAATAATGTAATTTTACTAAAATATATTAGTTTCATAAAGTTATAAATAGGGCAACTGAAAATTTCTCTAACTATATAATTGTACTTAAAATATATTAGTTCATAAAATTGTAATTAAAGCTACTCGTATACTTATTTTTAATATTTTACATACATATATTAACTCATAACTATCTTTTACTTATAGTTTTTATTTTCTTTTGAATATTTGAAGTCATATATTTAATTTACTCTAATTATGTAATTTTATTTTATATACTATCTCCTAAAATAATTAATTTAATGACTCTTAAACTTAATTTTAAATATAAATTATGTTTTTTTTGTGTTGAATATATTAATTCATATTATTTGTTTTATCTAATTATGTATCTCTACTTATATATTAGTTTATATAGATAGTTAATTGAATGAATCATAAAATTATTTTTAAATATCAATTATGTTTTTTATTGTGTAACTTTCGAATTGTGAAAGTCATAACCTTCATTGAATTTAATGACTTATTATTAGCATGAATTGAATCCATAAATTTAATTTACGAAGGTTTTTCCACATTAAACTAATCATAAGGAACCTATATTATTAGTTATAAAAATAATTATATTTAAATTATTAAAAAGCAAAACTTATGAAATTTTTAAACTAATCTAAAGTACTAAGAGAATAATATTTATGTTCAACATGTACTAAAAGTTCATAAAATGATTAAATATATTATTAGTTATCAAAATCACTAATGACATTTGAGAGAATAGAAATCGCCTTATTTCTTTCACTTTTTTTGTAGGACTAAGATAAAAATAATTATATTTAACATGTTTTATGATAATATGAAAATGCCATGTGTTTCTTTCATTTTTTGTAGGACTAAGATAAAAATATTTACATTCAACATGTCTTATGATAATATGAAAATATTACAAAATTCAAATAATTATTAAATATATTATAAGTAATGAAAATAAATAACTAATGTCACTACTTGAGAGAATAATATAATTAGCACATGAAGATAGACAACAAAAAAAGAATTCAACTTAATTTTTCAAATAATATAATTTATATTCATACCCCATCATAAGGTCCCCTTGTCTATGAAAATTACATTATCTTCAATTTAAAACAAAAGATAAATGCTATGAAAAATACATAAGTTTACACGACAAGAAGAAATCATCTTCATTTATTTCATTTTGTTCATCTTCATATCTTCTTCTGGTCTTCATATGAGAATATAATCATCACCCAGTAGTTGATCAGTCACTCTAGCCACAAGAAAGAAAGGTATTAGTAATGTTGTTGAAAGAAAATGAACACAACATATATGAAACAAAATGCACCCTTAGCACTCTGAATAAAAAACTTTTACAAGTATTTCTTTTACGAAAGAAGAAGTTTGAAATAAGTGTGACATACCTTGTTAAGAAGATCAAGTAAGGCTTCACAATAAGAATTTATCTCGGATGCCTTTGGAGAAATCATCTTAGGTTATCCTGCGACTATAGAGATGCACAAAACCATAAATTAATAACAAAACAATATCATCGTGATAACAATTCTCAAATTCTAAATAAACTTGATTACATGTATAAATATGTATATGAAGCCAATCTTGCCAAGTAAAATTCATCGAATTGACATTCTAGAATATGACACACCTCATTCGTATATTAAGATGGAGTAAGACACATGATATTTATAATGATTTGTGTAATGGTGTTACTTATAAAGAGTAACTTAGTTACCCCACTATGTTTTTACTTAAAGACCATTAAATATTATTCAAAATAAAATACTTATTCTCTAAGTTGAAAAGTCATTCTAGTATCATTTTTACTTAAATAAAACGTTACTTGAATTATTGTTATATGGTAACTAAATAAAAACATTTCACATTTATATTATTTAATCATGAAACATTTAGCATACTTATAAACTAATGCTAATTTCATAAAGTAAATAATCTATCATTCATGCTAATGGAGAATCAATATTCTATTTAAAATACGTGACTACATTCTTATTTTTATAAGTATTATAGGTTATATTGTACCCATCTCTTCAGCTTCCCATTAAAAGATATATACAATTGAAAAATTAATATTAATATCTATATATTATTTCATGATGTACATATCTCTTCAGCTTCTCATTAAAAGATATATAGTATTTGAAGGTGCTATTGTATTAGTTTAATTTGATTATATGTGCTTAGTTTTTATTTTGATATAATTATTATTAGAGAAAGTTGAATTGGCTCATCAAAGTCATGATCCTAAAATTACACTAAATAATACATGTAATAACGGTAGTGATGTACCTTCTCTGAGTTATCTGCATTCGAAGGAATTTTGTTAATTTGAATATCAATTTATTACTTCATAATGTACTTATCTCTTCAGCTTCTCATTAAAAGATATATACAATTGAAAAATTAAATCAATAGTAATATATGAATGGGAATGGGTAAAATAGTCTTGACAAAATGTGGAAGAAACACCTAAGGGTGTTGGCTCTTTTATAAGTATTATAGATATATATTGTGATGTCATTCCAATGGATGCTTGCCATTTGTTGTTTGGAAGTCCTTGGAAATTCGATCGGGAAAATCATGCATGATGGTTGTGACTTGTGCGAACACATATACTTTCTATTTTGAGAGGCGTCGGAAAGTTATTCGACCTGAAGGGTTTGACTAAGTCTTCTAGTTTAGCATCTAGGTTGTTTGTTAATCGAGCTGAATACTAGGGGGAGAAAGGCAAAGGTGCATATGTAATGGCATTGTTCGTTGCAGCAACTTTAAAGGTGGGAGAGATGTCATAAAAGTCCCCCGGAGTTCGCACCTCTATTGGTCGAATTTCAAGATATGTTTCCCAATAATTTACCAACGGGTGTACAACATTTGTGGGATATTCAACAACATTGTTCTTGTTTCAATGTAACGCTTCCAATCGCCCGCACTATCGCATCAGTCCTCAGGAGCATGATGAACGTCGTAGACAAGTAAAAGAATTAGTCTAAAAGGATCATGTACGCGAAAGTTTGAGCATGTGTGCACGCCAACCTTGCGAGTTCTAAAGAAGAATGATTTTGGTGTATGTGTGTTCATAGTCTGGCTATTAATAAGATTACAGCCAATATCGCTTTCCTATTCCTCATTTAGATGATCTGTTGGATCAAATTGGGTATGCTGTTATCTTTACGAAGCTAGATATTAAGAGCGGTTATCATCAGATTCACATTCGTCCTAGGGATTAATGGAGAACTACCTTTAAAACTAGAGAAGGTTTGTTTGAATGGCTAGTGATTCCTTTTGGGTTATCGAATGCACCGGGTACGTTCATGCGAGTAATGAATCAGGTTTTGCGCCCATTTATAGGTCGTTTTGTGGTGGTATGTTTCGATGATAATATTTTGATTTCGAGTTTATCGTTGGAGGAGCATTTGAGGCATTTGCTGGGAGTACTACTAATCTTATAAAGAGATCAATTATTTGTGTCTACTAAGAAGTGTGAGTTCGGAATTGATGAAATTTTGCTTTTTGGGCTATGTCATTTCGAATGATTAGGTGGACCCTGCCAAGATCTCTGAGTTTTATATGGCCAACTCCAAAGACAATCACTAATGTTCACAGGTTTCATGGTTTGGCTTCTTTTTATAGGCAATTTTGTCGCCCACTTTTGTGGTTTAATGGCTCCCATTACATATTATATGAAGGGGACACCCTTCGTGTACCGGAAGAAGCAAATGTATATAAAGTGATCAAGTCAAAGCTCACATCGCTCCTACATTACTGTTACTAGATTTTACGGTGGCTTTTGAGGTCCACTCAGATACGTCTAAAACCGGCCTCGCTGGAAGTCAATTGGGACGCCCAATTGCATATTACAATGAAAAAACTTGAAGGAGCTCGAGGACATTACAGTGCGTACGATGTGGAGTTATATGCTATTGTGCAAACTGTGAAACGCTGGCGTTATTACGTATCCCATTGGGAGTTTGTTTTGTTTACGGATCACGATGCATTGAAGCATATGAGTTCACAGGACAAGGTGTCTGCACGCCATGGTTTATGGTTTTCATATCTACAACAGTTTACCTTTGTCATCAAACATAAAGCGGGGGTCACGTACAACAAAGAAGCAAATGCTTTGAGTTGCCGTCATTCGCTCTTGGCCACTATGACCGTGACAGTTTTGGGATTCGAACAGTTGCCTCAATAGGATGCATCACATCCTTTCTTTAGTCGTGTTTGGGAGGAGGCTTCAGCTGGAACGTTGGCTGATTATTTTGTACTCGATGACTTCCTATTTTGGGGCACTCACCTTTGTATACCAGATTCTAGTTTGCATCTTCAGATTATTCATGAATCCATGGTGTGAGTTATGTGGGTGGTGATAGAACTCTTTAATTAGTTGCAGTATTTTACTTTTGGCCTACTCTTGGACGGAATGTGAAACATTTTGTGACCCATATGATAATACTCCTAAGTCCTAATAGAGATATCCATACTACGCTACATATTATACTTAATACTCCGTAATATTAAACAAGTCAAGTAAAAAACATAACTATTGACTCTAGGGAAAAGTGTGAATTGTTTAATTGATTATCACAAATATAATGCGACGAATATATTCAGAAACGACAAACTTGAAATTCTTAAAAATGACCGAGTGAGTTTACTATGTAGACCGAAGGAGTTTTTGTAAGTGGTGGATCCTAAATTCACGATACTCAAACCTAACCTGCATGTGGATTTGGTTTCTTTAATCGTTTTTTCAAGTATATAAGTCCATCATTGATCCTAAATATTACACTGCGTTGTTATATGTACAATGAAATAGTGTTTTTTTAGCGAGCGAAATGATTATCTTGCTCTTTATTTGTAAGTATAAGATTTGAGGAAGCTTCATCCAAGGGTGATAGTGCAAAAAATTGTTGAAATGGTCCCACATAATATGTGCAATTTGTACTTTAGTCCCAGTAAATGGTTGGTTTACGGAAATGGTCCCATAATTGGTACAAAAGGTCCTATTTAGTCCCTAAATTAATATTGAGGTTAACATTAGATGGTAGATAGCAATTAGATCTCAATTCTGGGGCAAAATTAAATTTTGGGTTAAGTCCAAGGAAAAACTCGATTATCTTGGTTGTGCATTTTAATGATGTTGGAATTTGATTCACATTCTTTGTATTTGCCTAGAACATCAATATGTTCGTTGAATTTTAACCCGAATAGTTCGAAAAAGGTTTGGTTAGTAATTATCCCTAGTTTTATAAAATATGGGAAGAATTTTGGAGGGAAATTGAATGGGTAATGAGTTTGAGATATTAAGTGTTGAAATTTTGGTTTTGCCCCAAAGTTGAGGTCTAATCATATTTTCTCCTAGACTTCATACTAAAAATTTGATTATACCCCCAAAATTCATATCTAATCGTGATTTTCTGTCTAATTTTAACGTTAACGTTAATTTATTAACTAACTGCACGTTTTGTTCAAATTTGGGGAACCATTTTTGTAGACCGACCATTTGTTGACACTAAAGTGCAACTTGCAAATATCATGTGTGAGCATTTGACCAATTTTATCGTGTATAGTAGTGATGTTTTTGGTTTGCTTCAAACCAACAAAACTGACCTAGCAAACCCAAAATTTTACAAACTTGTTCCAAAAAAAATGGCATCGAACCGAGATGATGCGAAAAACTCCAAAAGCAACATAAAAAATTCGGTTTTTGATTTTGCCATAAACTTAACGGAAACCGACCGAACCGAACCGACTATATATATTGTTTAAAATATTTATATATCTGGTAGAGGAGAGATAGAATGAGTCAATGCGCATTGCCAGTTGAGATTCAATGTGGGAATAGTCCTTACTTTCCGGAAAGCTGGGTAAGGCAAGGAACGTAATAGTATCCGTGAGAAGAGGTGCGTATAGCGTTCACTCTAAAGCTAGTTAAGAAGTCACTCTTCGAATACGAAGCAAGAATGAGTTCTTTGATAGGATGAGCTGTTTGAAAGTTAATTATCGTCTTCAACCCGGCCCAAGCCTAACTACACGCTCGGAAGGGGCCCCAACTCCGTCCTTCGTATCGTGGATCCAGACCATTCAATCCCTATGGCTGTCAGATTCGTTTTCGAACCAACCACACCGCTGCAACCTGCAAGTTTTAATATTGTTTAAATAAGTGTCTTTAATTTTAATCAATCAAGCTTGGCTACTTAGAATAGTTTGGGATTGTTTGGCTTTTTAAGGAAAGTTTATGCATAATATTTGAAGATAGAACTTCAGGCATAAAACAATTCTGAGTCGAATAAGTATATAAATGAATCTTGTGAGCCAATTAATTCTCCACTTGACATTTTAGCATAGTGGAAGGTAAATTCTGTGAGATACCCTACATTAGCCGATGTTGTCAAAGATATTTTGTCAATACTTGTATCAACTGTTGCTTCCAAGGCTGCATTTAGCACTAGTGAACGAGTCATAGATGCTTTTATGAGCAGGTTAGCACATGACGCTGTTGCGGCTTCAATTTGCTCACAAAATTGCTAAGAAATAAATCAGTGTAAATTTTCTTGAGGAGTAAATTGGAAGAGATGAATAAAAAAGATAAGAAAAATGAAGGTATTTCATAAATTTGTTTCTTTATAAATCTTGTTTTTAAGTAAATTAAATTTTAAAATTTAATTTATTATTTAATTCTTTTCATTTTTGCCTTCATTTGTATAGATAATATGGATGGCGGTGAACTCAATGACTAACATTTGAAAGCTTAGTTGGGGGCAAAAGAACAAGTTTATGTTTGTTAAAATGTGTTCTTGTCGTATTTGCATTTTTGTTATGTTTTGTTGACTTCATGTGAGCATGTATACTCTATTTAATTTGAAATTGTGTACCTTGATTTGTTTGTTTCAAAAACGAAAAATCGACCGAATCGAAATGGTTTTGCCTCAAAATCGACATCACTAAACCGATGAAAACCGAAATAAGTTATAACCGAATCAATTCATGTAATTAAAAAAACCAAAATGGTTTCACACAAAAAACTCTCGAAAACCAACCGAACCGAAAAAATCAAGTATAGTGATTCCCTTTAATATCCGATGTCATGAACATTTTGCAAGTCGTACTCTGACTTATGAAACTTCAAGTTACCTACCAAGAAGCGAAGACCAACGACATATCAAAAAGTCGTCTTTTATTCTTCTTGCTATTACCAAAACACTAAGATGGACGCGAGATTACACAGCAGGAGGAGGATCCATGGTAATTTCTTTAAATAACTCCATCATCTTAGATCTCTGTTAAGCTGGAGTTTAACAAATCCCATATTTTTCAGGAACTCGAAACGGAGCCTATGCCGAGGACCCAAACTCCGTATTCGAACAATCTCGTCACTATCATCAGCTATACAGAGCTGCATTACAAGAAAACTGGCAAGAGACTGTTGCAATTTTCCGCAGATGTCATGAACAAGCGGCTACTGAAGCCAGGAAATGTGCTCTGCACTTCGCGATGAAAACCGGGAAGGCGAATAGTTATTTGAAGCATCTGTTGGATGACATGGAAATCGAAGATATGAAATCGGAACAGAATGGCGAGACAGCAATTTCGATTGCTGCCACCGTGGGTAACGTTGAGGTGATGAAAATGCTGGTGGAGAAGGATGAAAATGCCGGTGACGAGTGGACGACGGTGGAAAAATGGCCGCTAAATATTGCAGCTAGATATGGGAACGCCGAGATCGTTTCTTATTTGTTAAATGTCCCGACGACCCGTAGTCCATCTAGAGACGAATTGGCTAATCTTCTCGAAAATCTAATACAATCGAGGTTATACGGTAAGTCCAAATATTTTCTTTCTTTTAATTAATTCATTTTAATTGATATTTTAATTTTATAAGATATATATTTTTTGTTTCATCACCACATTTACAAATCCGCCGTTAAATGATTGATATATTTTGATTTTTGTGGTCAAACCTTAAAAAATTTGATAAAAAATTCTCATTAAACGATAAGAAATAATATAGTCATGTTGGATCTTGTTAGATTTGTCTCAATATATATATTTTTGACCATGTATAATGAGAGATATTTACATTTTAAATCTTATTTTGTTGACAATGAAAATCAAAATGTACCAATTGTTTAGGGATGGATGGGAGTACTAATATATATTACATATAATGGTCTAGCCCTAAAAAAATCCCACAACCCTCTTCTTTTTTTTACTCTTTTTTTAATTTACTTTGAGTTGGTAGGAGTATATTTTTTCACCCTAGTAATTTATTTTAGTTGGTAATTACTTTATATGAGATAAATTTGAAATTATTTGTATATCTAATTTTTTTTTAACTCTTTCTAGAAAATATATGAATTAAATGCATTTAATACTTGCATTTGTTGTTGGTTTGATATAAATTATTGATAAAATATATAGTGATATTATTTTTTTGCTTAAATAAATACTACTAACTCAACAATTTTGTATCATGATTAATAAATAATAATAACAATTAGTGTTATTATTTATAATTATTACTTTTATCATTAGTTAATCATCCCTCCGTTTTGGTATGTTTGATTGTTTGGGATAAAAATATTTTATTAAGGAATGGTAAAAGAATACTAATATGTCCTCAAATAAAGGTGTTGGAGTATTACTTTGGTATGGACAAAAAGTACTTTATTAGGGGCAAAAGAAGAAAATAGGCTTAAACGTTCATTAGAAATGTAAACAATCAAACATTTTGAAAAATAAAAAAATTTCTGAACAATCAAACGTACCGAAACTGAGGGAGTATTAATTAACATTATTAATTTTTATTCTTATTTAATATTACTAATTAATTATTTTTAGTTACTAATATTAATTGATATTACAAATTATTATTATTTATAATTATTAATTAATATATATACCAATTATTTTTTAATTTAATTTTTAATTAATTGTTATATTTAAAATTATTATTTTTATTTTTGATAACTTATTTCAACTATTCATTTTTTTAATTTTGGGTAAATAATAAGGGATCTGTTAAAGAACAACTAGTCTCAAAAAGAGAAAAGTAACGGTTGAGAGCTAATTTTAGAGGACAATATAAGAAAGCTGATGCACGAGTCAGTCGAATCGCCTAGTAGAAAAGGCTCTTGCCAGTGACCAGAAGGTCCTGGGTTCAAAACTTACCTCATCGCTAATTTACAGAAAAAAAACAAAAAAGTTGATGCACATGCTCGAACGCATATGCTAAGAGCACCCACAACAAAGGTTAATGTAGGGGTCAAAGTGGAGTTAAAGTAAGATCAATCAAAGGCAACAAAAATTAAAGTGAATGAGGTTTAAGTTGGGTATCATCTTTTGATGCTCAACTTTTTGGGGTTAATGTGGGCCCCGTGCTGAAAAGTAGCCAATGGAAAGCTGCCATGCAGCCCCATGCATTTCACTTTTATTTTTTCTTTCCCCTTATTTACTAAAAGTATTATTTGACCAATAATTCATCAAGATAAAAATATAAAAAATATATCAATATTTTTTATTTTTCAAGATGTATAAATAGAGTCTAGGTTTGCTTCATTGGGACACAAAAAAAAACAAGTTTTTTTACAAATAAATTAAATATTGTTTGTTATATTATAAAAATTAATTAATATAAATATTATAATTTTAATAATAACATATGTATAAATAATGAGATAAGTAAATATATGGTAGTGTATAGGATAAGGTGATGTGGAAGGGAGAGAAAGTGAATAAAATCATGAATAAAACTTTGTTGTGGAAACTGAGTTTAATTGAGGGTGTAAGTGGGTTTAAAACTGACGTGGTACTGAATAAAGTGAGTTCAATTAAACTCTTGTTGTGGATGGTCATGGATTCAATGTACCATAATGAGGTATGAACATTGATCGATTTGCCGAAGGGTGATAGACCCATCGAATGCAAATGAGTATTTAAACGAAAGCTTGATAAAGATGGAAATGTCCATGTTTACAAGGCACGACTAGTAGCTAAAGGCTTCAAGCAAATTCATGGTATTGACTATGATGAAATCTTTTCTCCAGTCGTCAAGGTATGAAGGAGTGTGACTATACGAGACTATATATACATGAAAAAATTGAAGAAATGACACTTTTTTTGCACTTTTTATTAATTTGGATCATCCTTCTTCATTTTTTTATATTTCCTCCAATTCAAAATAAATGTTGTTTTTGTTTTTGCGTGCTCAACTTTGACCATGAATTACTTATTATTCTTTAGTCCAAAAAATATATAATTAATATTGATAAATTTATATTTAAGAGTATTTTCTTAAAAGTAAACTTTTATAAATTTTTATAATATAATAAATTAATTATTGGTAATCAAAGTTAGCCACGAAAACGAAAAGCCATGTAATTTGGATTGGAGGGAGTAATAAATAGCACAAGGGGTGGGCACAATAACTAAATTACCCTTCAATATTCCGATTTTTTTCGGTACTATACACATTAATTGAGATTGGTAAGACGATCAAGTTGCTTTTTTTTTTTTTTTTGTGAATTAGCAATGAGACGAAAAATTAAAGACGATGAAATTGAATAATGAGTGCTCATATTATTAATTAATTTGCAGGTGCGGCAGTTCAAGTAGTCCAATATTACTCGATCAGTAGAAGGTCAACAAGCGATCCGGCCATGTGCTATTTTCTAAGTCTACTAGCAAACCAACCATTTGCTTTCAAGAGTACTTGCTCCCTTGGTCGTTTCCAACAACTGCAATATTACAGTATGTTTTCATTTTAAACTTATTTTTATGTTTATCTATATATTAGGAGTATATTATAGTACTTAACATAAAAATATATAATAAATTGCTAATAAAAAAAATATTTGATAGAAGATTTTCCTTTTAAAAATATATAAAAAATTCTTCTAAACTATTTGTATTTCTTTCTTTGCATTTCTATAGGAATTAGATAATTTGTTTCACATATATAATAATAAAAATAAAATATGTAAATATATTAAAACTCGATAACTATTTGTGTTGAATGCTTTAAGACAATCTAGATTCTGGGCAGAATTCCTATTGTGCCAATTCTTTCATTGTATTTATAGTATATGATTTTTGATTAATTAATAAATATAATATTTTATGTAATACTCTTTCCTGTTCTTTTAGCAATTTTTTCTTATTTTTACATATTTATCATTTTACATTTTCAAAATATTATTTAAATCAAATTTAATTTAACTTAATTCCATTCCTACTTATCAAGCACAACGTAAATTTAATATATTTCACTTGCTTTTATGTTGTCTAAAACAGAGTACTAATTTTACTTTATTATGGAAAAAGTCAACATAAATGGATAGATGATATATCTTACTTTTAATTAGTGTTGGCCCAATCTTTTTGGTTTTTTTTGTTGAAGGTATCACTGCAACCCTGGATGATCATATACACAAGATTCAAATTTGTACAAAATACCTACTATCCAAAATCATACCCAGAGATGTAAGAAGTAAGAACTACTGAACCTTACTAAAAAAGTAAATTGCTCACTAATGATCTTTTGTGATCCTAACTGTTGACCATAACTTATCTAATACTCCTTCCTTTTCAAAATAGTTTATATTTTAACGATTTGTACAACTATTAAGAAATAGTACAATTTACAAGGATGCCCCTCATTAATGAAATATTATTGGAAATAAATAACAACCTATGTTTAATGGAAGATGTATATTACTAGATAATTACATTTTACAATGAAAATTTAATAAGGGCTAAAGAGGAAAATCTATCTAAATTTTGCATTGAAAATTGAGAACGTCAACTATTTTGAAACAAAAAAATAGTGTTAGAACATCAACTCTTTTGAGACGGAAGGAGTAGTAATTAAAAACATTAAAGAGATCAAACATACAAGTTGGTAACCCAGTTTGGTGCTAAAGTAACACCTACGTCTGGGGTAGCCTACCCAAAGGAAATTCACTATATGAAAAGAGATCACAAGAAGGGTCTTGCTACTTGCTCGTATGTACAGCATACTCAATACCCTAAACTAGACTTCTCTATAGTATCCCTACTACGTCCTTAGTCTTTCAGTATGTTACCCTCACGGTATGTTATCAATTACAAACATGTGTGGTGGAAAGAAAGCCTTACTGTCCAGGTGATACAACAACTGTACAATACTAACTTAGTTGCTCAACACTAATCAATAAACACCTCTATTTGTTGTGTATATTCACATGATTTTCACCTCGTGTATTGAACTCTGTATATATGTGGCTAGGTTAAGGACCTCCTCTTGGTTGATACCATTAAGGTAAGAACTCTTGATGCAATAGAATATGGCGGCCCATATCACCTCTTGCATGTTTCCTTATTTGATTAGGTTACTTCTTGATTTGGTCGTGTACTCCAAATAATCTAGGAAACCTTACATACTCTCGCTTGATCATTATCAACGTGTATGATTCTTCTAGAAGCAAGAGCGATTATCTTCATAACATTTGGTTCAACACTTGTTAATACTCGTCTATCTTCAGATAACTCTTGTTGTTATAACACTTGGTTTAACAGAAAAACTTCATCCAACTCCACACCCTAACACTGACAATACTCCATAGTATATATGAAACATTTTATACATAATTAGTTTTTTTCTCTTCATTTCATGAGCATATTAAGAGTCTCTTTGTTCTTTTTCGGTATGATTCGGTTTGGTTGTCCTTCACATCCTTAGTTGAAACGACTAAATTATAAGTCAATCTAAATATCGAATATATTAAGTTGTTTGATAGTTTTCATACGAAAGATTGATAGTTGTATCAAACAATTCAGAGACAATCTTTTGAATTCTTGACAACACCATTTTCCCTCAAAGTCCCAGCTTTTAGTCTCCATGTATCCATTAAGTTTCTGCAAAATGCTCCTGCAATCAAATGCCCTATAATGGCACTCAAAGAACAGATGGCTCGTCGACTCAGGCTCGAGACAGAAGCTACATATATTAGCATCAATAATCCCCCATTTCAGTAGCTTATCCTTGGTACTCAGCCGACCTTAATACACCAGCAAACATATAAAACTGAGCCTCGGCACAGCCTTACTCTGCCACATGCTATTCAGTCTGAATTTTCCATCTGCATTAGGTTTCCGATAAGCCTCGTCATCCCCATCAACCAGTCTTATATCACCAAGCTGTTCTCAAATGCTTTAGAAAGCATGTGTAACACTTACTCATGTTTTATACTTGTTTTTGTTCAAAGCTGTCATCGGAAAGTTAGTGGATCACATAAACAAGTTTCAAATCTTTATAAAGAAGTTTCTTCCCAAAAACATCATACACAGAGGTAAGCATTACAAGTTTTATATTACTCACATACATGAAAAGACAGTAATCTGGGGTACATTTTAATTTTTCACTAATGTAGTTCTTGTTTTTGCTTCTTCTTTTTTTTCATTTACATTGTAGGCATCCAACTATTTATATCGAATGCAGAACATATTTTCTCGTCACTCAAGGAGTGGTGGTTTGACAATATGACACTATTTCAATATGCTATGGAGGTATCTTGGAAAATGATCAAAAAGCTAGGTAAGATATGCAATTCATTAGCATTTAATCGATATAATTTGAAATCGAAGTTCTGGTGACATGTTTCTGTTGTAATAATACAGTAGGTTGGCTCCTCAAAGAAGTCGAAGAAACCAAAGTAGTCCATGATCAAGCGAAGGAGCTTGTAAAGTCTCTATGCAAATTACTAAAAGATGAGAATGAGGATGAGGATAACTTTACGGAACAGTTTAAAGAACCATTTCTTTTGGCAGCAGAGAATGGGATTGTTGAAATTGTTCAACCAATCTTGGAAGTGTGTCCTTCTGCAATTGACTTCACTCTAGGAGAGGATAATATTTTGGTTTTTGCAGTTAAACGTCGTAATCATGATATTTTAGGTCTAGAAGAATATATGGACAATTTCAAAGATATGGCGAAAAACTTCAGTGACAAAGATACTGGAAACAACATATTGCATGTAGCTGGGAAATTAGCACCAAAGGACAAACTTAATTCTATTGGAAGCCCAGCTTTGCAGCTCAAGAGTGAATTAAAGTGGTTCAAGGTAAGTATTGAAACTTTCCCGGCATATATATATACACACGTAGTTTACATGTGGCCTTAAACCGGGGTTAACTTATAATACCATCTTAAGAATCCATAAAAATCCATATTGAAACTAACTAGTTGTAGATGTATACAGGTCAGAACCTTAATAATATACTCGAAAACTTCTTAATCAACTGATATTGAATTAGGTTCTCAGTAATTTAGTACTTATAATGTCAAAGAACTTGAGAGGTAGAATGTGTCACATTTTTTATTAAGTTTTGATAAATATGTAGTTGAGTTCATTAACTAAAATAAGATTAGCACATTACAAGAATATATATTCTGCAGAGAGTGAGAGCTCTTGTACCTGATACCTATTCTGGAAACAAGAACAAAGAGGGCAAACTTCCGGTGATGGTGTTCCAAGACGAACACAAAGATCTACGAGCTGATGGGGAGAAATGGATGGAAACTGTAGGAGAATCATGCATAAATATTGCTTCCCTGATTGTCATCTTCGTCTTTCTATCAAAGATCATACTATCAAGACTCGAAATAGTAAGTGATGACGACCACTGTCACACTATCCTCCCTGAAGATGGCATTGCTAAGGTTGCGGTGTTAGGTTTAGCTATGGCCATCTTTTGCGTTGCATTGGTTATGGTCAGAGCAACTCTCAGATTTATATATTATGATGTCATCCGTCGCACCAGGCTTCTGAGGTTGTTTTTTGCTCTAGGAGCTCTTTGCCTGTCCATATTTCTCAGCATGATTGCCTCTATAGGTACCCTCTATGTTGTGGTAGGCAATGTGTTTAAGATATTAATTGTTCTTATTCTTGCTGGAGTTATCTCTGGTTTAGCAGCTATGATCGGTAGACTGATTGACTGAATGCTGTTGTATTATTGCAGTTGCTCTAGATTGGTACTCTTGTAATCTTATGCACTTCTAAATCGATATATACTTATGTTGCACGTTTGACTAATATTATGATTGGACTATTTGAAAAGATAATGATAGTTAAAGACGGCACACGAAAAATATAAGAAAGTACAAATATGAGTCATATGATTCAGCAATTACCATATGAGTTGAAATAGCCACCTTAATGGACGACAAACAATGTTACAACGACCCTAATGGTACCACGGAACCACCCTATTGGACATTTGGACGAATGATATAACGAAGAATAGTGGTACCATAGGTGGACCCTATCATTCTCCCCACTAAACAAGAAAATAGTAAGAATAGTGGTACCATAGGTGGACCCTATCATTCTCCCCACTAAACAAGAAAATAGTAAGAATAGTGGTACCATAGGTGGACCCTGAGAAATTGGGTAAACTAGCACTTTTGAGATAAAAAATTAACTTGGAGCACCTTTTTACAATTTTTAGCAAAATGGCACAAAAGGGGATGAATTGACAAAAATACCCCCTTATAAACTTAATATTTTTTTCAGTTTTTTTTTCGATTTTTTCTTGGTTTTTTTTTCAATTTCTTTTTGATTTTTTTTTTGTTTTTTTGTAATTTTTTTTTCAAAATCTTTTCAACTTTTTTTACGGTTTCTTTTTTTCAATTTTTTTTTTTTTTCTTTTTCTTTTCGATTTCTTTTTTCGATTTTTCGATTGATTTTTTCGATATTTCTTTTTTCGATTTTTTCCATTTCTTTTTTCGATTTCGATTTCTTTTTTTCGATTTTTTCAGTTTTTTTTTTCGATTTATTTTTTTGAAAAAAGAAATCGAAAAAAGAAAAAGAAAAAAAATCGAAAAGAAAAAGAAAAAAAATTGAAATTGAAAAGAAAAAGAAATCGAAAAAGAAAAAAATTGAAATCGAAAAGAAAAAGAAAAAATCGAAAAAAGAAAAAATCGAAAAAAGAAATCGAAAAAATCGAAAAAAGAAATATCGAAAAAATCAATCGAAAAATCGAAAAAAGAAATATCGAAAAAATCTATCAAAAATGGAAAAAAGAAATCGAAAAGAAAAATAAAAAGAAAAATCGAAAAAGGAAATCGAAAAGAAAAAGAAAAATCGAAAAAAGAAATCGAAAAGAAAAAAAATTGAAAAAAAATTGAAAAAAAGAAACCGAAAAAAAAGTTGAAAAGATTTTGAAAAAAAAATTACAAAAAAAACAAAAAAAAATCAAAAAGAAATTGAAAAAAAAAACAGGAAAAATCGAAAAAAAAACTGAATAAAACATTAACTTTATAAGGGGGGTATTTTTGTCAATTCATCCCCCTTTGGTGCCATTTTGCTAAGATTTATAAAAAGGTGCTCTAAGTTAATTTTCTTCTTCCATAGGTGCCATTTATCCCAAATTCTCGGTGGACCCTATCACTTATGTTTTGAAATGTTCTAGTTGATCACTTAACTTCATAAAATCGATCAAATTCATTACAATGGTCAATTTTATTGTTAATCATGAACTAATTACATCACATGTTCATTAATGAAGGGCAATTTAGTAGTTCACTTTCACAATAACCACTAATCACTCCTTCCTCCTCTTCCACCACCACCATGAGCAGTGCAATCAAGCTGCCTTGCAAGCTTCTTAGCAGCAGGATAATCAATCCAAAACAACCTCAAACAACTCAAAAAAAAATCGATCTTTCACAATAACCATAAAAAATCTCACATGTTCTCATAATAATCACAGCTCAAATCCAAATTCACCCCAAAACAAAAACCAAAATTCAAAAAAAAAAAACAGCCTCAAAACCTTAAAATTCGAACTTTATCAGTAACCCATCAATAATTAGAAACCTTCTCTTTAAGAACACACATCTCACTGGTGCAGGAAAATTATGGTGGTATTCTTGCCGCCTCAAGTTCTTACACAGAATCCCGACAACGATTCTTCACCACAATGTCCCAAAATGTTGTCCAATTCACAACGAATACTATAAAACACCTCTTCAATTTCACCTTCCCATTAATGTATATTTACTCTAACATTATCAATAATAAAGTATCAATGTCTAACTCTAAATTGTGAACCTAGATAGATAGGAATATTGAAGTGAGAAGACGTAAGAAGATCATCAATAACAGTTACCGAACGATGAAGTTTCACAAAGATATACAACATATGAGAATGCTAAATCAGATTCAGAGAAAAAAAATTTCTGCTGAAATTGTACAAGACTACAACGAGGCGAGGAGGAGGAGGATGGAGATTGCAATGATTATGAAAGCGGACGCGGTGGTGGGCGACCGAAGCAGAAGAGACGGTCTGGATCTCAGTTTTTGGATGAGACAATTAATTGGATTAAATTATTTTTGAGAAAATTAGAAAATGAAATTACTAAACTGTCCCTCATTAACGAGCACGTGATGTAATTGTCAAGGATTAACAATAAAATTGACCAATGTAGTGAATTGAACCGTTTTATGAAGCTAAGTGATCAACTGAGTCCATACCCCAAATATAGGTGATCATTTTCCATTTGCCGTTCTTTTCTGGGGGCTTATGGGCTACTCGCCCATTAACCTAACACCATCCCTCAAACTCATGGTAATTTGGTAGAATTTTCATGAGTTTGCAATACAATAATAGTAATAGTAAAAACGGAAATATAAATTGGATCAAGCCGGATCCATGATCAGTGCGTATCGGAATCGCCAGACAACGCGTATCGTCAATCATTAATTGCCAGGAAAGCTATCCTTTTCGAACCTGTGAGATCTGTGCGTATAGGACTCGCCAGACTATGCGTAATTCGCCAATCAGTAACTGCCAGGACCGCCATCCTTTTCGAACCTGTCAAAATTTGTTCAATATTTCACTTCAACTCGAAGTAGAATAAATCAATTTCTTTTTTTTTTCTCCTTTTTTTCTTTGTTTTCAATGGGATACTCCCCTTGTCCATAATCGTATCTCCCTCTCTCAAATTCATGGTAATTGTCTAAATCTTCATGAGTTTGCAACAATTATAATAGTAGTAAATTTCAATAAAAAAAAATTCAACAAATATTATAAAAAAAAATTGAAAAAGATCAAATCCTGCCGGTGAGTATCACATAGTAGAAAACTCACCGGCAGGCAGCGAAATTTGTATTTAGGCCTGAAGAATCGATATGCTCTTATATCATATAGAAATATAGATGGAGGTATATTATTGATAGTAATTGTTCTTATCTGAATATAATATAAAAACCTATATTTATAGGCAAATATTAACTAACTCTAATATTCTTTTATTGAGGTAATTATATAGACATATAGTTAAACATAAAATTAACAAAAAGTTCAATTCGTAATATGAAAACATATTGCAGAAAAACTCACCAAGATTTCGGAACTTAGTTAGAATAGTCTTGAGCAATCCCATATTAGGCAATGTAACTCAGGAGACTAGCTAGGAAGCTCCAAATGTAGAGTTTGTTTTTATTAATAAAAGGATGACATACACCTCGTCCTTGTCCTAATGGTCGTCGTCCCTGTCTCTGGGCAATTAGGTATGAAATGACAATTATACCACTATTTGTAAATGTAGCGAGTGAGAATTTCACTGGGGGCAAATTGGTCATTTTTCACCCTAAAAAGCATTGTTGTGGTGTGTATAATGAATTCATAAGCCCTAAACTACACCAAGAAGGTAAATTGCTGGTATGCGTCGACTAGTGCAAGAAATGAGTCGAGTCGAGTCGGGTACTGGAGTACTTTACTCTATTCCTTACGTAACGAGGTTGTTAGTCACGAGTCAGGTAACTTAGCGAGCATACCTTTAGTACCCGATTCCTTATAATAACGAGTAGGTAGTAATGAGTCGAGTAGTGTAATTATCTGATTTTACTGCTTTATTACCCGACTCCTTTAGACAAAAAAAAAAAGTTACTTTTAACTAAAAAAATGAATAATTTGATATTTTTGAAACATTAATAAATTATATAAACTTAATTGGTATATCTCAATTGAATGAGCTTACCATGTTCCTTGTCTGACTTTGCGTTAGTTAAGTATGAACATGCTAAATAGAGTATATGCGTAAGTTTTACTAATATAGGACATACAACGAAAACAACAGGCAGCTATATTATTGTTTTTGTTGAGTGTTTAGAATTCAGTCTATTAGAGACTTATTTATAGACTTCCTTTATTACATTATTTGTTAGAGATTAATAGGTTCATATTGTCATTGTTATCGTTGATTAATGTTTTCTAACAAAATATATCTATTCAAAAGATATTTATTAATAACACTCTTTTTAGATGTCTAATAATAAAACACATGTCTGGTTAAATCTTTACTAGAAAAAGTTTTGTAGGATAAAACTCTAGTGAACAAAAATGAATACATTATTCTTAATATATGCATTTAATGGAAAATATTCCCTGATTTCCGGGAGTTGAAATATATATCATATAAATTATATTTCCTTTGTTTTCATAAGGTATATTAGAGTTCAAATGACTTTGATGTTAAAATTATTTTTCTTTCTACCATTTTTGTCTTCTTATTTTTAAATTGTGTCCTCCTACTTACTTAATTTTAATTTTGCCCTTCCTTAAATTCCATCCTGATTTTGTCCCTATATATTAGGATGGTCTTTGATCACTTGGAGAGCAAGATCTGCAACATAGAAATTCCCAAGCTCAAGATTTCTATTTTTCATTCGGAAATTCCTATAGAATCCACGATTTCTCTGTCGCGAATCCTGCGATCTTCCTTGTATGAGGATCAATTTTTCTTCTACGGTTTAGTTTTTCTGCTTTGGAGGGGGAGGAGTACAGTGGTGGGGAGAGCGAGGGTTAGGGTGTGAGGGTAGGGGTAGGGTGTGAGAAAGAAGATAACGGCGATGAGTCTAATATGTAATTTATAATTTTGTTATTATCAAAGAGTGTCCCAAAACGGTAATATATGTGTTATTCTCGGTTTTCCCTTGTCTTTTCATTAGTTCATGAGCTTATTATGATATTTATTATTTAGGGGGTAAAATGGAAAAAAAATCATAGTATAAGGGCAATTAAGACATAAAAAGTACTAGATGTGTGTACACAGTCCAGCCTGTGTGCAATTAATTTATCATATTTATAATATATAATTTTAGATCAATTGATAAATATAATATTTCTAGGCTAATACTATTTCTTTTATCTTAATTAAATTAAATTTAATGTGTAAAATAACATTAGATATTAGAAAGAACAAAAAGCCATTTTCATAAAATGAAGATCAACTTTTTTATGCCTATTAGTAAGTAGTTATTAAACAAAATATTTATATAAAATTATATATTCAAAATTCAAAATATAGTTTATTCTCCTAATTTTTTGGAGAATTGAGAATATGGGGCTTCATTTTTTTAATAACTAATTCATGCATTCCCATATTATATATGGTAAGATTAAATTTAATGTGTAAAATAACATTAGATATTAGAAAGAACAAAAAGCCATTTTTATAAAATGAAGATCAACTTTTTTATGCCTATTAATAAGTAGTTATTAAACAAAATATTTATAAAAAATTATATATTCAAAATTCAAAATATAGTTTATTCTCCTAATTTTTTGGAGAATTGAGAACATGGGGCTTCATTTTTTTTTAATAACTAATTCATGCCTTCCCATATTATATATGGTAAGATATAAAATTATATATTCAAAATTCAAAATATAGTTTATTCTCCTAATTTTTTGGAGAATTGAGAACATGAGGCTTCATTTTTTTAATAACTAATTAATGCCTTCCCATATTATATATGGTAAGATTCTCCTAATTTTTTGGAGAATTGAGAACATGGGGCTTCATTTTTTTTAATAACTAATTAATGCCTTTCATATTATATATGGTAAGATTATGGGGTACTTTAAATTTTCATGATAATTGAGGAGGCAACACGAAAATGTGGTTTAATGATTTTGTAAGATGTTTGTTGTATTTCCTTTCGAACGATTTTTGGAAATTCTTAATTGAACTCGAAGATCTAAATGGCACCCCAGAAATCTAGAATTCGATTGTGCATACGAAAAGTTTGAAAATATTTGGTTTCCTCCGCTTTGAGTTGAAATGACTCATAGCTTCTTCCTTCAATCAGAGACGAGAAAAATGAAATACAATAAACAACTTACAAAATCATTTTAGTAATAATTTCTTATTTTAGTTCGTCTTACAATCATCGAATCCCAAAAGAAATGAGCTTTCTAAGTAGATAGAGAATTTGTTATAAAAAGATTACATTTATCATAATAAGCCTGGATTAAGTCATTCATATTCTATGATCTATTTTAATAGCAATATGTTACATTTAGCACAATTTATATTTCCTAATTATTGTGTTTGTCACAAGATGGATTAAAATTAGGCTTCTAATACTGTATTGTCGAACTTATAGAGCAAAAAGAGGACTTATATATGGAGCTCCTTTAACTTCGTAATAGGGTCATCACATGGTCCTGCAGATCATAGATTCATATGTAACTATGTAAGACAATCACATCATTAACTTTACTTTGGAAAGGATAAAAGAGTTACATTAGATAATACGTATTTCCTCCATTCTATAATATAACACATTTTCGTTTTTACTTATCCAACTTTATTCGTAAATTACTTATTATTCTTTAGTTCAAAAAAATATGAAGTTAATATGGATAAATTTATATTAAATAGTATTTTCATAAAAGTAACTTTTTTATTTAATTTTTAATATTGTAATAAATTAGATTGCCCGTTTAGAAACCAATTTTTGGTATATATCTAAGTTAATTGAGGTGAAATTATTAATCTCCGCATTTTTCATTACACAAAATATGTTTGTTTAGATGATTCAAATTAAACAACAGTTTAACACATTTATCTAGATTCAGCTTAATCCCCTTCGCTTACAAATTTCACCTAGATTCGTTTGTTTAGATGATTCAAACTTTTTTAACTTTTTCGTTTACCTAAATTCACCCGATCATGACAAATTTCTTTCAACAAAAAAACTGTATACATAATTAATTTTTAAGAGATATACAAAATGCACGACATAATAAAACATGAAAAGTGACAACAAATACCTGCTGAACATGATGAGAAGTTTGAGACGGCAATAAACTTGGGCGTACAATTTGAGTGGCATAGGTCTCTTTGTTCTTCTAAGTTAATGAATGCTTTATGCATCGCATATCCAACAGCAACATCCTCCGTCTTATACCTCTGTAAACTACAATATCATTTTTTTAAAAAGATCAGTTCCAAATAGTAAGCTAGTTAAAGGCAAAAAAAAAATGTCGTAGGACACGTGTCGCATGCTGATTTGTCCTCTTCAACAGGTATTTGATGTTTGGTTAGTCCTAAAAGGGGTGTAAGCTAGACAAAGGCCCAATGTATTATGTATAGTGTGTCGGTCATTGGCGCCCGTTCGGTTGAGTAGGTCCGATCGATTGGTTAGCTCGATTAAGAGGTCTATTTAGAGCAAAATATTGAAATGATTTCTCAAAGTGGGTCAAACTTAACATTTTATCCTCGAAAGTTCAAAAATTACACATTAGTCCTCGAAAATAGACAAAAATTACCATTTAGTCAAAAAGTTAGTGGAGGTGTTAAAAACTTAACGGAATTTTAATCCTCGAAAGTGAAATCAATTATACAATTACCGCTAAGTTTTATTAAATGAACCAAGACGCAATTTTTGTCAAATATATGCAACCTTACCGTTCTCTGTCTGCTTTGTTAAGTAGCTTAACGGCGTTAGCCGAAAGTATATAGAGACTTCCATCAGCAAATACGAAATCTTTCTTAATATTCATGTGACTTCGTATTTTCTTGCACCCAATATATTCCCGAGCTTCCATTTCCTTTCTTACCAACATAGTTGCCAATCTATCTGCAAAAGTATCCACACTTTGTATGTAAGATTCAATTTATGTTACGACTTTCATCTTTCATAACTAAAACTAATATACATTCATCACTAACGTTTGTTAAAAAATTCTGTCGATCATTCTAAAAAATTCTGCAAATGTATACTTTGGGTCAGTCACGCGTTTTTTATCTGCAATATGTGAATTTTTAATATTTTAAACATTTTACTAGGGGTATTGTTATCCGTCTCAAATAAATTTGCTTATGAAGCTCAACTGCTAAAACTCGTCCCTTTCAACTGTATGCTCGTTATTTTCAACTAAACTCATGGTTCCATATTGAAAGCGATGAGTTTAGTTGAAGATAACAAGCACACAGTTGAAAGGACTGAAGTTTCGTTGAGCTTAATGACAAATTTATTGGAGACTAACAAAAATACCAGTAAAAATGTTTAAAATGTCAAACATTCGGGGGTTGTACATAAAAAACGCGTGAGTGACACAAAGTATACATAATACTCAATATTAATGACCGAAAGTATACAAAGTCATACTAGAATGATCGACGAGGTTTTTAGCAACCGTTAATGATCAATAAAACTATTTACTCTAATATATATGTCATCATTATATTCTTATCCTCATTACTAATTTACGCACAAAAACAATGGTACCTGGATGCAAATAAATGTTCTCATCTGCTTTGATGTAATATGTAGCATCATACTTCTTAGATGCAGCTTTAAAAAACTCCAACCTATTAATTCACATACAAAATCGTCAATGTAATTAACATTATCTTTGTTACTATTAAGCCCGTAAGGAAATTAAACACTTACGTTTTGTCTAAACCAGCGATGGGTTCGCTCTCTTTAAGGATGAGGATATCGCCATACTTGAGATTTTCTTTCTCGATTTCCCTCATTGGTGTTCCTTTTGTCTTTGCTATTACGAACATAAATATCATTCTTCGCTCCCTTGGCAAACATTAAAGAAAAGTCAATTTGATAGATTGAAGCTATTAGTAGCAGAAAGATGATGAAAAAGCGTTAAGATGCACATCCCACATCAAATGATGAGATAGCGGAACCAAGTCCATACCTAAAATGTGATTGACCGTAAACAGGAAACCAAGTAGCTCGCAAAGCAGCACGTAGATCAGCTGATTAATTCGTGCGTCGTCGCAACTCCGACTACCCCAAGAACCTCCGCCGGAAGCACATTTGTTCGACTCGTATTATTGTATCTAAATATCAGGAATATCATCAAAACTAATAAACACATCAAAATATAATTCCAATCGGCGATTTCGACTTTCTTAGGGGATACAGGTTCTTGATATCGATGAGTGGGAAGTAAAAAGTTCCCAGGGCCATCTGGCTTCCAGTTGGTATTATCCTGAAGCATGGGTGAAGTTTGAGAACCTCACTGGCCCGGAGGGGATGGAACCTTCAAAAGGAGAACTCGCCAATACAAGGAACAACGAAATCTATTTATATGCCTCGGGCACGGATCAAGTGGTAAAGAATTCGAGGTGAGTAGCATCACGTCTTGCATATTTTATATTGTGTGGGTTTGAGTCTCCTATGAGATAGAATTTGGTTTGTGAAAGTGGTTAACTGACATCTCAAGTCTCCTGATCATCTGACACACATCTTCTCAGAATAGGTGACTATAAGATCGTTAAGGTTACAGTTCGGTTTTTTTATTAAAATTGTTTTTAATAATTTGTTTTCATATTAGTATAATCAAATCACTACTCAAGATCGAAAGGTCTCAAAAATATGTCCACTAGATTGATCTAGAGGAAGAATACTTTATTGGCAATGAAAGTCAACGGATCTCATACTTATACTAGATGGATAGATGGTTAGAAGGTTAGATTAATTAAAGCGTTTTGAAATTAATCTAACTATTAGAGAGCTTGTCAAAGATGACTATAGACCCCAATAATTTAGACTAACAATAATATAATACTCCTATATGATAACAACAATATAACACACGAAAAGAAAGAACTTGAGAAAAAAACAAAAAATAACATAAAGATTTATCCTGATTCACTCTCAATATTTCCTAATAAATTCAGAAGAAATTGTTACAACTTACAAGACTCCAGGACCCATATTCTATTTATCTCTATTAAATATCTTTATAGAATGAAAAACTCTAATGACAAATCTCTAAAAGTCTCTGAAGACTATTTCTTTGTAATTTTAATATTTTCGATGCGTTCAACAATGAGTATAGACACTCTATTTTATACACTTACAAGATACCCTAAATCTAAACCTAAAATAATAGGAGGCAAAAAGCTTAGAAGCCAAAAAATCGCACTCATCACCCAACTTTCGTGTGCCATCAATACTTGGTCAAAACCCGATCAAGTCCCAATCAAACATTTCTCCCCAATGTAAATATGTATGACTTCATACTCAACATAGTTTATACAAATGGCTTTGGATTAGATGTTCTCATCCATTTTTCTATATATGACAACGTACGGTGTGTTATGCCTTTATGATTTGTTTATTTTTCATCTTTTAAGCGACCTAATAATTTAATAAATCGTTTTTCCTTCTAACGTTATGTACTACTATGTATTCCCATAACATATTTCGTACTACTCCTTCTATCCCTAATTAATGGGGATGATTAAATTCTTTTTCTAAATTTTAATTATAAATTTTTATTATCTGATAAGAAAGAATATAGTCATGAGATCTTATTAGATTCGTCTCAATATATATTTTTGAAATACAATTTTTTTTATAATTATTTTTATAACTTTTTTTTTTATAAAATACGACTCATATCTCAATGACCATAAAAAATCAAAATGTCTTTATCATTTAAGAAGAGAGGGAGTGGTTTTATGATTATAATGGGCAAAATTATGAATAGATAAATATTCACCTCGGATTAATTAAATGCCCCCAATCACGCTGGAACTCAAAAAAAGTACTATTTAATTATAAACGATAAATATGTGATCTTAACCTAATGATTGTCGATCCAGTCTCCATATTGAAGGTTTTATGTCAAGTCCGGGTAATACATCTTAATAAAACAGATGCATTTGTCATCGTGGATCTTGCATTCTCTTTTTAGGTTGAGATTTATCGAAGGGCGGTTTTTACCACAACTCGATCTTTCAAAATGTGAATAATTTATCATATTATAAATGAACAAATTACTGACTATTGACTTTAAGGAAACTTGTTAATTGTTTAATTGATTATCACTAATCTAATCCGACGAATATATTCACGAACGACAAACTTGAAATTCTAAAAAATGAGTCAGTGAGTTTATTAAGTAGACTTTGAAGTAGTCAATAATTATTCTTAATTCGTGACACTGAACCTAACCTGCACGTGGCTTTGCTTTCTTTGAACGTAGATTAAATCTCGTGGATAAGAATGATACTTTTGAAAACAAATTAAATACCTAATCCTTTTTAACTAATACTCTTATGGCTAATCCTAATTAACTAATTAAATACCTAATCCTAATTAACTAATTAAAGACATGAAATTCAACTTAGAAAAAAGAAAAAAAAAAAGTTAAAAACAAAGAAGAAGCTACTACGTCTCTTCCTTCTTTGTTTTTTTTCTTTTTTTTTTTTCTTAATTGAATTTTGTGCCTTTAATTAGTTAATTAGTTTTTCATGTATTATTTTAATTTTTTTTAATTTAAAAAAATTTAAAAAATTCAATCTAAAAAAACAAAAAATTTAATTTTACAAAATTTAATTTTTTATTTAAAAAAACGATGATTAAATGTCTATAAATGTGAAAGGACAAAATTGCCCTAATTAAAAACTAACGAAATGCACCCAAAATCTTTCAAAACGGTCAAATGACTAAGTTTTTCCAAGAAAAAACAGTTGAGTGATCCAACATGGTCCATTTAAAATGAGGATGATCGAACTGGAAATGTTGAATACTTTCAGTGATCTTTGGTGCCATTAACCCTAGTAATGATAAAATATAAAATAAAATCTCAACGTTTTTCTCCACCCCCCCCTACTCACACCTAACCCTATTCATGCCAGGGGCGGACCTAGGGTTGGGGTAGGGGCCGGAGTCTTTTGATATTTGATTATACCATAAAAATTTGACACAATAGAGAGATAGTTAGAGAATTGTTTAAAGGATCCGGTGAGTAAGCAGGTTGGGGTTGAATTCCCTCTAAGTACGTTTTGAGCTTTAAATTTCAACTAACCTGATTTTTGTCACTTTGAATGTTACTTTTTAAATTTTGACACCCCTATATTTTATTATGTTTCATCCCTGTTTCGCCCCTAATCTCTACCCGCTTCTCCATAGATTGTCAGATCCCTCCCCCTACCACCGCCGTATTTGTATCTCAACTCTAAATAGCAACAACAACAAGAGACCTTATTAAGTCAATTGGAACATCCAAAACGTAAAAATAACACATTAATCGGTAATATTTGCAAATGTTTCAATCTCAGTCCAAATGTCATGTGAGGAGGGAGGCAACCTTGGGGAGGCCCATTTGGTGGAGGAGGTTGAGGCGGCTTTTGTCGACTGAGGAGAAGGCTAGGTGTGGGGTAAAATTGGGCGGGCTCAGGGAGGATGGGGATGGGGGTTGTTAGACTATATGACAACGTTGGGGGGGGGGGGGTGAATAAGGTTGAAGAGGTCGACGATCGATATTCGACTTTTTAAAACTTTAAAGCAATTTTCATCGAAAATAATACTTCAGTAATTTTTAAAGCAAATGCGAAATATACTAAAATATAATTAAAAATATTTTTTAACAATTGATTGGTTATATATATAAGTAAAACATAAAGCACTCATAAGTCAATCAAATAGTAGTTGATTCAATCTTTGTGAGAAATAAACAAGTAATGTTCGTTGTTCAAACCAAATATATAAACATGTATATATTAACTCTAGCTCGTTTTTCTCTCTTGAGCAATTCAACAAATACTTGGTGTGCTCATCCTTTAACACAATCTCTAGATATAAATTAAACCTTAACCACAATCCTCTTTTGAAGTCTACAATGATAATCAAACTTAAAGCATAATCTGGGGAAGATTCGATGTTTAAAATGAGTTTTTGCCCTTTAAAAGATGAGAAAAACATGTATTAAGGCTTGGAATGAAATGGGGATGAAGGGGTATAAAAGGCCTTCAATTGGAGCTCTAACGTTCAATTTCAGAAGTCCATAGAGTGCCATCGAGACCTCCATCAATAGCACATGCTCACGATGGATTTTGTCTAGAGAACTCAATTTCATCGAGGGCTCTCAATGAGCACAAATGGATTTCATGGATAATGTTATAACTTCATTTCCCGCTTCGTTAAGGTTTCGATTTTGACTATTCAAAATGCATTGGAAAGTTATTTTCATCCTATTTAAGAATATTTTTATAAACGTTAAGATTTTCAAAATAGTTTCTTTTAACACAACATACATAAAAGTGTTGAAACACTTAACATATTTTTGTCAAAAACGATTTGAAAAATTTCTTCCATATAAAACGCTTTAACTAAGATTATTCAAAATACTTTAAGCTATGATTGAGAGCTAACTTTTACCTTTTATAGTCTTTGCATCCATAGCTTCTTCGACTAATATCTTGATCACTCTTGAATAATATCTTGTGTTCATTTCTTCGTTGTCCTTTCATGACCGGTGTATGATCGACCCTTTATTTAATCTTACTTCTTTTCTTTGAGCTTGTTCAAGTCCTCAATGACTAATGTGTGGTTGATCTACTTCTTCATCACCACACTTTATCTTTAAGTATATCAATACTATGTAAACCTTGATCTTGCGCTTGCTTGATATCATTAATTACATTTTCGTCAACAAGTAAATTGCTTCGACAGATTATCAATCAACTAAAAGTGGGTTGCGCTAAAACATCATTGCAAAATATTTCAAACATCACATTCTCTCATGACATGATTTTATGCCCTAAACTTGTGGTTGTATAAAACACAATTGAAAAAAAGAAAAAAAAAGTCCGCGTGCAACGTACGTAATAAACTGTTAGTAATTTATAAAACTACAAATAATAGAAATAGGAAGCACAAAGATGAATCATAATTCATTTATTACCATACAATTCCAATTAGCCACACTATTGGTCTCCAAATAATTATACGACAGAGCCACCGTAATGGACAAATAATATAACGAAGAATAGTGGTACCATATGTGGACCATATCATTCTCCCCACTAAAGAAGAAAACAATAACATAAATATCAAAGCAACTAACACAGCTAACACATACATTGTTACAAAGATGCGTTTGTTTCCATATCCCAAAACAAGATATAGTGTAGTACTGAAGGCAAATATGAGAGATCCCATGGCAAAAAATAAGGTTATAAGGCCAGCAATCAACTTCCCTGGCAACGCTTTATGGAAATCTTCGTGAGAATAACGCGAGGTGAGGATGCTTAAGAACATCAATAAAGAGGCAACTGATGAAAACAACGAAGTTGCATCAGCAACGGCAAACATATTGAAAATCTTCCTTTGAAGCAGGACAGGCAACCCGGTCTCGCTGTTATTACCTCCTGGGACTGTAATGGCAGCTGCGAAAACCACAGTAGCTATTAGTGTTGCTGCTGTTGAGCATGCACTTGCTGTTTTGTTCATCCAGTCCGCTGCTTCTGTAACTAAACCTTTATGTGCCTCTATGAAAACCATCTCTGGGGTTTTACCATCGTTATTTTTGCTGTCCCTGTAATGAACCTCGACACATTCTTTCACATCCTGGAGGTATTGAAAAATAAATTGGATGATTTTTTAGGGATGGAGATCACAGATCATAAAAAATATAATGATACGGAGCAGGGGTGGTGATGTACCTCAAACCATTGCAATTCATCCTGCATTTGCAACACTACACCTGCAATATGACTGAGCCGGTGTGGTGGAGCCAATTTTGCCGCAACATGCAGCAGGTTATTTCTATCTCTGTCTATATGCATTCGTATAATCTGGTTAACATCGCTGTTATGTTCTTCTATTAAGCTGAAGATTTCTCTTCGACGATTAAGAACTGCTAGATGAAATACACTATTTCCATCCCAATTGAACCATATGGCAGGTGGATAATTCTTGATTATTTCTATTACTATCTCTTTAATACCCCATGTTGCAGCAAGAAGGAATGGATCTTTAAGCAAGTCCTGCACTTCTTCATGGCCTAGATGACAAATCTCCACACAGATATGTTCAACGACATCTTGTACATTCTTATGCATTTTCTTCTTGTCTTGAACTTGTTTAATATGAAGCCCTGCACAAGGCTTGTTAGCTTCGATTGACTATGATTTACAAAAAGGAAATAACAGAAAACAATATTTGAAGAATCTACTTAGCGAATACATAGCAAGTTAGACTTCAGTACAGTTCAAAATAGTCTGCCACAGTCCTGCACATGCATTTCTACAACCTGCATCAAGATAGCACTAACATCAATCGTCGTGTTGATTGGAGAGTCTTGAATCTACAGTCCCCACAGTTAAATGCCCGGATATCAACTCATACTACCTTCATCTCGTTTTAATTAGGAGATTATCATCACAATGACCGAGTAGTTATTCATGATGCTTCAACTAACTCTTACTAAATTTGTGTGGTTTTAATTCGAACTATTACTACTTTGAGATGAAAGAGTGTCAGTATGACAAAATAGTTAGTATTAGAGAGAGGAGTAGTATGCAGAAACAGATTAGTATAGTATGTTGAACTTGTGTTCTTGCATTTCCAAAGTGACCATAAATACATGTCGTTATACTTTCTTAAAGTCTGTTATGGCATTTCTTCCAACAACCTCAATGAACAATCTAGACTAGTTTTTGGCTTATTGAAAAAGCATTACGTACTATCTTGTTGATTAAGGTGGCTTGTTAATCTAGATTTTCTGACAGAAATATATAATATTTTAATTTTTGTTAATTTCCTTAGACGGCACTAGAAGAGGCATTACATTCTAACATAGATATAATATCAAATCGTGCAAATAAAAATATGTAAACTGGACATCGCTTACAACATACCTGTGCCGATTTTGCTGCAACATGATAGCTCTCTACGCGGTCGATCCTCACACTGATTATGGTCCTCTATGGTTTTATTTGACTCTAAATTCTTTGAGCGCATACCTTAGTTTAGAATATAACCAAAGACAGATAATTACTTTAAATCTAATCATATTCTATACTACATTTTGTTTAATGACAAGGCACTAAATATTCAAATTATGACAAAATATAATGTAATATGAAGGGGTAGATGATTGGGAGTCAAATGCCCAAAACACCTACAATGATAAATGATGCGTTCCCAGGAGTTGAAGGAAGCTCCAGACAAGAACGATGAAGGCTGATTTGCTATTGCCATTAATGGAGAATATTCTTTGCACTGCGGCATTGCCTTCAATATATTAGGATGGTCTTTAATCACTCGGAGAGCGATATCTGCAGCGTCGAAATTACTAAGCTCATGATGGTTTTTTCATTCTGGATTTTTTCAATACTAGTTTTATCCAAAATACATTAATAGAAAAGACAGGCCGAAAGAAACATGTCAATCTCATACCATATAATCTTGAAATTATTAGTTGTTGTAGAAGCAAAACACCATGTAGATTTGAATAAGGACTTCTTCCAATATTTGGTTTAGTTTTCTCCAACAAGAACTCCACGATCTCCCGGTGGCCATATTGCGCGGCCCGATGCAGAGGTGATTCCTTTCCACTCCAAATGTAAGGCAAGTATTGGTTCTTTCCAACCAACAATTTCACTGCCTCCATATTTCCAACAATAGCAGCAACAGAGAGTGCCGTTTCATCGTTTCCATCCGTTAGGCCTAATGTATCCTCAGGCATCAAATCAATCAAATACTTCAGCAGTTCATTTTTATGTCCTGCGCCGACTACAACATGGAGGGCAGTCTCATTGTCTTTAGTGATCTTAGCCGTCACCGACCCCGGATCTCGCCTGAAAAATTTATTAACGGCCTTCCAGTCCCCCTCTCGTGCGGCCATATACAGTTTCTTATAGTACAGAATATCATTTGTGTTATCATTTTCAACGTCCGCCTCAACAACATTATTTTCTTGTGCTCTGCTTCGTCCTGCATATTTATCTATACACATAACATTAAAGGCGAATGGTCACACCAAGCACATATGTTTAGAATCAGGGGTGGACCGGTGTTGGTTCACCCTGTTTAGTCGAACAAGCACTTTTTATATAAAAAATTAAAATCATTTATGTTTTAAAAATAAATTCATATTTGAGTTTAAATTGCAATATATTTGAATATTTTGAACACTCATTTCACAATATATTACATTTTGAACACCCATCTTATAATACTAAAATCCGCCATTTTTCAGAAACCATCAACTATGTTTCAAAACATCCTTCTCAATCTCCTATCTTTCAAGTTGGCATATGCTTTGATTGCTCTCTCCTCTATCACAGTCCTACTCTTCATACTCTATGTATTTTTCATATAATTTATGTAAAATTGTAAATATAAAACTTATTAATGGATAAAAAATGAGACAAAAATTGGTACTCACTCTGTGTTCTGGACTTTTGGTGAGTTAGTAATTAGTATAATGGTATTTTGATTTTAATAAATATTAGTAGTATGTTGGCTGTTGGCTCATATCTTCATAATATATTGTGCACAACTGTATTAGTTGATATATACATACATATAAATTATAAAATCAGCAGATAGTAGCATTTTATGTATTGTTCGATATGAATCATGTAAAGAGTAATCTCACCAACAAGATAGATGATTAATAGTTATATGACTGTATTGTAACTTAAAGAAAATTGCCAAAATGGTCCCAGTAAATATGTGCAAGTTGCACTTTGGTCCCCGATTATATTGGGGCTGCGGAAATGGTCCCTGATATTGGTAAAAAAAGTAGCGTTTTGGTCCCTAACCGTTACTTTTAAACGGAAAAGAGTCAGGTTGGGGCAGAAATGTAAGATCAGCACAGTTAAGCCCTAAAAATGCGATTATAACTAATTAATTATGGGGCAAAAATAGAAAGTTAACAAGTAATTTATGTCTACTCCCATCCCAATTCTCTCCAAAATTGTTCCCTCCAATTATTATAAATTAGTTGTTAACTTTCTATTTTTGCCCCATTATTAGTTATAATCTCATTTTTAGGGCTTAACTGTGTTGATCTTATATTTTTGCCCCAAACTAACTCTTTTCCGTTTAAAAGTAACGGTTAGGGACCAAAATGCTACTTTTTTACCAATATCAGGGACCATTTCCGCAGCCCCAATATAATCGGGGACCAAAGTGCAACTTGCACATATTTACTGGGACCATTTTGGCAATTTTCTCTTGTAACTTATGCAAAATCAAATATATTTTTGAGTATTAATTTTCGTGATGTTTATACCAGTTTTATAAAATGACCACTAGAAAATTATTAGTTGTAAATTTGTTAAAATTGTTAATGGAAGTATCTTTTGAATCGAAAAAAAAAATTTATTATATCTTTTTAAACCACCTCAATATTTTGGCTAGATCCGCCCCTGTGTTTCGGTAAGATATATTTCGTCATATCACTAAATATAATTTAACCTAAGTTCGAACTCACCATGTCTTATACTTAACACTATATTAACAAAACCGATATAGATCGAAACATTTTGAAAAATAGGTTATTGATAATAACTTTTTGAAATATAAATAATGGAGTGAAAATATGTCGTAAACCTTAATTGTTGTATCAATCATTAGTCCTAACATTAATAACAAGTTCAAGTTGAGTTCATAATATGAAAAGCTAATTGAGTAAACTTACCAGGAGCTCGGATTTTCAACTTGGTTAGAATGGTCTTGACCAATCCCATACTGCGCAATGTAACTCAGGAGACGATGAAGCTCCAAATGTGTACAATTTGTTATTAACTTATTATCAAGTGCATAATTGAAAAACTAACCAGCACGATTTTACTAACTAAGTTCCAACGGATAACTTTGACTAATCCATTAAATATTCAATTTGTTTCTTGGATTGCTTCTCAAATTAATGAGGGCTGAGGTTGGTGGAGAAATTTGGTAAAATATTATGGTCAACTTGAGAAATTTGATATGATGGTTCTAGTGGTATCAAGCATTTAAGGATTTGAGCACCACTCTATGTGATTTCATGGTTTTCAGCGATTTCTAGCACCTACTCTGTGAAATTTTCGGGCGTATCAAGATAACCACGGGGATCGAACTCACATCAGGTTACGAAGTTTAAGCATTATGTGGATTGGAGTCACATCCAGTAAACGAAGATGTTTATTTGGAGCTTTGACTCTCATTTGCTTAGTATAGAAATGTGAGTAAAAGCCAAACAGAAAGGGTGGGAGAGCGATAGCTTCCAGAGACCCATTAATCTGAAAGGGGTGGTTTAAAGCGACCGACGAAATCATCCCTCCTTGTGAACCGGAATTTTACTTCCCATAAACTCACAAGAAAAGGGAAGAGAACCCTAACTCGTGCCCAAAGCACCAAACCTAAAAGGCCAAAAGGCCACCCGAAAAGGTCAAACAAACGGCCAACGAAAAGAGAAGCAAACGCTTCTATTATCCACAAAAACAACAACAAAAACCCAAACGATATTACAATAAAAAAAAATTACAATACATCTAGCCACGTATTCCTGAAAACAGCAATCAACACCGCTTAACTTAATAGATAGGATTCTCCAAATTAAAAAAAAAAATTGTGCGCCCAATCTAATTAAACACGTATTTTTCCAAATTTCTCCGAGTTAGTGTATATTCCAAAGTAGTAATTTTAGATTGACTAAGCTTACCATGTGCCTTGTACGACTTTGCGTTAGTTTAGATTTTTGTAGTGATAGATTTGCAACGGTTATTCCTAGACAAAATAGTCTATAAATTGTGTCAATTAGATAAATTATATTAGACAAGACATATGTAACAAGCTCGATCAAGAACTATTCACAGAAAAATCGAAGGACTCTATGATCACAAGTTCACCTATTCATATTTCACCAACTTATTGACACTTATTGTTAGACATCACATGATTAGAACAGGGGATTTTGAAATTCTACGCCCCATGCTGGTTAGGTTCTGTGTCACGACTCACTAACCTTGATTGACAACTTAGTAAACTATTGTTATTAAAGAAAGACCATATATGGTAAACTTATATATTCAATCATTTTTTAATATTTCAAGTTTGTCGTTTGCAATTATGTTCATTAATTACGATTTGGGATAACTAAATAAAAATCAACAAGGCCTAGGGGTTAGGGTCAATAGTCAAGTTGTTAAGTTCTCATGACAAATTAACAAATCCAACATCGTTTCATGTTCATAATCAAGTTTAAGTAGTATTGTTTAATTCTACCACTAAGTTTTTTACCTAACCAACTTATAACGATGTCATGAGGTTACTATAATCTCAATATTTCAATACTCCAACTTGTTATTGAATGATTAATTGATAAAATAATTTTTTCGTCACGTCATTCCAATCAGTCAATAACCTTTGATAAGACGTATGTCATCAATGAGGAATGGGTTGTCCCTCTTTGATAACCACGTCATGTTCTACAGGCATAGCCATATCTCCTCTTTCGAGCGACAAATGTGAGAACCACAACTAAGGCCTAGCACCCACGAAGTAAAATTAGAAGTTGACAAGACTCCAATAACGGAATACATGTATGTAGGTTGAGTGGTGATCCATGAGTACGAGTCTAGTCTTAAAGGTGGTCACCTTAATCACCATCAATTATTCAAGAGTTGTGGAAATCTATTGTTAATTGTACAAAATAATTTAATTAAAATATTTTCTACATATAGTTCACGTCAACGTGACATCATTAGCTATTTCACTGCTAACGCTGCACGTGGTAGCAGAAGCAATACGTGGCAACAGGCGTATCACCTCATGTTGGGTCAAACCTTAACCACTCGAGGCGAGTTTGATCTAGTCAAGCTAAAATTTAAACATTTAAAATAAACATGTGACATTCATGTATGTCTTAGGTGTTGGATGAATTTAACTTATAAAGATATGTGATCAAATGAGACAAAATGAAACATGTATGATCAAAAAGTATTTGATGCAGTGTCACAACATGCGTGATCAAACGTGTCTTTGACCCTCCTTACTATTACTAAAATAATCCGATATGTTAAGTTATTTTAAAATATGTGCGACAATACACAATGGTTTAAATTCATTCTTCGCATTAGTGTTCAATGAAGTTTTTACATGTTTAAGCGTAAAAAATGTTCTAGGAGGCTTTCCAGACAAGATAAAATGTATAGAAGACAAATAGACAAGATAACTGTGTAAGAGGCAACTAAGACAAGAAGTGATAGTTTTATTATCTGATACAAAATTACATGATGACTATTGATGCAACTATGATGGAAAGTATGGAGAGGATCAAGGAAGCGAGCGCCATTATTAACCTCTGAGGCAAGGTCCGGTGGAAGTCCCTGTACGTATATCGTGACATGAGAATGACTAGAAACATAAACAAAGAAAAATTTGATAAGATTATGGAGAGCGCATCTGCAAAGCTGAAGAGCATGACGTCCATTCCTCTATAGATATATGAATCCTCCATAGTGATGTTTACTCTGAGATACAACGCTGCAGCATAGGCACAGGCCGCAGTAAAGGTTGATCCAACGATGCAATAAGTTGCTATCACCTTTAAATGTCTCTCTCCTTCTTTCAATAATTCTTCATGTTTCTCGATAAAGATCATCTCAGCAGTTTCTCCTTTCTTGTTCTTCATAATTCTATAAGAAGGCGGTAGCAACTTCTCCATTTCCTTGAGCAACACAAATTTAATATTTCAGAGGGCAATTATAACACGCTCTTTCGTTGCTATCAACATCTAAGCGTATTTTTATATGGTGTCCCTGAGCTAAGACAATCTTGAAGCAGAAAAATCGAAGAGTGACCAGAAGAGAATCCACTTACCATAAACCAATGTAATTTACAAAATATCAGGTAAAATAAACTCCACTTGCCATGGTTTGTGTGATCTCTTTCAGATTTCGCAACCAAATGCAAAATGTTGTTGTCTTCATTATCCTTGTAGTCTGTTGCCATCTGTTTGAAATAACTACGATGATTTTTTAGTTTGAGAATATATGCATGACGTTTTGAAACTACAGAATTCAATATTTCGCTCCTTTCATCATCAATTGAGATTGGAAACAAATCCAAAATCTGTTGCACAATCTCCTCGATCCCATGCTTTGCTGCTAACTTCAGAGGTCCCTTGAATGTCTTTTCAACTTCTTTGTAATCTTCACGAGTAAATTGCATGCATGTCCATTCTACAAATTTAACAGCTTCCTGGTGCATGAATTTCATTTCTTGTTTTTGCTTGAACTCTAAGTCTGGTACTGGATTAAGAAGCCAATGCAATTGAGAGTTCATAAATCAGAAAACCTCGAAATGTCGTATGTTTATCTCCAGAAATCATATAAGATTACTGCTAATTCGCCCCATCACATATGCTATTCTTATGGCATATATACACCATAAAAATGCAGAATATGATAGTGATACACTGACAGTGCCTGATAAAATCAAGATATTCCTTCTAGCGTTTACCATATAAACAGCGATGGAAACTCAAAGATTATTGTTAACGTTACTCACTTACTCCTCATTCACTTACGATTATAGATAGAAGATGCAGGTCTAAAACAAAAAGAGTAGAAGTGAGTAATTAATATCCGACTATATCACTGCAATAAAGTTCAGATAGAAATTCCAACACCCTGTTACAATGGTTGATCACTTTTAAATGTAAGGCTTTTTTTATTGGTAGATGAAAGTTCGACATATCTCTTGGTGTAAGATCCCAACCAGATATGGGTGTTATGATAAGATAGTTAAGAGTATCTTCTTTCCAGAAACCAGCTCATAAAGAACTCAAAGGTTAAGAGTGGAGTACGTGAGTGACGACAAAACCTGCTGGAAATAAATATTCAAATCTAATAACATAGTGATTGGGGTTCCGGGGAGGGGTTACATCTGAATATACCGATGTAAGAAACAGTATAGTAAACTATTACCTCTTTTTCCAATAGCTAGCCACAATTTTATGTATAAATCCAGAGGAACTGCCACAAGTAAACAAGGAAACATATAATTTCCTTTTCCATTTTGCATAATATGTACCGATCTTAATAATTGATTTGTGAGGACAATCCATTAAATAATCATATCTAGTAACATATTGATGCAGAGTTAAGGGGTGAGACGTTGCATCTACATATAGAGATATAACAAACAGTGTAGTAAATTGTTACCTTTTCTTGCGATAGCTATCCAAACCTTTATGTACACGCCCAGAGAAACTGCCACAAGTAAACAAGGAAGCTATAATTTCTTTTCTTTCTTTCTTTTTTTGTTTTTTCGCGTAATGTGTCCAAAGTTTGATAATGTTTTACAAGGACTTGCTCTCAACTTGAAATTCATAGCAAGAAATAAAAGTATTCCTGTACCTCTCTGCACTTTTATAGTCAAACTCTTTCCATCTTCGTTATTTGTAGGATCTTTTGTTTGGTTCTTGATTACTTCTTCATCAAATTGAAATCTATGGACCTGTGAAGTTGGGATGGCTTCAAAAGGAAAATACTTTTAGTCTCAATAAGGTTTGACAAGTACTAAAAACATGAGACAGAGGCACCAAGATGCATACAAAAGAACAAAAGGCGTTCCATTAGACTGAAAGAGTGTGTACTGAAGAAAGGCAATTGCTGCCTCTCTATAAGATTATTGAGAAAGGAAATGCTATTTTGGTTTTTTTCTCCTCTCAACTTCGGATGGCGATGGAGCAGTTCAGTAACAGCCAACTTCGGATGGCGATGGAGCAGTTCAGTAACAGCACCTGCACAGTTTTGGTATGGCATATTATATCAACTATAGAACTAACTGATAATCTAAACTGTTAACCTTTGATAAAAGAAAACGAAACATTAGAGATAAAACCATTTGAAAGATCCAATATGTGCTGAAAAGATACTGGCACTCAACCGAAGATATCTACAGGTCTAGTTCAGTACTTCTAAACAATTAAATGACATGGTAACAAGAAAATGAACAATGTAAAGGAAAAGTTTAAACTTTACGTTTGAGCATTATAGTGCATCAGGCTTATAACGATAGAACATGCTGTGCAGAATCACTTCATAGTAGTTCTGTCATAAGGCATCATGATCATGACCACGAGATGGCATAAATACCGAATATCAACTTCTCTAACCAAAACACAAGAAAAAGATCTCACCGTATAAATTTTTCCATAGAAGAGTTTCCAATAGATTTTGACCATCTTCTCCTCCATAAGGGCTATGCCTGGTGTGGTCTTTGGTGGCAAGCAACAGAGCGGAAACCATTCTTCTGTTACCTATTTCTGCAGCAATCTGTAGAGGGGAACGTCCTCTCTTACACCTAATGTAAGGCAGTTCCGGCTGCTTCGTTAATAACAATTCCACTACCTCAGTATTATTCTTTTCGACAGCAAGCAAAAAGGCAGTCTTGCCATCTTCATCAACATTGAATAAAGCTTTAATCGGCATCATTTCTATTAACTGCCTAATGAAATAATTGGATTTGTTTGTTTCAACAGCAATATGTAGCACAGTGTCCCCTCCTTTGTTAAGTTTTGCGGTGAGGGCTCCACCATCGTTACTGAGAAATTGATGAGCATCATTCCAATTGGCATCAAGAATGCTTGCAACTAATGGTTCGTAGCGAAGTAGATTCGTTAATGAAGTTTCCAAAACGTCATCCCCTAAACACTTCAGTTCTGAAAACGAAGAGCCAGAAGCATGTACTATTGATCAGTAATCATAAAAGCGAAGCGTGCTTGCATAAACAAAATCAGAATTCCAACTCCAAATTAAAAGGTCAACGAACATCAAATTAAGGTTCCAACTAATCAAACGATATAATAAAATATAGCCAAATCAAGAACAAATCGCTGAAACGATCCCAGAAAACATTAAAACAAAATAACTACTCAAAGCAATGCAAATCAAATACTACCTACATCCCTGAATCGCTAAAAGATACTACATTCATTTTCATATACTACATTTTCATATATTTTTACAAAAGACTCCCTCCATCCCTACAAAATTGTCGTATTTGAAATTTTGATGAGTTGACTTTTCAGACTTTGAACTCGAATCATTTTCAATATGTTCTATATTTTTTCAAAATTTTAGGAGGGGACGACCAATCCCCTCCCCCTCCCCCTCCCCCTCCCCCTCCCAGTTCCTCGAATGCGGGTGAATGGAGGGAGGAGGGTAGGGTACAAAACTCAGGGACAACTTACCAACGTTTTCCGGCATGACCTGCTTCACTCCCTTCTTCATCCATCGAAAATACCATGATATTTTCATTCTTAATTAATTGCTCTATTTCTACAGATAACAATTTAATTTCTTATGAGAACATCAACAATCTCATCTCTGTGAAATCATATTTTCTCTTCATTTTTAGTGATCTGTGTTGTCTTTAAAAAATAAAGACTCCAAGTTGACTTTGTTTCCCACCTAAGCAAGTCAACTCACATATAAAACTCAAGCAAAGTTGACTTCACCAATAATCTCACTACCCCACTTTACTAACGCATCTACAAAATAATTTATGAAGTTTTGTTCTAAAATCAATCAAGCGTTGAAGAAATAAAATACGTCACAAATTAATTTTTCGATGTACAAATTGAGGGCTCTCACTGTGCTAGCACATTTTGTGTTACCCGTGCTAACCGTTTTTCTTTATTTTGTTAAAATTTTCTTTTAAATTATTTGTTTTGATGTACCTTTTAGATACATTTAAAAACATAGAAGTGATCACATGTATACTCTAATCTTGAGAAATTTGCATATTTATATGAAGAGTTGAGAAATTTGAATATTTATATGAAGAGTACATAAGTACTCCAGTATGAATCAAAATTTTACTTTGCATACATTTATGAATCTTTACATTGATCGGTCAATGTCAATCAACGTTCATCACCTTGATCGATGATGGTCAACCCCTCCAATGATCGACCGCTCAACATTTTAAGAAAAATAGCATGAATAGGCACCGCAGTAATTTCTTTCACTATACTTGCCAAAAAACATTCAACAGAATGCACCTAGCATAAATGTAGTGTGCTTCAAATATGGTTATCCCGATCGACGCTTTGACAATAAACATAAATGCAGCATTCTCTAAACAGTTTAGCATCTCATCAAATATGTTTTTAACATAATCTATCAGAATTAACAGCATTTAGAAGTCGAAAGGAACCAACATTCTCATTATGCAGCGAACACGAAAGGACGATGAGTTATCTAATCGCATAAGCGGTCTCCATTATCAATTTCTATGCCATTATCTTGGCTGACCTTGCGAACAGACTGTCAACAACCTTGCCCATATTTGAAACAGTTTCCAGGGAGTCGGGATATATTGCATCCGTCTTAGGATCATCGAAAATCACTAGGCATCCGGCGCCCTGGTCGAGGGTACCAGCAAATTTCTTATCCAGAATCATTTGAGACAGTTTCTTCTCGACATGGTGAGAAGGCAATTCAATCAACTCAGCAATATGATCAATCTCAACTCTCGAGAATGGCTCGATTAACCTGCAAAGGTTTTGCTCAAGCAAGGTGTCATAAAGAGAAGAAAGATGTCTGTGGACGATGGGATCTTCTTCTAGCTGGGCCTTGAAATCCTGACGAGCAACCTCGAAAAGCTTGAGAGAGCGTTTAGAATAGGCAGAAGCAACAGCTTTCATGGCATCGAGTTCTGGACCCTGATACTGCAATCCTACTTTGGGGGATGATATTATCCCTGCGATATCATCAGCCTGGTTCACCATGATTTTGCATAGCAACATATATTTAAGGCTATATATGGCCTGAGGATCCTCGAGGGCATTGAAAGCCTCAAAGGCTTCAAAGAAATAACTGTAAGCAGTTTTATAATCCTTCTCTTCCGCATGGAGGATCCCACTCTGTAAATCGATTGTGCCCTGCTGAGCTGGAGGCACATAAATAGCATTGGCTGCAGTTCTTGCTGCAGTAAGTGCAGCCTTGGCTTTAGGAAGATTTCTTAGAGAAAAATGGAGCTTGCTCTCCAACAAGTCAATCTCCACAAGCAGCAACTTGTCATCTAACTTTCGTACCTCCTTAACCAACCCAGACAAAAGGGCCAGTGCTTCTGTATATTCCTTGCTTTCCATCAAAAGAGCTGCAAGTCTAGCCTCAATTCTTTGACGAAGAAAAGTTCGCTTTTCAGCACGTGTCCATTGCACAATTTCCTTGCAAAGAGAAATCTGGAGATCAGCAGTTCCGGGTATTTTGGCAACTGAGTCTACAACTCCACGCACAATTTTAGCTGTTTTTGCTTTGGGAATCACAGAAAAGAAGGGCCTCAGTTTGGTGAGGAGACCCCTAAGTTCTTCAGCCTTACTCTCTTGTCGAAGAAGATCCGAGAGATTTGTGATTGCCTGTTCTTTGATTCTTAAGGCTTCAGAAGAAGATGAAGTGTCCTCAAGGACGCGATAAAGAATTGCGATGGAGTCAGATGGAGATTTAGCTTCCGAAGCCTCAATAAGTGACTCCGCGGTTGCTGGAAGATAAGATGAAGACATGATATTTTGCACAGTGTTTTGCCTCCTACAACACAACGAACATTGCATGTCCATATGGTGTTTCTGAGTTAGATGCAAGTCTACAGCAGGATAGCTTGTAGTTGGTACAACATAAAACTATGCACACATCATAAATTTCTACGTAGTAGATAAGCTTAAAGCTAAAAGAGTATATTCATAGATATATAAGTGAGGGAGTGAATAGATTTGGATTTTTGAGCGTTCTTGAAAGTGCATATACATAGAGATTAGAGACTGGAGAGTGCTTGCCTAAACTTTTCCTGTCTGTTCCTACTTTAGGCTGTTTTTTTCCTCGAGCAAAAAAGAATTTCCAACTATTAGCGAAGTTGCTAACTTGAAAATGTTCAATTAGCTGTTGTTTACTGTTGTCAGTCTATGTAGTCATTATGATATTCTGCTCCCTCATCTAGTTTCTTTTTATCAAACAATTGAAAATATAAATAGATTACCTAAGTTGCCATAATAATTCCTTTTTAAGGATTTTGGGCATATGACGGGCATGTGGTCACTCTTCAAAAGCAATCGATCATTTTACTGTTTATCATCTTCATCTAAGCCAAATAAAAGTTGTGCATCACACAGCGAACAAGAGAGACGAGCCAAAAACTTGTCTTTTTTAAAACATCAACAATCTTCACTGCCCCTCAGTGTTTCTTCCAAAGCCAAAGTAACTCTTCTAAACCTAAAATTACAACTTTCACTCCACAAATGTGTATAACTTTATGTTTGATGATTTGCAAATAAATTAACATCTCATTATTTAACCTATACATAAACTCGCTCTGAAACAACATCAACTAAACTTAATCAACAGATAACATGAATAGATGAGGGATTTGTCTTAATCGCTCTATTCAATGTACATCTACTATAACCAACCACCCTCAGTGAGTGGCACAACCCGCAAACCACCCGTAGTTCCATACGATAAATCTAAAGATAAAAATAAACAGTACCCCAGGAATCCTAAAAGGATTGTCAATTTTAATTTTTCGATAGTCAAAAATATCAAATTTTGAGGCCTTAATTGGCACAAATAACTTTGATGGTTCTGTTTGAATCAAGATTATCATATTAAAAGTAGAATACACTGAAAACAATCTCACAATACGTTTTTCACCAAAGAATATACATCATCCACAAGAATATTTAGGTTCAAAATTCAAAAAGTCAAATACCCAAGTTCAAAACTTGTCAACCTTATAATAAAAAGGGAGCACTTACTACACACACTGACACACATACAATCAAACAAATACATTCAATTATAACGACACGAAAAGAGAACATCGACTCTAGCAAGCAAGTACCTTGAGGTCCTAGTTCGATTTTTATGTAGTGAAATTAGGAAACCCTAAAGTTAAATTTTTCTTATTTAATCGAAAAATTAAACAAATTAAACCTGGTGGGTTGTGGTTGCTTGTTGCTCGCTGCTTGCTGCTCGGATTATCAAACAACAGAGGGTGTTATTCCTTAAAATATCATAATTGTCTGAGAAGGAGAACTCACAAGGCTTATAGGCTATTGGACGGCCTGGCCTAGGATGGATCGATTAAATCAATTTGTTGGTAAAACCTATTTCCCCGGCCCCTATTTCCACGGACCGGGTGTTTTTACTAATTTGCCCTTTTGAACGGGTGAAATTAAAGTCCTATAGGCTTTGGTATGATGCTTCCACACGTTCCGCATTCAGTTGGACATTAAATCAATTGAATTGGTACAAGTTATTTATTCAAGCCTATTGGCACGATAAAGGTTCTTTACATGTAGCTAAACCTCTAGTACGATACTTTCACACGTACTAGATTTTTGTGGGTTATTGATGTAATGATTCATTCGTGTATATCTGTGGAACATAGAACTGTGTTGTGGCATGCACATCTGTAGTGTAATACATAGTGTGATACTTTCACACGTACCATGTTTGCTCTCATGAACTAATATGAATGAAGTATACGATTCGATAGTACAAGTGCCGATATCACTATAAATGGACATGAAATTTGATTTTTTTTTTTTCCCATTTTTTTTTACAGTACATTACCTCATTTTGGAACACCAAGTGGATTAAAAATTACAATTTGAATTTTCTAAAATTATATAAAAAAAAAAAAAATTAAAGATTTCAATTTAACTGGTACGTGTGAAATTGTTATACCCAAACTTATTGAATGGCTGACCTTTTCATATTACATTGACAGGTATGACAATTTCACCCGTTCACCTCTATTTCTCAATTTCGATTATCGATTATTGATTATTTCATTATTATATTGGATTGTAATGTATTTTATTATCAATTGACCAAGGAATATTACATAAAACACAACATATAAGATGAAAATACAAAAAATGGAATCCTTGGATGGGTTTCGTTGAAAGCGTGAGTCAATGAACTAATATGAATGAAGTACACGATTCGATAGTACAAGTGTCGATATCACTATAAATGGACATGAAATTTGATTTTTATTTTTTCCCATTTTTTTTTACAGTACATTACCTCATTTTGGAACACCAAGTGGATTAAAAATTACAATTTGAATTTTCTAAAATTATATAAAAAAAAATTAAAGATTTCAATTTAACTGGTACGTGTGAAATTGTTATACCCAAACTTATTGAATGGCTGACCTTTTCATATTACATTGACAGGTATGGCAATTGCACCCGTTCACCTCTATTTCTCAATTTCGATTATCGATTATTGATTATTTCATTATTATATTGGATTGTAATGTATTTTATTATCAATTGACCAAGGAATATTACATAAAACACAACATATAAGATGAAAATACAAAAAATGGATTCCTTGGATGGGTTTCGTTGAAAGCGTGAGTCAATGAACTAATATGAATGAAGTACACGATTCGATAGTACAAGTGTCGATATCACTATAAATGGACATGAAATTTGATTTTTATTTTTTCCCATTTTTTTTACAGTACATTACCTCATTTTGGAACACCAAGTGGATTAAAAATTACAATTTGAATTTTCTAAAATTATATAAAAAAAAATTAAAGATTTCAATTTAACTGGTACGTGTGAAATTGTTATACCCAAACTTATTGAATGGCTGACCTTTTCATATTACATTGACAGGTATGACAATTGCACCCGTTCACCTCTATTTCTCAATTTCGATTATCGATTATTGATTATTTCATTATTATATTGGATTGTAATGTATTTTATTATCAATTGACCAAGGAATATTACATAAAACACAACATATAAGATGAAAATACAAAAAATGGATTCCTTGGATGGGTTTCGTTGAAAGCGTGAGTCAATGAACTAATATGAATGAAGTACACGATTCGATAGTACAAGTGTCGATATCACTATAAATGGACATGAAATTTGATTTTTATTTTTTCCCATTTTTTTTTACAGTACATTACCTCATTTTGGAACACCAAGTGGATTAAAAATTACAATTTGAATTTTCTAAAATTATATAAAAAAAAATTAAAGATTTCAATTTAACTGGTACGTGTGAAATTGTTATACCCAAACTTATTGAATGGCTGACCTTTTCATATTACATTGACAGGTATGACAATTTCACCCGTTGCTTTTGTGTCAGAAATAGAATCTTTAACTGAATTTTGAATTGACAGTACACACAATTCGAAGTTTGTGTACTAACTAAAACTCACAATCTATATTGTTGTATCATTCTAGATTTTACAGTATGATAATCTTACAAGTTCAATTTATAACATACATTATACATGTAGCGTTTATAATTTGTTTATTAGTTTTAGAAAATGAAAATTATAATTTTTAATCCACTAGGTGTTCCAAAATAATGTAATGCACTGTAAAAAAAAATTGAAAAATTTAAAAGTCCAATATCATGTCAAATTTATAGTGATCTCGACACTTGTACTATGGGGTCGGCGTCCATTTCATTGATATTAGTTATTTAACTCACGCTTTCAACGAAACCCATCCAAGTATTCCATTTTTATTTTGATTTTATATGTTGTGTTTTTTGTACTATTCTTTGGTCAATTGATAATAACATAAATTATAATCCAATGTAATAATGAAATAACCAATAATCGATATTTAGAAGTAGAGGTGAACGTGTGAAATTGTCATATCTCGTAACTATACATGAAAAGGTCATCCGTGCCATTAGTTAAGATATGACAATTTCACTTGTACCAAGTCAATTGGATTCTTTTATATTTTGTTTACTAATTTTAGAAAATGGAAATTATAATTTTTAATCTAATAGGTGATCCAAAATCATGTAATGTACTGTAAAAAAAAATTGAAAAATTTAAACGTCCAATTTTATGTCAATTTATAGTGATCTCGTATGAACCATTAACATCAATAACCATCTAAAAATGGTACGTGTGAAAATATTGTACCATGGTTTACACTATGGATGTGCATGGCATACTATATTTCTATCTTCCTCAAATATACACGAATGGATCATTACATCAATAATCTTTAAATTATCGTACGTGTGAAAATATCGTATTAAAGGTTTAGATACATGTAAATAATCTTTATCATGCCACTAGGTTCGATGAAATAACTTATACCAATTCAATTTATTTATTGCAGTTTTATGTCCAACGGGTGAAAATATCATACGAAAGTCATTCGTACTTTACTTTCACCCGTCGAAAAGGGCAAATTAGGAAGTTTACCGGTCCGTGGAAATACCGTCCGTGGAAATATATGCACCCCAATTTGTTTACCAAAAAAAAAAAGGCTAATAGTCTCATGAAATATTTTCAATTGTTCGGTCCACGAACTAAATTTTTGAATGAATTACTTTATTTTTTGGACAATTTTTTTAGAGAAGTCGTCTTTGAACAATTATTTTAGATCAGTTTGTCTCTTATTGTAATTTTTCATGAAGAGTAAACCGGGACTTTAACAAATATTAAAATTTTGTGCAATTGCCCAAAACCTTAATACTTGAGATTTGTATAGACATTCTTGAGCCGTGTTCGTCGTCCTAGGCTTACCATTATTTCATTCTATTGATTGGTTCTAGCTCCAAAGAACAAATCTTCATTTTACCCTTAATGAAAAATCACGACGTGAGGCAACTGATCTAAAATAATTGTTCACGAGGCAAACTAATCTAAAATAATTATTCACGATGCAAACTAATCTAAAATCATTGTTCAGAAGGCAAATTAACTTATTTAGAAATTCAGTCTCTCAACGATTGTCAATAGTTTAAGGAGCCTCGTTAAAATTAGCCTCATTTTTCGTGCCTAATTACTACCTTCATCCATAAATGATAGGGTCAAAATGACTTTTCACGATCACCGATACACGACTTAAAACCTAAATATCTTTAATTTTACATGCATAAAAATTTGATATTTCAATATCTTAATAAAATAGATCTCACATGCATATATATTATTTTTTATCGGTGGATGAGAATTCATGATCTAAGTTTTTAAAACTTTACCTAAAAAGTCAAAATATTTCTATCATTAGTAATGGAGGGAGTAGTATTTTTGGAGATTACATTGCTATCTACCTTTATTCACTAATCATATAGTTCATGAATTTAAGTCATAAACCAAATAAATTCAAAGTTATGTCAAAATAGAATATGATTTTTTAAAAATATATACAACTATTTTGTTACTCTAATTACGATAACTAGAGATTTTATATTCAAGTTCCTCATATGTTACACGTTTACCCTTATATTAAAAGCTCAACATAAGCCATTCAAGCTAAAATTGTTCTTAAAGAGGTTGGTTTCATAATTTCGAGCTATTGTGAATGTTTTTCCTTTACCCCAATTAGAACCTATGTAGTTTATTATTTGTCATTTTACATTAATTTTTGTCTCAACACTCACATTATATTGTAAACTTTTTATAATAATATCACACTCCATCAAAATTTATAAAAAAAAATGACATCTTATTTTTACGTTAGTAAAATGATGTTATTTGTTTAATACGAAAAATATATGATATCCCTTTCAAAATTACGCACTTATTTTTATTTTTACATAAAATTTGACCTTAATCGTCACATCCAACCTTACAACTCCTCGTCTTCCAAAATTATAAACTCTAGTTTCTTGCATTCTCTAATTCATTGATGCATCATGAATGATGACTCTATTTTAATCTCTTCATTAGTTATAAATCCTACTTAGTCGCATGCTATACTTTGCTAAAGTTTTTGTGAATCTTATTAGTTTGTTTGTGATTTTGACATGTTATGTTAATAACGGACAACCAAATCCATGTTATTCGTTCCATTGTTTGACAAACTTCCATTAGTTGAGATTGTTAACCAAGCCCAGACAAATCTATGCAACAAAAATATTAAAAACAGTTAATTTCTCGGTTTCTAAGAAAACCATCTACAACAAAATATACTTTGGGGAAGAGAATTGACAATAGCAAAAATTGTAAATGGCGATGACAGAGGTGATACGACATGTGATTGACATATGATAAAGTTAACGAACAATTAACATATAAGTTAATGGTATGAAAAACATTAATGTGTAATAAAATTTATAATGTTGTTAGTTCTTTTTACTAACTTCAATATTGATTCAATATCTCTAACTAATTGTTAATTCACATAATTTCATTTTAATAATTTCTTATAATATTTTTCAAGAAGATGAACATAATCATATAATATCCCAATGAACAAATTGTAAATAGTTTTATATTTGTAAACAATTTTATATTTTTACTAATTTGTATTCATAAATATTTTAATAGTTATTCAATATTGACTTAAGATCTATAACTACAGTACTTGTTTTGATCATATCATTTCGTTTTTTCATTTTATCTTATAAATATTCCAAAATATTGGCACTTAAAAAATAAAATATGGAATTATTTATCTATTTTGATGAAATGTAAAAAGTATAATTATCAAAATTTTAGTATTTATAATTATTTTATTATTTTAAGCAGCAACTATTGATAAATATCCTGATTCCGCCTATAAACGACAGTTGGGAATTATTGTAATCATCGACGGAGTATTAAATAAATAACTGAAAAAGTGAATAAATGATAACAACATGAGACTAATAGCAAAATTGCATAACTCCAATTCTTTTGTATAACACAAACACATAATATGTAAAATCAATTTCATTATTTAGTCATACGAACTCATCTCATTAATCAAATACTTATCTTGAACAATAAGCCAAGAATCCTGGGCTTAATAGCATAATTGGATAAATCTAATTCTTTTGAATAAAGATCATACCTTTATAACTCAGAAACATTATATACAAAACCCATTTTCATTATTTAGTCATATGTAATTTTTTTAACGATTTCAAATACTTTCCTTGAATAATAAGCAAATAAAACAATTATTACAAAATATTAAAGCAGAAAAATTAAAAGCATAGAATTGTATAGGGTAAATATGTAGAACAACCTGAGCGATTTGGTGATGTATCTCTATGCTTAGCACATGCCCTTCGATTTCAGAGGATGATTATGCAAAGTGTGGCTTATTTGTGAGGGGTTTTGTAGATTTGTGTTCTTATAAATTTACTTACTAATCTCAGGATTATAAGGTAATTGGATTTTCGTCCTCTATTGTTTATGTTGTTATACATCCACACGTAAATACTAAAACTAGTTATAAGGGCCCGATAATTGCCTAATATTGCAATATTTAAATTATCATAATAGAACAACTTAAGCATCACTATATATCGGCAAGATGCATAATTGTGATTGAATCATCCAATAATCACACATCCAAAAAACAAAATGTTCAGATGCACTCTCAAATAAACAAATTAGCTCCCAAAGATTGATTATACTAATTATCACAATAGAAGAAACTCAAAATTATTACATATTGATAACATCCATAACTCTGACAAAAACAATTTTATAACCAAAGAGAGTAATAATAATTTTCAAAATAGAACCTAAAAGTAGAGCAAAGGAAAAATAAATATCTAACAAAATAAATAAATTGTATAACCATTATGCAAATTAATATATCAAATGAATAGAATATGGAAGAGAATGGAAAATGAACTTGGCTAACCAAAGGCAAACTTACATGTTCCCCAGAATATCTGAAGCCGATTGAAGGACAAAACGAAGCCTCGAAGATGCCTACACAAGCAGTTTGAGATCAACGAAATAGGTGGGAAGGATCACCAAAGATTGCAATTGATTAAGCAATTAATCTGAGGTTTTCACTTTCGATTGTAAAAAAACGCAGACATGGAAGAACTAAGAGAAAGATGAAGCTTGATTTAGAAAAGTAATGCTTGTACTAGAGGTTGCTCGTTAACCACATCCACAACAGACTCTGCCTCATAGTATACTAGAACCGACATTCTATGTTGTACTTCTACTATTGTGGAAAGTTATGCTTCATTAAGTCTTTTCTTTACTAATGGTCCCATTAATGACTAAAAATGCATATTATAGCATTTTATAGTATATTTTCTTCTTCTTTTTGTACAATATAAGTAATACATATCATTTTCTCAAAAAATTCATTAATGTCAATTATATAAACTTATTTTATGCATTTTAGTTATTCTGTACCAATTTGTTTAACGATTATTGATACACTTTTTTTGTGTTTTTCAATACGTACCATCTTAGTTAGATATATTTAAGTCATGTGTACCATTTTTACATTGAAATTACTTGTATATGTAAATTCATGAAAGTGAATGAACGAGTTTCATTAATAAACTGTAGCCGATCTCACCACTAATTAAAAAAATGTTATTTTTGCTTTTTATGACAAAATTTTGCAGTTTTGGGATTTTCATATAAATGTAGAGAACAGTCAGATATTTGCTTCGAAATATATATATATATATATATATATATATATATATATAATATATATATATATATATCAGAATGATTTTGAATTAGCTATAGTAGTATATACCTATAACAAAATGGTTGATACTCTATGTTTCAAAATATTTGACTGTTTAGCCATAAAATACTTTATTAAGGTATTAGGAAAATTTACTATTATAACCTACATAATACTCTCAAAATAAAAGAGTAACCTCTAAAACAAGGGTCAAAAAGTAAAATATGAGTACAAAACTGCTGGAATATTCCTCGTGAGGCACATGTAACCCGCCAATGTTGTTCTGGCAGTTAATACCGGCGAGTAATATTCGTCGACGATTGGGTTACCCGTGAGGAGGAGTGTTAGATGTACATCCCACATCGGAAGTCGGTGTCCTCCTAAGTTAATATATAAGATCTTGGATTATTCCCTTTATTGTCAATTGACTTTAGAGTGAAACTCATAAACTCTTAACAAAAAACAACACTATTAATAGTTAACATTTTAGTTCTTTTTCAGATGAGCTATCTACGAAAAGATTTATCATTCCATTATTATATTGAATCGAAGAGTGAGGTATGCAAGTGATACAATTACCTCTTTTGAAACATCAAACTCAATTGTTATTTCCAACTAAACATACCAATTTAGTTTTTGTTATCTAGTACATATATTTTCTACAAGTTTTACCAAATGACAGGAACACCTCTTGCTTTCTGCTAGGCAATACTATACACAAACCAGAATAGTACTTTATTTTGGACTTAATTACTATTTTACCCTCCACTTAATTTCCTTAGCAACTACACTTCCAAATAAGGGAGGACATAATGATAATTTCACTCCTAAAACTGCTGTTTTGGTGTGTATAACAGATGAGCTAGCTGACAAGAAGAAAAAAAATCTAAAGATTCATTACTATTGACTACTTCTCAACTACAACTTGTAATACTTCCTTTTCCAACCCTCTAACCTCCATTTCCATCAAAAATCATCACGCAAACACATAGATTCCCCACCTAACCAACCTATCTTAAATCAAGATTCATACTACATCTATTAAACATATTCCAATCATCAAAATAAATCAATCTGAGTTTATTAATATAATCATATTGTCTAATGGATTCACTTCCATATGTTCCACCATCTATTGTCCTTCCTCAGACTACCCTATTCAGCCACCACCACCACCACAGACTCCGCCTTCGATTATCCTTCGTCCAATCCAGCCTAAGCCACGACAACCATCTTGGCGGTTATGGCCTTAAGTATAGCCGGAGGCCTTGTAGAGGAAAATCGTGGATGAAAGTTTGGTCAAAAGGTAAGGAAAGCGAAGGGGAGGAAGATGAGGAAGTGGAGAGAGCTTTGCATATGGATGGGACAATTCCAGGGAGTTCAGATGAGTTTGTGAAACAGGTTTCTTCTAGAGCTTACGATATGCGCAGAAATCTTCAGCAGACTTTTGATAGCTCTAGCTATGATGGTAAGCATCCAAATTCTTGAATTCTTTAAATGACCTTATAAAACAACTCGTATGGTTTGACATATTCAATATGGACAGATCCTCCTTTACTATGGAGGCAACATAGGTTGTTCATTATTTCTTGTCCCAGCTTTAGGAGGCCTTGCCATACTTCTCAAGAGCGACTGTGTTAGTGGGTGGGTGGATGGGGGGGGGGGGGGGGGTGTGTCCAGATGATGATCATATATCTTCTCAAGTGTTCTTCCTTTTCTATGTGTCTTACCTAAGAAGTATGTATATACTTTCAAACAACCATTAGCTTCATGAACTAAGAATCATAACAGATTATCAGTTATGAATCTTGAAGCCTAACGAAACTGCAATCTCTGTAACTTATCGCAGTACTTGAAGCCAACCCATGGAGAGAATCTTCCAAACCAGTTTATGTACTTACTCAAAGGGAGAATCAACTATGCACAATGAAAACTAGACAAACTCGCAGGTAAAATATTTCTTCATAAAACTACCTTACAAATGCCAAATTCTTTTTATTGCTCAAAGGTTGTATTTCTTGATGCAGTGAGGTTGAAAGAGAGCTGGGTCAACTATTTTCTAGAAGAAAAACACAGAGCAAAAGCAAACAATCAGGCAAAGGCATGAAATTTCAAATGCTCGTTGAGGATGTCAGAGAGGGGATCCTGGTAAGTGATAGTCATGTTCGTCATAATCAGTCATGAGCAACAGCTTGTTAATATCAACAGTTCATTATACATGTAAAGTAGAGCATCACAATACTCATTCATTTGTAACGAAGTCATCAAATCACAAAGCCTGGAAAATTGTGGGTGCGCTCAATTGGAGATTCAATTCAACACAGCCATATATATCTGTTAGACCACTCAATGATTAATTGGGACATCAAGTATCCCTCACGGTTAGAAATGATTACTGCCTTCTCCTAGACAACCGAAAATTTCATTTAGAAATGTTTACTCCTTATCGAGCAAGACATAGCATACCTAATTGTGAGTAGCTCACAATCTGAATGACTTTTTAACATGTATAGAGTTGGATGTGTCAGGACTGTATAACAAGCTTGAGCCCTGCCAAACTTTTGAGGGTTCTAACAAAATCATATTGAGGTTTAATCTGAAGCTCGACCTCTGATCCAACCTTGCTATGTCATACTGTTAGCGGTTAGGATTAGGAAATGCAAAGGCCATGTATAATCTTCTTAATCAATTGAATTTTCTTCTCTAATAGGTTTTTGAAGATATAGATGAGGCAGCAAAATACTGTGACCTACTAGGTGGTCAAAATTGCGAAGGCGTTGCAGAGATAGAAGCCTCATCAGTATGCACTGTTTTTTAGATACTCCAAAACTATTTCAGTTCTAAGTGATATTTTTACAAGAACCAATTTTGTTTCCAGGTATTTGATCTATGCAACAAGATGAAAGCTCTTGCAGTTCTGTTTAGAAGGGGAAGAACTCCACCTCTGCCAGAAAGCCTCAAGCAAAACTTAAGAGCACGTAAACGATCCCTTGAAGACCAAGATGTTTGATTAAATCAAATCATATCATATCATTGGATTCTGTAAATAATATAGTATCAAAACATATCATTCTTGGTATAACCTCTGTTGACAGTATAACTTCCTCCATATAATGGCAATATAGGATCGATAATTATTACTAACGGAAATCCTCAAGTACGTGCTATTAGGAGTACATTCCATATTGCTTGTGTATGTTCAAGTATATGATTTTCCGAGTACATGTAAAGACCCGATCATTCAATATGACCACATCAACGTACAAATATCGATATAATCTAACTGCAGATTTGAACCATCAATTTTGATAGCACAGTTCAATAAACAAATCAATCTCTACAACATTATAGAGTACGGATATTTCAAACAACACTCATCACAATTATTAAAGAACTACATGATGTTAGGTAATTACCTCATATAGAATGCAAAAGCCTGTGTGTCTGTATCAAATTCGAAGGAAGATCGAATTGACTTAGTGGTTAAGAGTCTGCGAGCAATTTTAAACTATAAATAGAATAAAGTTTCGATCTTCCAAATTCAAGATGCCACATTTTGCTTAGAACCACTTGAAGTTGGCATTTCCTCAACTTCAATAGTTGCCACAGATTCCACAACCATTTCAGATTGCTTCCTCTGCAATTCCATATTCTCCATTTCCTTCTTTGCCTCCTCTTCGGCCGCCTTCTCGGCCCGTAAAATGGGTCCATAATGATCAGGATTTGCCTCCATACAGTCCTTTAAGGCCCTGGTAACACTATAACACTTGTCCACTATGTCTTCTTTGTTGTTCTCACCTTCTTCAATACACTTCTCCCACTCAATAAACGGTTCCCTACACCCACCTGCCTTCATAAACAAACAAAACCCACATTCTGATTCTTCCTCCTCTTCGCCTACAGTTTCATTTTTTTCTTGATTTTCATCAAGAATTGCGTCGTTTTGAGATGGGTTGGTGGGTTCTTGGTGGGGCTTGGTTTGGTCGGCATCGATTTGAGGAGGAGAATCATGGATATGTGCTGCACTTGAAAAAGACATAGTTCTCAACTGATGAGAAAGGGACGCCAGACTGCTAGGGTTCTTGGGTTTAGAAGAGACGGGACAACATGTTCTGATCGGTTACACACATGACACACTAAACATGTTGCTTCCATAAACCCTTCTAGTTAAGCCCGTGTTTTGGATCGGGGTGAACGAGAGGAAGGAGAATTCTTTAAAATTATGTTGTGGGTTTAATTTTTCTCAACAGTTGTCAAATGTTCATTGGTCATAGTGTTGTGCATGAGTCGAGCTAAACCGAGCAGCTCGCTCGGCTCGGCTCGAGGAGCCGAGGCTCCAAGCTCAGCTCGTAACTAAATGAGCCGAGCCGCGAGCTAGGTTCCCGTCTCGTCAGCTCAGCGAGCTAGCTCGGGAAGCCGGCTCGATAGTATATATGTTAATATTATTTTTAGCAAAATTAGTTAGATTATACTTTGTTAGTCATTTCAATTATTATGATTAATGTCAATTGAACGTCTTTATTACATTGTTACATGTCAGTTAATTTTATAACTTGTTAAATGTTAAATAATTTTATTAATTGTTTATGTAAAATAGTTTTTGTTAATCCGATTGAACTTGAAACTTCAAAATGAGCTAAGTGAGTTATCTCGGAGCTCGGCTCAGGAATGGCTCAGCTTGGTGAAAGCTCGCCGAGCCTAGTCGAGCCTAAGGCTCGTTTAGTGATGAGCCGAGCTAAAAATTCTTGAGTCATGCTCTTGGCTCGTTTACACCTCTAATTGGTCATAGGGGTCGAAAATCGAGCGATTTGTCCTAATAGCAGTTTTACAAAAGAGATGACCAACGAGAGACGAAAGTAGAAACAAGCATACAATATTTCATCAAAGTATTGACTCCTCACCGATTTTAATCAGCTATATTAGGTGTCTCCACCTTAATTACTATGCCCTTGAGGCTAGTTAAACCTTTAATTGTATATTTAGATTAGCTAACTCAATCGAAAAAAACGGCTCGTTCTAATTTAAATGAGCCAATAAAATCATAGTTTGAATTGTGATCTAATTCAAAATGAATGATATCAAATATATGAAGGTTTTTTCTTATATATCATATTCATATTGATAATATAATAACAATGATCATAATCGAGAATTGTTCGATCGTATTTTTATGATGAAAAAGTAAAATCTAATCAACTTGAATTGGAGAACACTCTATAAAAGAAATTTGATTCTCTCCTAGCGCGGCATTGACTCTTCATATATCTCTCGATTATTGAGGTTATTATATATTTACCTCACTCTCATTAATCCATTGATGTGTAGCATAGTAAATAGAATATTTTGTTATGTATATCACCTTAATTTACCATGGTTTAACTAGATAATAAAATCTTATTATCATAATAATATTTTTAAAACACTTTCCTCGATTTTAATAAATAAGTCGATGTGTAATTTCTGCACTAAGAGAAATCTTAGTAGAAAAACTCTTAATAGAATCATAACCGCTCAGGAGAATAAGCTGCACCTTGGATGATCAAATCGTATTTAGCATTGCTTCAATGAGCTCAAACAATACAGATATGAGAGGTTTGTATACTCTACTCAATACACTGAGTATCCCTTTATTCAGCTTCATGTATCTTTATCACCATCAGTTACTTCAGTACACAACATTTTCACAAACAGTAACTCTCATATCCTTCTTCTAATAGCAATATGCAAATGCCTTTCTGTCCTCTCCTCGATCACGTTTCAAGACCTCCAAGAACTGCTCCCTTTCGAGCAATATGCCAATACCTTCTGTCTCGTTTACTCAATCACGTTTCAAGTCTTGCAAGAATTGCTCCCTCTCTTTCCTGTGTTTGATCATCAATTCTTCGAAAAAATCATCGCTGGCCCTCTTGTCTTTCACCAGTATAGGCCAGTAGTAGTCCTTGTGTGTGACGCAACATTTTGTTAAGGCTTTAAACGCATCAGAACACTTGCTCTTTGTCAATTCATCATCATGTTTGAATTGTGTCACACATTTATGAACCTCGTTGAATACTTCACCGCATTGTCCATCTCTCATAAACTTACAGAACACAACCTTAGTCTCGATTTTTCTCTCTCGTTCTACCTCTGCTATCAACTTTAATTTCTCCCACACTGAGAAGTTCACTGTAATTTTCATGTTTTTTGGTTGATCATCAATTCCACATTGAGAAGTTTACTGTAGTTTTCATGGTTTTTGGTTGATCCCAATAATCAGCCTTGACATTCTTGTCACATATATGCAAGAACAAACACAAGAGGACACACAAGGATTTCTCAGACAACGTAAAAGGAAACACTTTAATCGGAAACACTTTTTGGTCCTAAACAAGATAAGATCATACTATATTCTTGTGCTCTTAGATATAACGAAATACATCAAAATGGCTCATTGCACAACCTAGCGTTCGTCTCTTTTCTAAAGTAGCGGATATTATTCACAGTTCACTATTAGATAAATTTGGAACAGCCTCGCTATTATCACACACGTAACTTGCATAATATTCGACCCCCTTACCTAGCTTATTTGAGCGGGAGTGTTTTAGAGACATTAAGATTTTGATGTTGATTCTAAACACCATCAAAAGGAAAACAAACCACATAAAACAAAACATATTTCATCCTAAACAGCATCAAGAGAAAAACAAAGAACAACCCACATTGAAAAAAACAATTTTGATTCTAAACATCATTAAAATGAAAAACAAAGAGCAACCCACATAGAATTGATAAAAATATAATAAGAAAAAATCATTGAAACCTTAAATTGGAGAACAACAAACAGAGCCACAGATCATGACATCTTTAACAGATGAAGTACAGTAGAATTGTTGGCACGCATTTAAGGTTACATGAAAAAACTTGAACATCATTTAATAAAAAATAGTAAAATCAAGAAAAGGGTAAAACATGAAGATTTACTACAAGAATAAATTGTTTCCGAAATATATGGATGAGAAGGGTACCTTACGATGAGCTTTGCAGGTGGAAATTGAGGGGAGATGGGATGAAATCGAGCGTACAATTGAGTAAATGTAGAGCTTTTTGTTTATGATTTTCTCATTTTTCACCTGCTCACATGTGGAATTCAATAAGTTGTTAACTTGTTATACACACCAAAACAGTGTTTAGGTGTCCAATTACGATTAACCCCCCCCCCCCCCCCCCCCTCCCCCTCCCCCTCCCCTAAGCAAAATAAAATACTATTCCGGTGAGGGTAAAATAATACGAGTAGTTTTTAGGACTGAAATTACTATTATGTCCCCCCTTATTTAAAAGTGTTACCAGCAAGGAAGTCAAGTGGAGGGCAAAATAGTCATTTCACTACAACATAAAATACTATTCTGATGTGTATAGTGCTGTCCCCCTATTGGCACCAGTCAAATTACTACTCCCTCCGTCCAAAAATAGTTGACGTTCTAGCAATTTGCACATAGATTAAGAAAATTAAAAGTAGTCAAAAAGTACATAGAAAAGGTAAAAATACAATTATTTGGAACTATATCATTGGTTGGTTGCTAATTTCAATAGAAAAAGTAGTCAAAAAGTTCATTGAGAATGTAAAAGTACAATTTTCAATGTTAAAACGTCAACTATTTTGGGACAAATAGTGTCAAAACGTCAACTATTTTTGGACGGAGGGAGTATTAGACTTTCCTATTTGTAAATGTAGTAATTAAGGAAGTTTCAGTTGATGGGTCATGGATATCTTGTTTAGCATTTTATTCTGGTGTATATAGTGTTCCCGTAACTAAAATTTTTGTTTAGAATAATGTGAGCAGTGGTGAAAAATATTCGATAATTAAAGGGTTACTCTGACATCGCTTAAAATCAGTTAGAAGGCGTAGTTGAGGGATATATTTTTATCGTCTCGAGGGACGGATGAGGCTAGATTAATCAAAAGATGGTTATTGGTTCAAGAACCTATGTATTGAAGAGTATTGTTCATACAGTGAGCATTGAAGAGCAAACTAGCTCAACACTATATTTAATCTTTTGTGTATCAACTGTATATGTATTATTAATCCAATATTGGTTTCCTAACTTCTGAGGAAGATTATCAACTTTTGCTCTGTAGGCCAATGTTTTCCTTTTTCCCCTCATTGAAGTGCCAAACTTCTGATCTTTCCTAGAGCATGCATTCATGGCAGTCGATGTCCTCGAGCAACGAGTTTTGAAATTCCACCATTGATCATCGATGGGACCAATATCATGAAGTTCGGCTCTACCTTTGTTCAATTTTTAATAACAAAGACGGGGCCTATCTCTTACAATTTTGGAGTGCATTTATCAACAGTCGAGTTCTCATCCGTCATTTGAGCAAGTTTCAATCATAATCCCATCAGAAGCTTAATCATCTTTGTCATCACTCTCATCTGTGTCATCATGGTACACGAAAGGGAGAGGAACCGACTTGAATGCTCTGAACTTGCCTACATTGTTCAAGTGCTCATTTTCCAACCTAAGAGGTAGAAACGAAGAATTAGCTCTGAGAGTAGTGATGTGAGAAATGAAGGAAGAAATAATTTCAAAGCTTGCAGGACTAATACCTAAAGAAGTTCCACATGCCTCGGCGAATGATTTCTAAACATGAGAATAAGCTTGACAGGGCAACACCACGCAGAGAATGGATGTTGAACCTCAGTACCAACTGAAGCCAGGCAAACCTAAGGAGGACATCGAGAACCTGCAACAAGAGAGACATAAGCAAACGGCAAGAACAGGTCATTAAGTTTGAAAGTAAAATAAATGGCAATTGCCTACCATAGCTAAAAAATACACACTTTTATGAGAAACAACAAGTTTATCTCTCAAAAAAAAGTTCCTTGATTTTCTTTGTAGAAGTCCCCAGTCCATTACAATATCCCAATAAGTATTCACCAAAGTTGCAATGACCGAGCAGACCACAGCAAAAGCCTTCAATGTAGCAGTGTTTTTAAGTTCAAAAGCTGTTCTAACGACAACTGCAATTATTGTTGATAAGTATCTGAGACTGTTAAATCCTTGAGTTGTGTCTTTCTCCTCGAACAAACGGCGAATACACTACAATAAATCATACATTATAGTTAGAGTCAATAACATTCTACTCAGAAGAGAAACAACAATAGCAATCAACAATAAACACCAATAGTAGGATCATGGACAGAGTATTAAATACATCTCTCTCTACGTGAATTGAGATCATGATAGACCTCTACAGACTACACGTATCTTACCTTACAACTTAAGTATTCAAGCTTCACCTATTTATGTCAACTTGTTCGTTTAAGGCTTAGTTTGCCGTTTATTATTTTACCTTAAAAAACATAAAACCTGTTCAAAAATAAGAAATGAAATTTAAATATGCATTTCTGTGATTATGTAAAAATATAGATGTTTATGCAATGGAAATATGGATTTTAAATACGAGTACAAAATAGTCAGAGAAACTCGGACTAAATCAATGTAAGCCCCAAAAGAAAGGAAATAGAGTAACTTAGTTTTTTCCTGAGCAACATGTTGTGTTCTCAACTTCACATTAATCGAAGAAACTGTAATATTGAGGGGGCTATAAGAGATCTCCATTTATGAGATCATTCAATTAGCTCATGAAGCAAATATTACATAAACCTTATAGGGTCAAAAAGAATACTAATTTTGGGAGTAACACTCCAACATAAGCATGGAAATCAATCAACTCAGCCACTAAGGTTCAGAACTATCAAGGAGAAGGAAGACGAAGGTGAGACCTGGAGGAAACGCGACCAGTATGGTATAACAGCCATGATGAAGTAGAACACATTGTACACATTTTTATTGTGGCACGTACTCTTTTCCTGAGCATAGTTTCCTGAAATATAGTAGCACATATAATACTCCAAACTTCTTATAGCTTGAACCTGGAATCAGAGGTGAGAAGAGGGCATAACAATTGAGAAACAAGATATATGTTTGAATATTACCAACTTATTTGTCGAAAGAGCACAAGACGAAACCTGGCTAGTAAGTTGATCTGCAAGGAAGAAATCAGAAAGTGTAACCTGCATAGATTTACAATCAAAAGGGGGAAATGGAATTTAGAGAACCTTTTCTGTTCAAATAAAAATTGAAAATAATATTAAGGCAAACACTTCGCAACTCGTTTAAATCATGTTACCTTGTACAGTGGAGCACATATACAGCGAAACATACATCTGACAAGAAAGGACCGACTTGAACGATAAAGAATGTTAAATGGGCAAAACACGATAGCAAGCAGAATCTACAAGAGTAGATAACAAGTTAGATTACATATATTCATGTAGTTGCATTCACTATAATTAGTCGGGAATCATTCTTACAATGAGTAAGCCTAACGGGAAGAGTTCAACTAATGAATTATCTTTACTTCTTGCATCCATCTTCAAGTGCAAATGCGCAAGGAAAGTAGCAAGAGCTAGCATTGCCAGACCGTTGCTCAGGAGAAAAACTTCGCGGTAACCTAATTCAGTTCCCTGCTTGAAACCAAATATAAATGCGTAGTTGATTCTGTAGCGCACCCACAAGAATATATTTACTGCATATAGGAGCATATGCAGCACGATATATGCGTAGAAACTGCAAAAGGTTTCACCATACCTCCAATGTTATTAAGTACTAGAAATTACATAAAGGAATATCTACATAAGATTGAGGGGATTGTATCCAGTAACGCATGTTTACCTGTACAGCGGAAAGATAGTATCGACATGCAAGTTAGTTTCTTTTATGTCAGCTAGCTTTTTTGTTTGTATAAGTAGAATGATAGCAATAAGCAGAGCAATTGAGCAACCGGAGAAGAAGCCTGCAAAAGAAAATTCAAGAAAAAAAAGTAAGTTTCTATAATTCCCAATAACTTCTTCTGACTAGCTGACTTCTTTGAAAAATACATGCATCATAGGTAGTGAAAAAATTTCAATATCCAACAACTCCTAAGGGTTAGATAGAAACCAATATTTTGTACTTACCTGCAAAGAACGTTATTCTGTGCTTTTCCCTTTTCCGTTTTGGCCTCAGTAACATCATTCCCTCTCTACGGTTTGAGTTTGAAAAGTGTTTCACAAAGATCACCTCCACCCTATTCAATAAACCGATCACCTATGCAGTAACATAGTAGCCAAAGAAGCTTCAAATAAATGTTCTTTAAGGAAAGCAGTGAAAACAAATATTAAGTTCAATTTATTAAGTCCAAGTATATCTTCTTAAATTAAATGTATAATGGGAAGCATGGACGATGCTTGAGAATGTTATTTTCTGGTTTACAAACAGTAAAATGTATAATAGTAGCAAAATGAAGGTGGGCATCATCTTCTTCACAATTTTTTAAGTTCCTATTCTTAAATCCTGTCGTCTGTTTTATGGATGTGGGAGGAATTGGTTTGAGCGATGTAACAAAAGATGAAAGAAAAGAGCTGCTAAGATCTGAGAACTTCATCAAATTATTTTGTGTTCTACTGTTATGAAGGAAGGCGGGCATTAACTTCTTTCTTTTTTCTGAAAGAATGAGAACCTACTGAAAGAGCTGACCATAAAAGAAGAAGGGAAATAAATGAACCTCTTCCGAGCTTCCCAAGTAAGAATCATCCACCATGTTCAAATATGATCTAGCCACTCTCCTTGATGAGACCTGATTTCATGAAATAAGTTCTTTTGAGTGACATAAAAAATCATTAACTACCAATATCTTCTGATTAGCTATTCACATTGGCAATTCTTGAAACTGAGAGAAAAGGAAAGAATATTGCCTTTTCATACTTCTTCAAAATTTTGGAGAAGGCTGACAGGTTCATGAAGCTGTTCATCAATTACAATTTGCTGAGAACTTTATGCACTTCAATTACTAAAAGTGATGGATCTTATTTCATACCTACCTGAAGTGTTTCAGTAAATGAAGTTTCTGGTAGAATTCAATAAAAGCAACTTTCAACCTTTGCTCTACTTCTCGTAGTTCCTGTTTCTTAAACCTCAAATCATTCCCTCTTGAATCTCTCAAGACACCTCTGATTGTTGACATTGGGTTTTCAAGTGTATTCGAGATCTTCACTCTGGCAAGAATTCCTGCATGAGCTGAATCACCACAAAACACTCTGTCATTTAGAATAACGAATAAGCAGTGCTGTTAAAAGGTTAAATCAGAACCGAACCATAGTGTTCACCATTGTACCAAGTTAAAATACAACTGAAGCAATAAAATAAATGAACACAATGATGATGTCGATAAAACTTCCTAATATACCTTCTGTCGCAGCTTTACTTGGAGTTGTAACTTTCGACGGAGCTGCTGAATCAATATCCGTAGAAAGACTTATCAATGAATTAGGTGCATCAGAATCTTTATTCATGACCTTTACCCGCAATGCAACTAATGCATTCATTTGCCTATTTAGCAAATTTGCTTCGACAACCACTTCTTCTACTTTATCCTTGTAGAAGTTATTCACTTTGTTGAGCTCATCATCAAGCTTTCTAAAGAACAAAATATCATTTTCTCTGACATCCTCAGGTGAAAGCAAAAATCTGGTACTATATCTCTTTCTGGAATTGTCTAGTACCACTGAATTAGTAACAATAACCTGATCTTCTACATCAAGTATACTCTGAATATCATGCTGTTGTAAGTTTAAACCACTAAATGACCTATGCATCGCTAATCTCTGCTGCAAACCTCTGTGTTGAGTTTGAGTTTGTTTCGTTTGTTCCAACAAACGAAATCCATGTAATATATGTTTCAGTCCATTGTAGTCTAGATAGGCTTCTATCCATTCTGGGACCTTTTGATTCTTGAACTCCTTCCCAAACTTCATGTTACCACTTTCTACTTATGGTGTTCTTAGATGCTACTCTGTATGTCAGTACGTGCGACCTCTAATACTTCTACAAGCCAAAACAGAAATTTATCAATTATAGCACGAATAGTAAAATATGATTGTATTAGATCATTCAACTAAGTAATTGAATTGAACCATGTGGAAGACAAATAAGAAACTCTGCTGAACTAAATGGCGAATTTATGAGCAAGCAGCGGGAGCAGCAGTAACAATAACAAAAACAACACCATTAACTCAGCTACCCAACACATTCCCATGATCTATTGCTGATATATTGGACTAATCTGTAATAAGTTACAAACAGAACACACTAACAAGCTCTAAATCGAAAATATCCAATTAGACTATTTGATAACACCGCAACTTACCAAGGACCCATACATTAGAAATCCAGATGATCAAGTTACAAGGATTAAAAAATACTTTACAGTTTTACAAATTCAACATCAAGAACATGTCCCAATGCCTATGAAAAGTTGCCTCCTAATCTTGTTTAAAGGGAGTCAGATATTAAATTTACCTCGTAAAATTGTTTCCAAGTCGACCCAAGAGTGAAGGCCAACAAACTCTATATACTACAGTACAAATAACAAGAAGTTTGGTAGTCTAGGAACATGGAAATCAACATTTTTCAGAATAATCCTCATGGGTCAGCATAAAAATACCTCATACTAAATAAGATTGCACCTTAGCTATCTAAATCAATAATTCATAATATGATACCCACAAGATCAGTCACACAAGATACTATACACATCATTTCACCATGAAAGCTGGATCGCAAAGCTCACTTAATGCACATTCTTGATTCAACTAAAACAGAATGGCATACAAAATTATCAACCCACAAACCCTTTTCACAAAATTATGCATGCATATACACATTGTAGAAATTTCATCAATCGGGCATGGGCCACACCCATATGAGAAGAGAGCACACTTTATAGCGCAAGTAGTCACCATCCTAAAACTAATTGGTGTTAAATTGGAGTAGCGCCCGAATGGGCGGGGACTCTCATATTTGATCATGTTACACTCATTTGGAGCAATCTTAACGCACGTTCATATATATATATACAGAAAATAGTTCTTGAAAGAGAAAATGTAATTTTTCATGATAGAAAAACTTTGAATAAAATTTGTGATAAACCCTTTTCACTAAAATCAATACCAAACCCAAAAAGCTAAAGAATTATGACATGCACATGGATGATATGCATATGTGTAGTTCTTGAAAGGGAAAATAGGCACCTTTTCATGAGATGAATAAACTTTGCATATGGAACATTAACAACCCTTTAAACTAATAATAAAATCAAGATCAACCCAAATATTTTTATTACAGAATTATGAAGTATGAAATGCTCAGATATGATAATATTGCTCAAAATCATACACTATATAGTAAAATTGTGCCCAGATGCATTAAACATACAGTATATTTATATGATCATAAAATAGTTATTGAAAGATGAAAAACATTGTACCTTTTTTAATGGGTGGTTGGGTGTTTGGGGGAGGGGAGGGGAGGGGAGAGGGGGGGGGGGATTGGAGACTTGGAAATGGGAATTTGAATGTATTTATAGGTTTTGAAAGAAAGAAAGCTTTAAGGTGTGAAATTGCATGAAAAGTTATTTTGTGATAAAAACCCTTTACTTTCCATTCACCACTCACCAGCTGGATTAAAACTGTTATTTGCACTCTATCATGAGGTCTCGGATTTAATTTCGTTGGAAGCATATTTATTTTATATTATTTTTAATTGTTAGTTAGTTAGCGTATTCGTAACTTGTAATATTCTTCAATCGCTAGCTGTAATTTTCATCGCTAATTTATCAAAAAGAAAGACATTGAAATGGAATTGGAAATGACTATCCCACCCCTTTTGGAATTTCTACAAACATTACACAAACAACTGGATATCAGCGTAAAACAGTGATTTCTTTTCTTAAAAACAATATATTGAGCGGAGGGTCGAATCTAGCTATTTTTATATGGGTGTTTGAAATTAATATATATTTTGAAGTATGTGTTCAAAACATTTAAATTTGTTGTTATATAAATATAAATGTCAATTTTTTTTATAATTTTCTTTACATTTATATAATTAATTTTATGTTTTAAAAATTATTTGTACGATTGAACAAGCGCGAACTTATATACGTCCGCTAGTGGTCGAGCCTAGCTGCGTGTAGTTTTAGATTCTTGCATGTCATCATGCCGGACTAGTTTCACATGATTTATATTTAGCATAATTTATATTCCTCTATCCCTAAATGGTTGTCACATTTTAATTTTTGATGGTCAACAAAATACAATTTAAAATATAAATATCTACTTGTTATTTTACATATGAAAAAATTATAACAAGTTGATATTTCAAAACTATATATTGAGACGCATCTAATAAGGTCTCACAAGATTATATTATTTATTATCATTTAATGGGAATTGATGATCAAATTTTGTAATATTTGACCAATAAAAATTAAAATATGACAATCTTTGGAGAGAATAGTAAATTATTACATTTAATTTGAGATCTACCTAATACTACCCATTAGATTCATTACGTTACGGGCTCAATCTAATTAGTGTTTCATGGCCAGAAGTAATACAATGAGACTACTGGCCAATAAAAGTATTTGAGCGAAAGACGATAACGGATGTTTGGTTCAATTGTAAGTCTCCCATTATTTTTATTTTTTTGGTAAATCAGCGATGAAAGTATGAATAAAATATAATAAACAATAAATATAAACATTACTAACTAATCGGTAATCTTATTTGAAAATTGGCTATTAAACCATCAACACTTTGTGTCTCTCATTTTAATCATTAGAAAAAACTATATATTTGTTATAATTAACGATGAGATGAGTTTGAGAAATCTCATATCATATAAATCTCATATTCTTTATATATCGTGATTAGGCATGTTATTGAACCGGTCCACTCGTAAATCGCTCGCAAATCAGTTCGTTAAAATCGGTTCGTTTGCTCGCTCGGTTTGAATTTCGAACCGGTTACTATTCGTTTATAAATTTTATTTGATTAAAATATAGTTTTAATTATAATCGGTAACGATTCGTTCGTAATTCGTTGCAAATTGCTCGTTAATCGTTGGTTAAAACTGTTTATAATATTCATTTTTATTTAAAAATTATTCCAAACATACCTTAACTATCCTATTTGCAAGCGAAAATCGGATTACGATTGCAACGATTAGCTAACCGAGCGAGCGATTTTTATTTCGAGCCAATTTTCTTACGATTTGATTAACGAACCGGTTTCAGACAATTTTATTTCAAACTGATTACGAGTTGAACATTCAAACCGGTTTATTAACGAACCGATTTACAAGTGAACCTGTTTGATTAACGGTCCGAACCAGTCGGGCCAAAACCGCTCGGACCGGCTCGTTAACAGCTCTAATCGTGATGAAAAATTAATTATATAAGTATTTCCCTTACATTTTGTATGAGTAACGGGTACTATCTATGTGAAATATTCTTTTAAATTGAATTATGCTAACATTATTTTTTTATTTTGAATACAGTTTTTAATTCATATATGTGAGGATGTCAAAAAATCATTGAAATTTATTATTGAATGCAAAATTGACATTTTAAGTGGTTGTCTAATGTTAGGCGTGCTAATTGTCTTAATAAATAATTTAGTCTAGAAGAAGTGTTTTGTAAATATGATGTAGGTTGTGTCGTAGAGAATAAGGTGAAGCTTTTCAATTTTGGTAAGTTGCTTAATTCTACTTTTCCTAATTAGGGGTGTGTACATAATACGCTACCCGATCATAGCCGGACTCAGCACTTTAATTTTGGTGGTGCAAATTAGAAAATTGTGTCGTAATATAATATAACATTTGAAAAAAATCTATTAGATGGCTTCATTTTCTAATAATTTTTTTTGTTTTTGTTTCTTGGTTAGGATAAATATTTCTCAATATCATATTATAAATATGAAATCACATCATTTAAGTTTTGTTAAATAAAGTTTTAAAAAATAATGTTATACAAGTAAAAAAATAATACATTAAACATAACCAATAACTATTTTAGTAGCGCATCCTCTAAAAATAAATATAACAAATACATAAAATTAAAATATATGCAACATATGTAATGATTGTACATTAAAATTTATGCAAGATATATAATTATTTGACAATTAAAAGAGAGGGTAAATTAAACGTGGAGTATTTCAGTTCAATGAAATGAAATGAAAAGTGTCCCAACATTCCAATGAAAAAAGTACTCTTAACAACAAAAACAATGGTTGGCAAATTGGGGAATCGAACACAAAACTTCACAGGATCTTACCATTGCACCTAACCACTAAGGCAAGTAAGTTACTTATTCTAGTGGTGCAAATGCACCATGATGTTATACATAGGTCCGGCTATGTACCCGATGGTGCAAATAACATGTTTCTTATGGGACTTCAACCTAAAACCCTAAACAATTTAAACGAAAGCTCCAATTAATTAAGGTATAATACAATATCTATTGGTTTACTTATACTTTTTATATTATTTTATCTCCATCCGTAAATGATTGGTACATTTTGACTTTCATGGTCAACAAAATACGATTTAAGAAGTAAATATCTTTTATTCTACATCTGAAAAATTCACAAAAATTTGATATTTCAATAATATGTATTGAGACGAATCTAACAAGATCCCATGACTATATTAATCCTTGTCGTTTAATGAGAATTTTTAATCTAGTTTCTTAAAGTTTGACCACAAAAATCAAAATATACCAATCATTTAGGACGGAGGGACTAGGGAGTGTATCACAAGATGCAAAAATCGTATATACTAAATATAAAGGTATCGAAAAATCTAGGAGGGATGCCCACTTCACCCCCTCTAGTTTCGCCCATGTGCATGAAATCATCTTTCGACTCACATACCAAATCTTCATTTCGACTATCAAACCAACAAATGGAACAATCATTAAACCTACTACATCAACACATAATTTCATGCGTTCGATAAAATAAACGATAAGAACTATTTGTCATGAAAAAGTGGAGCACTAAAAATATATATGTCCTCCATTTAAGGATCTTCAATTCTTTCATTGTTGAACAAGCTAAACAAGCAAAATTCATAAGAAGTTAAATTACTTCATGATTATGTGGAATAATTGAGTGCGAAGTCAATTATGTGGGATGACTTCTTAAAGCCGAAAAATCGAAAGCAAAGACCACTACGCAATTATAGTTGTTAGAATTGTTACTATTTTTTTTTTTTTTTTTTTTTGTAAATTAGCGATGAATTATGAGTATCATGATAATACAAACAATGAATATAGAAATTCTTAACTAATAGAGTTAGGGTATAATATGAGACAAATTTGCCTCCAACAAAGTTCGAGCTCATAACCTCTTGCATAAAAGATTAGATCGAATATCACTAGATCGACTATTAATCCATCGACTTTACAATGTTGCTATTGTAGTATTGTTAGAGGCTTAGAGGACACAGATAAGCATGAATGGTTTACCATCAATTTTTAGAATCCGAAATTTGTCAAAAAGGAAGTCGTTTTTCAACTTTCCTTGTGTATGAATGTGATCTAACTACTCAAATGCGCGCTGGAAGCCACTTCTCAAAAATGAATATTTTTTGGCATATACATAAACAAATACATTCCATTTTATCAGAAATAATTAACTTTGGGGGCTTAAAGTAAATCTAGCTCTAAGTATATACATGTAAATTTGTTAAAATTGGTCATCGATTATGTGTAAACTTTTATGTGTATTGTGAATAGATTTACTTTGTACTTCACATAAATTTGTTGACAAATATTTATATTTCGGCATTTCGCATAAATTTGATATTATATTTTTGTACTATGCACAAATTTGTTATTCCCTCCTCAAATTATAGTTTCACTATTTTTTTTTTATATAAATAGCGATGTATTTTAAGATCAAAATTTGAAAATTTTGACCATGAATTTTATTAACCAATAAAAAGTAATATATTGATGTTGAATATTATTATTAGATTCTTTTCTATATATATATTTTAAAATATCAACTTTTATGATTTTTATGCTTGTAAAAGTAGATATATTTACTTTTAAAGCCATGTAGAAACTGTGAAAAGTCAAATGAAATTAAAAATTAGGGAGGAGGGGGTAATATATTTTTAAAATATTTGATAAGTTTTTGTAATTGTATCCATAACTAATACTCCTTTCGTATGACGTATTAAACTTTTGATTTTTTTATATGACATTTTACAGTTTCAATGTATTTTTTGCTTACTTCATTTATTAAAATTATCAACAAACAAATAATATAGTGACAATCAATTACCATTTTACATTATTAATGTACTTTTTGACTAATTTTACTTTTTCTTAATTTATATAAAAATACATAGAACGTCATATAAAAAAACGAATGTCTTTACATGTTGAACAAGCTAATGGCAGCATCATTGAATTGACATCAGATCACTTGAGATATAATTGGTAGGCCATCAACAATCTGCATCAACAAATAAGCATGAAGTTGCTATTTCCATAACATTATTTTCTTGAATAAAACACATGTCCTTCTATTTGAATTAAATTTTTTGCCGCAACAAGAAGGTCCCTCAAAATCTCAAATAGAAAAATAGGTGTACTATTTGCCTAAAAGACCAAAGAATCACATGAAGAGAAGGAAAAGAAACGGAACTAATGAAGAAAGACATAGACGGCAATAATTGATATGCATATGTATTATAAAGACATTAAAGTCGCGAGGAAAAACTTATGAGGGGAAATTCAGTTGAATAAGATGAAGCATGACATAGATTTGACATAGAAACATTGGAATAATGAAGCAAATCAAAACTGGATAGCGCTGAAAGGTAGCTATTGTAAGCTCCTGAAGCAAAATCGAACTGTGAAGTTCCTACTGAAGAGATCCAAACAGTATATGTGATGGAAGGCATTTCAAGAAATCATATTCGGCATGTATTTGCATGTTAAACTTGATAATGTTGAAGATACCTGATGATAAAGGCAACGCCTCAAATAAGAAATACACTCAGCGGTATATAGTTCACTGCTCCTTTGTCAGAGAGAAGTGTAAGTACATAGAAAACCTTGAGTGCTAGCTGACAGGAAAAAACATTTACTTAAAGAATGAGTTGCCATGAAGTTCAAACAATTTCAATATTATCTCAAGGAGTGTTGTAAAAAGGCAAGCAAACAGAAAGACGTACCGGTAAATATTTTCCCAATCTGGCTATACCTCTGCTAGCATTATGCTCCCATGTTTGACCTCCCCTACCTCGCTTAGGCGGGGGCGTCTTCAGATGTATTGGGGCATCTTGTTGTTGTTGTTCTATAGCTATCATGGCAGCACAATGACTAGTCTGAACAACTCCTCTTCCACGGACCAGTAAAAGAGAGCAATCTTATTACTAGGTCTCACCAGTAATTACCGCATGAGCATTCACCATCCTTAAAATGATGAAATCTCTTTCCATCTCTTACTATAATATCCCTACCTTCTACTTTTGACATAAACTTGATTGCATTATGGCAATCCCCACATATTCGAAGGTTCTTAAAAACTCTAATTGTAGCTCCAAGCGGAAGCTTTAGAAGCCCATAGACGACAGCGAGTTTCTCACTGTGCATGGACAAAGCATACTCTTTCTGCTCAGACTCCATATCATGTAGTACAAACTTCGTGTCAGGAATATAACCCGCTGCCTTTATCTTCTGCATCAATTCTCGGACATAGTTGTAAACTACTACAATCTCCGGGTGCACAGCATCATCAACTAAAAATACATGCACCCTATTCTCAACCTCAATCCAACTACAACCTGGTTCCTTCTTCACCCCTCGCTCCCTCATCAACAATCTCACTTTGGCCACATCCCCATAACGACCTGCAGTGGCAAACATGTTCGCTAGCAGCATATAGGTACCATCATGTTGAGGGATGAGGTTAAATAGCTTTTCTGCAGCCTCTACTCCAAGATCAATGTTTCCATGTAACCGGCAACCAGCAAGGAGAGATTCATAGACAAGCCACCCCGGTTCAAACGCCAAACTCTTCATGACTTGTTTTACTTCTGTAAACTTTCCAGCTCGGCATAATAGATCAATTAGACGAGCATAATGATCTTCCCCAGGCGTTATACCATACTTCTCAGTCATCTCATCAAAATATCGACGCCCTTGTTCTACTAAACCTGAATGACTGCATGCAGAGAGAATTGTGAGAAACGTTATCCTATCCGGTTTGATGTCTTCTTTCAGCATTTCTTCAAAAAGCTGTAGTGCTTGAATACCATGTCCATGTTGTCCTAAGGCTGCAATCATTGCATTCCAGGATATAGAATCCAGGGAAGGCATCGTAACAAAAAGACAACGTGCAGCATCAACTACACCACATCTTGCGTACATTGTTATTAAAGCATTTCCAGCAGAAATGCTTGATCCAAAACCAAGCCTGATGAGCAGAGAATGGAGCTGGCGCCCTTGCTCCAGTGCTGCAAGCCCTGCACTGGCTGTGATGGCACCAGCAAATGTATAATCACATGGTTGAAATCCGCTAGATCTCATTTCATTGAACAGATTTAAACTGTCTTCCCCATAGCCATTCTGGGCAAGTGCTGATATTATCACAGTCCATGTCAAATAGTTCTTACTTGGCATCTGATTGATTAAAACTTTGGCTTCTTCTATCCTCCCAACGCTCACATACGCAGATAAAAGTGCATTCCAAGTTACAATATCTCGATCCATACCCCTATCAAAAATCTTCCTTGCTTCATCTATTTTACCACATTTCCAATATAAAGTAACCAAGGCATTAGTAACGGATGCTGAGAACTCTGATTGTGTCTTTGTTCCAGTTCTTAAAATATAAGCATGCACCTGTTTTCCATGAAGAAATAGTGCAGCATCAGCACTACCACCAAGCACACTGGTATAAGTAAACTCATCATGCTTCACTCCCAACGAATTCATCTTCCTAAATAATTCAAAAGCGTCACTAATAAGCCCCTTTTGTGTGTACCCTGCAATCATTGCATTCCAAGCAACCACTAACTTGTCCTCCATCGTGTTAAAAACATCACGAGCAGCCTCGAGATTGTCATTTCTCACATAGCCAGTGATAATAGTCGTCCAAGTCAACTCATCCTTCACTGGCATCTCCTCAAATACTTCTCTCGCAGCTTCCATCACGATATCCGAGGACACCAAACTCGAACTAGCACACTTAACATACACCGAAACAAGTGCATTCGCCACAGAAGTAATGAACCCGGTGCCCGATTTCAGAACCACACAATGCAGCTGGCTACAATGCTCCATACAATCAGCAACCATCCCCAACCCACCAAGCACACTCGTATACGTAAACTCATCCGGACAAAAACCACTCCTCCGCATATCTCTAAACACTTCTATAGCTGCATGACCATCATCATTATGCGAGCACGCAGTAATCATAGCATTAAAACTAACCGTATCCCTTAACCTAAACGGAATTTCCTCAAACACCCTCCTCGCAAGCTTCAAATCACCAGCAGCAGAATAAGCAGATAAAATAGTAGTTCTCGAAAAGATATCTGGTTCAGGAATTTTATCAAACACTGTACGAGCATATTTAATATTGCAAGATTTACAGTATACATCGATAACTCGATTAATGATGAAGTTGGGTGGCTTAAATGCGGAAGTTATCATGTGGGCATGAACAGTTCGAGCCATTGAGTATGAAGATGAGTTGTGTGGTCGACATAGTTGAAGCTGAGCTAGGTACAAGCTGGTTAATGCACGAAGTTCTTCTGACAAACGACGTCGTTTAGAGGACTGTGAAGCAGAATAAACAGCCGTTTTCAGAGCATTGGAAGACATTTGCGTGTTCAGTCATGAAATGTTTGAGCCACCAAACATGAGAAAGATTTTACCTAAAATATAAATTCATTTTGGGATATCATACCAAATTAGGTAGTACCCGCTCCCTTTCGATATGTTTGATTATTTGTAGAAAAAGTATTTTATTAATGAATGGTGCAAGATTACTAATATGTCATCAAATAAAATAAAGGTGTTGGAGTTTATTAGGGACAAAAGATACTTTATAGGGGCAAAAATGAGGAAACAGAAAAGTTCATTGGAAATGTAAACAATCAAACATTTTGAAACATGACATAGTTTCTAAACAATCGAATATTTGAAACGGAGGGAGTAGTAAATAGTGGAGTAATAAAAAATGGAGGTAAACTTGTGTTTACGAAGTCTCTCTTCTTCACGAATTCTAACTCTCATTTCAATTTTCGAGTCAAACTTTCAAGACTTTGAACATGAAATTTCATTAAATTTTCGATAAGAAATATTATAATCATGTGAGATTTCGGTAGGTTTATTTTTCAATATATATTTTCAAAATATCAATTTTTATATTTTTATGCTTATATAATTTGACATATTTATATTTTAAACCGTGTCTATAAACATAGAAATCCAATCACCTCGATTTTAACTAGTTATAATTTAATAAGGCTTGGGTATATTTAGCTAATGCTAATGCTTGTAGCTTGCTTGTGTCCTTAGTTAATTGATTAGTACCACTAAATTGTTGGAATGAAAGAAAGGAATTTCATCACCTATATAAGAAAAAAATATATATATATCTCTATTTTGTTGATCGTAAAAAGTCAAAACAGAGTTAGAAATTCAGAAGGAGGGAGTAATATTTTTTCTTTTAGTCATTTACACATAGATTAAGAAAACAAAACAAGTAATTAAAAATTACATTGAAAATGTAAAATGACAATCAATTAAATTTGTACAATTAGTTAGTTGATCTTTATAAGAAAAAAATTATCAAAACGTACATTGAAAATGTAAAATTATAATTAATTATGTTAAAAATAGAACTATTTAGAATTTTACAAACTAGCGCTAAAATAACAAGTAAACAAGAAATGAGGCAGTACAAAAGAGATATAATTTTCCAAATAATAAGACCAAGTTGCACTTTAATACCATATAGGGGAATTATACTGGGGACCTTGAACTAGGCCACCCTTAGGCTATGTACAATGGTTTTATTTATCAACACTATCTTTTTCAATTCCCAACACTCCACCTCATCTTCTCTCTCTTCCACATAATAATTCAACACCCACTTCAATTGTCCACCCTACAATAGTTTTATTTATAAAAATTCAACACCCTACCCTACTACTTTTAATTTATATATTCTTATTTAATTTTAACAATTTATTTTAATAATTAGATAGTAATAACGATAATTGTTTATAATTAAATAAAATTGATTAACACTTAAATAATATAATTTTTGATTTTTTTGATATTTTAAAGAGACAAACGTTATTTAAAAGACATTTCTTTGTATCCAAACTAAATAGATCAAATATATAATTACAAAACACAAAAATATTTATTATAAAATAATTGATCTTAAATAATTTAAATAATTAAAGAAAGTTAAAAAATTATGAAATTAAGAATAGGTGAGAAAGAGAGAGAAAGGCTGCCAACTGTCCCATCTCATGGGCTCATGTCAAGCTTTTGAGCCATTTTCAACAGCTGAAAACTCTCAACACCCGTTTAATCCAAATAGGATTCAACACCCCTTCCATTTTCCATTGTAACCTTTGCAACTGTTGAAACTATTTTTCAACACGCCCATTGCACTTAGTCTAAATGGGTATTTTTTCAAATGTTTATGTAATTATTTATATATGTATCATCAATAGTCTACAAGATAATAGTTATAAAGATATTACTTGTAATGATGAAGTCACGAATTCGAGTAATTTAAAGGACAAAAGCTGGGCTTTTCACTTAAAAAACCACTAATACAAAAGATTCTCCCATTCTGTACATTCAATTAAATGACACAGACACACAACTGAAGCAAACTTTGAAAGATCCTGATTAACAATGCCAGGATAGAACAACAACATACAATGATACAAGTGATAGAGCCGTTTCGACATTATACAACGATCAGCGATTCTTGGATAAGGCTACACTTGACAGAATGATTAACATAACGAACACGACCATCGCGCCAAATGATCCGATGAGAGACCCCGAGATGCTCTGACAGAAGTTCATATAGTTCTGGCAGACAGTGCGCCAATTAGCTGCAGTGTTACCGTTATGTGCTAAGTATACCATTGCTGCTGCTGCTGACGCTCCAGCAGTGAGCAAAGCCAGTATTATCTTCAACAATTTTGCAAACATTATCAGTTAGTACCAAAATTCGAACAACTCGAAAAAATAAACATAAGTGGCAGCATTATTTCAAGAAATCACGAACACGAATATTACCGTGTCCAGGAAGACCAACATGACCCTACTCTTCCCCGATGCTCGTCTCCTAACAACATGATAGACAGAGACCGGAAGAGACAGAGCAAGATATCCGCAAACGATAGCATTCACAATGATGAAGAATCTAGAGTACACCAATCAAGAAGCATTAGATTAAAACATCGAGTGATCAACTGATCATGCTAAAATCCAAACTGACTCGAAAAAACCAACTTACTGGAATTCACCAAAATCGTCATATTGAGCATCAAACCGGAAGAACTGGGTCGAAAACGGGAGTATTTCCTCAGCTTGACCCATCCCCACTGCACTTCCCATCGCTCCGGCAAGTGCTAGGAGCCTCAAAACAAGGTCGAATACGGCAAGTCCTCTAGTCCTTTTTGTTGGTATGACAACCTTGGATGCTTCACCTGATTCAAGTTTCCCTGCCTTCATCATTTTTGTCCAATTAACTAGATCTTCCTTAAACTTCAAGTATATTTGCAATTGTTGAATCTGCTTGAATTAATCAAGAACATAGCTTCTATATATACATTTCAGCATGGCTTTTATTTGGCGACCTGCTCTACTTAGACTATATTAAATCATTTCCTTAATATTTGAGTTAGTAGAAATTCCTAATGCATCCTACTCCATTATTAGGATTTGATAATTATTCATTAATTAGTATAAGTACAACTGTACAAGTACAACTAGGTAACTAGGTGTTCAATATCATAACCATCCTCTTTTTCAAAAACTTCAAAATAACTTCTAATTTTCCTCTTTTTCAATTATGTATAGTTTTTTTTATGTAAATGAGCGATAAGGTGAGTTTCGAATTATAATTAAATGCCAAAATTTATTTCTAGGTGATATTTTATTGATAATTATCGTTGTTCATAACACAATTAAGATACCTATATTTATAGCTAACTTGACCCTAATAGTCTATTATACGGGCTTATTCAAATCTTTAATTGGTTGTGTAAATCGCTACAACCACCATAATGTTCTCTCATTCGGTGCGTATCGGACTCGCCAGGAAATACGTAATTCGCCAATCAATATTTGTGAGGAACACCAGTTTTTTCGAACCTGATAGATTATCATAAAGATTTTTTTTTTAATTTTGAACAAAAAAACTAAATCTTAAACAAAACAACTACATAAAATTCAGATCTACTAACAAAAATTATATATTAAAAATGAAAACAAAATGATTGAAACCCCGCTGGTAAGTATCCCATAGTATAAAATTCATCGGCAAGGCAACGAAATTCATATTTAGACTTCAAAAATCGATAAACTCTTATACCATAACAAAATTATAAAAGTGATATTTTATTAATAATGACCATTGTCCATAATACAACAAAAATACATATATTTTATTTTATGGACTAGTCACCCATTAACCGTAACACTAGCTATCTATCATAACTCATAAACCAGAAACCAAACCCTTTTTAGCCTTAATTAACAGTCACAGAAGCTAACACTATTGCTCCACTTCACTACACTTTTATTCTCCAACCATTCTATTTAAACATCACTCCCCCCCCTCTTCATTTTACTCACCCATCTCAACTCTTCTTTGAGTCTTTCAATAAAGGTACCAAATCTTACCTTAGTATATTTTTCTGCATTTCCCACAACTTGAATTCATTTTCTCGAAAGTATGTTAAAAAATTGCTAAGTTTGTCTTATTCTCACCTAGTGCAGGAAAATGGACGAGGTTGTTACTTTCTTGATTTGCTTTCTTGTAACAGTCTCTTATGTTCAAGCTCATAGCGGTGGAGGAGAGTGGATCAATGCGCATGCCACCTTCTATGGCGGTGGCGACGCCTCCGGCACGATGGGTATTGCTTATTTAAACATGTTCTGATTTTTTTAGTTGTCGTTTTAGTTTGACACAACGATTAAGAAATGTTCTCATGTCAAATGTGCCTACTAACTATACCATGACAATTAAAAATATAAAACTAACATACTGCTAGGATGACAAGTAAAAAATTCGAAGGAATTAACACTTTAAGATTATGCCAATGTTTCTTGAAAAAATTGAGTATTTTTTGTTAAGCATTGTTTGGGATTGTTGAATTGCACATTTCACATTTCAATACGAAGCTATTCCCTCTATTGTCAATTAATTTTAGAGTGAACCACATAAACTCTTAACGTGGACGTATTACAGGTGGTGCATGTGGTTATGGGAATCTTTACAGCCAAGGTTATGGAACAAACACTGCAGCATTGAGTACTGCTTTGTTCAACAGTGGGATGAGCTGTGGAGCTTGCTTTGAAATTAAGTGTATGAATGATGGAAAATGGTGTTTGCCTGGCTCCATTTTAGTAACAGCAACCAACTTTTGCCCACCAAACAATGCCTTACCCAACAATGAAGGAGGCTGGTGTAATCCTCCTCTGCATCATTTCGATCTTGCTCAGCCTGTTTTCCAAAGAATTGCTCAATACAAGGCTGGCATTGTTCCTGTTGCTTACAAAAGGTATGCATCTGTGTTGTCGTTTTTTACGAGTGCGGATCTTTTGTTACATTTTGTGTGACAGTCTATGTTACACTGGTCGTCAAGATGATGACATGATTTTATTATATATATTTTTTGTCAAACGATATTATACTGAAAGAAAATCGTACAATATCGGGAAATAAAAAATCTATACTACAACGAGGACGAAAACATCAATTTTTATTAGAATGTCTCGTCAAAATTCGAATGCAGGACTTCTAATTGTGAAGGCCGATAATTGTGAAGGCCGATCGATAACCAAGAACATGGGGTCATGATTTTATTATATTTGAGGATACTAATTTTTTCATGGTTCTTGATTTGTAGGGTACCCTGTACGAAGAAGGGAGGCATAAGGTTTACTATAAATGGGCATTCCTATTTTAACCTTGTATTGATTACAAATGTTGGTGGAGCTGGTGATGTTCATGCTGTTTCAATTAAGGGGTCTAGGACAGGCTGGCAGCAAATGTCAAGAAACTGGGGGCAAAATTGGCAAAGCAATAGTAACCTTAATGGACAAAGCCTCTCATTTAAGGTTACTACAAGTGATGGAAGGACAATTGTGTCCAAAAATGTTGCCCCCTCTAAGTGGTCATTTGGACAGACATTTAAAGGAGGCCAATTCCACTAATCAACTAATTAGGCTACATAATTGTGTTTAGTTTGTGTAATTGGTCATTAGTATTATTTGTGACCTTTTAGGTTAAGGAAGAAAAGGGCTCCATTTTTAATGGTTCTTTTCATTTTTAGGTGGTTGGAGGTGTTTTTTTAGCCTAGGTGGTCTTGAAGTTGAACTTTCATGCCATTTTCACCTTCCTTTTTTGCAAGGTTGTCTTGCCCGCTTAAATCTAATGATGTTTATCAATGTTATATGTTTTTAGCTTCAGCAGTTGTTGGAGAGTATGATGATTTGTTTCTCTTTTGGTAAAACTTAATTTACTTATATAAGGAATACCATGTGAACTTATGAAATATACGTTCGCTATTTTTATAGTCAATATAAAATGTTCAATATATGGTATGTGTAAGTTAAAATGATTAAAACACTTTTTATGCGCTTATTAACATACTCGAACATACGTAGTATATTTTTTACACTTTCCTTCAAAAATAAGTTTACTGATGGTGTATTAACGGCTACAGCTAAATGTATGCCTATGCCCAAATTTAAGCCTCACTTATCTATTAACATGTTTTACTTGGTTCAATGACTTCAATGGTCCAAATATTGTTAATTTAAAAAAAAAATGTTGGTTCATTAGTTTTAACTGTCTCGTCGCGTTTTGTTCTGAAAAGTCGGGTGAAAGAAAATTGTGGAATGTGTGTCAGATGGTCAAGGGCTTGAGGATGTTTGTTAATCACTTTTGCACCAGATTATGTATCATAAAAAACTCGAATCCAGAAAGTACAGAAGAGACAATACGTGATACACTTACGTTAAACTTTTTATCATTTGAACCGTATCCGAACTAATATACTGTTAATACTTAAATATTGATGATTCCGAGGTCATTCCGCTGGATGTTGGCATGGTCAAACAGTTGGGAATTTGTGTAACATTGTCCAAGAAACAATAACAAGAATGATTGATGGAAGACCGTGAGATATGAAATTGAATTAAAGTAGAGCAGATTCTTCAAGACAACGAAGAAAGAGGGGGATAAATAATGAGAACCCTGATGACAAGGACCAGTCAAAGATCTTGGAGTTGATTCTTCTCTGTGATCAACACTCTCCCCCCTCTTTTAGCCTCGAGCCCAGTGACTGTATTCCAATTAGTTTACTCAATATTTCAAACTAAAGAGGTGTATGTGCATTAAATTCGGGTGAGAGGAGGCTTGAAATTTAATTCGATTTGAATTGAGCATAGTCGAGTCGAATTTTAAGTTGGCTTCTAAAAGCTGGCTCGTCGTGCCGACTTGGAAACTTGGTTTGCTGCATTATTATTATTATTATGAAGAAATATATTTTTCGTTACTACTTCCTTGTTTTTTTAATGTATTGTTTAGGTTAAAGTTTCTGTGTTTTTTATTATATTGTTTTACATTTCAATGTCATTTTCGTATAATATCCTCAATAAAGTAGTAGGTTTTCCTTAAAATTTAATGGTTTTCAATACAAAACTTATGAGTTACGTAATCAATAATCACTCCAACATTACATATATCATTTGAACAAGAGTTCACATTTCAAGACATTAGTTTAAGTTAATTATTAACTCTTACAGAATGATGGTGGAATAGTAATGTTTTTTCATATAGGCACATGAATTCTCTTCATCTTTTTAAATAGGCACCTGTAATATTTTTTTGATCATTTAGACATCTAAGGGCTAAGACCATTTTTTGCACCTAAATTATTTTTAATTATATTACTTACATTTAATTTTTTCTAACTAATTCATATTATGAAACGTTTAAAAATTGATATTATAGAAGTACTTTAAAAGGCACCTGAATGGAAGACCATTCCCTAAGTCATAATAGGCATTTTGGGTATATGCATTAGCAAACCCTAATTTGTTAACAACATTGGGAGCTCCAATGGGGCCAATGCACCTGATGAGGTCTCGATGTACTTTAAGAACTGTTTCCATTAACTCTTTTGAGAGTTGCTGTGAGAAGCATCACAACCAATCGCAGTGCCGATTTGAGCTACATGTTGCTACAAGAATTCATTTTTGGGGCCTTCATTGGGACCTGCTGCACCCTGATAAAGGTTACGATAAACTCCAATAACTGACTCCAAAATTTATTTAGTTTTTGGGTTTTGTCCCTCAGAGCATCCACAAGACACCTTAAACATCTCCTCATCTTTAGAATAGGGTGATGGTTAACAAAATAATTTTTTTTCAGTATCTCTATCATAACATGACCCACATAAAAAAATATGGATTCCCTACAACAAAAATGGGACTCTGTTCAAGCTACCCATTCTCCTCAATTAAATCAATTTTTGTCATTTCATTTCAATTGTATCATTTCTATCTTTTTTTTCAATCAAAATTATACTGATTATTATTAGATTATTTCATATTGAAACAAAAAAATATAAATTTGTTTGAAATTTTATTATTTTGATCTTTATTTTTTCAAATAAAGCTGTACTAGTTATTAGCTTATTTCATATTGTATCAAAAAGTTCACTTTTGAGCTTAAAAATAAAATTCATTTCAAATTTTATTATTTTTCATCTGTTTTTTTTATAAATACGAAACTATTAATTTATTTCAATTTTTTTATTATCTTCATCTTCACATTGAAATGATTTGAATTTGTCTTTAACATTTAAATAATTTGAATTTTCTTCAATTTGGAGCTAAAAATATATAATTATTGATCTGTAGACTATGAACATCGACATTAGGCTAATAATATCGACAAACATGATGAGCTAAGTTTTGATGTTATGCACTATGTTTCATTTGTGGTGAAATGGAAACACTAAGTAAATTCAAATCATTAGAGCTTTCCCTTTCTACCGCTCTCCCGCCATACCAAACTCCCTTATATTTTAAAATATCTAAACGTTCCATACGAAATATCCGAAAATTTTTCATTTTTGAAATTGTGGAAATGAAGTGTTAATATTATTAGGAAATTAATTTTTTTTCTTATAAAATAAGTTTACGTTTTCAACTTTACTTAGAAACATAGAAACTAGAAAAAGTTCATTTTCGAAAATATATATATTTAAAGAAAGAGAAAATATAACTTATGTTGTTTTAATATAATTAATTAATAACTTTTTTGCAATATACATATATATATAACATATAACTCACATTCTTAACGTGCTAGATAATTATAATTGTCTATTCATTCTTTAGATCTAACTTTTAGATATTTTTACAAATAATGTTAATTGATATACATATTTTATATAAAATCCATATTTATCTATATATAATATTAATGTTTATTCACATTTTTTAACTTATATAACTTATCTTGATTTTTTAACTTTTTTGAACGTTTATTAAATGTTTCTATATTATTTCCGAAACGTTTCTTAATTTTATAATTTCAAACCTATGTTCGAAAAAGAAACTTCGAACCATGAATATAATCTTACCAATCCTATTATATATGACACCTATTCTTCACCATGTTTTATTATTTTAAAAGTAGTTAAAATGTTAAAAAAAGAGTTAAAATTCAATCTAATTTTTGTTTGAAGATTATTATCATTTATAAAATCTATCCATGTTTTCATTAGTTTACTTAAATTGTATTGATAATCAATAGTTTAATGGTTTTTTTTAGAATGTGTCCTTAGAGCACAAGTTAAGATGTTTATAAAGAAAGATATTTGATAAATGATTTGTATTCAAATGCAATATGGAAAGGTTTTTAAAATATATTATTTTCTATGCTTTTAGGTGCTATATATTATTTACATCTTTATCTCTTAACCTATATCTCGAGACACATTCTAGAAAAAAATGATATTTTGATTAAAACTTGTTAAATTAAAAAAATATAAAAGGAATTAAGTAAAATTTTACTTTAATAATATGAAAATTGATATAATTGATATGATATAATGATTTGTCATAATAGAAGGTTGAAAGTGAAGGCTTATGTAGAATGAGAATGGAAGATAAGAACAATAGTATAGTTAATATGAGCGAGGGATGTCAAATTAATTGAAGCCTTGCAATATAGGGACCAGACCAACTCAGCAAAATTTGTGGCTCAAGATTGTTGAAAGTAACCTGGGAATATCCTCAATATATCTCAATCTCATATCTAATTCACTATATATTTACTTGGATACGCCCTTTTATCCTTTCATAGATTTGTCCACTTGACAATGATTGTCACTTTACCTGATAAAGTGCTATGATAGTTATACTTCTTTTATTGAGTTCTTAACTCGAATGTGGACGTTGTGATAGTTTTGATTGGTATTATTCATATCACTCTAATATATTTTTTTTCGAAAACTCATTTCATAGAACTTTAATGTTTAGTATGGTATACCCGACCGATTCGGTGTTCCACAGTGGACGTTACGGTAACATATATGATCGAACGAAGGCTCCAATTGTAGAGGCTGGATCGATAACTATTAGACCAAACCCACCCGAATAAAAATAACAAAAATGAAACATGAAAAGTGAAATTAAAAAGGTTGATAATATTAACTTTATCCAAAGATATCCATTTTATTGTCTCAATTTCTTCCAATCCTTTTAGGCCTCAAAAAGAAAGGTGGCTTGACCTTTTTTCTTATACTGATTCGAGATCATCTCCACCTATGATGAAAAAGGGATATTTTATGTGGTCGCCAAAAGTAATATTTTACTCTATGTTTTATCTTTACACTTTCATGTTATTAGCATAGTATTTCAAATTTAGTATCTTCTAACATTCTCAATTAACTTTAAATAATGGTATAATGTTAGATCCATACTAAGTCAACTTGTTACCTTTATATTTTGTTAAAATAATCAAAATAATTAATTATATTTCCATCTCTTATGCATCAAAGATATCTAATAAAATAAATTAAAATAACTCATTACACTAACCAGCTAATTATCAATTGTGATTTGTGAAGTAATGCTTTCTTTAGCGAAAAAATAAAAAACTATTTATTGTGAAGTGATAGATTATTGCACTTCACTATTGGTCAATTTAAAAATAATCATTGTGTTGTTACATGGGAAAAGCGTGTATACGATCATACAACCTTGTATCACTTAGACGATAGCCTCTTCAAAGATATTAGGACATGTTTGATGATGATCGAGATAACTAATTCAAATATACTCCGAAAGCAATCAAATTGAAGGTGAAAAGATTATTGATTTGAATATGAGGATTCTTCAGTAATACTTTATTTGATATCTTTAAGAACACTTAATAAGGTTTTAACTCTGTTTCTATACATATACAAATAAGATACTGAATCATTGCACAAATCACTGCTTAAATAAGGACTATCTACTTATCATTGTACTTCTACAACCTGTGCCAGTTCCTCAGTCAGCAAGGTTACTCTCTGCTCTTAAACGATATCGATCGTGTGCCACCAGAAGCCGAGACCAACATGTCCTCTTGCCGAGAATTCCCTTGCATTGCAGAGAGTTATGGGATTTCAAGCTAGTAGATGCAGATTGCACCCTGCTGAATTCACGGGAAAGCTAAATGTCTATACTGTCTTACTAAGAGCGCTCATGAAAGTTAACCGAACGGGAGAAGGCTGCGGGATTAGCTTGCAATATAAGAGAATTATCAGCTATATGATCTTTGCCATCAAATAGAGGGTAGAAGGCCCTAAAATGACTTGATCCATTGAACGAGTCCTCGTTACTGTCCTTCATGGATCTTATTGATCTAATTGCAGCATCATTCATACCATCGACCTTCAGTGCCTTTATAGGCATTGCGTATCTCTGTGCACCACTTTCTACAGCAGGTTCACCATTATCATAGTTCGATTTTAGCAAAGTACCGTTACTGAGATGCTTCCCCAGTGGTGAAATAGGATTTTTGCTTGCCATTGACTGGTTAGCGGGTGCCCTATAGGGCCGTGGAACTGCAGAAATGCAGAACGGATTGGATGGGTAGAAGTTTATAGAAAGGTTGGAAGGGTATGTAGCATCTTGTGATACTGGAGAGCTAAACTGAACCGCATTCCAGTGAGAAGGCCAGGGGCTCTCGGAGAAGCAGGATATCCGAGGACCATACCCTTGACCTGAAAGAAAAAGCTCTGGAGGTTGCGTGGGATCAGTAGTAGAGGTACAATTACCCTTATTCTTCCGACGACCAGAACCAACCGCCACATTTCTCATTATTCCTCCAGCAGTCCAAAATCTCTGGCAGCTTTTGCAGAAATGACGAGGCTGTTTAACGTTATAGTTGTTGTAGTAACAGAATTTGGTGTCCATGCTACTACACCGTGGGCATTGAAGTATCTTCTCCGGCTTCTTCATCCTCATTTCTATAGAGGCATTATTTGCCTCAAGATTCTTAAGGGTTTCACTGCCTGTAGAGGTTGTCTCACGTTCCAACGACTCGTCTTCTATCCGAGTAATGCGATTTCCTTTCTGAATACCAGTCACAACATCATCTCCTGATGTACTCTGAAATGATAAATGAACTTCTAATAAATAACAGATTCAACTACATCATCAATCAGTCATGATTAAATACAATCCATTGATCAATCATTAAGCAAATAGAGTAAATCATAATATAGCATGATTCCAAGAAATCTATTAGGTAGTACTATATCATGTTATTCATCATATGCATTAGAAAACATCCAAAAAATCGCTCGAGTGATTAAGAATTTAAAGCATCAAACAAGAAGATTTTTCGCTCTGTTCGTTGATCAGCTATCATACAGAAACTGCAACATGCTGTTTTGTGATGGATTACGCCAGAATAATAATCTAAACGATACTAATTTACATCGAAAGAATTAAATCGATATAACTCCATGAAATTATTAAGCAAATTCATAATTGAACTATGCTAACACTTCAAATCCAATTCATGGAAGATGTGGAACATGAATTAATAAACAAGGAGATGTGTTAAGAAATCAATTTCTTAATTTCTTCATGAACAACATGAACAAATCAAGCAAAAACAACACCTAAATATCTACATACACAAACTTCAATTGTCCTAAAACCTCAAAGAACAACCTTAAATAACCAAAAAAAAAAATCAAAAAAGGACTAAGTTCTGTTACCATCTTGAACACCAGAAGCTATATGGAAAAGCAAGAACACCGCCCCCCCCCCCCCTCCCTCAAAACCCAAAAAAATCGATCTTTTAAACAATAAAACTCATTGAATTTACATCATATTATGCATATGCATGCAAAAAATCACATGTGAAAAAAAGGGATACCTTATTATTCTGAGACAAAGCTGAAGAAGTCGATTCTTGATCATGAAGATGATGAATTATGGTTTTTCCGAAGAGTTTAATGGCGGGGTTTTTGAGTTTGGACATTCTTGAATATGAGATAGTACTTGTGTTTTTTGTTGTAATAAGAGAAGACTTATGTTTCGTGGTATATGACTATGAGTATATCTGTTTTTTTGTTTGTTTTTTCCTTTCCCTCTTTTGTATTTTTCCCCCTTTTTTAGGGATTGCCTAAATTTTCGAAGTTGGAAATGTATATTGGTTTCGGTGATGATGTGGTTAGTTACTTGGGTTGTTCTACATTTTGAAGAAAAAATATGTGGATTTTCTTTGCTAAATAGGGCAAGTGAAAGAAAAAGATTCACTTGTGAGGATACCACACGTTTGCAAGGAAATTATTATTAGTGCAAATTTTATGTTCATTTCTTAAAAATGAAATAGTTCAATATTTTATATATTGATTTGAGAGTACGTTGACTTTCAATACGGAATGTATATTTTAATAATTATGCGTATTCATTTTCGACAAGTAAAATCGGATACCATGTGAATCTACCCAATATTTAATGTGGGAATTAGCGAAATTAAGGAGTCTTTTTGAAATCTCATGATCTTTTAACTGATCTATATATGACACTTGTCAAATTGGAGAATAATCCAATGTAATTTTATAACTTCCGCAACATGTTTTTACTTTTTAAATAAATCTAATTATTTCATTTATTGTACTTCACTACTTCTTGTTGTCATGTATTTTCTTTATAGAATTGTACTTCCTCTTGTTGGGGTGCGTTATTCACATTTAGAATTGGGGTGGGTTATTTCATATTTTTCTTTTGATTATGTTATCTCAACATATATTAAATAAAATGATCCAAATAATCTTATTGACAAGTCACGCCCCTCGCATAATATTTAACCACGGATTGACAATAGTAGATGATGGATTGGAATATTTTCAAAGATAGGTGATTGATAAGGAGTTTTGAAACATAAGTAACGGACTGGAAGCATTTTGTAAACATAGGTAATTGTTCTAGCCTTTTGCCCTAATAGAAATCACATTTCGTCACACATGTTTCTCACCATGTCACCATTCGATCACAGATGTTTCAATATGTCCCACTTGATTACATATGTTTCAAAACGTGAGTCATCTGGTTATTCCAACATAACAGACCCTTAATTTTAACCTTTTTGGACAAATTGAGAAGGGCAAAATTATCCACACGTCTTTGGGATACTATTAATTTTTCAATGTATTTTCTTTTTTTATTATTATAATATAACTTTTGTAAAGTCCAAGCAAAAAATGTCAATAATATGTCTGGACGATTTTACTCTTGTCAATTTATTATTAAAACTCTAACTAATGTTCGTTATGATAAAATGATTATGAATGATACTTTTTGTAACATGTGTGATCAAATGATGACATGATAAAAGACATATATAACCAAATGTATTTTTAATTCGAATATATATAAGAATACGAGAAATATTAAAATTACAACAATATTTGTATTCAGAATTGAGACATGACATGAATCCGATATATGTGATTTGAGGATGAGAATTGTACCTTGCAAATGGAAAAAAGAAAAAGAAAGGGAGGAAGAGAAAATTATAGGCCACAAGTTTTGCTTTGTTTTGAGGTTGTGGGGCACCATATATTTATGTTTGGTGTTCTTTTGATTGATAAGATCCCATTATCCAAGTAGTAAATAGATTGAGGCAATTGATGAGCTTCGCTTTCTCATGCCCTCTCTTGTCCATTCACCAACCAACCTTTCATACTAAAAATATCGAATGATTTAGTGATTAGAATATCTTTTACTGATTTAGAGGTGTTGGTTTAATTCTCATTATAAATAAATAATGGGTAAATTTTAAAAAGAAAAAGCTTTTATATCACCATTTGCTTGTGTTTTGAAATGTTTGGTCTTTAATGAGGTAAATAAAGTAAGGTTCTGTCTAATTTCAAGAATCAACAATTGGAAGCAAAAAAATATGAGGACACAAGATGTTGGAATATATATTCAATGGCTTGTGATGGGGTAAACAATGTCGGCGGAGAGATGTTCTAATTTTAAACTGGAATATTATTGCTTAAAGTCTAATAAATTGTTTTTGTTTATTGTGATATAAACAACACATGCAATGGAAACTCTAATTAATGCAATAAACTATTGAAAATAATAATTCTAAATTATTTCAATATGAAAATAAAAATAGTTAAATTTGAAATAAATTAATAATGAGTTTTTTATTTGAAAAAAATGAAAATAATAAAATTTTAACATAAATTTATATTGTAACAGCTTAAGTATAATGAGAATAGTCGTAATATGGTACTCCCTCCATCCCTTCTTAATAGACTCATTTTGACTTTTTGGGTCAAACTTCGAAAGTTTTGACCGTAAATTTTTATTAACCGATAAGAAATAATATAGTCATATTGGATCTTTTTAGATTCGTTTCAATATGAATTTTTGAAATATCAAGTTCTTATAATTTTAACACATGTAAAATCAAAAATATTTACATATTAACTCGTGTCTCGAAGACCGTGAAAAAGTAAATGGATCTTATAAAAAGGGATGAAGGTAGTATTATGGTTAGATGGTGGCGTGGCAACATTAATGCCACAAAAGTTGAAAAAGTAAATGGTGTGGGGCAGAGATGATTGCCACATGAATGGAGTAGCAATATAAAAGTGGTTGACTCACCTGCAAAAAGAGATAAGGCATAAACCTCTCTCGCAATCAAATCCAGGAATCCTCGGTCCCTCGTCACCCTACCAAATTATTTCTTCACGTGTCCTCCCACGTCATATGTTTGAATGTAATAAAAGAGCTCAATCATCTTCTTACACAAATTACTTAATTATGATATTTTATTAATGGATAAATAGCATCAAAGATTATTTGTTAAAAATCTTCAATTGATCACATTAATATTATTTGTATACTTTTAATTATTTATGTTCATTTAGTGTGTAATTCTTTTTTATCAATGATGCGTTTTTATGCACAAACAGCAATTTGTTGACATTTTAAACATTTTTTACATGACATTTTTGTTCATCTCTATTATATTTGTCATTAAAATTATTTTTGAATGGCAGATAATGGGTCTTAGTTGACGTTAATGACAAATATAATAAAGATGGATAAAAATACCCTATAAAATGTTTAAAATATTAACATTTCGTTGTTTGTGCATAAAAATGAGCGAGTGACAAGGCCTGTGGACGAGCCGAATATCTAAAGTGTACAAAATGATACTAGACTGATCGATTGAGATATTTTTACAAAATTGAATGATCTTTGATATCATTTGCTCTTTGTTATTATTATTCGAATAAATGTTTGGAATGAAAATTCATTAAATCAAATCCAGTCACCCATGACCTAAATTTTAGACTACTTTGAGAGGTGAAAATTGATATTGGCATCTGTTTAGAACTTTTGAGGAGTAAATCTGTAAATGGTCAACATCTATAATAAGGACTTGAAATTTCTTTAGAAGAATTATTTCACTATCCAAGAGACCAAGAGTATCTATCATCAGTTATAATTCACTTCAAATCATCATTTCTTCATTTTTTTTAGAATAAATTTATGTAAATATTTTAGCAGTGTTCTTATATTCATTTTCATATTAAACAAAAATCTTATGAGTACAGAGTACGGTATGATTTAGGAGAAAAATTATAGAAAATAGTCCCGATAGTGGGACCGAATTGCACTTTAGTCCTCAATAGTTACACGGTTGTATTTTGGTCCCTGAAAGTAGCCAAAAAATTGTACTTTAGTTCCCAGATCATGTTTTTCAATAAAATTGGGATCAAAACACAACTTTTAACAATTATGAAATCAAAATACAATTTTTAAGAATATCAAGACCTATTTCGACAATTTTCTCTATGATTTAGTAAAACCTATTTGAAAGCAACCCAGGTCTAGCCCATTATAAGAATATAAGCTCTGGCCTGCTGCTGCTCAATGAATGATCTAATAGCCCTTTAACAAAACACTAGTATTTTGGGCACAATCGATGCTTGTGCATTCTAATGATAATTATTAAATAAAAAATTAATAAGTGTGGAAAAAATAATCGTTGATAAAGTAAATATTTAACTTTATATTTAAACTAATTTATATAAAAATCATTTTAAACTAATTTGTATTTATAACTCTTTCTATAATTAAGGAATTATAGATCATGTGGCTTCATTACAAAATAACTAATTCCCCCCCTTTCCCAATTAAATATAGTGTAGATGTCGGATCCGAATTTTTTTATGGTTCGTTTAGGCGCTTAGCTATTGAATTGGTAGACTTCGTGCGATATAGTCATCTTTAGGTAGTTATAAGAAGGTGGATCACGTGTGATACAGGCGAGGTCGTGGTATCGACGCGCATGGATCACACCCTTGTACCACCTGCTCATTCAATAGTTCAAACCTAATTATTGTTTGCCCTTTTGTGAGAATAATCCCACTAATCTTCGGTTATGAAAAGGATTAATTATTAAGTCATGCTTATATTGATCTCAGGATTGTTTTATGTTTCATTACTTGATTTAACTAATGTGAATAATTTTGAATTTGAATATTATATACTTCTTAAAGTATGAGGAATTTATGTGTTTGTTGTTAAGCAAATTATTTTGATAGTTAATGTATATTTTTTGTAAATGATTTGTAATTATGGCAAAACTGAGTTTAATAGCAAGAAAGTTGATTAGAAGAAAATTAATATTTAACATCTTTATTATTTTGATTGAATATTACACATTTAGTGGTTCTATTTAATTGTCTTGAATGTTATTCAAAAACACAAAGTGTAAATAACATAGTCGGATTAAGAGCAATGAATGAGTATAATTTCTTTGTTAGAAGAGAATGCGGTGAATAAAATGGCCTTTCAGAATTTGTGTGCTTTGCTTCAAACCTCCAGTGGGTTAACACATACAAAATATATGCTTATAAGCCCATCATCATAAAAACAGGGTCATAAGTAGAGATTATATATGAATTTAAGGGTGGTTCCTTAAAACAATGATTCTTACTTCCAATAACTTTAGTTGGATAAAAGCTCAACTTTAGTCTAGTAGGAACTTTTACAAGATAGACTCTTCGTATTTCATCTTGATCATTTGAGTGACAATTAAGGATTTGAGTTACAAGGATCGAACTCCAAATAACCTCCCTTTAAAATCAAGTGAATTTCATTATTAACAAATCGTATCAAACTTAACATATGTTTAATCAAAGTTTGATTATTAATTAAAAATATTCTATATTACGAATAATTATGAAATACTAATACAACTAAATTTATTAGAGGATTCCTTTCTCCATCGAGGTCAACGATATTATTCGAGTGATTGGAGAGTTAGACAACAACCAACATCAGAAGAATTCTTTAATATGAAACATTCATCTGCTAGAAATGTGATAGAAAGATGCTTTGGGATGCTAAAGGCTGTGTGAGGAGTTCTTGGAGGCACAATGAACTATCCGATTATAATGAAAACTCGAATTGTATTTGCATGTTGGCTCCTACATAACTTTATTAAGAAAAAATGAAAGATGACCCAGTAAAAAATGAACCAACATAAAATCAAAATAATGTGGAATAAGGAGATGAAGATTAATACGTCAAAATAGAACTTTAAATGAGTGGATTCAATATATAGCCACTCTAGCTACAATTATGTTTATTACTTGAAGAATGGATAACTAAAAATGCCATTTTCGTGTGTCTTGTGTAGAATTCAATATGCTATTATATGTTACCGTTTAGTTGCAATATAATATTGGTTTCAATTATATTTGTTTAGAGTAAATGATATTTTGTTTATATGAATGTCAAAGATATTTGATTTGCCCATCAAATTATTTTATTTGGTAAGTACATTATAGGCGTGTTCACGGTTTGGTTATGTTCGGTTTTGAACAAAAAAAGAGCCGAACCGACTTAATCGGTTCTGCGGCAGACGAAACCAAAATTGGTTCGGTTCTAAATGGTTCGGTTCATATCGGTTTCAGGACGGTTCCGGTTCGGTTTCAGTTATGTACCATTGTACCTCATGTTTTGAACCTAAATTTGAGCTTACTTTTTCGGCCTTGAAATTTTGGGTCTGTTCGTTCCTAGCTAATATTTTTATTATTATTTTTGGACTCAAATCTAAATGTGAATAGTATTGTGTAATATTAAATGTAACTCATAATTAAGTTCCAAAAATATATCTACTCTATATAAGTTTATTGACATTCTTTTAATACTAATTTTGAAATTCGTATACACATTCATCACATGGTACCACTTTTAAAAAATATATATGTATCCATATATTATTAGTTTAAAACATATTCACTTATTTATTATTATATCATACTAACAATGAACAATGCTGAATCCTCTTGCCAATTATCCTTTTTACTAAACTTAGTTTTTTTCTACATAAAATTAGTCATAGGTTCGGTTCTCCCATAAGTCAAACCACATCGGTTCGGTTCCCTAAAATGCGGAACCGATATCGGTTCGGTTCCGATCAGTTCCAGAGAAATCGGTTCTTTTTGGTTCGGTTCCGGTTCGGCTCAGTTTCGGTTTTCCTCCACACCCCTAATACATTACCTTTCGCAAGTTTATCTCATCATGTATTTATTTATTTACTATTGTTAATATGATGGTGTTAGGAATTATTGTCCTTCGGATAATTCCCCCAACCCAAGAATCCCAATGACAACGAAAAGAATAAATTGCGGAATTAAACAGACACGAGGATTTATACAGGTTCCCCCACAATGTGTAAGGTACGTCCTGTTGTTGCTGCAGATTCCACTATCAATGAATATAGATTGTTACACAAGCCCTACCAACTAGCTAGTCTAACAGTTGAGTACTTTCTTATACACCGAAAGTCTCAACAACAAAGCCTAACCAAGAACAAAGATAAACTCTCTAAGTTCTTCAAGAATATTAGAGCCCTAATATTCTTCCTAGGACAATTCTCCCTATGTGTCTACATTGTGTTTTAGACTTGGACAAGTTAGACTCATAGGAGAATCCCGCTATTTATAGGCAAAATACAAAACCTAGCTAGCATAAGAAATCGGGCTAAAAGCCCGCCAGAATTCGCCAAGGTCTAATGCTATTAGGAAATAACTTCTCCGTCAAGAAAAGACCTTTCTTTTCTTGCACTCCAATTATTTCCTAAAAGCCCATCCGAAACCTATTTGTGCCAGCTGCCATAATTCTTCCCCCATTGGCCCAGCTCAGCAAATATGGCTTCACAACTCAACAATCTCCCACTTGAAGACATATTTCGGATCACCATCTTCAAGCATCAATCTGCAGCAACTCCCACTTGAGTTCATCATCCCCGAACTCCCACTGAAGCTGATCCCAACTTCAGTTCCTTTGTTACCAATCCCAGAACAACACTGAATGACACCAACATGACTATCGAAGAGAAATGAGAATAGTCAATACCTTTACCCCGTTGGAATTTACCCTCATTCAGACAATTTTCATGTCCTGCCCGTGTCTGCCACCCAGACACCTTGGAAAAACCTCCAAGCTCGATTGATCATCAATGAATTTTTCTCTTCTTCTTTCCTTTTCCACGTTAACGACTTTCCTTGATCCAATTCATTGATCTTCGATGTTTGATCTGAACATCCTTCACCAGTTAGCAAATCTCCAGGAGGTTGGAAATACCTCTCACCAGGCCTGTGAACCACGCCAGCTAACTCGGATGATTCGTTCACAGTCTTCAACTCATCACCAAGTGAAGTCTCGCATTCTGTCAGTTGGGTACCTCTCTGACCTCCAATGCGACTTCCCTTCAACAGTTCTTCAAGACTCCTCGAGAACTCTTCCAGTACATCACCAATAGGATTTTCATCAAAGACAATTCTATCCCTCATAGAATTTCTCACGTCGAACCTCACCTATCTTCTGTACAAAGTTCTATAACATGAATTCTCCTTAGAACTGCCAGCCAAGTACAACATACCTGACCCATGCCTCTTTAGCTATCACGCAACATCGGCATCAACGTATAACACACCTCTTCAAAGCTGACCCCTGCACTTTTAGCTATTACGTAACATCGGAAGCAACGTATAACACAACTATCCAAAGCTGGCCCTGCACTTTTAGCTGTTAAGCAACATCGGCAGCAACGTTATCACAGCTCCTCCATATTGCAGAACTCTCCAGTACATCAACAACAGGAATCTAATCGACGACAACCACGTCGAACCTCATCTGTTTTTCCTGTATCCAATTCTGCTTGAGGAACACGGTCCCAACACACAACACATCTCTATCAGGTTTCACATCATCTAGATCCTCAGGCTTTCCCGCTAGTGGTGCTTCCAACTCCCTCCCATAAAGGAGGTCTTCTATATTCAATTTCCATCATCTGAAGTCTGCCCGTGAACCTTTTTTCACCTGTGTCACATCCTCTTCGCTTCCAATCACTGATTCTTGCGGTTCCGATCCCAACCAAGGCTCTGATACCAATTGTTAGGAATTATTGTCCTTCGGATAATTCCCCCAACCCAAGAATCCCAATGACAACGAAAAGAATAAATTGCGGAATTAAACAGACACGAGGATTTATACAGGTTCCCCCACAATGTGTAAGGTACGTCCTGTTGTTGCTGCAGATTCCACTATCAATGAATATAGATTGTTACACAAGCCCTACCAACTAGCTAGTCTAACAGTTGAGTACTTTCTTATACACCGAAAGTCTCAACAACAAAGCCTAACCAAGAACAAAGATAAACTCTCTAAGTTCTTCAAGAATATTAGAGCCCTAATATTCTTCCTAGGACAATTCTCCCTATGTGTCTACATTGTGTTTTAGACTTGGACAAGTTAGACTCATAGGAGAATCCCGCTATTTATAGGCAAAATACAAAACCTAGCTAGCATAAGAAATCGGGCTAAAAGCCCGCCAGAATTCGCCAAGGTCTAATGCTATTAGGAAATAACTTCTCCGTCAAGAAAAGACCTTTCTTTTCTTGCACTCCAATTATTTCCTAAAAGCCCATCCGAAACCTATTTGTGCCAGCTGCCATAATTCTTCCCCCATTGGCCCAGCTCAGCAAATATGGCTTCACAACTCAACAGATGGACACATGAAAACAAATCTAATGTGGACCTTGGAAGAGAAAGGATGTATACGCCAGATGAAAATGCAAAATTTGTTGCAGTGCTTGTTGAGGACTTCTCTATGTAATGTAAGAGCATGCATAAAAATAGTTACCTTGCTCCAAATATGAGGTTTAGATCATTTATATGATAATTACAGGTCCAACAAACAAGTTAAACATTTCAGTTTTGTATTTGCAGAATCGTCCCAATCATGGTATATGGAGAACCAAATATTCCCCATTTTATAATGATTTTTGTTTCATTTTTGGAAAAGATCGTGCAACTAGACTGCATGCTGAAATATCGGATGATGTTATTTATGAAACTAATCACCATCAAGCAAATGAAGAAGACCAGGATAGAAGGCCAAGTGATGAATTATGTGATGATATCACTTTTGGTAGCACTCATATGCCTTTAAGGAATAAAAGTAATGGCAGTTTGTAGAAATATAGAGGGAGATATTTTATTGAGAATAATTGTTGTCATTAATATATTATACATATGTCTATATTTATAGGTAAACATTAAACATAACCTAACACTACGAGCTTATGGGCCAGGGTTACTTGCTCATTAGACTAACACCCTCCCTCAAACTCATGGTAATTTTATAGAATTTCCATGAGTTTGCAATACGACAATAATAATAATAGTTTAAAAAAGAAAGCATAAAATTGGATCAAGTCGGATCCGTGATCAGTGCGTGTCGGATTCGCCAGACAACGCGTATCGCCAATCAATAACTGCCAGGAACGCCATCCTTTTCGAACCTGTCAGATTAGTGCGTATAGGACTCGCCAGACTATGGGTAATTTGCCAATCGGTAACTGCCAGAAACGCCATCATTTTCGAACCTGTCAGATCAGTGCGTATAGTACTGTTTGACAATTAAATTTAAACTTAATAAGGATCTAAATTGGCAATTCCAAAAACTCAGGCACCTATGTGATATTTAAGTAAAAACTGGAGGACCTCAATGTCATTCACCCATTTATAAAGTTTGAAAAATATTAAATATTGGTGAATTTTTTTATTATAAAAAAGTTAATTATTAATTTACAAAGCAATTTAAAATCAAATCGATCTTAAATCTCAAATGATTTATTGTATGTTGTTCAAATACTCCCTCCGTCCCTAAAAGATTGTCACATTTTGACTTTTGTGGTCAATTACAATAAAATTTGATCATGAATTCTCATTAAACGATAAGAAATAATATAGTCTTGTGGGACCTCGATAGATTCGTCTCAATATATATTTTTGAAATATCAACTTATTATAATTTTTTTGCATGTAGAATAAAAAATATTTATGTTTTAAATCGTGTTTTATTGACCACCAAAAGTCAAATGTGACAATCATTTAGGGGTGGAGGTAGTAATTTAAAATGAAAAAGGAGGAGGGGGAGAGTCATACACGGACCCACATGGGGATGTAGAACAGGGTGTGCCATGTTCTCATTGGTAAATTTTAATTTTTGTTTATTTTGTATTCAGTGGGTCCTAGTTAGCATAAGATTTGCCGTAACTATTACTCGTATAAAAATGAGAATAAATTTTACATCCACTTACACATAAAATTATTGAGAAGTCTCGCTTCAGCGACTAATTTTAAAAATAAATATCTAAATAATAAATACAACTCATTATTTATTTAATACTCGATTATACACATCAAACAATTGATTTTTCTTAACATATAATATTATAAATCATAAATGCTCTAAGTAATTAAGTCTTTCAATTTAAGAAAAAAATATTTTATGGAGTAAATATAATTATAAATGTTCTGATTAATTATAGAATAGTAACTTTTCAAATTTTTTACTGTATTTCTAAACCGCTAAACCACACCCAACCATTCCAAACCGGACCTGGCCAGAAAAGAAACCGAACAAAGCCTAGGTACATAGTCATCGTCTTCTCCAAACATATATAATCATATAAAATATAAATCTGCAGAAAAAAGAGAACAAAAAAAAGAAAATAAAAAAAAATTCAGGGAGAGGGCTTTTGCAGAATTTTTTATTCAGAAGAGTCCTCTCACCTATATCACCAAAAAAATCCAAAAAAAGAAAACTTTTTTTTTGGGTTTCTTGGTAAATATATATTTATATAGTTTTCTATTGAATAAAAATCATTGTTGGAATTCAGGAAGTCGAAAATTCATATGATTTATAAATCTGATTTCGATTTTGATTTTTGATGCGTCGATTTAATGCGAAAAAGGGAGTAGAAAAACCTGATCCCATATCTGAAAACCAAGAAATGGATTCTGCATCACTCAAGCTACAATTCAGGAATATTAGGAGAGCCCCTTTAAATCAACAAGCCCAAAAGTTGATGTTTTTAAAATATATTTGCTTTGTAATTATTTTCGCAATTCTTTGTTCCATTTTTGTGTTTCACAGAAATAGGACAAATTTTAGTAAAAATGGTGACTTTGAGGGTAGGAAAAGGTACGGGATTGTGATAGATGGTGGAAGTACAGGTACGAGGATCCATATATTTAGTTATGATGTTGTAAAGGATGATGTTGTTGATGGGAAAAGGAAAAGGGGTGTTCTTGATTTTTCTGGAAGTGGATTTGAGAGTTTGAAAGTGAACCCGGGGCTTTCGGCATTTGCCCGGGATCCCGAGAAGGCGGGGAAGGCCTTGAGGGAATTGGTGGAGTTTGGGAAAGGGAAGGTGCCTAGGGAGTATTGGGGAGAAACTGAGGTGAGGTTGATGGCTACAGCAGGTATGAGGTTGTTGGAGAAGAATGATCAGGAGAATATATTGCATGAGTGTAGGAGGGTGTTAAGGACGTCTGGGTTCAAGTTTCAGGATGATTGGGTTAGTGTAATATCTGGTGAGTGCAATTTGGTGTTTAGTTTTAAAGAATTACCTTTGACGATTAAAGTAATCAGCAGAACTATTGAAATGATTTCAAATGGATGAACAAGATCTGTTGATAAATGATTTCCCATTTGTTAATTACTGTTAAATATACGTATGTTTCAATTTGCTGAAGTTTATTGCCTGAATGTAATTCCTGAGATTTAAAAAATGAGCTATGATTAATGGTTGTAGGCTCTGATGAAGGGGTATATGCTTGGGTTGTTGCGAACTATGCCCTTAATACTCTTGGAGGTGATCCTCAGCAAACAACTGGAATTATTGAACTTGGCGGGGCGTCTATGCAGGTTTGGCTACCTTTTTTTGTTTGCTGATCGGTTGGAAAGTTCATTCTTGAATATACTTCATGTTTATAGTTAGCTTGTTTCGTAGGTGTAGTGACGTGATTTTTTATCCCAACTTTCTTATGTTCTCAGTAGCTGGTTTCCTTGGTATATATAACAATTCTGTTGATATTCTTTGCATCTTGGTTTGACAATTGATATTTCTAGGTTACATTTCTATCAAATGAGGATATGCCGCCTGAATACTCTCGCAAAATCACTTATGGAAATTTTTCTTACAATCTTTACAGTCACAGTTTGCTTCAATATGGCCAGGTAAGTCTTTAGCGTATTAGGAGTTCAGTGAGTACATGTCCAAAAAATGTTCACTCTGGATGCTATATCTGATGTCGTTACAAGAAGATTTTACTTGAAAATCCATACAACTTTTTGTCATAGATACGTCTATAACTGAGTAGTTCTATTTCTGTTGATATTTTAAATAGATTATCAAATTGACTTACTTTGGTGTTCCTGCACTGATTTTATTGTGTCGATGCTTTCAAGGAATATGGATTTGTTCTGAAGGCTATGGATTGGTGTTTTGTTAGAGTTATTCTTTGTATACTGGATTTGTTCAAAATACTTGGTTGAATTAACTGTTTGAAAGCGGTTTACGCGAGACACAAATTGTTAGAGGGATTGGAATCAAAGTTACTTAAAGAAACATCCTGAATTGCTGCATTCGAATCCTGTGTCCTGTATTCCTGTTGAAGTGATAAAAATGACTAAACCAAATCTGTGGAAGTCAACCGTCAGTGATAATGTAGATGTTATATATACTTTCATGATCAAGAGGAAGGCCGTGAAGGGAGCTTTTATAAACGATACCCTTAATGACCAGGGAGGGTCCATCTGAGTCGTTCTGACGAAGTCTAAGTGCCCCCCTCCCCACTCCAACACATATTCGTTTGTAATATATTTGTTTGATTTTTAAACTTACTGTATCCACCCCTACAGAATATTTGTTGTATATCTGCACATGATTAGTTCTTTTTGGTAAATATTACCGGTTATTACTCTTTTAGTGTGCATCATTGGTCCATTTTCGACATTGTATGCTCTCATATACTTGAATTTTTCAGCAGTACTAGTTGCCAATGCCATTGAAGAGTTCTTTTTTAGCGTTCTTGCAGATCTAGATATTCATGATATTAACTTATTCGCCCCATTTTTCAGAATGTTGCATTTGACTTGCTACGGGAGTCATATACTTCAGGAACCAGAGAAGAAGGTATGTCAATACCAGTATTTGCCCATTGGTGTTTGATTTATTGAAAATGGAGCAACCATAATAAGACTTATGCTTATAAGAATACATCATTCAAGTTTGACAGGCTTATGATGTTGTCATGTCCATCTCTAGTTCCTTTTCTCTGGTTGTGGTAATTGTTAATCTATCTATGCTTGGGTAGGGGAGATGAGGGGAGATGATGAGCTTCATTTCTGGTTCTAACAGTGAATAAAATTCGAGTTGTTTAAAACCATAATGAATTGCCTTCGTGAATTATGATTTTCTTTACTAATTTTTTTGGAACAGAAAATATGTGAATGTGGCATTGAAATCATGATTACTAGCTTAAGTCATTAAATTGTTCTCAATGGGTGGCAAATTGGGGTTGTCACTGTGCATGATCTATTCTTGTAGTTTCAGAATGGTCTCTCTGTGGGGTGGGGGGCGGGGGGGAATTGTTAAATAGAGCCTCGTGTGGTCGGAGCCACATGGAAGGACTGAGAAGGTTAGGATACGGTGCAAACTGAGGAGAATTGAAAAAGAAAACTGACACCACTTTCGTTAATGCAGCTACTACAAGACCACAGATGGGGAAGCTGGTGAACCCTTGCATTCCAAGGGGTTATGCTGACAATGAGGAATTGGTAAAGCTCTCTCCTAGCACTCGCTCGGAAAAGAGTAGACACTTAGCCTCTATTATTCCCAGTGGCAACTTTTCCGAGTGTAGGTCGGCCTCATTGATGCTGCTGCAAAAAGATAAAGGTATATTTTCCCTCTTTTTAGATATTTTGTTTTTCAGTTTTCCCTCGTTTGATCTTGTTATTGGTGTACTTTTCTTTAACTTACAGTTCAAATTAATAAAGGATTGTATCTGTTTATATTGCAGAAAAGTGTTCACACCAGAGCTGTTATATAGGGTCAAATTTTATGCCAAACCTACAAGGAAACCTCTTGGCCACTGAGAATTTCTTCCACACTTCAAAAGTGCGTATTCACTCGATTAAAATATTTATAAGGATGTTATAATTTCACCATAGCCTTTCATATTTATAGTTCGTATTAACAGATGATCTTGTATATTCCTTTCGTCTTTTTAACAGTTCTTTGGCTTGCCTCGCAAATCATCTCTTTCCAATATGATAATTGCTGGAAAACAATTTTGTGAAGATGACTGGGGAAATTTAAAGAAGAAATACCACAATCTAAAGGAGGAGGATTTGGTTCGCTATTGCTTCTCCTCTGCATATATTGTGGCTTTACTTCATGATAGCCTTGGGATTTCTTTAGATGATGAGAGGTAATGTTATGTGCTCTGGGATGACTCAGAAATATGATACGGATTTGAATATTTTTATAAAGATCTGTTCAGGGGAAATAACAAGCAAGTTTGTAAGAAATGTCAAATTGTTCTTAAAAGTAGTTTACGGATGAAAACTGGTTAATATTAATAATTGAAGCATCAGAGAGAGTAGAAGGGAAACAAACAGCAAGGAGTGAATTTAGCTTCTGGTATCATGTGGGCAGTATTATTAATAATTTAATTTTTCTTATCGACTCTTCAACAGGATTGGATATGCAAATCAAGTGCAGGATATTCCACTTGATTGGGCATTAGGAGCTTTCATCATGCAAACTGCAGCTGAAATAGAGTTTGAGCATCCAAGACTCTTGGGGTCTGCAGTTGATGGAAACATCACTTCATTGTTAGTATTCTTTGGTATTTCGCTTATAATATTATTTGCAGGATGGACAGTTTCGAAATGGAAAAAGGCCCAACAGAAAACTATTTATGACTTAGAGAAAGGGAAATACATAGTCAGGCGTATCAGAAGATCGTCATAGGGTAGTATGTCTGCAGGATTAGTCAGTCCATGCCCCTTTATATTCACATGACGAAGCGCAAGTGCCCAAATTGACCAACTGAACATTTGTAAATTGTCATTGCAATTTCATGTCCAGAGCTATAGTTCTGGGCGTCGCCACCCTTGCATGGCGATCGAGTTGCTTCAACTGTTCGAGGAGATGTGCATTGCCATCATCTATGAGCTCATCTTCTGTTAACGGGATCTCGCCGGGTGCATAGCAGAGGGAGGTATAGAAGGTTAGTGCATTTAAGGACTACGAGAGGCTGTATCGGTGTAGAGCATTGTAACTAACACCATCTTTCACAATCAGTTTGTAAAATGAAGGCACAATGCTGTATGGTGTGTTTCCTTCTGTTCAATAGTGCGAAATCTTCATTTTGCAGCCCCCCTTTTGAAAGCCATAAGTGATATGATTAGCACCTACTAATTATAAGAAAATAAATGGTTTTTTTCATATAAGTACCTGAACTCTCAATAAGTCAATATGTTACCAAATCAACACCTGATGAACTTTTTTTTTATTTTTTATCAAATATGGCATTTGGAGCATGAAAATGGCACTTGAACATTTGTTTGTTACATTTTTTGAATTTCTCATATTCCAAATTTTTTGGTGGAAGACAAAATAGTCAAACAATACTTGAAACTAACTCTACTTAATTATAAACTAACCTAACGTATTAAAATATTCATACACCCCAACCCAGGATCAACCAATCTCGTTCGAATCACGTTCGGGAGTCTGAGACAAGAAAATAACTTTCTCCTCCAAATCCGAACTACCATCAGCAAAAAGTATCCAATTAAACTATAATAATTTTAAATTGAAATTCGAAAATAAAAACCTAATTCAAACCATTTGTAGTTTCATACCTGCTTCATCAAATCTTTCATGTGTATCTTCATTGTCAAAAGTGGCTAGGTGATCTTCCAGTGATTTGTAAGTCCTGGGTTTAATTCTCATTGTATGCGGTACATTTTTTAAAAATATCCGGTCGATCACCCTAGTATAACTGTGTATACTTTCAATTACTTATGTTGGGTATTGTGTATACTTTTGGTCACTCATGCGTTTTTTTGGTAGAACTCGCGATTTTTCGACATTTTAAACATTTTTATAGGGATATTGTAGTCATTCTACAATAATTTTGTTACAACTCGCGACTTTTCGACATTGTCTATCAGTGTTAGTTGACGTTAATGACAAAATTATGGGAGAATGACTAAAATACACCTACCAAAATGTTTAAAATGTCAAAAAATCATGAGTTGTACCAAAAAACGCATGAGCGCCCCAAAGTATACATAATATCCCACATTAGTGATCAAAAGTATCCAAATTCATACTAGGGTGACCGACTGGAGATTTTTACAAACATTAGTGATCAATGAAGTCATTTGCTCTTGAAAAAATGGATTTGAATATACCATACTTCACGATCCATAAGGTGAGCTATTTCCATTTTCTCATTTTCTTAAGATGTAGACTCACGAGATTGGTCGGGGGTGGGGTGTTAGGTTTAAGATGATGTTTTTAATTTAATTAATTGTTTTGAATATTTCAATAGGTTGGGTTAGTTGATAATTATGTTGAGTTAGTTTTAAGTGTTGTTTGACTATTTTGCCCTCCATCAAAAATGTAAAATATGAGAAATTCAGAAAATGTGAAAAATAAAAGTTGAGGTGCCATTTTTATACTCCAGGTGTTTATTTGGTAAAAAAAGGTTTATTATGTTCTAGTTTGTAGCATATTGAGAGTTCAGGCGCCTATATGAAAAAAACCAAAATAAATTAGTCCAAATATGAAATATGTGCTCATTAAGTAATGTTTTCTATTTTCACCAACATTTTAGATGCGTATCTCACGTAGAGTTGTACACGAATCGAGTCGAGTCTGAGCTCAAAGTTTTTTGACTCTGCTCATCACTAAACGAGCCACGCTTCGAGCCTCGGAACTCCGAGCCGAGCCCGAGCAAGTTGCTCGATTTAGCTCGTCTCATGCACATGCCTAATTTCAGGTAACCGTTTTTTGGGCAGAAAAAATTTCCATGGGGTTACGTACATTTCTTGTATTCGAGGTTTTAGTGTAAGAAGTGTACCAAATGTGTTCGATCCCATTAATGAACTCATATCATGTATACCTAAGAAGAAGTGGAAAACCTTGGTTAATATTAGTATCACTTGTACCTTAAAATTATGAAAAAAGTGAAGGTGTTAACTGTTAAAAACGTAAATCGTCAATTAAAAAAAATGAAATGGATGCATGTGGTAATGTGCCTCAATGATCCAGTTTTGGGTTGAAGCGAGCTTTCGACTATAAATTGATTGGAATTGAATATATTGTTAGACTCTATTTTAAACTTTACCTAAACAAGCTTTTTAACTTAATTTTTTAAATTGAACTTTATCAAGACTTTAAAATTGAAGTCCTTCAATGAAACAAAATAACAGCACATCAAATCGATGAGCTCATGAAAACGCGTCAAACAATTAACATAATATGTAATAAATACAATTAAATATTTATTACACATAATGTCATAAAAATACATTACGGGATATTTCAGTTTTTCCATTCCGATTTTCCCTCTCCTCAATCCAGGTATATTTCCTTTTTTGCCTGTGCACATTTTATTTATTTCAATTTTATTTTATCTGTTTTATGCATGAATTAGCTGAAAATAACCCAACAAAGCTCAAACAAATTACCCCTGATCATCATCATGATCGGGGAATTTATCGCTGATGTTTATATTCGAGTAACTACAAAAATGGGTTTGTTTCTTCGACCTTAAAGCTATCATTTTTATTTTGTATAATTGAATTTCATCTCAATGCATTTTTGTATTTCTAAATTTTGTATCATGGGTTAGGTTAGAATATAGTTTGTTGTGTTTTACTTTTAACTTTTTTTGTGTTTAGGTGATAAAAGTTATGTTCCCCCTATGGTAAAATCCCAAAAAGATTGTTAAATTTGATATTTTAGGGCCTCAATAAGAAGGGGAACTTAGTTTTGAAAATCTATCATGTTCAGAGTAAATTATGACCCCACACATGACTGATTGTAGTTGTTGTATTCGTATAGCCGACCCGGATAAGGCTAGGTTTGGGTTGGTAATGTTAAGGAGGGTGTAATAATTTACATGTAAATTTGAGATTTTCTTATGTAAATATATCGTGAGTTATTAATTAATAATATGTATATTTTGCATTATTTTGGAGGTAAGATTATACAAATTGTAAGTTTGTGATCTCATTTAGTTAGATGAAGGCAAGATCTTTGATTCTGTAGAACCAGTGAAGTTAAATTCTATGGAACTATTGAGAATGGGCGTGTTATATAGTCTCTTGCTCTTAAAGTATATTTGAGTTAGAATAAAGTCAAAAGATAAATGCTTTTTATCAATGAACAGAAAGTTCTTGAATTGAGAGCTGAGAACTGTTATTCATGGGATTTAACAGTAGACGATATCTCATTTCTACTGGAAGATTCTTACTTTGTATTGTTTTACTATGCTGCCCTAATCTCCGTTTAGTTTACTAAGGAAGTCGATTCATACTTTAAAAGCTCGACTTTTGCTATAAATTAATCATATTCAAATAAATTATTTACCTATAAAATTGAAATACAAGTGTTTGGTGTGTATGTTATGGTATGCATGTTTTGATTAGAAAATCTCCAAATTCATATGCTTGGCTTATGTTTTCAAGAAAAATGGGTTCACTTGTTAAATGAAACATCCCAGTTAACTTGGAGTATATGATACATGATTTCTTTAATGCTTTTTTGTGTGTAGGAATTGTTTGCCCCCATTGTTAGTTATTGTGGTATCCATTTAAGTGCGACTGGGCTAGAATTCGGTGGTTCACACAGAGCATCTAGAAAGACCAGAGATTGAAGGGGCTGCTGCACTGCCAGGTCAGGGAGCCACATTTTCGTTCAAGCCTAAAATTATGGCAGGAGCATCTTCAGCGTCAAGTGAAGAGAAGGTTGTATTGGAGGTGGACGATGAAAACGAGGCAGCAGACGAGGATGCCCCACTTATAGGAAGGGCTGAGTGCCGCATTTGCCAGGACGAGGACTCTGTTAAGAATTTGGAGAGTCCTTGTGCTTGCAATGGCAGTCTAAAGGTATACTAATTTTAAGGGCTTAATTGTAATTCTGAAGTTCTTCTATTTATTGGTATATGTAGTTATATACACAATTTTGTATCTTCTCTGTTGGTTAGATAATGAGATTTCTTATCATGTATATATGACCCTTGTTAACGAAAAATTGAACGCCTACTACGCTCTCATTCTTTCTTGTTAGATCCCAATTACGTCATCCAAATGCATATAGAAGAGGAGAAAGGATGTTACTTTTGACTGTGTTATCATTTAGGTTGAATGGTGTTGCAATGGTTATGTGAGAAAGCATGAGCATGAACTTGAATCATTAGCTAAACGAATTGAAGCTTGCCGGAGACACTAAAAAATGCAGAACATCAGTATTTACCTCTTGTCCCAACTGTGTCCTCCTCAATAGTCTAGTTAACTTTATTTCTATGTAGCTTGAGAATTAGATGCAAACCACGTACTTGATGCCTTGTTGAAGAAGAAAAGTTGTCCCAATGATAAGGGCATTTTCTCTGTTAATGTCTCAGTTATCTATTCATCTTATCTCAATATTGACCTTCGTTCCCTGACATCACAAGCATTATTATGAACACTTTTAATATTCTATGGAGATCAGGAGATGCTTATCATACTTGACGTAATATGCTTACCAGATCCTTCTTGTTTCTCCTTCTTAACGTTCATTCCCTGATATACAAGCTATATGATTATTCTAATAAGAAATCATATTTATATTTGATGCAGTATGCTCACAGAGTATGTGTTCAACACTGGTGCAATGAGAAGGGTGATACTACTTGTGAGATCTGTCATCAGGTTTGTGCCTATTAGATAATTGTTATTGATATTTTTGTTCTAATTCTCTTTTGATGAATTATTACTTATTAGATTTATGTGTAACTTGTCTTTGATCATATTAATTTTGTGCTTATTGAACATTTTTAAAGTGATAAAAAACTTTGAACTTTGAGAGACAATAACTGTAAAAAGAATGTTTTGAAAAACAGGAGTATAATTCTCATGTATATGATAATATGAATATAAATCCATTTTTTTTCTTTCTCCGCAAACAATCTTCTCATTTACGATGAACATCTTCTCCCTGACCTACACCGATATATTGACGAAATGCAACCTTTTTTGCTGATATCGTGGAATCTTCATTTTGTTGAAAGTTCGGTTAATCAGTTCCAAACATTGGTTCTCTTCGTAGCTGAATGAACAATTTTGTATGGACAATATAGCTTCTCCTTAATGTCTTTAGATTAATAAAGGGCATCCTGTTGCCTAAAGTCATAAACGCTCACACTTGTACAGTCTTCTGATAATTTGGATTGTTTTGGTCTGTGTGAGGCAGCCGTGCTTTGTCTAAATAGATGTTGTTTGGTTGGGTAGTTTTGTTTGCAGTCCCTGGCCGTTTTTATAACTGTGCAACATAGTTGTTCCCTTAATGATATTTCTTTCTTCTTTTAATTTATTTCTTGTTTTATTGCCTGTCTATGTTAGAAAGAAGTCGTAACTGTTTTGCGTCAAGCCTGAATTTAGTTGAAATACGGAGTAACTTAGTGGATAGCAAGTATGTTCCGTAAGTTAGTGTTCCCTAGAGCTTCTATAGACTCAAATTTTAATTATTGTTGTTTACATTTAGACCTTAACTTTTGATACTAAATATCTTATTTGTTCATGCAGCCTTACCAACCTGGGTATGTAGCTCCTCCACGCCAAGAACCTGAAGAGACAGTGATTGATATTGGGTAAGGTTTAATATGTATGAACTCATATTCTTGAAAAGCCATCTTGATTAAGTTTTACCTATTCAAGCAATTTTAAGCTTGTTGGGGTTTAACAAAGTGATATGAATGGACTTCCCAGATATGTTCCATTCAGGTTTCCTTGAGTCTGATTGTAGTTGTTACATGTGGAGACTTGGGTTGAAATATACGAGTTTATCTTATATAGTATACCTCTATTTGTTACCTGCAGAGGAGGCTGGCATATTGCTGGCACACCTATCAATGTCCACGATCCTCGTCTTTTGGCCATTGCTGAAGCCGAGCGCCAATTTCTGGAGTCTGATTATGATAGTTACAATGAAACTAATGCCAGTGGAGCTGCATTCTTGCGTTCGGTTGCTTTAATTGTAGGATTCTAATTTTTTCTTTATTTTCTGTCTCCTTAACCCCTATTATAATTTCACGTTGGACAATCATGCTTGCTTGCTCGTGATTAAGAATTTAAAATAAATGTTCTCTAATTGGACAATTAAAAATGGAAAGATAAGATCACATGTTAGAAATTATTGAAGGCAGTAACGGATGTGGTGTTTATATGGAGTAGGTCTCCAACATCTGATCTGCAGTTTAGAAAACTTAACATTGACATTCTGAAGATTTAATATGTGCAATGAGTATCATTAATAGTGGTTGTATGTCTGAATAAGCATTAGTATACCATTCAACTTCAATATATGTGCATGCATATCCTTCTTTAGTACGGAAACCTCCACCTACCTGTAAAAGTGAGATCATGTTTGCATCTTTAACATATTCATTGTGCTTCCTGATTCCTTCTGTATTTACTTAACAATATATTGTGTTCTAAAATATGAAATTACAAGACATTGTTGTGGGTTACAAGAGGATAAGAAATGGCAGCAGCACCCTTTTCATTCTCTCTCAGTCTCTCTTGAATTCCAGATATTTCATTATACGGAGTATATGTTAAGAACTTGGGGGGTTTTCTGAATTTGTTTGCATTTTTCTGGAGAAGGAATCATTATAGTACGAACATTTACATACAAGAACTTTCAGCATCCATTCAAGAATGATTCCTACTTCCTAAGAAGAAAATTATTATGGTACATATGCATTCAAGAAATGTCAGCATTAGTTCAAGTGTTCGTTCCTGTCGGGTTGTGCCTAAATTATTATCTGCTGCTTTAGTTTTCTACCATGTCAAAAATCCTTTGCATTCGTTTTTTGCAGTTAATGGCTCTTCTGCTCATGCGTCATGCAGTAGGTGCGACTGATGAAGGTGGTGATGATGATTCATCTGCAATCTTCTCCGTAAGTTAAAATTGTATTTCACCATTTCCTCTGTAATTCAGTAAATACATGTACTAACTTTGTGAGTTCTGGTTTGCAGCTCTTTTTATTTAGAGTTATTGGTTTTCTATTCCCTTGCTACATCATGGTATGGGCTATCACCGTCTTGCAGCGTCGAAGGCAAAGACAGGTCTGAGTTTTATCTTTGATCCTAAAAATATTGGTAGTTTATTTCTGCTATAAAAAAATTACTATCCCTCCTTTCCAAAATAATTGATGTTCGACTTTTTTGAAATTTAACTTTGACCATCAATTATTAATTATTAGTTATTTTAAAACATGTATAATTTGTATAGTTGGATTCATCTCTTAAAGTACTTTCATAATATTAATTTCTTAATTTATAACCAAAGAGTAATTGAAGGTCAAAGATTTACGTCGATATGTGAGGAAGACAATTACAGTATTTTTTTATTGGACGGAGTATTTCGTATTCATCGTACTCTACTCCTAGTTTTTTTGTTAAACAGGAAGCGGCAGCTCTTGTTTGAATATCCTTAGTTCATTTCTGCTTGTGCAAAACACTTCACCTTTATTTTACATTAATCTTTTTGAGAATTTGTTCAACAGGAAGCTGCAGCTGTTGCTGGGACCCCATTTACCTTGATCGTGCAATCACGTCAACATAGAGGTATACATCTTGCAATTGCACGACCTGCGCCTCCACCTGGAGCTGTGCCTACTCCTGTCCCCGTCCCTTCTGTGTCTACTCCTCGACAAGAACACGTTTGAAAAACTCACTTAGTTTAGCACCGTTGCTGCTTGTAAGATGCCACATAAGTTGAACCAGATGAGTGTCGTCAATATTGTTCTTCTATTCTAGTTATTCAGCATGTAATATTCTCTTCTGAGTTGTGATTACAGCAGCCAAAGGCTGTAAATATGAACTACTTCACACCATGAAGCTGACAATAGCTTCACATCCCTCTGTATTTAATTGTATGAAAGCTGATCTAAATGAGCTGTTTAGATCGTTTGATAATGTGACATGCATGCACTGTCAAACTATGCAACTCCAAATCTACTGTTTTTTAGGTGCCAACCAATCTCTTCCGTAACCCGTGGTCTTGGCTTAGTGGTTGGCGACCCATCCTCCATAATTGGAGGTTTTGGGTTCGAGTCCTGGCAAGACATCCTAATAAAAAGAGACGCTTATGCCCTCGTTGTAGTGTAAGTTTTTCTTTTTCCGATAGTGTAGGATTTACTTTCAACATGATATTGTTTGACAAAAGGCCAATCTCTTCCGTAACCATATACAATATCAAAATCTGAAATAGATAACACAACGTTAACTTTCCTCAACCTCAACGTCTTTGACGAGCTTCCCGCTAAAAAGGGTAAGAGAATCCGATAGGAGCATTTGTAGCAGATTGCCTAATTTTTCCCCCCTAAAATCAACTCCTTATAACACTTTATTAAAGTTAGGAGCTATCTTCTAACATTTACATAAAACTAGATTCCTTAAAATCAACTCCTCATAACACTTTATCATCAAAACACTAGATAAATATTACATTTAGTGAATAAAGGTGGGGAGAGAGAAATCAATAAAGTGATTTGAGGAGGGTATAAAAATAGGTTTGGTGGAGCTTGGTAGAAATTCTTTTTAGGGATTTTTTAAGAATAAACAGTCTAATTTTTTGTGTTTTTTGCTCTCTTTTGTAATATCTTATTTTATATATACAATTAGGAGTGATTTGAACACTCTCTTGCAAATGCTCTTATTATTTTTTAGAGTGAAGTTCATATATTATCTACCATCATAAATTGCGATAAGAAATTTTGGTAGTTTAGTGAGTTATTTTGATATGTACGGTTATATAATATAATATAAAATTATTTAATTGTATTATTGTGTCAATTAGTCGTTTATAATATGATATAATAGGCAAGTGACTGTCAGTAAGGTTTTTCGCTCATTTCAATTAATATATTTTGGGGTAAAAAAATCAAAAGAAAAATATAAAATAATCCATCCTCAATTTTGAAATTGAAATAATCTATCTCGAACACGCGCTTAATAAAATATTTAAAGCGCGAGACCAAATAAGATATATTTTGAAACATAGATGATTGAGAAGGAACGTTTTCAAACATATGTAATAGACTGAAAACATTTTGTACACATAAATGATTGCTAGTTATTGCTACAACCACTTACCCATTCTTTTTATAACTTTCACGATTTCATAGTTTTCGTAAATGATATACTTTCAAAATTATAATAACTTATTTATTTTATTTATTGATTATAATTTTTCATTTTTATAATTATAACGAACGAACCATGCAACAAGCTACACGTACAGCACATCATGTCTTTTTTTACTAATAACATGAAAAGATATATTATCTTCAATGATTGATGATAATATAGAACCAGATCTATATTTATTAATAGGTCGAACAATGAACCAGATCTACATTATTGGATCAATATTTAATAATTTGGTGGGGATCTTTGAGTTGTATGACGTGATTCAACGATCACGAAAAAGAAAGATTTTATAAACACTACTACAATTATTTTATTTTGAAAATATTTTTTATATGTTTAGATATACTTCTTAAATAACTAAGTATATAGTTGAGATAAATAGAAACAGTTATTATTATTTTTAATTAATTAATGAGTTAAAGTAAAATTTTAAAAATTATTCAAGATTAAAAAATAAAATAAAAAGTTATATACTTGAAAAATCAAAAAATTAATTAAACAAGGTATTAAGTTCCTAAACTAATATTGAGATCCAATCAATAGATATTACTAGTATATGTACAACGATAATTCTAACATGTGTCTTAAGAGAATATATTTTAAATTGGCATAATTAAATGAAAGTATATAATAGAACATATTTTAGAAAATGCGTCTAAGCGTATTTCATTGGACGTCGTCTAAGTGTACTCTTAGGCACACATCATTGAACGCCGTCTAGGGTCTTAGATGGCACTCCCATGAAGTGGCGTCTATGACCTTTTCAGTTAGACAACACTCTTTATAATAATGTTGTTAACTTAATAATAAATAAATCCAAAATGTAAATTGAAAATGTAAAAGTACAACTTTCTATGTTACTAAAGACAAGTGTTTTGAAGTGAAAAAATAAGGCTAGCCGCGAGGCAAATATAAAAAAATGGGGGAGTATAAGATTTATTAATTATTACATGACGATTAGTAATAATAAATGGATGATAAAAGGCTTATTTTTATTTTGGACCCTCAACTATGATGAAAATTTTAAATTGGACCCTAATACTATCCTAAGCCTCATATTGGATCCTATACTAGGGTTTGTCTCATTTTACCTCTAAAACGTCAAATATGTATGATGTAATTTCGTTTTAAAATAAGGGCAAAATCGAAATAGCACATATATTAAACTTTTGGCATATAATTCACAAATAACAAAACTTAAAATTAAAAATAAATTTCAGACTTATTTTTATTTTGGACCCTGAACTATCACGTAGTTTCAAATTGAACCCTGATACTATCATTAGTTATTTGTAAAAGCGCCCCAAAAGTTTGATATATGTGATAATCCGAATTTACCCTTTTTTTAAAACGAAATTCAATCTAAAATTGGCATTTGATGGGGCAAAATGAGGCAAAATGTAGTATAGGAGGCAATTTGAGGCTTATGATAATATCATGATCCAATTTGAAACTTATGTGATAGTTCAGCGTCCAAAATGAAAATAAGCCATGATAAAATATAAAATGAGAGATAATGAATATATATGGTGAGATATTGAGTATAAAAGTAATCGAAGATATTTGATGATGTGCTAAAATAATAATTTGGCGTGGCAGAGTGTATTTAATTTTTTGAAATACTATAACTACTGTGGATAGTTTTAAGAATATATTGTAGGAAATCTGTACATAAAATACTAGCATATATATATGGTATATCTTTTTTATCAAATAATATTATATGACATGTATGAAAATATTAATTTTAAAATTTGAAAAGTCAATTATCAGAATTTGAAAAATATTTTTGGAGTAATAAGAAATAAAACAGCCATGGATGGGTTTCTTATATACATATTATAGTTCACAACTTTACATAGGGCTGTAAATGGACCGAACTATACCAAACGTAATTACGGTTGAATTCGGTCCGCAGGAGGTCGAACAGGACTGAACTATTGCGTGTTCAATATGAAATGCGTGTTCACTAACTCTAGCTCCAGCTCAATTTTTTCACGGCAGAAAAATTTAACGATTTTTACTCCTATCGCTCATATGAAATATGTGTTCAATAGTCTAGCAACCCTACACACCGTTGCTCAAAAGTCCATCAACAACACAAAGTACCAACATATACTCAAAAGTTTAGTTTGCTTAAATAATATAAACCCAGCACATACTGCGTGCATTCTATAGACTTTTCAGCACATACTGCGTGCATTCTATAGACATTGGAGCACACACTTCATGCGTTCGATAAACTTTCGAGCACGCACAGCTGTGCTCGGTATGGATAAAATCGTCAAATTTTTTGGCCCTATCCACCACCTGTGTCAGAGGCCCCTTGGCCAGACGTGTTGCAAAATCAAAAGATTTGTCGTATTAGTAAAAGCTCTACAAGGAAGAGGACCAATGAGACTCTAAACCAGAAACAATCTCTACAATATTTTAACAAAGGATTGCTTTCAGATATACTCGAATAGCCTAGTGAAAAAGGCTTTCGCTAGTGATCAGAAGGTCCTGGGTTCGAAACTTTACGACCTTACTTGAACAAGATCTGTTCTATAGGCTCGTACCTCTGTATCCTTGAACTCTAAGGAGATGAGAAACCAAGTCTGGTGGATGAGATATATCCATGAAACCAGAGCGTGATTAACGGCTTGCGTACTCGGATTGAGTCATCCGCTGTAGATGATCGTTTCCTAGCCTTCTGAAGGTTTGAGATGGTTTCATGGCTGTCTGCCAGACCAACAATCTTTATAAAACAAGAAAAAAAGAGAAAAAAAAAATAGGATTGTCTTCAGAAAGATTCAAATCTGTAATGTTAGATGTCTCCACCCTAACAAAGGCACCAGATTGATTATTATTATGCATGATATCATTCATTCACAGTCTTTTTAAGTTACTTACATTTAAGCATGTTGTTAACTATTTTGTAATGCCATCTATTATTCAACACATATGTTAAGAAATCGACTTTTCAGGGGAAAACTGTAATTTCGTGTCTAAAATGATTTTAGGTTGATTATATTTTCCCTTTTTGTTTGTGTAAAGAAGTTTTTGAATGTGAAGTTGCTATTTTTTTGCCCCTTAAAAGTTATTTGTGTGCGTGGCATATGTATTGATTAACAATTGATTTCACAAATATTTAATAGGAGTGAAACTGTAAAAGTAAATGTTAGGCTAATGGGTGACGAGCTCATGAACCCGCATCATAAACTAGGGTTAGGTTATATTCACCTATAAATATAAGTGATCTCTATATTGTATGAACAACAATCATTCTCAGTAAAATATCTTCCTCTCTATTTCTACATGGTATCATGCGCCAGCCCTAGTTATTGAGGCACGTGTAACCCCGCCGATGTTGTTCCGGCAATTAATACCGGCAATGAATAGTCTGCCGATGATTGGGTTACACGTGAGGGGGAGTGTTAAGATGAACATCCTACATCGGAAGTTGATGTCCTTCCGGATCAGTATATAAGATCTTGGGCTCCCCCTATAACCAATTGATTTTAGAGTGGAACCTCATAGACTCTTAACAGTAAACGATTTAAAATGACAAGTATTTTTTCACTAATCACTTGAAATTCGTGAATACAAGTGAACATGCATGAGTGATCAATGGCTGTAACCTTTTGCCCTTAGATCGAATATGACATTAACATGAAGGTATGACAATGTTTGCATGCTTGAAGTGGTATTAGAATATATACCTACCGTCAGCCAATTTAGTTATCAGGTTAATCTATACTAGCTACGGGTGCACACTTCATGTGAGTGCGCGTGTTCATGTTTTGTTTAGTTAATAATTTTTTATTCAAAATATAATCGATATGATAAATTTCTACAATAATTTACGTTAAATTAACGACAATAGAATTAATTAAATGAATATAATTGATATATGCCAAAGAAGATAATGTTATAAAATTATTATTATATTTTATAATAAAAGATTGAGTTCCCCCATTGATTAGATTTGTAATAAAATCCCCTATTTATTAGCAGGAAAAGAAGATAATGTTATAATCTTTAGTTATTGAATGTAGAAGCGACAAACTAGCACTACTCCAAAATAACGTGGGAATAATAATTTAAACTCAATAATTCATTTCTAACATTAAAATCCTTAATCATCCTATAATATATACTTCCTAGAAGTATAGACATTTTTTTCACTAACCAAATTTGGTTTTCATGTAATAATGTTAACATACAACTAGATAGGTCTCAAACCTCTTATATTAGGTGCACTCAAAAGCTTCACAAATTCATAGATTTTTAAATTTTTAGTGTTTCTTTTTTATTATTGTCTAATAATATTAATTAGTACCCAGAGCCATGGATTTCATTAGAATCAAACCCATGGTTCTGTGCCTTGTGGTGGTCTTAATTTTGGGAGATGCAAATGGTGAGTTTCCAAGGTTTGATCACCAAATGAGAGGTAGTAAAAATAATGGAAGTTTGAATTTTTTGGTTATTGGTGATTGGGGAAGAAGAGGTGAATATAACCAATCACATGTTGCCTACCAGGTATGTATTAGATTGTTATAACCATAATCTAATGTTTTTGCATGTGTGGTTGTAATGGCGGAAATAATGGGTCATTTAAACCTCATACTTTTTGGAAAGTTTGAAAATTGTCCTATATGTGTGTATATATATATGTAAACACCAGTTTCGACCGGGGTATACCTCAATTGCTAAAAACTAGAGTGTAAAGTGCCAACAACCTCATCTCTTCATGCAACTCGGGTTCGGTTCCTATTAGGAGTTATCAGGGCCCTTAGGTTGAAGGTCTCAACCTTTCAACCTTTATAAGACCAGTTTCGGATCATCCGTTACACGAAGGTTGAGGGTCTCCACTTTTATAAGACCAATTTCAGATCATCTGTGCGACACTCTTTACACTTGTATTTTTTGTGTTTTCTTTTTCAGTTTTCAAGCAACATATATTATTCAATCATATTTCTTAATTAGACATATACTGTGATATGTCTAATTCAATATAATTAACATTTATGTTTTTCGAGAGGTATAGAACTTTTACCATTAAAGATTATTGGGAATACAAAATTTTGTTATAAAAAGAATTTTTATTTTTTGAATTATAGAGAGTGGTTGATAATGTTAGTGAAAGAAGATTTTGAATGCAAAATGTGTGAAAGATTGAAAAAATAACAAATAAATAATTTTTAATGTAACATAAAGTGTTGCACAAAAGTATAGTGTAAGTGTGTAAAACATGATCTAGAGTCAATTGTAACCAAATTTTCTAAGGAATTTAATTTTTACACTCCAAATATTACTTATTATCTCACTCCACACTTTCAAGACTTACTTTACTCTACAAAAATTTATATAACAAAAAAAGGGTAAAGCAAAGTGTGATTTTAAAATTTGAATAGTAAAAATGAAATGTCTTCTTCAAATATATCCTCCTTTAGTCAATCTCTTAAATTTTACCCCCTATATTTTAATCCTTCATCCCAAATTACACGGAGTATTAAATTTGATAAGAAAACAATACGTTTAGTTACACATAATTTTTTTTAACGGCCCCGTCGCCCTGCCCAGGGAAGTCGCAAGGGATTTGCCTGTTTACCAATTCAGCACGACATTCTGTCCCTTTCGTTACACATAATTGTATTTATTTGATGCAGATGGGAAGAATCGGAGAGAAATTGGACATTGAGTTTGTGATTTCTACTGGGGATAACTTCTATGATAATGGTTTATCAGGAGACAATGATCCTGAATTTGTAGAATCATTTACCAAAATTTATACAGCCAAAAGTTTGCAAAAACAGTGGTATAGTGGTAATCAAGAACTACTTTATGCTTAACTTCTTTAATATATTCATAATTTACTTATAATAACTCATTAATTAATATTTGCTTATAAGTTAAATACTTGATTTTGTATCCAGTTCTAGGTAATCATGATTACAGAGGAAAGGTGGCAGCTCAATTGAGTCCCTACCTTAATCAAGTTGATAGCAGATGGTTTTGTTCAAGGTCATTTATTGTAAATACAGGTGATCGCGGGTTTGATTTAGGCAATAATATTGCAGGCGTGGCTTCTGATTTCTTGTTCCGTTGGTCCTCTCCCATGCGTTGAACTTGATATTTTATTTTTTACGTTTGCAGAACTTGCCGAAATATTTTTTGTGGATACTACTCCATTTGTAAGAGACTATTTCGTGGCTCCAAATGAGCATACCTACGATTGGCGAGGTGTTACACCAGTGAGGAGATATATCAGCAATGTCTTAACTGTAAGCATTTTCGAATTCGTTTATTATTCTATAAGTAAAAGACTAATTAAGGGGTTAATTACTTAATTAAATTAGTGTTTTTATGTTTATAGGATCTTAAATTAGCATTAAAGAATTCAACAGCAAAATGGAAAATGGTTGTTGGTCATCATGCTATTAGAAGCATTGGACACCATGGTGATACTGTAGAGCTTGTTAAGCTCGTCCTTCCTATCCTTCGGGTAAATATTTATTATCGATGTCTAATTTTGTTTCCCCGTTATCATCTGGATCCATTTCAATAGTTTCCCGCTTCTGTTTGTAACGTTTTTGTAGGAGAACAATGTCGATTTGTATATGAATGGCCATGACCATTGTCTTGAACGAATCAGTGACGAGAAAAGGTAATAATTCAACAAGCAATTATATATCACTACTAGACCAATCTGATGCTTTAAGTCGCCTTAAGTTTCTGCACTGTTCTGCTAATCTCGATATGATTTGGTGTTCGGGTTGCAGCAAGATCCAGTTCTTAACGAGTGGAGCTGGGTCGAAGGCGTGGAGGGGGGATCTTAAGCCTGTAGACGACGAAGGCGTGGAATTCTTTTACGACGGACAAGGTTTTATGTCTGTGCAGTTGACAGAGGCAGAGTTAACAATAGCATTTTATGATGTTTTTGGCCAAGTCGTGCATAAGTGGACTAGTTCTAGTGAGCTCTACTCGGATATGTAGATTATGTATTTGAATTAGACAAATTTTTAGATGAAATTGCATCTGTTATGTTAGGAGATTGAAAGAAACTGGTCTAGAATTCGAGTTGAAGATCAGGTTAATGCAAGAACAATTGATTGGGGTGTTTTTCGAGAATGATTACGGTTCCTTAATCATATCGTTCATTAATTTTCATTAATCAACATGTTAATATAATTTCATTGTAAAAATGATACACATAACTAAATTATACCATTCTAAGATGGTACAGATTAAAAAACTCAAAAACAAGTGTACGAAAATTATTCTATGCACCGATTTAGTTACTGTGCCAATATTCGTTAAACAAATTGATCCAGATTACCTGCAAAAATAAACATAGTTAATTGACATTAATGAATTTATACATGAAAAAATGGTACGTATAACCTAAATTGTACCAAAAAAATATTATAGAATGGTATGAATAGTATACATTTTTAATCATTAATGAACCATTAATGAATAAAAACACCATTACTTTCCACTGATTTTTCTTAGGAAATTTCTTATATACCGGAGGGGTCTTTTCCAGAACCATTCCGGACAACAAATCTGGACATTTGGATCAAGATTAAGGAAATTTCTTATATATCGGAGGGGTCTTTTCTGGAACCATTCCGGACAACAAATCTGGACCTTTGGATTAAGATTAATGGAGGAGATTGAGTTTTAAACCAACTTACAAGTATTGTTCGTCGTCATCTAGGTAGTCATCGTATTCAAAGTTGTACCTCAAGTTTCTCCGACGTCCACTCCGCCGCAACTCTCTTTCAGCCGCCGTAAATTTCCCTCGGCTCCGCCGCAACTCTCTCTCAGCCGCCATAAATCTCCCTCCGCTACCTGCAACTTCCTCTCTGCCGACGTAAATCTGCCTCCGCTCCGATGCATATCTCTTTCCTCCGAAGGCCAGAGAAGATGGACCAATAGACGTGAGAGTGAGAGAGATGAAGAAGAAAAATGAAAATAAAAGAATAATATATTATTTAACTATAGTTTAACATCAGTTAGTGTTAATTTCGATCTGAGCCATTAATCTTGATCCAAGGGTCCAGATTTATTGTCCGGAATGGTTTCGGAAAAGACCCCTCCGGTATATAAGAAATTTCCTTTTTTCTTAGTCATCTCTCCATCACTTCATGCAATGAACATGCATGCATTAATTACAATTACAAGCTTACCTAGTTTAAGTGATTGAAAATAAAGTAAACAATTTTAGATAGAAATTCAGATAATGTATCCGTAACTCCCAAAAGTCTGGGAGGGGGGGGGGGAAGATGATTGAGCCTTCAGGCAATGTTAGTGAAAAAGTACTCTTTACCCGAAATGATTAAACTATTCTTCAATAAATGAGTTTTTTCAATCTATTTTACCCACCCCATTCCCACAAAATAAAGCCTTTTGTCAATTTAAATATTTAATTAAAGAAAGATATGTGAATAATCGTATTTGTCCATGTTTTCTTATTATAAGAAAAACAACATCTGGATTTATAATAATTGAAGTTTATGTTGACTATCTAAATATAATTAAAACTAATAAAGAAACACATGAAGTAATGAATTACTTAAAGAAGGAATTTGAAATGAAACATTATAGACAATCCAAATTTTAAATTTGTATTGATTTACAAATTGAGCATAGTAAAAATGGAATATCTATAGATCATTCAAATTATACATATGAAGGGTATTGAAAAGATTTGATATGAATAAATCAAATCCTTTAAATACACCGATAATAGGTAGATCACTTAATGTTGAAAATGATCCATTTTGTTCAAAGGAATAAAATGAAGAGGATTTTATTCTTGATACTGAAACACCATACCTTAGTGATATTGGAGCTCTGATGTATCCTGCTAACTATACAAGGCCTGACACAGCTTTTGCAGTGAATTTGTTAGCAAGATTTAGTTCTTGTCAAACAAAAAGGCATTGGGAAAGGATAAAACATATACTGTGATATCTATGAGGTACACATGATCTTGGTTTATTTTATTTTAGCAATGCAAATCTAATTTTGCTTGGTTATCCAGATGCAAGTTATCTATCTGATCCACAAAATGCTAAATTTCAATTACATATGATAACACTATAATATCTTAGAGATAAGCAGACACTTGTAGCTACGTTTTCTAATCACGATGAAGTAATTGCTCTTCATGAAGCGAGTAAAGAATGTATATGGGTTCGATAGGTTACCCAACATATTGAAGGAACAACTTGGTTTTCAGCTAATACTAATCCAACAATATTATATGAAGACAATGTTTCTTGTATTATTCAAATGAAAGAAGGTTATGTCAAAAGTGACTGTATAAAGTATTTCCCCCAAAATTCTTCACATTCACCCAAGAGTTAGAAAGAAGAAAAGAACTTGACATCCAATATATCGTTCATGCAACGACATGTAGCAGATCTTTTCACAAAGTCATTACACACATCAATTTTCAAGAAACACATACAAAGTATTGGAACGCGTCATCTTCGGAATCTCTAATGCGTACGATACATGACTAGTTGAGGGGGAGCACACTGTTGTACTCTTTTCCCTTATTAGGTTTTTATCTCATTGAATTTTTCTTAATAAGGTTTTGAATGAGACAACATGTGTTTCTATAGAGCTAGTTGAAATTTAATGGTGAGTTTGTTTTGGGAGAATAAGGGGGAATCGAGGAAAATTTTAATAATTTTTTGTATTTAGGAAGTAAATTGGTTTCTAGGTAAAAAAATATATTATCGGAGGAAAATGAAGAAGAATCACATCATTAATTATATTTCTCCTCATTCCCCTCTGATTGCACTAGTTTACAATTATGATACTCAAACAACAATAAAATATATTATCGTTGATTTCCACTAATTTCCTTCCCCAAATATAAATTAATTAGTGATTAAAATTTGGCACATAAAAATAAATCGGACATAGTATAACAAATTAATAATTGTAATAACGTTGAGTTAATCGAATAGCCTAGTGAAAAAAGACTCTTGCTAATGACCAGAAGGTCCTGCTTCGAAACTCGCTTCATCGCTAATTGTAGTAACGAATATCCAAAGACCCTTCCAGTCTCTTTCATTAGTTCACAGTTCACACGAATCACACGTACAGACACGCAGATCTCTATTGCTCATTTATTGGACTTCCATCAAGAAGGATCCTTCCTTTTCTTTATTGGAATTAATTAGACTTATGGTGTGTGGATGGGAATGAATTAGAAATAAACAGATTTGAATATTATGTTATATACTTTATAATATTTATAATATTATGTTATATACTCTTCAAATTTAATATCATCATTTTCAAAACTTTTATATTTATAATATTATGTTATATACTTTTCCATAATATCTTTAGAAATAAACAGATTATCACAGTTTAACAATAAAAAAAGTGGAAGTGTAAATTAAAATAATTTGGAGGGAGCATATATAAAAGGAACATCTCTCACATATCTTTTCTATGCTAAAGTCTAAAACACATACTGAGCATTTCCGTGAACAACAAGCATTTGAATTGATGTCATAGGTACGTAATTCAACTGTTGGAAGCTAATCTGGTCAAGTCAACCACATGTTTTTTTAACTAAAAAAATTCGAGTATTTGCAATGACAAGGCTCGAACTTGGACCTCGTCGTCTTCTGGTGACCACTAGATTAATGCTAGTGGTTTGGAGAACCAATACTGTTTTTTCTATATTTAATTTAATGAGGAGATGAGATATATACATGGGTTATTTTGGCTATTTGATTGACTTTTTATCTTCTTGACTGAATATGGTTCGATTCTGATACTGGTTTTTTCTTCATTTTGCTGTAAGAATGTTAACTTGATTTGTATTAATATGTTTCTTGCATGAAGTTTGTTTGAAATTTTAATGTTTTGTTTGATTTTGCATTAAAAGATGACGTTTTTAGCTGTTCGAACTTCCATATTGGATACTGGTTAGATCGCAATACTAAAATTTGAGTGAAGACATAAAAGCTTTTTGCACTTGAATATAGTAGGGCCGACCAATTATTAGTGATGTGTTGACTTAAGGTTGTCTTAAATTTGAAGCAAAGGTCTAGTTTCTTTGTAATAATGTCATTAAATGGTATGTAAACATGGCGTGAATGAAGTCAGATGAAGATCTTTTTAGATCCAATTTAATTTTGAGTATGTCTTAATCATATTGATGCTGTTGGTCATCTCATGATCTGGTCTGATGGGATCTAGACATATTGTATCTATATCTACGACATCAATAAATATCGTATATAGGAGGAAGTAGAAGAGACATTAACATTAATATGCCCCAGTGCCTTCGAAGAAGCTCCAGCCTAAGCGGAGTGGGGGGGGGGGGGGGGGGGTTCTTAATTAAGTGAGATCAGTTTGTTTACTTCGAAAGGAAGGAAGTAGGTATGGTGATAGCATATTTTTATTTGGAATACTAAGTTTAAGAGGAAATTATTTCAGGTCTGCCATGGCGAACAGATTGAACTTAGGGGATAACAGAACAAGAAATTATGTTTCAGTATTTATCGTAGCTGGTTTATGCTGTTTCTTCTTTCTTCTGGGAGCATGGCAGAGAAGTGCTTTTGGAAAGGGAGATACCATAGCTTTGGAGGTGACTAAGAGTAGTGAGGGTTGCAATGTCCTTCCAAATCTTAATGTTGAGACGCATCATGGTGGTGATGCTGGCATTAGTGTTGAATCTCAGTCGCAAGTTAAAGAGATAAAGCAGTGTGATGCACAGTATACGGATTACACTCCGTGCCAAGATCAACAGCGTGCAATGACATTCCCAAGGGAGAATATGATATATCGTGAGAGGCACTGCCCTCCTGATGAAGAGAAATTGCATTGCCTTATTCCAGCGCCCAAAGGGTACGTGACACCGTTTTCATGGCCAAAGAGCCGTGATTATGTCCCTTATGCTAATGCACCATATAAGAGCTTAACAGTTGAGAAGGCCATTCAGAATTGGATTCAATATGAGGGTAGTGTATTTAGATTCCCAGGAGGAGGGACCCAATTTCCTCAAGGTGCAGATAAGTACATTGATCAGCTTACTTCTGTGATCCCTATAGAAAATGGAACTGTTCGGACTGCACTTGATACTGGTTGCGGGGTAAGCAAAGACTATTCTTGTTCTCTTTGATCAAGTAAAATTGTTTTCTTGATTGTTATATCATGTTGAGGAAATTTATAATTTAAGGTTTCATGGTTCATATTGCTTAATTGTGTCATGGATTGATATATCAGGTTGCCAGTTGGGGTGCATATCTCTGGAAGAGGAATGTAATAGCTATGTCATTTGCACCAAGAGATTCGCATGAAGCTCAGGTTCAGTTTGCTCTGGAAAGAGGCGTACCAGCTGTTATTGGTGTTCTTGGCACAATAAAAATGCCATATCCCTCTGGTGCTTTTGATATGGCTCACTGTTCTCGTTGTTTAATTCCATGGGGCATAAACGGTGAGCATTTTGACTTGGTTAATTCAAATCGTTTCCCTGATGAAATACATATTGGTGTCTAATTATTCAGGATTTTGAATACTGTTGTCTGCTGAGTGCCGACTCAAATGCTGATGTCTACTCACAACAATTCACTAATCCTACATTTTCCTTCCTCTTTACATGCAGATGGAATGTACATGAAGGAAGTTGATCGTGTTCTTAGACCTGGTGGTTTTTGGGTTCTTTCTGGCCCTCCCATCAACTGGAAGACCAACTATAATGCATGGCAGCGTCCAAGAGAGGAGCTGGAGGACGAACAGAGGAAGATTGAGGAGGTTGCTAAGCAACTATGCTGGCAGAAGATATCTGAGAAGGGTGAAATTGCAATATGGCAGAAAAGTTTTGATGCTGCTTCATGCCGTGAAGAAAGAAATTCTCAAATGTGCAAATCTGAAGATCCTGATGATGTCTGGTATGATGTTCCCTTAGTTTATTAAATCTCTTGCCTCTGTAACAACGAAAAATGTAGAAATACTTAGCGATTACTGTTATCCAGCAATGAAGTTGTACCTGTTAACCGGTATTGAAAATCATACTCATTTGCCCGGACCAATTTTGCCTGCTTTCTAAAGCCTGCCTCACCAAGCTGTATATATCGCGGAGCTAAAAGATTACTTGTAGTACATCCATTTTAAGGTTGTTACTGAGTTGCATATATTGTCGAACTGAATGAAGTGTTCTAAACTACTGTTTAACCATCCTCTGGTTACTAGGTACAAGAAAATGGAAGTATGCATCACATCATATGAGAGGGCTGACAGTAAGGTTCTTAAGCCATTCCCAGAAAGACTTCATGCTGTTCCCCCACGAATCGCCAGTGGATCGGTTCCTGGACTTTCTGTCCAAGCATATGAAGAGGATGATCAAACATGGAAAAAGCATGTAAGTGCCTATGAGAAGATCATCAAAATCCTTTATTCTGGAAGATATCGCAATATCATGGACATGAATGCTGGAATGGGAGGTTTCGGTGCAGCACTTACTTCTCCAAAAATGTGGGTAATGAATGTTGTGCCAACAATTGCTAATAAGAAGACCCTGGGAGTGATTTTTGAACGTGGAATGATCGGGATCTATCAAGACTGGTATTTATTTTCCGCATTTATCGTTATTACATTCTTGTAACAAAAAAATTCATGAAGTATAGTATAGTGTCTATAGTGCATCTTTCATGTGCAAATTGACATCTATTTCCTTTTTTCTGGTAGTCCTTGATCTAAGATCTTAATCGACTTATGCTTTTCGTTTTCAAGAAAGTCAAGATCAAATAGCCCGAGTTAGGGAGATTCAAGGGTAGGGCTTACATGGAAGTAAATATATACAAATATGTGAAGTCGATATTAAAGTGAAACATGTATTTTCTTAGTTACTCCTAATCCTCCGAGATGATGTTCTGATGTAACGTTTCATGTTTCAGGTGTGAGGCCTTCTCGACATACCCAAGAACATATGACCTTATTCATGCTAATGGCCTTTTCAGTTTGTACAAGAACAAGTGAGTATTCTTGTGCCCGATTATCTATCAAATCCACTGATGCCACATGACATCAAGAGTTTACTTGAATAGCTAGTTGAATCTCATGCCCGAAGGGAGTACTTTATTCCGCAGAGTAGTGTAGTGCTCACTCTATCTATATGGTGCATACGATGTCTACTACTAAACGGAAAATTTCCTCATCTGACCTTGTACATAGCCATCTTGTGCCAAGGGTGATTAAGTTGAGATTAACCATGCATTCGCTTTAAACCAGTGCTAGATTTCGAATATTCCTCTGCCTAATGCATGCTTCAATTTGATTCTTTGTATCAATGCCAACCGCAAAGGCTAACATGTTTACATAAACGATTAAAATTAAGCAGGTGTGATTTTGAAGACATTCTCATAGAAATGGACAGAATTTTGAGACCGGAAGGTGCAGTCATCATACGGGACAATATCGATGAGCTTATCAATGTCAAAAGGATTGTAGGAGGCATGAGATGGAACACCAAATTAATGGATCATGAGGATGGTCCCCTTGTTTCTGAGAAAATATTAGTTGCAGTAAAACAATACTGGGTCGTGGGCGATAACTCCACTTCCACAGAGTAAAGCCACGAAGTTGATTGCAGGACGGACAGGATGGCACATCGCTAAGCACCAGTGCATATATACAACCATTTAGTCGCAAAACGAGGATCTCTTCCAAAAATTTGAAGAGATCTTATTGTGTAATGTGACTATTGAACACCCAAATTTTTGCCTTCAGTTTTTTCATCTGGTAAACTATGTGTATTAGTTGTATCCCTACAAGTTGACTTGAAAAATGACACTATAAATTCATAACTCTAAGGTTTAGCCCCGGATCTCATGCGCGACTCATTGTATTTGGTCCGGTATTGCTAGTTTGTTACCACACATGACTTCAAGAGCGGGGATGATATTACCGCGGAACATCTTTAACATAATATTCAAGAAAGCGATTCGAAATTAAATGTTCCCGAGCTTTAGGCGTAAAGAATCTCCACCCAATTCAAACAGGAAATATTAGGCCGAAAATCGACAAGTCGTCGACAACCTAATTGGCATATATGGTGGAGGCTTGAAATGAACATATATCAACAAGTTCCTACTTGCTATAGTACTCCAAATCTCTTAACAAAAAAGCCCTACCTGGGACTAATGCAGATGTAATATGCCTCAAAAAGACAAAAAACATTAGAAACATTATATGCTATAAATCCTAGGGGCTAGGACATGAAATGTTTGAATGAAAGACACTTAACTTACTAGAATGGAAAAGCTAGCTAGAGTATACTAGACCCAAAAAATGGACCATTTGCTCCACATAATTATTATCTTGAAGCAAATAATTGAATCACCATTCACCTCAATTTTTGGTTTTGCTCTTCTTGTGTCCAAATGTAACTGGACAACATTTTGACACAGATGGACAATACTGTTGAATAAGATCAAGATTTATTGTAGATGGGATGACTACTGAACGCTTAATGAAATGAAGCGTACTTCACACATTATGGAGGTAACAAATGACAAGATTCATAACCATCAAAAGTATAAAGTCTTAATATTTCGTAGCATGATCGTCTTTAGGATAGTGTCATCGGGTTTTATGGAGGTAACAAATGATAAAATTCGTAATCATAACCGTAAAAATGTTTAAAGTCTATTATTTCTCAATAGGACCACTTTTAGGTAGTGTCATCAGATTTTTCGCACAGAATCCCCATTCCGAAAGGGTCATATTTCGGGGTAAGATGATTGGCTATAATGTAATATTTCAAACATACTTTATTGAAATTGTCGTATTAACTCGACCATTTGATCTTTTTAATTAAAATGTTGAATATTGATCAAGATCGTAAAATTTGTTAGTCTTCAATAATTAAAAAACACACATAAACAATTTTTTAAGAATGGAACATGTGGGAGTAATTTTGTTTTTTTTTTTTTTATATATATGAGCTTGATTATATAATGAACAATTATTGGTCTTCAAACTAGTGCTGAAAATAATGGATTTACCTATTGCCGTACAGACATGAGACATCAAGAACCATTCATTTGGGATATGTGAAATGTACTGACTTTGACACTACATGATGGATGTTCAAAGAAATTACTCAGTAGTAGTCACAATATGATTTATCTTTTTACCATTTTAAGGACAAACAAAATTACTTGACTATGCATTGAGTACTCCATACGCATAGGTGGATTCAAAAATTCAAAAGTTATTGAAGGATGAAACTATATGTTAACCGTTCTCATACACCCGTATTCTCGAAGGAGTATACGAAAGATGTAGATTGCACGATGTGTCTCAACTATTCAGAGAATTAGAACTTACCTTTCGACCACTTCAACACAATGTTACTTTTTAGATAAGTAGTTGAACCTATTTTTAGGGAAAAGCGAGGCTCGATATATTTAACACTTTAGTTCTTTACCAGTTAAAGTATGTCCCAGTCCCGAAGACAAAAAAATCAATAATTATGTAAAGATCACATTTAATTTCGTTCCCCGGAATCAGGTTTTTCGGTATCGTTATATTACATATACAATTTTTTGAATTTTTGTAATATATATAATAAAAAGTGTAAGTAAACCAAGTGGAAGTGTAGCTTAGATGGTTAAGTTCTTCCTTTAAAAGGTAGAGCTCAAGTGTTCAAGCCCTCCAAGCTTCATTTTTAACATATTTTCAAACATTTTTTGATACTTAACAATTTTTTCTTTATTTTGGCCCCTTCTATTTTTTTTTTCTCAAAGTTGGCCCCCCTCCATTTTCATCTTGATTTTGCCCTGCCCGGAATTGCTAATAGTAGTATTATATATTTAAACAAATATTAATTGCATGAAAATATAAAGTATATAGTAAAAATAACATAAATATACATGAACACTTAATTAAACTATATCATAACTTATATACAGAACATTATAGTGGTGCAATATTGTTACACTAGTATAAAAAAGAATTTAGGCGGGTCTCAAAAAAGGCTTAAACAACATAGGAATACTCTACTACAAAGAGTGTTATTTAAGTGAAAAGGGTTGAATGATGAGCTTTGACTTGGGTCGATGGGAATGACTTCAATTAATTTGAGGGAGTGGCTAGCCGTCGATGGGTTAATTAGGGTTCACATGGTCGATGTATATACAAATTAGGGGATCCACTATACACACCAAAATAATGTTTTTTAAAGTATGAAATGATCATTTTGCTGTCGAATTAACTTCTTGACCTACTATATTTTCAAACAGGAGCATAAACGTTATTTTACACTATAAATGTCATTGCTTTGATGTGTGTATGACAATTCAGATAAAATAGGTTGATCAGTACAAATACGAAAATTTGGTCTTAAAATCCACCTTGTGTTTCATTACGAAACAAAATATTTAACATACATTTATTAACAAAAAGCGTTATTTACAACATACAACATCAAATTATTTTAGCAGACTTTTTCAGTTTACGAGACACGATTTTATGAGTCATCGATAACTTTGTATATACATTATTATAGAAAATCAGAAAACAAAAATATTATTGCATCAAAATATTTTCGAAAACGAATTTGATAAAATTACTTTAATGAAAAATAATTTATGATCAAAGCAAAGCTTTCACTACACGTAATATCAAAATGTCAATTAATTTAATTTGTAGGGAGTATTAAAGTTGAGATTAACAAGACATATAAGTTATATAAGGGCCCTTTTCTGAGTTTCGCCCAGGGCCTCAAAATGTCTGGATCAACTCTGCATATAACGGTGATCGATATACCACTAAATCATACTTCATCCAATCCAAAAAAAAAAAATGTCTTTCTAGAGATTTCAAGAATATCCAAATAAAAAGAGTGTCTTTTTACATAAACCAATGCATAATACAATACTTTTCCCCTTAATACCTCTATTTGCATAAAAATCCTCAAAATAAATAATGATTGTCTCATACTTAAGTGGATAGATGGAGTATTAATGATTGTCTTTATAGGGATATATGAGGACATTTTAAATGCATTAAATATTTCTTAATTTGTGTGAAATCTCTAAAAATACATTGTTTTGGATTGAACGGAGTCAGGGGCGGACCCAGAATTATAATTGAGGGTATATATTTTATCATTTAAAATATCAAAAATAAACATGGATATTCATTAAGAAGGTGTAAATGAATGGACTAACAAAAAAATGAGGTCAGCTCACGATCTAAACGAGTCGCACATACACTCTAGTACATGTTTCTCGGCGCTGAGGGTTGGCTATGCCAAGGTTTGAACCCAAGACCTCTCACAAATTTATTAAGAACTTAACCATTTAAGCTACTTTATTTTTATGTAGGATATTCACGTGAATACCTTAAGATCAATGTAGGTCCGCCCCTGAAGGGAGTACAATAAAAAGATGCATGAGAAACATTACCTTCAACTAACTCCCACCCTTGATAGAAATTAGAAAAACTAGAAGATAAGAAGAAGCCATACATGAACGTGAGCATTTAGTGTGTATGAAGCTCAGAATATATATAGTGAGACAAGAAGGGACTGTTTGATTAGACAAGTCAATCAAGATGTGAACTAATAACGTTCGTGCATATGATTTCTCCAATGCCATATAAGTTTTATGGTGTCTCCATTATTGGCCTCTTAATTCTTCATGCTTTGCTGTATTGTGGAGATTTATTAATTTTTGTGGCTCATATGGGTTGATTGTTTGTTTTGTGTGTTTTGTGTATGATATTGTTTTTTTTTTGCCATGCCCCGTGACCTTAACGTTGTTATCGAATCGGGTTTAAATAGATATAATAAGGTAACTCGATCGAATAGATACTTCATATACTTCTGTAGTTACAAGTTGTTTTGTGGGCAACAGTATACACACATACATCAGTATAGTGTTTTCCTTGAGTGTGAAATAATTATTTTGTCCTCAACTTAACTATCTTCCTTACTACACATGCAAATAGGGAGGGACAAAAAGTCATTTGGCACCAAAATTATACTATTCTAGTGTGTATAACAGATCAGTTGTTTTGTATATCAAACAATATTTTGACACACGCTCGAACCAGATGTCATTTAAGCTGGTATCGACATCGGGTTTTTGACGTAATATGGAGTGTCAATTTATACATAAAATGTGTATGAAACTATAAATGCATTGTGTTTTGACGGGTGATGGATGTATATATGTTACGGAGTTGGATAATAACTCTGGTTGTTCATAATAGCTAACAATACATTTTACTCGAGTCGAATTCGAAAATCTATTTGATCGATAATGGAATAGGATTTTCGGGTTGAGTATCAAGTGGGTATGTGTGACCCGGCAATCTCTACTCGAGTTGTTCATATGTTGGGCATAATCAATAATGCTCCTTGTAACCTTTAAAATTACCAATTTGTCTTCAATCTTCAAAAGTTGGCAAAGGAGCTATACATGTAATATGTGCTCATATATATGAATGTTGGTATCATGGTACTCCCTCCAATTCAAACTATATATATTTTTTTCGTGTTCAACTTTGTTTAGCAATAACTAATTAGTTATATTATAAAAATTATAAAATTTTACTTTTATGAAAATACTCTTGATTAATAAATTTATTGATATTAATTTTAAATTCTTTGGACTAAAGAAATAATAAGTATTGATGGTCAAAGTTGGCATACAAAAGCAAAAAAAATGTCATAAATTTTGAATTGGAGGGAGTATGAAATATGAATATTGTTATACAAACTTTTTTATTTTTTTGATAATTAATGATGAGATGAGTTTCGTACCCAACACCTTCAGATCGGTAGTAAGAGTATTTTCCGTTAACCTTTGAATGAACTATTTGAAAGGGGTGTCTTGACTAGTTTATTTACCTTTTACCATGTAGCCAAAAGTTACACTTTCCAACTCTATTTAAGCTGATATTCACTAGGCTAGATAGTTGGCTATCCTCAACTCATGTGAGTATTTATCTTTCAAAAACTACAACATATTTTTGTCTTATGAAATCACCCATGTCTTCTCTGGTTGCTTTTGGTGATGCTTCTTTCTCCTCTTACTTGAATGGTGCTGAAGAAAGCTTTGTTCTTCAGCTTACGAAATCGCGCGAAAGTTCGTTCTCCTTTCCAAATTATGGTCACATTCCAGCGGGGAGAACCAAGTCAGAAAATGGAGAAATCGATGTCTTTGGTGCCGAAAGATATTTCAACGAACCGTTGGAAGAACAAGATGTGACACCTAAAATTACAAACAAGAAAGATGGTCCTCATGAGGCAGGGTCTTTTAAGCAAAGCATAAGGCCGAGAACACCTAGTGTGCGCTCTGTATCAAGCTGTAATAGTAGAAGTTTGTTGCTGAATGTACCAACTCATCAGCAGACACCGAAAGGTGATGGAAGCTGTCGGAAGAGCTTCATTACCAGCCTTGGCTGGTATTGTTCTTGCAATGATGGCAACGCTATTGATGTTAGCAACGGCTCTAATAGAGGCCGGGTGAAAAGGGGGGCAAAAAATGGAGATATGAACCACTTTGAAAGGACTGATTCAAATATTTGGCTCAAGGATGATGCAGAGTTTGCTAAGAAAACATCAGTAGATGTAAATGGAGCACAATTGCAGAAACAAGGATACACCAAGTCTAGCCTCGAGAAAGAGGTGAAAATTTTAGCTTGGGATGCTATCCCTCCAAGAGGTCAGGAACTAGGGATACCAAAATGTCCCGATGAAGAGTACAACGACACAGACAGTGATACGAGTTCAGACCTGTTTGAGATTGAGAGTTTTTCAACAAATTATACCAATCCACAGCTTGTCCGAGATGCATCTGATGGCATGTCTGGATGCATCACCCCTACCTCGTGTTATGCACCAAGCGAAGCAAGTGTACAATGGAGCACCATTACAGCAAGTATGGCGGATTTCTCAGTAATGTCTGACTCAGAAGAGCTGGAAGTGGTTCCAGCCAGGACAAGTGGCTCCAGGAAGGTCCGCAATGAGAGAAATATACAGACAAGCAAACAGATGACAACTAAACTCCCGGGTATACTTTCAGGCTGCAAGAATCACAAGGCTGTCAAAGTTGCTGAAGAAGCACATAGAACATCAGAAAAGGCGCACGCTGACTTGCAGAGGCAACAAAAAATGCAAACTATCAAGCCATTGAAGAGATTTCAGTCTGAAAACAAGCAAACAGGACTTAACGAAATGAACAGTCGTCGATTCAACACGATTCCACAATCTGAGTCGCAACTCAAACGTGCTACCCATATGTTATATATGCACTAATATTAGACTTTATGTTTCCTGTCGCATAGTAAAGAATAATTTTAGTAGAAAAACATTTCATGAATGCCAAAATGTTATGCTGTTCCAATATCATTTTATTTTTGGTTAATTCAGTTCAAGGCTAATTTGACAGCTCAACTATCCCATAGTTCAATGTTGTAGTTCGGACCTGATAAATTAACTAATATACTTTCTCATATGCATTCTACGTGCAACACACGTGTAAGGTTACTAGTCCTTCCAAAAATATGTACTCCTTGAATGATCCAACATGCATTCTTACTCCGGCAATACACAACATGTCTCAATGCTTTGTAAGATACTCCGACTTGAACATAATAAGTTATTTCGCTTGTTTGGAAATGGTCACAAGCTCACACCACTCAGGAACTCCTAATTCTTGCAGGAGTACGAAACCCCCCCCCCCCCCCCCCCCCCCCCCGGCCCCTCCCTTCTTGTCCTTCCACACAGTCTAATCTAATCAATAACCACCACTCTCAATTCATGTTCCATTCACATGGGAACAGCTGGATAGCTGATAGGTTGTTCATGATCATAAATGACATGATAAGTGAGTTTCTCTAAAAAGAATAAAGTAAAGCATTTTATCAGGAGGACTCAACTCACTGCAGATAAATACACGTACAGGACGGAAAAAATAGCTAAAAGGGTTCCAAATATACTTTTCGAATGCGTGGTATATCTTAGGTAAAAATCCTCCAAGAAGATCCTAGAAGTGAATCAATGATGCATTATCCACAATGAAACATGTCCCCTATTCATTAACCATGAAGTAAGAAGACCACATTCAAAGAATACTTGTAATGGATTCTTAAAGCAACTACTACTACAACTGGTGAAAAATTAACTTTGCAAAAAACTGATGTTGATATGTAAAAGAGCATGTTTTGATGTGAAAAAGGTTTTGTAGATGCATAAACTCACTACTTTGTTGACAAAACACCTCCTTTAACCATAAAAAGAGGTGAGTGCATAGTAGCCACATGCCATATTTAAAGCATCATGGTCCGTGGTCCTCCCTCCATCACAGTTATGACCAGATGTCTTCAATTCACTAAGATAAAGTTTTGTAAGGATTATGATGTGAGGCATTAACAACAGTTACTTATCTGGAGGACTTGAGTAGTTTCGGGAATACTGAGGCGTAAAGCATCCGGACGGCCTTCAGGCCATTGGTATATAAACGCAGCCCCACAGCAGTGGTGGTGACCTTCACTTGGTTGGCTAATTTAATCCCTATCTTTACCCTCATTACGGGTAGTGTAAAGATTTTAACAAAGTGACGACTTCATGATTTAGTCAATTATCATCTCACTATAAAGGCACCATTACAAATTATATCTATCCAGGCAAAGAATATACTAAGCTAACAACCTTAATATGGAGAAAGTGATTAAATTTCAATCATGAAATGCAAGTTGTCATAGATGTTAAAGTTGAGGTTGACTAATAGTCTAAACCTACAATTTAATCTAATCAGAGAGTTCGAAGCTTTTCTAATCACTAATCAGCATTCGATGAATAGGAAGCTATTATGAGCAGCAACGTATTCAAGTATTTTTTACTTATATATTTCTGAATAATGATAACAATAGAGTCAAATATATTTTCCTAAATCCAAAGCCATTAATCGTTATGTTTTAGAATCCTGAATATAGCAAGAGCAGCAAAATGTTCTAGCAGGAAGTGAGAGTGCCTGCTTATTGTCACTACATACACTAATATTTAGGTGAAAATGTTCTATAGAGATGTGCTATAAGTTAGCTGATCAACTTGGCGGAAAACCAAATCAAGATTCAGTCTGTTAAAATAGAATGTATGAGAAATGAACTATCATATGACGTCATGAACAGACGCCTATAACAACACTCAGCTTATATAATGATAAAACATGGCAATAAAGTACGAGCACGAGAAGTAGTTCAGGCAGAAACTGAAACTGAGAAGTCAGAAAGCATCTGAAAATTACTAAAAGCTTCAACTCAGTAAGTAAGCTCAACATCCTAGGCATATCTTAAAACAGTTGTGTGCACTATGCACAACAAACAGCAAATTATACAACATATGTGAGTTTGCTTCTATACACATGATAAACATATTACACAATAAATCAGGCCCAATGAAGAAGTCTAAGAAAAAGCCTGTAAAAATATTGATACAGATCTTAAATGGATACTACTCTGTTAGTTAACCTTGCTATCTTTTGTTGGTACTGCTTCAAACCCTCCATTGGCTCTCTTCTCAAGTGAAAAAGGCATGTAAGTACCAAGTATTTTATCCCATGTGACAAAAAATGGCTGGGAGTAGTTATATTTCAATCCATAAAGCTGATGATGAACATCATGATAGGCAGAATTGTTTCGGAAGATGATATGGAAAAGGTTCCCAGGCAAGCATAATCCGCAATGGTCATCAACTGTTTTCAAGGTAGCAAAAGAGAAAAAAAAGATTGATAGTCGTGGGGACATGCCTGAGAGAAGGAAAGACAACGCTCCTCCAATAGTATCAAGAATCAACCCTTCTATTGGGTGGTTGTATAGCGCCCCAAATGCATAAGGAACAATGAGTCGATGATGCTGGGAATGGATATGCCGATACAAGAACTTGTTTTGGTGCATATATCTGTGCATGAAATACTGCCACGTGTCCAATACAAACATTGCAATCAAAAACTGCCTTGCAATAACAAACATTGATGGGACTTGATCATCTTTGGTTTCAGTGTCACTTCCTGTGACCTGCAGCACAAAATATTAATCAAAACGTCAGCATGTATAGTCTATAAGCTATATCATCCTTCACATATAAATAATAATTCAAGCAAAAGGCACACTATTGAGTATACTTCACATGGTCCTTACAGGATAATCAACATGTCTGAAGAACTTCCCCTCCAATTCTGGAAGCCCAAACAACAACAACAACAACATGGCCCAATGCCTCTAAAGAGGCTCCAGCCTAAGCTGGGTAAGGGGTGTCGTAATGTATGCAACCATACTCCTGAGGTAGCAGGTAGACTGTTACCAAATTGACCGAAGATGAAGTGAAAAGACTTTTTACGAATGTAGTTCGGGTTATGATCCACTTAATCTCAAGAAGAACATAGTTGAGGGTTAGAAAGACAATTAACTACTTCACAATAGATAAGAAATGTAGTTCGGGTAATAATCCACTTAATCACAAGAAGAACATGATTGAGGGCTAGAGATAGTCTTCTAGTCTGAGGAAATTTTGACTATCTTTATGGAGACAATCTCCTAGTCTGACGAAATTCTGACTACATTAATGGACTTGTGCATAAAATCCACAGAAAATACGTACTGTATCAGTCAAGCGAAACAATTCAAATTCTTCAGTGACTAAAATGTTATTCTACTACACGAAGAAGATAGGAAGTAAAGACGTTTTTTCCTATTTACATGGAAAATTTACATGAATTTACAAATTTTAGCACTTTCAGAATTTACAAAATAAGTTAATCCACATAATAAACGAACACATTTTGGAGATGACATAAGCGTAAGAAGTTTGCTTGCTGAACACATTTGGGAGATGATGTAAGTCTAATAGTTTACATGTCAAACAAAGGCAATATAAAATGATGGCAATCGATGGTTTGAGGAGCCAACCCCATAACAATTTGCTGCTTAACTTGCCAACTACCACAAAGGAAAAGCAACAACGAAAGTACAATGCAGAACCGAATTTGCTCTCTTTCCTATGTCACATTTAGCATAAGGTTTTGTGAAGGGTATTGCAGCTGCTTCTAGGAAGCTACTGCTCGGAATTACAGGAATGTTAAGAGTCCATTTCTACGAACTTCGTATGTCATTACTAGAGAACTTAAATTTTTCCAAGTCAACTTAAGTGGCACCTCCCATTATCTAAGATTTCAACGAAGTCCTTCCAGTCAACGCATAATCATGCACAATATTCCTAAGACTAAAACGAGAAAGACCATGTTTGAACTTTGAACCCTAACTATCATATGCAAAACTAAGATGCCATCCTGATTTCCGAATCAGCAAATACATATGAACAAAAAAACTAAGACTCATAATATCATATTATAACATAAAACAACTCAGGTGACAAAATCATTTCGAATTTTTATATTTTGAAATTGGAAATAACAAACCCCATTCAGTTTCCACAATAATAACAAATCCATTCATTAAGATTTTCAGATAAAACAACTTTAAGCATTTCCTCAGCTATTCCAAAATTGTCACACAAGCAAGACATCTCATCTAAACAACATCAAAAAAAAGAAATGAATCAATTAAATATGAAATGCTCATAAAAACCCAATTAATAGATTCAAATCATTAAACTAGACAAAACCCATGCATCATAAGTTTATATAATCCAGAAAATAGTAATACCACTATCTCCATCTATATTTTGTTGTCTAATTTGATTTCAATCTTCAAAGTTAATAGACTTTATAGCATTGGTTAACACACACAACTTCGATTCGAATCAAACTTATCACACTAATAGCCAAATACATTAAAAATACAATCTTTGACATATTTTTCACCAAATATGATATAGCATACACCATAAACATTAAAGTTCAACTTCTAGCAATTCAAGCATCAAATACAAAACTGGACAATCTTTTTGGGACATAGCAAGAAAACAGAAGTTCCACTCACAGCAAAGAGAAAGGTAGCAACAACAGCTTGAACACCTTGCTGAACAAGAACACCTCTCACAACTTCCTTCTTTGGAACCAAATTCTTCTCATCTTCATCTTTCCTTGAATGCAATCTATATTCATCAAAACCACCTAATAACACATAAACCCCTGAATATAGCCAATATATAACAATCGGCAAAAAAGTACCCAATAACTCATCAGTCATATTAAAACCCATAATCTCCATCAAACTACCAACTCAATTAAATTTAATCAAGAATCTTCAAATTGAGCTGGAATTTCTTCAATTTGGAAGAAATTAATGAACAATGCAAATTCAAGAAGTGTAAATAATGGGTTTTTTGCACATTTGAATGGACTATAACTACAGTGGTTCTTTGGTTTTAGTAATTTTTATATAAAATGTTTGAAGCTTTTTGTGAAATTGAAGAAATGGAGATGATGGGAGTTTATTGCTGAGGTTGTAAGAAGTACAGTTGTTTTTCGAAGACAAATAAATATCTAACCAAACTATGTCGTTTTATGTTACAGACATGAGACAACATCTACTACTACACCCAATCCATTTTAGTAAAACCTTTTTGACCTTTCAAAATAAAATTTAATCCTTAACTAATTTTTTTAGATTATGAGATATTATAAAAACAAAATAATATTGTGAATGTTTTCAAAAACGAATTTTTATTGATTTTAATTTTGATATTTTTTGAGTGTTATAGTAACTATTAGTTAAGGTATGATGGATAAAAACGAAAATATTAATATTAATAAAAAGGAATTGAAGATATTATCAAATAAGTAAAGTGAGATATTCACCTGATTACGAGAAATACATAAAGATACATTGTTGAAATAGATAATTACTGAATTGCTTTAGTAGTAAAGTTTATGGGTTCCACTCTAAAACCAATTGGCAATAGAGAGAGTAGCCCAAGATCTTATATTGACCCGGGAGGACACCGATATCCGATGTAGGTGTGCATCTTAACGCTCCCCCTCACGTGTAACCCAATTATAGGCGGAATTTTTTCATGCCGGTATTAATTGTCGGAACAACATCGGCGGGGTTACACGTGCCTCAATAACTCGGGCTGGCTCTGATACCATGTAAGAGTCTATGGGGTTCCACTCTAAAACCAATTGGCAATAGAGAAAGTAGCCCAAGATCTTATATATGGCGCACAAGCACTAAGCAAGTGAACTACCTTTTTCTTTACAAAAAAGATATTACTAACTCCAGCTTACATCGGTTATATAATACCGAATGCGTGACTCGCACAGTAGACAAGGCCTTCCAGGTCGGTTCGAAAGACAAGCCCTGATGAATTGACCCAGAAAGACACCGATATCCGATGTGGGTGTGCATCTTAACAGTTTGAACTTAATTCTCACTGAGAGTAGGAATTTACATTATTGAGGTAAATAATTACTTGATTATTTTACTTTAATAATATAATCTATTTGAACTTAAATTTTAATCAAGGAAGTCAAAAAATCTTTAAGTTTATACAAGGAATAACAAAAGTATAATTGATTGACTTATCACTTCACATTTTAAAATATACATTGATTGTGGATAATTACAAGATAATATTAATTAAAAATTTAAATCAGATACTATTAGAATATTAAACATATATTTTATATTGAGTTTGTGTCTTAATTAATTATTTTAAAATTTTAATAATAACATATTTTTAAAATCTCTTAAAAACCTTTTTAGATGAAATTTTTAAATTAATATTTCCTCTTACCATACCATAATTTGCCTCACATCTTACTTATCTCTTCAAAATTATACATTTTTAGTTATATAAAGTTAAAGTTATCATTATTTTTATTATTATTGATATTATTATTTCGATACTTACTTATTAATCCATCTTATTCATCTTAATTGACCGTTATGAAAAATCATGTCAAAGCTTTCACAACAGATTACTTTTTATTTACAAATCTAAAAGTTAAACTTTAATATCATTAGATTTGTTTTTAAAGATAATTTTATAATTTTTCATATTGTCTAAAAACAAGTCAAAGACATACTACCACCATTTCTAAACACAAGTTGCATATAAGTTAAATAGAGTGAAGATAGAAGCTTGTAACATTAATGATATGTAAACATTTGAAGCAAATCTAACATAATTATATTACTCCCTCCATCCCAAAATGTTAGTCCAATTTCTATTTTAGGAGTCAAATTATAAAAAATTTAACCATAAATTCTCGTTAGCCTATAAGAGATAATATAGTCAAATGAGATCTTGTTAGATTCGTCTCATCGTATACTTTTGAAATATAAACTTTTTATAATTTTTACCCGTGTAGAATTAAAGATATTTACATTTTAAACTGTGTCTCGGAGACCGTGAAAGTCAAAATAGGACTAAGAAATTGGGATGGAGGGAGTATTTATTATGATTAATGAGAATTTATAGTTAAAGTTTTTAAAATTTAATTGTCAAAATAGAAATTGAAACTAAAAAATAGAAAGGCAGGAGTATTATTAATTTGCATATATTCTAACATTGATCTGTTAATAATTTATGTATTCATTATTTATAATATCATTATTTTTATGTTTTTTACTAATTTAGGGTAAAAAAAATGTAACAACCTATGAGTATGATGAGGTGGTATTCGGGATAATAACGTGGACAGTTGATATGAGTTGGTAGCAAAGATTAAAAAAACGAGTAAAGGCTGAGACCAGATTCTTGTGGCCAGCTTTTTTATATAACGTGGGCTGAAAACTCTTGACGACTTTGACCTCATTTTTAACATATTTGCAAATTGCAAGTTGATTTATTTTATTGTTTAAGAATACCTCATCAGGTAATTTGCTCAATTTTCGTGTCTGTAACATGATCATAGGACTCTCTCAAATGTCTTGATGTTGGTTGATTTAAAAATGGCATTATCTAATTGAAGATAACCCAAGATGATAATATACACTAACTTGTATGAAAATTGATACTGTACTAAAATTTATCATATTAGGATGATCAAGTAGGCCAATAAAAATAGATAGATAAGCTTGTGACGATATGAGTTTGATAATTCAAAATAATACTAATATATTCCTGATCTTGTGTTCGTTTATTTTTATAGGGTGATCACCCTATAAATAATAGATATCAGTTTTGGTACTCCTGATCTTGTGTTATTTTATCTTTTGCATTACTCTTTACAACATCGATTACAAATATTTATTAGCTGGAAAGAATTAATCTCCACTAACCTCATTCGTAAAAAAATGATATTGAATCTAGATACTACCTAATCGAAAAACATATAAACTAAACTTAAAAATAAGAACATAGAAAGTACAAACGGCGAATACACTAATAAACAAGGAGAAGGAAGTTAATTTTAACAATCAACTAATGAAGGTAAATATTACAAAAAATGTTGAGTATATTTTGATGTTAAAACAAATTGCAACAAAAAGGAAACATAAATCAAGGTCAATAGAACGAACCATAGACGGACCGGTGAGAGTTAGTGGGCTGCCACTAAAAGAAACTTAAGCCCTTATCCGTTTGAGGCCCAATTTAAAAGCTCCTTTGTTGGCCTCATGTACCACCTAGGGATGTTTTCGGTTAGCTTCATATTGGCAAATCCGCGAGCCAAATCTAACAGCACTTTTGCCGATTTGGTTAGAAAAAAAATGACAACAAACGAAAATGGTGAGAGAAAAATCCAAAAAAAGTTTCGGTTTACGGTTTTAACATAAACCGAACCGAAATTTTACCGATTTGGTTAGAAAAAAATGACACTGAACCGAAATGGTGCGAAAAATCCAAAATGAAAAAAAAGTTTCGGATTTAACATAAACCAAAACCGAACGGACTCTATATAAAATTGTTTACAGTTTTCATTCGTTGTTTGTTTCAATTGTGACTATGTTAAGCCTAGCAAGGGCCCATTTGAACCATGGATAGTATCCTAAAAATTAAGTTTTGCTTATGGTGTGACGTGAACCTTCAACCTCTATTTAAAAAATCTTTAGAGTTCTTCATAATTTAAAATTAAAACCTCACAAATTTATTTCTCTTTCATCTCTTTTAGGCTTCTTGTGTAGAGTTCTCCATTAATTTTGTAACAATCAATATTAATTTCATGATCAACACTATACTTATGTTAATAGTATTATTTTTATTATTATCAGTTATTAAGTATTGAAATATAGCTGTTACACTAATTTAGGAATTGATTTATTTCATTAATATGATTGATACTATAGCCGTTAGTGATTTATTCTTTCCTTTTATGTATAGCCTTGTATACATCTCTTAGTATAAATATGTAAGGTTTCAGTACATAATATACAACAAATTATTCTCTATTCTTCATTCTTAGTTTCTTCATGGTATCAAAATCTTAGGGTTCTAATTTTTTCCTGAGCCTCCACTGAAACAAATTCAACTTCAAACAAGAATGGTTGCCTAACAACAGATGAGTCCGACTCAGAGACTCATTCTCAAACCAAAACAACCTCAAATGGACTCATGTATAGTCAGGATAATTCCACCATCAAAATCACATCACACATCCTTGATGGTAGTAATTATTTCACCACTGGCGGAGCCTCGTGCTCCGTCGCCCAAACCAGTAACATCATCTCTAGTTTAGCTCATTGGATAATTGATTCAGGGGCAACTGAACATATGACATATCAATTGTCTTTATTTAATTATTTTACCCCAAATCCTAATTCCCCTAATTCTGGTAATACTGAACCAATCTATATGAATAGTAATATCAGAGAATTTAATATTAAAAAATGTGAAGGTAGCAAATGGCATTTAATATTAAAAAATGTGTTAATTGAGGGGATGGGAGAAATAGTAATATCAGAGAATTTAATATTAAAAAATGTGTTTTATGTTCCTGGTTTGTCCTCTAATTTAGTCTCTGTTAGCAAATTAACCAACGATAATAAGTGTGTTGCTCAATTTTCCCCCGATACTTGTATTTTTCAGGATAGAACATCGGGGAAGACGATTGGCAGTGCTAAGATTCGTGATGGCCTTTATTATTTCAATTCTGAACTTTTAAGTTTTAATTCCTGCTTATTATCTCGTATTGCAAAACATTTGAATAATTCTAATTTGTGTCCGGATTCTAATGATGTTTTATTATGGCATTACCATCTTGGTCATCCTAATTTTAATTACTTGAAAAAATTATTTGCGCAACTTGCTTTCAAAAAAACATAAACATACAATGTGGTACTCATGTTTAGCGAATTGACATACATCACATTGTATGTTTATGTTTTTTTGAAAGCAAGTTGCGCAAATAATTTTTTCAAGTAATTAACATTAGGATGACCAAGACGGTAATGCCATAATAAAACATCATTAGAATCTGGACACAAATTAGAATTATTCAAATGTTTTGTAGTACGAGATAATAAGCAGGAATTAAAACTTAAAAGTTCAGAATTGAAATAATAAAGGCCATCACGAATCTTAGCACTGCCAATCGTCTTCCCCGATGTTCTGTCCTGAAAAATACAAGTATCGGGGGAAAATTGAGCAACACACTTATTATCGTTGGTTAATTTGCTAATAGAGACTAAATTAGAGGACCAGGAACATTCGTCCAATCGACAGATATGGACCATATACTTATCTTTCTAACTCTTGTCAAGCTTTTACTGTTAGTGTCTCCAATTTTGTTATACCAAGGAATGTGAAAGAAGCTCTAGCAATTCCAGAATGGAAACAAGCTGTTCTTGAAGAGATGAAAGCATTACAGAGACAACAAACATGAAACTTTGTTACATTACCTCCTGACAAGAAAAAGGTTGGATGTAAATGGGTGTTTACAATAAAATGCAATAAAAAGGGAGAAGTTGAGAGGTATAAAGCAAGATTGGTCGCAAAAGGATTTACTCAAACACAAGGAATCGACTTTGGCGAGACATTTGCCCCAGTTGCCAAGTTAAACACTATCAGAATCTTACTATCTTTAGCGGCCAATTTAGATTGGGAACTTCATCAACTCGACATAAAAAATGCTTTTCTGGATGGCGATCTAGAAGAAGAAGTATACATGACACAACCTCCCGGATTTGAACAACCAATCTTGTATGTAAGCTCGAGAAATCTCTTTACGGATTCAAACAATCACCCAGGGCATGGTTCAATAAATTTTCTACAGAAGTAAAAAATCTCGGGTATAAGTAGAGTCAAGCAGATCACACATTATTCATCAAGCAAACAGATAATGGTAAAACAACAATTTTAATTGTATATGTTGACGACATTATTGCTACAGGTGATAATACAACAGAAATCATGAATGTAAAGAAACTGTTGGCCAAAAAATTCGAAGTGAAAGACTTGGGAATGCTAAAATATTTCCTAGGAATGGAGTTTTCACGAAGTAAACAAGGAATATCGGTATCACAGAGAAAGTACACCTTGGACCTACTGAAAGACACAGGAATGTTAGACTGCAAAGCAAGCAACACGCCAATTGAACTCGGAAACAAAGATCGGATGTTCAAAGGAGAAACTGTGAATAAAACTATGTACCAACAACTGGTAGGGAAACTAATATACCTTTCACATACAAGACCATATATAACATTCGCAGTCAGCCTTGTGAGTCAGTATATGCACGATCCACGCCAAGGACACCTAGATGCAGTTTACAGGATTCTAAAATATTTAAAACAAGCTCCAGGCAAAGGCTTACTTTTCAAGAAAGCAGGAGACAGAACGATACAAGCCTTTACAGATGCAGATTGGGCAGGTTCAATCGATGATAGAAGATCCACATCAGGATATTGTACTCAAGTATGGGGCAACTTAGTCACTTAGAAGAGCAAGAATCAAGATGTAGTTGCCAGAAGCAGTGCCGAAGCAGAATATCGAGCTATGGCACATGGAATATGTGAGGTACTATGGATTAAACGATTATTTAAAGAACTCAACATGCATATTGATGGGCCAATGCACCTCTATTGTGATAATCAATCAGCAATCTGTATAGCACACAACCCGGTACAACACGATCGAACAAAACATGTAGAAGTGGACAGACACTTTATCAAAGAAAAGATCGAACGAAACATCATCAACATCAAATATGTGCCAACAGGACAACAGTTAGCTGACATTCTCACCAAAGGTCTCTCAGAGAAACAACACCATATATTTCTGGACAAGCTTGGACTCATCAACATCTATCGTCCAGCTTGAGGGGGAGTATTGAAATATAGTTGTTACACTAATTTAGGAATTGATTTATTCCATTAATATGATTGATACTATAGTCGTTAGTGATTTATTCATTCCTTTTATGTATAGCCTTGTATACATCTCTTAGTATAAATATGTAAGGTTTCAGTACATAATATACAACAAATTATTCTCTTTTTTTTTTTTAAAAAAAAGGGGAGTACCCTTTAATTTTATTAATATGAATAATATATTACAATCATGAAACATCAATACAATTCATAAACTCAGAAATTCAAGGAAAGAGGCGACTAGCATCAAACTAGTGAGAGAATCCATCTCTCTAACCAATTTCCTTGCTAGCAAGAGGGCTCGAACTCGAGACCTTCGCTAGAGGTGTCAGCATGCTTGTCACTGGGACAAGTTGTCTTGACACAAATTATTCTCTTTAGCACGAACGTGAGACCACATAAAGAGCTCTTCCTCATGAAGTCAATTTTGTTTGACAAGAAATCTGGAGCCTTCGCATGACCTAGAAAGAAAAAGAAGTCCGTGCTACTTTCTTTCGGTGTGGGACGATACCGGGGAGACTCCTAAAATAGAATATTTATAAGTTGGTAAAGACCCGCCCCTTGTTTCAGTCAGAATGAGTCCCCGGGACCCCGGGACGTTGGCTTCCGCCAACAGTGAACTATTAAGGACGTTAATGACATTTGACATAAAATTGTTTCTTATGCATAGTATATTAACATAAATAAGATAGTATGCATTTGACTCTTTTTATCCCTTTTGTGTAACAATTGTAAATGAAGGATGTTAGCAACATATGAGTAATGAAAGATTACTAGTATGAGATAACTAATTTTATTATGATAATAAGGGTTAAGTGGAAAACCTATCTAAATATTATTACATTAAAAACTGAAAAAGATAATTATTTTTGGGGGAAAAAAGTGTATGGATATTGACTAAAAATGGACGAAGGAAGTATTATAGAACAATATTTGGATATCGGCCCACCGTTTAAAATTAGACCGGAAACTTGCTAATGATTTTCTTTAACTCATCGGATTTGAATGAGGGACTTGACTTTACTTGTTCGAATAACTAGGTTGATTTTTTCTTCTTTTTTTTTACTGATCTAATACCAAATAATAAAATAAAATATTGGAGAAATTTTTAAGAATGGAACTTTTGTGCCTTTTATCAACTTAAGGCAGCCACATGCCAACTTTTTGGCGTAAATGACCCATAAGAGCATTCGCAACAGATGCCCTATAACACCTCCTATTTCATATTTAGAATAGGTAAAAGCAAAAAAACTAAAAAAGTACTAAATATCATATTTCCTATCTCTAAAAATTTCCTCAAATATTATAGGGAATGCCTCATATTTACACCTTCCCCAAACCACTTTTGTTCTTCACATAAAGTGTTGTAAGTAATAAATAGGGAATCTGAATTTGTGCAAAAGTTAAAACATACTTCCTAAATTTGATAAAGTAGTATAAGGAGTTGATTTTAAGGAAAAAATTTAGGTAATCTGCTAGGAATGCTCTAAGGCATGTAAAATACTACTCCCTCCGTTTCTTTTTATTTGATTGTTTGAGCATTTTTTCCATGTTTCTTTTTATTTGATTGTTTACAATTTCAATGCAATCTATTACAATTCCAATGCACCTTTTTACAATTCCAATACACCTTTTTAATTAAAATCCTAATGTAATTTTTCACAATATCTTAATAAAGTACTTTTCCTCCAAACAATCAAATAAAAAGAAACGGAGGGAGTACTATTTTGAGTTTTCTTTTTTTTTTTAATCACACCAACCTACAATAATCAAACACCACCTTCCCCACCATTATCATCTACCTCATCACCACCTTCAACACCCCTAATTAATTCGAATAGGTGGTGGTGGTGGTTGGTTGAATGAGCTACCAAGAGCTCCGAAAAAGAACATCAGAAGACTACCAACAAACCCTCGGGAAAAGCAGGAGCCCCGAGCACAATAGCGGACTCCTTTGAGTTCACCACCGTTCACTCGAACATGCACTTTTTTTTTGCAAAAAAATAATTATATGTATAAAGAAAAAATTATTGTATAAATTAGCATTTAAATTTATATTTGAATATATTTAAGTGTTTTGAATATACATTCGAAAATTATGCTGATTTCGAACAGACACGTTGAGACTCTTAGATCCGCTACTGCTCGAGCAAGACCGTTAGGCCCTCGAACCTTCCAGGCTCTGAACCTCAACTGAGATCCCATCCTGGGCCGGACCAGAGATTCAGAGAACCCTCGAATCGGTCACGGCCTCATTTAAAAAATTCATCACATCATTACAGATATTACATATAATTTTTATGTAACCACAAAAGAAGAGGTATCAATTTAATAGGATTCGAGCAGAAGATCTCCAGATTTGATATATTTTTCCTAGTTGTAACTAAGTTTAAAGTAATTGATTTGTAAAGTGGTTATTACAAATTACCATCTAAGTGAAGATTAAGTTTAATAAGAAGACAACAAATCTTAGTTTCCAGCTATTTTTTCACTTGAGCCAAAAGACAGCTTGATGACTAAATAAAAGCCTTGGAGATCCAGAGTGGTTTCATTTATATGGCCGACTAACTACCAACATTCCGACAGTTTCATTTGTATGGCTATACTTATTACCTGATTGAGATGGTAAGACATCAACGTCGTTATGACTCATATATAGTACATACTAATATCCAACACAGTAATATCCCATTGGATTTATTGATGGTTTAATAATTTCGTAATATTAGTCCGAGCTTTTATTAGGTGGTTTTCGGTTTAACTTTTCGTTTTTATTTTATTTATGAGATTTGGTTATTCTTTTTGACTTATCTTCTTACATAATTAGTAGCTGTTTATTGACTATAATTATGTCATTTGTTGAAATCAATAGAAACCTAATTGTAAGAGGAAAGTAAATTTTGGACTTTCAGAGTAGCATTTGAAAATTGGGGAAATCAAAATCAATAAAGGGTGGAGTATCAATCAACCATTATTACTTGTTAAATGTGGTGGTTCTTTTTCATGATCTACTATTATTACTAGTGGAACTTTCAATACAAAATATAAACTACTTTAAAGTAAAACATGTAATAATTATATTAACTTTTTTGGGGCCACCTTAAGAAGTAGTATTATACATTTATACTATTATATAATACTCCCTTCACCAAGAAAAAATGTCGTTTGACTTTTTTAAAATTAAACTTTGATCATCAATTATTAATTATTACTTATTCTAAAAATATAAAATTTATATAGTTGGATTCGTCTTTCCAAGTATTTTCATAATATAACTTTTTAATTTTTTAAGAAAATACAAATAAAGAATAATTGAAGGTCAAACATTTGTCTCGATATGTGTGAAAGACACTTTTTTTGGATTGGAGGGAGTATGTATTTAATACTCCCTCCGTTCCAATTTAATTGACGTTTTGGGAACTCGTGTCAAACTTTGACTACAAATTACTTTATATTCATTAGTCCAAAAAATATAAAATTGATATAATTGAATTCGTTTTTCAAAATACTTTCATAATATTATTTTTTTGTAATTTTATATAATGTAAATATAAAGTAATTGATGATTCAAGTTGTGTTTCGAAAAGCGTGAAGTCAAGTATTTTGGAACGGAGGGAGTAAGATAAATGGTTGCACCAATAACCTATGTTTAATTTGTAAAATATTTTGAGTCTATTACATTTGTTTCAAAACGTCGTCATTGTCAATCATATATGTTTCGAAATATAAGTTACGTGATCTCGCACGTTATATTTTTGTTAGATGGGTGTTTGAGGTTTGTTATTTCACCTCAAAATATATTAAATGAGTGACGAAAATAACTTTACTAACAAGTCAAGTGACCCTCACAAGGACGAAGGCACATTGTAGCAAGAGGTAGATTTTGTCCCGTAAAATTACTATTTTACCTTTATTCGAAATTACTATTTTACTCTTTATATGAGAATTACTGTTATACCCCTCTTAAATTACTAACAATCTAAAATTACATAGACTATAGCTGGATATATTACTACAATAAAGCTTATTTGGAAGACATACATACATTAGTACAATAGATAATAAAACATAAAGTTTATTCATTATATTATTTGTCACTAGATTAACTACTGTGTTCTTTGAATTTATTAGTCTACTAGTAACTTGATGTATGGGCAACAATGATGGAATTAGGAAAAAGGTTCGATTTTATTCGTAAAGCATTGAATTTTGTATAGTGTAGTTAGTTATATTGATGCAATATTTTCTTTACTTTTACCTTATTCATCCAATATTGTAAAAGATCGTCTTCGCAACCGAATGTGTGATGATGAACGATAACTTGGTGGTTTATATTGAAAAAGATATATTCAATTGTGTGTCAAATGAAGCTATCATACATAGGTTCCAAAGAATGACAAAGCGTCGTGGTCAAATGTAATTTGAATTTTTTAATATCCGTATCGTACTTCTTTGTATTGGCTTTTAAATATTTTTTTAGTGGTTCTACATTTTAACAATTGTGCTATCCCTTACATTATTTTATATGATGAAAATAAAAACATTTCATAAGTATATGTGATTGATATGACTGTTTAGAAAAAGTTTACTTTTTCATAATAGTTGATTGTTTGCGGAATTCAATGTACTTTTGTAATCACTTTTTCCTTTTTGACCCTTGCTTTAAAAGTTGTTTTTCACTTTGAAAATATTATGTAGGATATAATAGTAAATTTTTATAACCACTTAATAAAGTAGTATTTGGCTAAACAATTAAATATTTGAAACGGAGGGAGTATATAGCTAATCGTTAACATGTTATTATAATTTTAATTTAAACTAAGACAAAACTTGTGATTGAAATAACTAAAAATTAAATTGAGACAATTTTTTTTTTTTTTTTTTTTGTAAATTAGCGATAAGATAATTTTCAAACCCACAACCTTCTAATCACTGGCGAAAGTCTTTTTCACTAGGCTATTCGATTGAGTGTTGAGACAACTTATTCTGAGCTGGAGGTAATGTAATAAAAGACGAGGAGGCCGAATGTGGCATGCCACGTGAGCTCTTAACATGCATCAATCATAATAGTCCGTAAAAATATAATTGAATTGATGGCCCATTATGTTTGTGCTACTGAATTAGTACGATCTTCTACTACACTCTCGATCAATATGCATGTACTTCGACAACTCATCATATGTGATGCAAGATTGCAAGTACACTTCACGCATTCCAAACTTGGTGAAATTATTTCAATCGCATTTGGTTCACATGAAATGTTGGATCCATAATACAAAAACTATGATAACTCATTTGACAAAGACATCTCTTTTTTTCGATTAATTCGCATTCTGTCCCCTATACTATCAAATTAATTTAGTGTGTCCTCTATACTTTTTGATTGTGTATGAAATCGAAAAGGGTGTAAAAAGATTCAAGCTTTAAAGGTTTCCAAGAATTTAGGGGTGGGGGTGTCGAGAAAAATGAAGCAGGGGTGGGTGGGATGTGTCGAAAAAAAAAGATGAGGATTTAATTTTAATTATGTAAGAAGTTATAAGATTGCCCCCTATATTTTCAAATAGTAACATGGGTGAAATAGTCATTTCGCCTGATTAAATAAATAAATCGCGTCTAAAAGGGTTCAGAAACAACTCACAGACGGTCAGAAGTATATGGAATATATTAAAACTAACTTTCTTTTTTTTTTTTTTAAGCAAAACCCAAGAGGGGTTACGTGTTACCATTCAAACAAAACAAATACATAGTCTCGCGAGCGCATCGCAACAGTAAACAATGCAAGACAAGAGAATAAACTAGAGCCCTCCTTAATGGAATTTTAGGAAGTCTAGCAAGATAGAAGGCAAGGAGGGACCCCAAAACTCCTATTCAGGGCAAGGGCCAAGTCTCCAAACCGCTGCATGGGATACATACACCCTTCATCCCCCCCTCCTGCATCTCTGCAAGAGTGTATGCACTTACCACGTCAAACCCCCCATCCCTGCGGTAAGAGAACCTTGCCCCCAGCAAGCATCAGGACAAGGACCAAGTCTCCAAACCACTGCATGGGGTACATACACCCTTCATCCCCCCCTCCTGCATCTCTGCAAGGGTGTATGCACTTGCCATGTCAAACCCCCCATCCCTGTGGTAAGAGAACCTTGCCCAACAACGAGCCGGAGAATAGATATAGTGGAAGTCCCAGCCATACCCCCGGATCCAGCGCTAGAAAACACCCAAAACCCAGAATAGGAGAGCCCCTGAAAAATGTACATATGCGCTCGAAGAAACATGGGGAGCGCGCTCAGCAGATCTATATATAAAAAGCTATACCAGCAGAGGTGATGCAACAACTCTATCCCCCTCTGGCTCAGTCAATAACTCCAGCTGTGGTAATAATCTCGGACACAATCTCAGTAGACGACCCCCTATATTAAAACTAACTTGATAGTATATGGGATAAAATGCGAATTAGCCCTTTCCCTCATACTTTTCTATGAAGTCCGATTATACTTTTCAACATAATTTAGGGATGGTTGTGCTTAAGGCATAGTTAGTAGTCAAGTTAATGGAGTATATAATTTTATGATCATAATGTTATGAGTTGGATTTTCTTATTAATATTTTTTTTGATTGAATTTGTTATATGAACTTATTAATATAGGTTATCTGGTCATCAAATAAAAAAATCTACCTTTTTAATAGGTTCTAATTTAGTGACCTGAAGATTTTCGATTCGAAATTTGCTCATTCACTAGTTATATATATGGAGAACATGATCTTTGTTAGCTCTACTAATTAAAAACTCTAAATCTGTCTCATCATCAATATCCATACTAGATTGCTCTTATATAGCTATTTCACACATCATATAATATTCAAAATTACATAGCACTAGGACAATGATAAGTATACCTCTTTTCATAGACATATTTTTCATCATGGATTCAACGATTACAAACCTAGAGTACTCAACCTTAGAACTACAGTTTTGAATGTACAATTTCTACTATACATCTTCATAAATTCAGGATGAAGGTTGCAATCACTAAAAACATGCCTGAAGTTTTCTTTTACAAATATGTTTCTAAATTTAACCATATCATTCTCACATATTAAAAAACCAACGACTGTACAAATATTGTCTGGTGACATTTGATCCAGCTTTTATGTATTAGGTTATGGGTTCAAGTCTCGCTGAAGATAATTCTCATATTTCATTCTAACTCTCTATAAGTTAGTAATTTCTGAACTCATTATCTGTTGTTATATTATACTCATACTTTCATCGCTAATTTAAAAAAAAAAAAAACAATGTACACATACAATACTTTACCATCTACTGGAATCCACTACACATTTCATGCTCATCTACATCCCTAATATCAAAATCATTAACCTCCGCCTAATCAAATTTTACAAACCTAGCCCTGTCATATTCTAGTACTCCATATCTGTTTTAGCTTAAAACTACTAGTAAATTGCTGAAATGGTCCTTGAAAGTGGGTTTAGGTTGCCTTTTAGTCTACGAAAGTACAAAAATTGTAAATAAATCTACGATATTAGCTGACAGTTGCAGATTTGTCCAAAATTTAATGGCACTGTTAAATGTTAACGGCCTACGCGCCTCGTGATGAGTTACATACATTGTTAATAATAAGTTAGAACAGTAATAATATAATTAGCTTAGAAGTGAACTACAATCATTATCGGGGTGTTGAAAATTAATGCCTTCATTAAATTTTGGACCAATCAAGGAACAATCTGCAACTGTTAGCCAATATCATAGACTGAATTAAAACTTTTATACTTTCAAAAACTAAAATACAACATAAATCCAATTTGAAAGATCATTCAACAATTTGCTCCTAAAACTACCCACATGTACTCACATGTACTATTATTGAGAAATATTATTCATCATATACACATCTGCAACATAATGACAAATTCAACATATCAATCACAAAGTAGTCAAACCAAAGAAACATGAAAGGATAATTAAACTAATATTAGAACCTTAATAAAAGTCCCAACTTTTAAACGAACTCAATCCCTAACTTAAAATCCTAATTTCAAAACCTTAACCAAAAAGCCCTAATTTAAACAAATTAGACTCTAATTTTGATATCCTAATAACTCTTATAATAACTCTTAACTGATAGGATAAAGGACACCATCGATCATTCATGTTTGCGAGAATTATACGTTCAATCACTATGGTTTAATTTTGACTCGTTTCGATCACTCAAGTTTAGTATTGTATAGAAAACGAGCCACTCACACGATATTTAAAAAAATTATTCTTTTCAGTTTTTGCATTTTTAACAATAATTTAGTCATTTCATTATCATTTTTAACACAATTACCGGTACCCTTCCCTTCACGACTTTTAAGCACCCTCCAGATGTCCCCAGCCTAACATTGAGGAATCAGAAGAACCCTACCCTTCACTAGAAACACTACACCAACTTCTAAGAGCAACAAGAAAACCAGACTACATAACACACAACCAAAAGGTTACTATAGTTTCGAAAACTGAAAAAAAAAAAAAACTTTACTTGGGCAGATTGCAATATGAGGGGCTAAGTCCAAATATTACTTCGAACTAGTCAGCAATGCTGCATATAGATTAGATGAATTTAGCATTTTTATTGGAAAAGGGGGATCTTGGGATGAAAAAGCTTCAAATTAAGATGTGCAAGTGAGAACAATATTAGAGGTCTTTTGTTACACCTAAGGTGTTCGTTTGGGTTTTTATCCCGAGGACAAGTGAGAACATAACAGCCAAACTTAGAACGATGGTAGTGATCGAACCTAGAATTCTTCGTTCTCATAAATGTAAGTGATAGATGATACCATTTTTCCTAATTAATAGTCCCTTTATAGTTCCAGAGAAAATTGCAGGTTTTGTTCCAGTAATACGTGTAAGTTGCGCTTTGGTCTCACTTAATGGTCAGGCTGCGGATATGGTCCCAGTAATTATTATATTTAGTACACGTTAATTCCTCAACGTTAAAAATTGACGGAAAGTTGTAACTTTGGCCCAAAATTGAAGTTTTAGTATTATTTCAAGGTTAAAACGCAAACTGGATACAATATGGTATTGTATAATTTTTTTGGGTGCACTTTAGTCCCATAATTAATTATTTCCCAATTTTTTTCTTCGATTCTTTTTCGATCTCTTTTAGATTTTTTTTTTCGATTTTTCTATTTTTTCAATTTCTTTTAGATTTTTTTTATTCATTTTCTTTTTGTTTCATTTAATTTCTTTTCGATTTTCTTTTCTTAGTAAAAATGGTTCGATTTATCGGTTTGGTACTTTTTTGATAAAAATGTTCGATTTTGATAATTTTTTTGACAAAAAATGTACGATTTTGGTAGTTGTTTTGCAAAAAGTTTTGATTTTGATAGTTGTTTCAAGTTTTTTCGGTTTCTTTTCGAATGTTTTCTCCATTTTTTTTTTCGATTCCTTTTCATTTTTTAATTTCTTTTCGAATTTTTTCCTAGTAAAAATGTTACAAATTTCGGTTTGATACTTTTTTAGCAAAAATGTTCAATTTATTACTTTTTTTGAAACAACTACCCAAATCAAAACTTTTTGGGAAACAACTACCAAAATCGAACATTTTTTGCCAAAACAATTATCAAAACCGAACATATTTGTCAAGAAAGTATGAAACCGGAAAATCGAACCATTTAGACTAGGAAAAAATAATCGAAAAATAAATCCAAAAGAAATCGAGAAAACAATCGAAAAGAAATCGACAAACTCTAAATAACTACTAAAATCAAAAATCTTTGCGAAACAACTACCAAAATCGAACATTTTTTGCCAAAACAATGATCAAAATCGAACATTTTTGTCAAAAAAAAGTACGAAACAAAAAATCGAGCCATTTTTACTAGGGAAAGAAAATTGAAAAGAAATAAAATAAAATAAGAAGGAACAGAAAAAAAATCGAAAAGGAATTGAAAAACAAACAGAAAAAATTGAAAAAAAATCCAAAATAAATCGAAAAAGAAAAAAAAACTGAAAAAGAATCTGAAAAAAATTAATTATGGGTACTTAAGTGAACCAAAAAAATTATACAAGACTAAATTGAATCCAATTTGCATTTTAACCTTGAATTAATGATAAAACTTCAATTTTGACCCAATGCCCATATACACATTTCCTATTCACATTATCACTCGAATTGAAAAGATTTTTGCTGACTTCCTTTGGAACCAAAATAATGTAGCTAAACTCCATTGGGTTAATTTTGATTTCTTAAAGCTTCCTTCTAACTTAGGAAGGTTTGTTGGAATATCCCGGGGTTGCAAGACACAATGAACTACGATAGTTCATATGTCTAGAAAACCCTAATTCGTTGATCGTTAGAACTTACACAATAGAACTAGCTCATAGAAGTATATGTTTAAAGATAGTGTGAATATGCTACAACTAACATAATCAAAGAGTGTGGCTACAAAGATATACCTTTGAAGCGTGAGCGGAAGCGATATGATCTTCAAGTGCTTATCCCCACACCTTGCTCCTTGCTTTCTTTTTGAAGAAATTTCTATCACCAAGGTGATATGGAACTACTATGAAATAGTCCACACCAATACCTTAGATAGCAATAAGACACACTTGGACTAGTGTGTGTTATTGAGGAGTGTATAGTCTAACTACTATAGCAAACTATAGAACAATTTCTATACTCTAACACTTAGAGTTTTGCTAGAGGGTTTGAAGATGAAGTGTGTGTGTTTGTTTGTGTTCTCTAACAAGAGTTGTGTGATACTTAGCTTGATCCTCTACCCATTCTATATCATCTTATGAAATAGAATGGATGATGAAACACATTATACACTAAACAAACACATTAACCATCCATATGGTTAATGCCTCTTGGTCCATGGAAGATTCTCTTACAAGAGTTCTTCCCAAGACTTACAAAGCCTTCCCAAGGCATAAAGTAGCCACCAAGATGTCAACCATTCATGATGATGGAATTAATTAATCTTAATTAATTAATTAAATCATATCTTATTTAATTAATTCATTAATTAATTAAATCATTTCAATAAATGATAATATATATATATCTCACATATATATATATATATACATAAACCCCAAATGGTGTGTCCGGAACCAATTCTGGGCGCACCATCGGTTCGGTCGGGACACGATCTCGATCGAACAGAAATTCCTCAATATGGATCAAATCCCTTATTCACTTTCGGGTCACTACTCGAAAGTATCTTCGGTAATTGTTACGTGTGTGACCTCATAGCCCGAGTAACGAAGGCATCGGGATTCAACGTATAAGACCGTATACACGAATCCCGAAGATCATCGTGAGAGCCTAGTCTGCCATTCGATGACCCCCGGCATTATCTCGGGTGAGACTACTGATAGTTCAGATAACTATCGGTTGTTGTACCGTATATATAGATGATATAGTTCACGGGCACTAATTGAGGAAATTGACACATCAATTTCCAACAAGGTTAGGTATCAAAGACTTGCACCACTTTAATACAGCGTTTCTCACAAAAACTTGCTGGAATATTTTAAGTAATCCTAAATCACTAGCTTACATTATCTTAAAATCCAAATATTTTCCAAACACCCACCTATCCCACACCCACAAAACACACCATACGACATACTCATGAAAAAACTTACTTAGTAGTTTTTTACTTCTCAAACCTCAGACTAAGCTCACTAATAAAAATCTACATAACATAAACATCAGAGAAGACACATGGCTCCCATTATCACATCCAATACTACTACAACCTTCTCTTCCCCTAACACATACCCTAATGCATGTATTGGATCTCACCACCACTCAAAATACATGGAATATTTCTCTTTTAAATTCCATTTTCCTAACAAATGTTACCCGTCAAATCCTCATGCAATCAATCTCAAACAATGAAGAAGAAATAATCTGGAAACCTAATAACAAACTATCAAATCCATCAACTAAAAACTTTTACAATCACCTTCGTCGAAACCATACAAAGCCTTTAAAACAGCCAAAAAACTACTCCCTAATACCGAAGCACACTTGGAAACATCTTTAGAAAATGAAACTACCTCATAAAATCAAACTCTTCCTCGGAAAATACTCCATAACAGACTCCCTATAACCACAAACATCTCTTCCAAAACACATAAACCAATCAATACAACATGTGTAATGTGTCGACATAACCAAGAGGAGATCAATCACCTCTTTCGTATATGTCCTAAGCTCACATTACTTTGGTCATCTTTTACTTCATTCAATTTCCATTCCCTAAACACAACTCTTATCAAAATTTTATCCAACTCCATAAAACACATATAAAAAACATACCTTCTAAAATCAAACCCATCAATATTACTCTTTTGCAACTTATGGAGTATATGGCTTTATAGAAATAACATTATTTATCATAAGAAGAACTTTCACTTACCAGAATTATTGGCTTTACGTAACACAATCCTAGTCAAGTGGAGCCAAATCAAATTACTAAATGCTCCAAGTTCAACTGGCAACGGCTACTTACCTCATCAGCTTCAACAGATTGCTTATGCACACTCTGTTGGAATATCCCGGGGTTGCAAGACACAATGAACTACGATAGTTCATATGTCTAGAAAGCCCTAATTCGTTGATCGTTAGAACTTACACAATAGAACTAGCTCATAGAAGTATATGTTTAAAGATAGTGTGAATATGCTACAACTAACATAATCAAAGAGTGTGGCTACAAAGATATACCTTTGAAGCGTGAGCGGAAGCGATATGATCTTCAAGTGCTTATCCCCACACCTTGCTCCTTGCTTTCTTCTTGAAGAAATTTCTATCACCAAGGTGATATGGAACTACTATGAAATAGTCCACACCAATACCTTAGATAGCAATAAGACACACTTGGACTAGTGTGTGTTATTGAGGAGTGTGTAGTCTAACTACTATAGCAAACTATAGAACAATTTCTATACTCTAACACTTAGAGTTTTGCTAGAGGGTTTGAAGATGAAGTGTGTGTGTTTGTTTTTGTTCTCTAACAAGAGTTGTGTGATACTTAGCTTAATGATCTACCCATTCTATATCATCTTATGATATAGAATGGATGATGAAACACATTATACACTAAACAAACACATTAACCATCCATATGGTTAATGCCTCTTGGTCCATGGAAGATTCTCTTACAAGAGTTCTTCCCAAGACTTACAAAGCCTTCCCAAGGCATAAAGTAGCCACCAAGATGTCAACCATTCATGATGATGGAATTAATTAATCTTAATTAATGAATTAAATCATATCTTATTTAATTAATTCATTAATTAATTAAATCATTTCAATAAATGATAATATATATATATATATATATATATATATATATATATATATATATCTCACATATATATATACATAAACCCCAAATGGTGTGTCCGGAACCAATTCCGGGCGCACCATCGGTTCGGTCGGGACACGATCTCGATCGAACCGAAATTCCTCAATATGGATCAAATCCCTTATTCACTTTCGGGTCATTACTCGAAAGTATCTTCGGTAATTGTTACGTGTGTGACCTCATAGCCCGAGTAACGAAGGCATCGGGATTCAACGTATAAGACCGTATACACGAATCCCGAAGATCATCGTGAGAGCCTAGTCTACCATTCGATGACCCCCGGCATTATCTCGGGTGAGACTACTGATAGTTCAGATAACTATCGGTTGTTGAACCGTATATATAGATGATATAGTTCACGGGCACTAATTGAGGAAATTGACACATCAATTTCCAACACTCCCACTTGCCCTTGGACTATTACCAATGTCTTGGATGTACACTTGCATCCTTGTCACATGATTCCCTTTGTCCTCGGTTTTCGTCATAGGCTAAAGCAAGAAAGCGTGTCGCCAACTCCTATGACATAATTTCTCGGAACACGAGATAGTCTCACTCCCGTTCATAACGGGTGAATTCATAAGTAAGACTCACTCTCCGAGTGGCCAGAAAAACCTTCCTTGTATATCAGGGTGGACAAAGACCCTACCAATGCATCACCGATCATCTCACCACTACATTCACATAAGACCCAACGTACCCCATTACCACCAGTAACGGATGGGTCCGGAAGTAGTCAAAGCCTCATGCTCACGTAGCATGAGAATGATATGCATGTAGGTCTCAGAACCTCTATCATATGGCTCGTGTGAAATATAGGACACAAGATCTCTTCTATAATTTCACAACGGTCACTGTCCAGTACCATGTCAAGACTCTCTTGACAATGAACCCATGTAATGATTTGGACCATCCTTTTGACTTAAGAAACAAAGTCAAACGAATCATTACACACTAGTTTGGTTGTGTCCGTTCCCAAAACGCCGGGACATACCACTAGGGACAATGTAATCACCATAGTTCTTGTCTTGAAAAAGGGGTTCCTTAGCCAATACACTTATTGGCTCCTTTTCAAGAACTCGTGATTACATGGGAATTAAAATATTTATCATACAACTATGATTAAATATTCAATTGTTTATTCAAGTGCTATAAAAGAATAGGCAATCAATAAACAAGAAATAATACTTTTATTCAACAATAAGAGTTTTACAAAAGTATACTTCATACATATAAATCAAATAAACTGAAATAAAGCTCCCACTAAGACTAAGACCACTCGGACCTAAGTCTAAGTCCAATAGCTGAAGTATGGAACTCATGTTTGGTCTGAGGCAATGGTTTAGTCAAGGGATCAGCTGCGTTGTCGTCTGTATCTACTTTGGATACTTTGATGTCACCTCTCTGGAACATTTCACGGACGAGGTGATACTTCCTGAGGACATGCTTGGACTTATGATGAGCCCTGGGTTCCTTAGCCTGTGCTATGGCTCCAGTGTTATCACATAACAACTCAATTGGACCATCAGCGCTAGGAACTACCCCAAGCTCAGTCATAAACTTCTTAAGCCAACATGCCTCCTTGGCTGCTTCAGAAGCTGCAATGTACTCGGCCTCCATAGTAGAATCTGCAACTGTGTCCTGCTTGGAACTCTTCCAACAGATGGCTCCACCGTTCAGGCAGAATACAAACCCGGTTTGAGAACAAAAATCGTCTCGATCGGTTTGGAAACTGGCATTGGTGAAACCTTTTGCAATCAACTCCTCATCTCCGCCATATACCAGAAACATATCCTTAGTCCTTCTCAAGTACTTAAGGATAGATTTCACAGCGGTCCAATGGCTGTTGCCTGGATTCGCTTGATATCGGCTGGTCAGACTCAGAGCGTACGATACGTCTGGTCTAGTGCACAACATAGCATACATGATAGATCCTATGGCTGAAGCATACGGGACTCTACTCATGTTCTCCTTCTCGACGTCAGTGGTGGGGCACTGACTTTTGCCGAGAATAGTGCCAGTTGTCATAGGCAGTATTCCCTAATTGGAATCGATCATATCGAATCGTCTCAGAACCTTATCAATATAAGTGTCCTGTCTCAGGCCAATCAACCTATTGGCTCGATCCCGATATATCTTGATTCCAAGGATATACTGCGCCTCTCCTAAGTCCTTCATTGAGAAACACTTACACAACCATGTCTTGACTGACTCAAGGAGTGGTTTGTTGTTTCCAATGATCAGTATGTCATCTACATACAGGACTATAAATGCAATGTGGCTCCCACTTACCTTCTTGTATACACAAGCATCCTCCTCATTCTGAATGAAGCCAAATTCTTTAATTGCTTCATTGAATCGGAGGTTCCAACTGCGAGAAGCTTGCTTGAGTCCATAAATGGATCTCTGAAGCTTACATACCTTCTTAGGTCCTTTCGGACATGTAAAGCCTGGAGGTTGTGTAATGTACACATCCTCCTCAAGGTTTCCATTAAGGAAAGCGGTCTTTACATCCATTTGCCATATCTCATAGTCATAATATGCGGCAATGGCTAAGAGGATCCGAATAGACTTGAACATGACTACCGGTGAGTAGGTTTCATCATAGTCAATACCATGAATTTGTTTGAAACCCTTCGCCACTAGTCTAGCCTTATAAACATGGACATTTCCATCTTTATCAAGCTTTTTCTTAAAGACCCACTTACACTCGATAGGTCTAGCACCTTCGGGTAAGTGAACCAATGTCCAGACATCATTCTGGTACATAGAGTCTATCTCGGATTTCATGGCTTCAAGCCATGACTCGCTATCTGGCCCTTTCATTGCGGCTCCATAAGTATAAGGCTCGTCGTCTTCTATCAAGAAGGATTCCCCATACCATCTATCGGGAACATGACGAGTCCTACTGGATTTCCTAAGGGTCGGTACTTCTTCAGGAGTTTCATCTACCGTGGATCTAGGGTCCAAGATAGGATCCATCATGAATGGAGGATCTACTTCCTGAAGTGAGCCTGCCGAGTTCGTTAACTCGACTTTCTCATTTGATGAGACACTTGGGTTCAATAACCCATCTCTCTCATTCAATGAGTTTCTTGAGTTCGACAACTCAACTTGCTCATTAAACGTGTCGAATGAGTTCATTAACTCATTCGGCTCATCATCTTGAACTTCTTCAAGTTGTACCGTATTTTTGACATTTCCTGATAAGAACTCTTTCTCAAGGAAATGTGCTGTCCTAGCCACGAAAATCTTATTTTCTGGCTTAAGGTAGAAATAATACCCTTTGGTTTCCTTTGGATAACCAATGAAATGGCACAAGTCAGCCTTTGGGCCTAGCTTGTCTACGTTCAATTTCTTGACGTAGGCCAAGCAACCCCAAACCCTGAGGAAGCTAATCTTGGGACGTTTCCCAAACCACATCTCATATGGTACTTTCTCAGCTGACTTGGTTGGACAATTATTTAAGGTAAGTGCGGCAGTTTGCAACGCGTAACCCCAGAAGCTGACATGTAGGTCGGTTCGACTCATCATGGATCGCAAACTGTCTAACAGAGTGCGATTCCTCCTTTCAGACACGCCATTATGCTGTGGTGTTCCGGCCGGTGTGAGTTGTGAAACAATTCCACAATCTCTAAGATGAGCGTCAAACTCGTGGCGCATATATTCGCCTCCTCGATCGGATCGAAGAGTCTTAATAGTCTTGCCGAGTTGATTCTCTACTTCATTTTGGAATTCTTTGAACTTTTCAAAGGCTTCACTCTTGTGCTTCATTAGATAGACATAGCCATAACGGCTAAAGTCATCCGTGAAGGTAATGAAGTAGGGAAAACCACCTCTTGCAGGAGTGTTCATTGGACCACATACATCGGTATGTATTATCCCCAATAAATCACTTGCCCTTTCACTCGTTCCAGTGAAAGGTGATTTGGTCATCTTGCCCAAAAGGCATGATTCGCATTCGTCATATGATTCAAAATCAAGTGACTCAATAATTCCACTTTCGTGGAGTTTCTTGATGCGATTTTCATTTATATGACCAAGTCTGCAATGCCATAAGTAGGTAGGATTCAAGTCGTTAGGCTTGTTCCTTTTAATATTTACGTTATATACCTCATGGTCCTCATCTAGTATGAAAAAACCATTTTGGTTTGAAGCTTTTGCATAAAGTAAACCATCACGATTAATAGAACATATATTCCTTTCCATAAGGATGGTAAAACCATAATTGTTCAAAACAGATATGGAAATAATATTTCTAGAAATAGTAGGAATACAATATACATTATTTAAAACTAAGACCATCCCGGATGGTAGTTTTAAATCTATCTTGCCCACGGCAATTGCAGCAACCTTTGCTCCATTGCCTACCCGGAAGTCCACCTCTCCCTTCCGAAGGGCTCTACTGTCATGTAGTACCTGCATATTTCGACAAATATGAGAACCACATCCTGAGTCAAGTACCCAAGTAGAGTTATTGGAGGTGATGAAAGCTTCAATAACGAATATACCTGTCGGAAGAGTCCAACTCTTCTTATCTTCGAGGTACTTCTTGCAGTTCCTCTTCCAGTGACCAGGTGTATTACAATAATGACATTGGTCAGTCCCCTTAGGACCTTTACCCGGAGTTTTGGAAGTCTGGGCCTTGACTGTTCCAGTCTTGGCCTTTCCCTTCCATTTCCCCTTGCCTTTCTTAAAGGCCTTCTTGTTCTGAATCATCAGAACAGAGGGAGTAGGGGTAGAGCTCTTCCCACCCTTCAACGCAGTATCAGCCGTGCTGATCATGTTATGCAACTCCGACAACGACTTATCGAAGTCATGCATGTTGAAGTTCATGACAAAGTTACCAAACTTGTCAGGAAGGGAACGGAGGATTATGTCAACAGCCAAATCCTTGGAAAACTGAGTTCCCAAAGACTCAAGTCTCTCGATGATCCCAATCATCTTGAGAACATGAGGACTGGCCTGTTGACCATTGGATAGTTTGCAATCCATGAGGGCACAAACAGCTTCGTACCGCTCATTTCTTGCCCGCTTCTGGAACATCTGTTCCAGTCTGCAGTACATGTCATATGATGCCACATTTTCGAACTGAATCTGAAGATTCGGTTCCATGTTGGCCAGCATGAGACATTGGACATCCAATGCATCGTCCACGTGTACATCATATGCACCACGTTCTAGCTCATCGGCATCCTCATGGGGTGGAGGAGGAAGTTCTTCCTTAAGAACATATTGGACTCTCTCGTGCTTGAGAACGATTCTCAAGTTACGAGACCAGTCGTTGAAGTTATTGCCATTGAGTTTACACTTCTCAAGTGTAGATCGGAGTGAGTTTGAAGTTGATTTCTTAGCAGTTGCCATCTAAAACATGCGAGTATGAAATGACGTTCAATTTAATTTATATGTAAAACATACGATACAAGTAAAGCATGCTTGAAACAATAACACGAGTACCAACAACCCCTCGAAGTGTACAAGTATACCAAGACCCCACGGACTTGGGTATGAGCGGCACACGCAATCATCCTCATAGTCCAATCCATGGGTAAGTTCTACTAGACTATCATATATCAATCATCCAATGATTATATATGACTCTTGGCGTCTATCACTAGTCGTTTTAAGACACTATAGACTTCCTTTGCCAAACGGGCCGGTTCGATGGGCTAACCTGTAGCCACGTTTTAAGCAACCTTAGTTCACCATAAAGGGATGGATTACATTTGCCGGTTCGATGGGCTAACCTGTAGCGCATGTAATCCCATTGCCTCCTATTCCTATGAATCAAAGTGCCCATCTAGGGATGATCCACCCGAAACGTAGGAAAGTTTGACAACTTTGAACTTAGGTTTGGCAAACACTTAATTATTACGTGGAGGGGTTTAGATTAAACATGTAATCCACATTTCATGCATATCACATAAGGTATACATATACTTCAAGAAAATATATGTAAGCATGAAACATGACATGAATAATAAACACTTTAAAGGGACGTGATATGGCCTAAAAGACATTAAATAAAACTAGTCTAACTAGTTCTAAACTAAGTCCTTGGTCTCCGTCTTCTTGGACATCGCCATGCTCCAAGTCCATCTCTTCATGTCTTGTTACATAATCAACTTTCGCATTAAATGGCACATGCGCCGCGAAAAAGAAATAACAATACAATAATTTAAAACGACACATGCGTCGTATTTCAATATCAAGGACAGTACGCAGACTGTATTTCGAATAAATACTAGGCCATATCAAATCCCCATTCCATTCAGACTACAGTTTATATATGTTTAACACATTATACATAAAACACATAAACATGCTAGGAATGGAATAAAACACACAAGCAACACACAACTCACACATATACTCACATTCAAATAATGTGAATCATAGTCATATATGCATATCATAACCTTTAGTTGTCCAACAACTAACATAGCCAATTATCGGAAGTTTTACCATAAGTTCAACATTTTGAACTAATAACCCAATTACATTCAAAGAGACTTAGCATAAGTTTAAGGTTTGAAATTCATAATAACTCAAACCACAAACTTCCTTTCGATACTCAATTAAAAAATTTAATTAGTACCGATAAGATAAAATCAACACTTTGACATACATGCTAATTTTAAACTATTTTAAACTTCTCAAAAAAGGTTTTGGACTTATAAGATTATTTCCAAAACAATCTCTAAATCACCCATAACAAACCGAAAACGTCCATAATCATCAAATGACTTTGGACTTAATCGATTTGTTTTGTTTCGAAATCATCAAATGACTTTGGACGTGCATGGACGCGTTCAGGGGGGCCGAACCAGGCTTCGGGCCAAGGCGTTCCATATCCAGGAAAAGCCGAGGGTGCGCGTTCCAGTGGAGCCGTGTCCTTGGCTTGCCTGGACTCACGCGGAACTTAGGTTTTGTCGGGGAGGGTTTTCCGAATACGAAAATCGGCTACGGTTCATATCTCGACATATATACTATATGGTACTACTTTAAACACTTCTAGAACATGTTAAACGTGTAATATAGCTCTGATACCATGTTGGAATATCCCGGGGTTGCAAGACACAATGAACTACGATAGTTCATATGTCTAGAAAGCCCTAATTCGTTGATCGTTAGAACTTACACAATAGAACTAGCTCATAGAAGTATATGTTTAAAGATAGTGTGAATATGCTACAACTAACATAATCAAAGAGTGTGGCTACAAAGATATACCTTTGAAGCGTGAGCGGAAGCGATATGATCTTCAAGTGCTTATCCCCACACCTTGCTCCTTGCTTTCTTCTTGAAGAAATTTCTATCACCAAGGTGATATGGAACTACTATGAAATAGTCCACACCAATACCTTAGATAGCAATAAGACACACTTGGACTAGTGTGTGTTATTGAGGAGTGTGTAGTCTAACTACTATAGCAAACTATAGAACAATTTCTATACTCTAACACTTAGAGTTTTGCTAGAGGGTTTGAAGATGAAGTGTGTGTGTTTGTTTTTGTTCTCTAACAAGAGTTGTGTGATACTTAGCTTAATGATCTACCCATTCTATATCATCTTATGATATAGAATGGATGATGAAACACATTATACACTAAACAAACACATTAACCATCCATATGGTTAATGCCTCTTGGTCCATGGAAGATTCTCTTACAAGAGTTCTTCCCAAGACTTACAAAGCCTTCCCAAGGCATAAAGTAGCCACCAAGATGTCAACCATTCATGATGATGGAATTAATTAATCTTAATTAATGAATTAAATCATATCTTATTTAATTAATTCATTAATTAATTAAATCATTTCAATAAATGATAATATATATATATATATATATATATATATATATATATATATATATATATATATCTCACATATATATATACATAAACCCCAAATGGTGTGTCCGGAACCAATTCCGGGCGCACCATCGGTTCGGTCGGGACACGATCTCGATCGAACCGAAATTCCTCAATATGGATCAAATCCCTTATTCACTTTCGGGTCATTACTCGAAAGTATCTTCGGTAATTGTTACGTGTGTGACCTCATAGCCCGAGTAACGAAGGCATCGGGATTCAACGTATAAGACCGTATACACGAATCCCGAAGATCATCGTGAGAGCCTAGTCTACCATTCGATGACCCCCGGCATTATCTCGGGTGAGACTACTGATAGTTCAGATAACTATCGGTTGTTGAACCGTATATATAGATGATATAGTTCACGGGCACTAATTGAGGAAATTGACACATCAATTTCCAACACACACATATTATTTCAAACACCTACACAATAACATTTGAAATTAAATATACCCCTACCATGCATATTTCTATCAAAGGCTCAATAAACCACACCCACTTAACATTCTCCAATTCTATCCAAATACCTCATATATTACCCTATCAAGCAATACATTATCCATTACATATATTACATGCCATAATATTTGGCATACTACTAACCACCATGCCCACAAACCATAACAATGACTCGTTGTCAATCATATATCTTGTATTTGATCATTTTCTCTAACAAATTCTCGTTAGATTGATGCAAAAGATCTTTGCAAGTGAGGATTGGAGCACTTTTTTGGAAACTCAAATGTCATATCCAAGGAATATCTATATAAGAACTACACCAACAAATACTTTTGATGTTCTCCTTCATAGTAAATCGATGTGAAGTCGCATATTCTTTCCTAGTGTTGTTTTGAACTCTATGTATATTATATATTGTTACAACTTTGCTATTATCAATATATATTGTGTGAATTATCAAAAAAAAAAACTTAATTATGAACATGCATACACTCTTTTCAATACTTAAACAATCATATTGAACCAAATTTTAAGATTTTGCTTCCACCTACTAATTATCTTAAACATCCTTGACTCTTAGGGAGCACTGTGGCGTTGATTATATAGTCCCCAACATATTCTTGTTGATTTATGATTCAGGATTTTTGGATTTTTGCAATTATATATCAACTTAATCACTAAATAAAATGTGGACTTGGGAGCTAATGTAAACTTTTTAAAGTTGGCATTTTAGGTGATTTGTATTTAGGTTCAAGAATAAGTGAAGATAATTGAAGTAAAATGATTAAATTATCATGCCCTACCATATGTGATCAACTTAACAATTACTTATCAAAATTTTTTACTACAAAACTAACTAGTAGAATATATTTTGAAAGGTAGGTGACCGCCAAGAATGTTTTGAAACATAGCTGATGGATAGGAAACATCTTGTAAAGAAAATATGATTTTTCAGCCATATGCCATTTATAAATGTTATTTTCAAATATACCCATGTATATTTTGGCTTATTTGTGTATAACCCCCTACTATATGAAAACTTTTAAATTACATCCTGATAATTTTTCAAGCCTCAAATTACCATCTAAACTACAATCTATTTCATTTTAGCCCATTAATGCTAAAATTGTCCTCTCGATTGTTCAAAGATAATAAGGGTCGGGGTAGAGTCTAAGGGTAGAGGCATGGTGGAGAAATTTTGCAAACTACCATGGTCAACGCATGATATTTGCAAAAATAACCAAAAACATTTTTTATTGGAGAATACCACAATTTTGGGCTGAATGACTATTTTACCTTTAATAAAGATTGATAGCATTAAATAAGTTTTTTGGGCTGAAATGACTATTATAATCTATTATATTACGTTGTAATCGCTTTTAAATTCACAACGAACTTAAATTTGTCATGATTTATCTTTGCATCAAATTGATATTACAAAGTTCAACCCAATAACCATTGATTTGATATATACTACAAGAAAACATACACAAATTGGATGCAACCATAAAAATTGGATATATATATTAAAATTAGTACAAATCACAAAGAAATATTGGTTTATTATACTTACGCATAAAATTGTAAATTGGATTATACTTCAATATAAAATGTACTACTCCTGTATACAGTGTTATACTTATAAAAACGAGACTATATCAACATGATACCCCCAAGATTCGAACTTTTATTACAAAACAACATCAAATCTTCAAATTACATACACGTAACACACATAAAACGTAAATTCATAGTTTAAACATTATTTAAACTCAAAATCTTGTGTTCAACTTAAAAAGATCCAATTTTTGTTAAAAGATAGCGTTAAAGTACCAAAAGAAAAAAATTTAAACATATATTAATAATTTTTAGTGCAAATTTACCCATATATCCATAAAAATCTTATAAAAGATTCAAACTTTTTAGAAAAGATTCAAACTTTTGTTCAAAAACCTTCAAATAACAAAAACACAATACATATAAAATATATAACTAATTAAAAAACGTGCTTTTAAATCAACTATATTTAAAACACGTGATTTTAATTCAACTAAATAGAAAAAGATTTAAACCTTTGTAAGAAAAACAACTTTAAAGGACCAAAGCATTTATAACGAAAGTGAAGATGACGATTCCGGTGAAGAGAGGAAGAGAGAGTGTGAGTTGAAGAGAGAGAGTGAGATGAAGAGAGGATAAAGTATTTATAATAGATTTATTGAAGGGTAAAATAGTCAATTTACCCCAACTTTGTGCTAATCTGCAATTAAAATAACTTTTGGGTTGACCATGATATTTTACAAAATTTCTCAGGCATGGAGAGACGACAAAGATAATAATAGTGGGTTTAATTTGTAATTACCAATTCTATTATTATAAAAAAAATGCCCGAAACACCTAATAAAATGTTATTTCAAGTTTACCTTTTCCTAAAACAATATATTATACTCCATCCGTTCCTAAAAGATTGGCACATTTTGACTTTTGGTGGTCAACAAAACACGATTTAAAATATAAATATCTATTATTCTACATGCGACAAAATTATAAAAAGTTAATATTTCAAAAATATATATTGAGACGAATATAACAAGATATCACAAGACTATATTATTTCTTATCGTTTAATGGGAATTCATGTTCAAATTTTATAATGTTTGACTAACAAAAGTCAAAATGTGACAATCTTTTAGGAACGGAGGGAGTATTAGTTATTACGGTGGATTTTTTTTAGATGACAGGGGCAAATTTAGGATTTAATTAAAGATAATGTGAAACATATATATAGTGTAGTTAGGGGCAATTTGAGGTTTAACAAAATATAGAGGGCAATTTAAATTTTTCATTATAGTTTTGTACAATACGAAGATGAGCCTCTTGTTTTTATCATACATAAGGTTTCTTTTCATTTTGCCTTAACGAATCGGTCAACTACTATTACACTCGTTATCTTATTGAGTCGAACCAGATAGTTTGATTGAGATCATTACTCTAACTAACCAGTATCTTATCGAATCAGTATTCTAATACCGAATTCGACTCCACTAGTTTCTCGTACTAGCTCCGATTAATGATTGCCAAATTAAAGGAGAATCGTCTAAGCAACGGTCATAATAATTTCTTCATTCAATATTCATGTCAAGTTTATCAGCATAGCTTGATGAATAATTAAATACCCCACCAGTCAGTAAAACTATTGCAAAATATTGATGGCCCATAATGCCATATTGATTATGAGTGACATGACTAAGTTTTAATCAAGACAAAATAGGAGTCCCTTTCATAACTTAGGCAAGCTAAGGGCTGGTGTTAATAGGCCATCTCCTAATCAATACTCCATCCGTCCCTAAAATATTGTTACATTTTGATTTTTGTTGGTCAAACATAACAAAATTTAATCATGAATTCTCATTAAACGATAAGAAATAATATAGTCTTGTATGACCTTGTTAGATGCGTCTCAATATATATTTTTGAAATATCAACTTTTTATAATTTTTTTGCATGTAGAGTAATAGATATTTACGTTTTAAATCGTGTTTTGTTGACCACCAAAAGTCAAAATGTGACAATCTTTTAGGGACGGAGGGAGTATATAAAACGTAAACCTTACGTGGGAAAACCGTGACAACAAAATTATTTTCGAAAAACTCCCGGAGCATCATAGCTCATATTAGTAAAAAAACTAAAGTGTAAAGTATCAGTTATCTCGCATCTTCATGCAATTTGGATTCGACTATCATAAAGAGCGAACCTTATTTGGTGAAGTGGTTAAAATGCAAGTTTTAGTCCCCTGATCAGTTGGGTCACATCCCACGATTCACCTTCTTCACATACTTCAAATAAAGGGCACATATATACCGTTAGTCAAAAAATTACATAGACTATAGGTGGATATATTAGTATAATAGAGTTTATTCTGAAGATATACATTAGTTTATTTCATTATTTGCCGATTAAATTCCATGTTAATTTGGAAGACATACATGATACATTAGTACAATAGATCGATAAGAAAACATAAAGTTTATTTATTTTTATTATTTATCACTAGATTAACTACTGTGTTCATTGAACTTATTAGCCTACTAGTAACTTGATGTTTGGGCAACAGTGATGGAATTAGAGAAAATGTTCAATTTTAGTTGTTAAGCATTGAATTTTATATAGTGTAGTTAGTTATATTGATGCAATGTTTTCTTTACTTTTACCTTATTCATCCAATATTGTAAAAAGTCATATTCGCAACCGAATGTGTGATAATGAACGATAACTTGGTGGTTTATATTGAAAAAGATATATTCAATTGTATGTCAAATGAAGCTATCATACAGAGGTGTCAAAAAATGACAAAGTGTCATGGTCAATTGTAATTTGAATTTTTTAATATCAATATCGTACATTTTTGTATTGACTTTTAATTTTTTTAATGATTCTATATTTTAACAATTGTGCTACATGCGTCCGTCCCTACCGTTAGTGTGACGATTTCACACTTTTATAAAATTATTCTTGAAAAATTAGGCTCAATTAAATGCATTCCAAGCTAGAGTGAACATATAAATAACGTAACATTGTACACGTATTTATACTAATTACTACTACATCTGTTTCAAAATGTTTGATCATCTAGCCAGAAAGTACTTTACTAAGGATCAAGAAAGATTACTATTATATCCTACGTAACTATAAATAATTACCCTCAAAAGTAAAAGCATACTAAAAAACAAAAGCACTTTTGAAGGTCAAAAATATAAAAAGTGAGTTAAAAAGTACATTGAATTCCTAAACAATCAAATATTATGAAAAAGTAAACATTCTCTAAACAATCAAACAATTTCACCAGCTGAGACAACAAACCTCACTCTATTAGCCCATTAACCTTCAGATATTTTCAAGGACCGTGCATTATATTTTTAAAAATATTTAAGTTTTGAAAATTCTATTTTATTCATATTCTTGTCAAAATATTACGTCTATCATCCTCAAAAGATGGACTAATAAACTGTACCTTTTCGACCAATATAATAAGAGACTATTTGCACAGACCGAACATGTACATAAACTAAAACACAACTTACACATATTATCTGAGATCATTTCAACAATAATTTCTTTAATTGTCATCTAAGTCATTTTCGAATTTAATATTAATTGGATGAGCATTCCATTTTTCATGCTTTATAACTTGCCCTAGTCGAAATTCCACAAATATCTCGAATTTAATGTGAATTTAGAATTAGGATAATTTTCTAGCTCTATTCTATCATTGATTTGGGATTCAAATATGTTAATCAATTATAGATTGTCTTTTTCTCTACGGATTTGTCACCACGTAGGTTTGACATGTTTAGGACATATTTATCACCATATAGCTTAGTGTGTTTATTAATACTTCCTCCATTTTTAAATGATTGGTATATTTTGATTTTTCATGGTCAACAAAACATGATTTCAAACATAAATATTTTCTATTCTACATATGAAAAAATTATAAAAGGTTGATAGTTCAAAAATATATATTGAGACGAATCTAACAAGATATCATATGACTATATTATTTCTTATTGGTTAATGAGAATTATTGATCAAAGTTTTTAAAGTTTGACCAAGTAAAGTCAAAATGTACCAATCATTTAGGGACGGAGGAAATATTATTTTTCACAATATCATATAATTATAGTTTTTACAGCTACCCTCAATAAATTGGACTTTCACATAGTGCCAACTAATTACGTGCTAACTTGTATTAACAGAGTGTGTGTATATTCTAAAGAAACATATTTGAGTACAAATGAACTATAAAATTGATGACAATCTGAAAATTTATATTCACAATATGTATGTACTTTGGGCTCACAAATTTAAGTACAAATAAATTATTAATGAAAATGTAAAAATGTCTATATCTATATATGTATATTTTAGAGTATGTGTTTAATAATGTATATTTGTATTTAAAGTATAAATGTACTCTAGAGTTGTTTTTCCAACAATTTTTTAGAGAAACATATTTAAATACATATAAACTCTTAAATTAATTAAAATATGTATATTTATATTAAGAGTACATACATATGTACTTCAAACTCACAAATTCAAGTACTAAATAAATATATTATTAATGTAAATATGTATACCTATACATATTTATATTTTAGAGTACATGTATACTTTTAACTCGAGCAAATTGCTGAAATGGTCCCCGATAGTATGACCGAGTTGCATTTTGGTCCCCAATAGTTACACGTTGCACGTAAATCTCCGAAAGTGGCCAAAAAGTTGCACTTTAGTCCCTACGTCAACTTTTCCGCTAACATTTCAGGTTTAGGCGTTAAAACTGGAGTAAAAATGTAATTTTTAAGACGTAAAGTTGATTCTTTGCCCCAATTGGTGCTAAAATGAAACTCCACAACAGTAATTGGGGTGAAGAAAAAAGGGAATTTTGGCGGGAGGGGGCTGTGGAGTTTCATTTTGGCACCGATTGGGGAAAAAAAAATCAACTTTAAATCTTTAAAACTATATTTTGGCCCCAATTTTAACTCCTAAACCTGAAATGTTAACGTAAAACTTGACGTGGGGACTAAAGTGCAACTTTTTGGCCACTTTCGGGGACTAACGTGAAACCGTGTAACTATTGGGTATCAAAGTGCAACTCGGTCATACTATCGGGGACCATTTCAGCAATTTACTCCTTTTAACTCTATGTTTAATAATATATATTTGTATTAATATAAATATATATATTCTAGGCACCAGTTAGCATGCTAACTAATTAGCACCTATAAAATGGTCACAATGTATTTACCATCATATATCTTTAGCGTGGTTAATACATACTTACCATAATATCATATTATAATTTTTATAGATATCCCTGCTGAATGAAATGGTTCTAATATATTTTTCACACTATTTTTTGTTGATCACGATTTTAAATGTGATATTCAAAGGGATTATATAGAAAAGGATACTCCAATTGCGTAGAACTTTAATGAAAATACGATCAACCAACATTCCTCGAATTTAAAAAGGAGTCGGAAGAAATGATTTGATCCTCTTATTTGAATTTCTCAAATCGAGAAATACATGAATCCTAATCCTCGTGATGCATTAAGAATAAATCTCAGCATTATACATGGACATTCAATGCTATTTTTTACTTTTAAATTTTCACAATCTGTAAGCTTATAAAGTTGGAAAAGCTTTATTATTAATTTTTAATAACAATCAGTATTTTCCATTTAGTGATAACTTGACACAATACCTTGTTTTAATCGTTCTTATTGCAAGCGTTATGTTGATATTTTTGGTTCTTCGTTCGAATTGGATTATACTAGAAAGATTTTTCTTGTGTTTGATTAGAATACAAATTTGGAAATTATTTTTATGTGAATCCCAATAACTATAAAACATTCAAATCCAATCCGAAAATAAATATATGTAAAAAATATTAACATAAGGAAGTTTTATTTTTTATGAGATATCAGACTTATTTAATGAAAATGGGGATCATTTGGAGCAAAAAAGAGTTATAGGATCAAGCAAAGTCTTAAAACTACATAACCCCAAAAAATGTCTTAAAATCGCATAATTCCCCAATTTTGGCTGAAAATTTCGGAAGAACGTTAAAAATTAACGAAAATGTTAAATTAGAGATCAAATGCGCACCCATTAGTCACTTACAAGGACCATTTGCCTAGCAGTCTCATTTAGTGGGACCAAACATTGACCCATTTACTGAGACCAAATCGACAATTCCCTCAATTATATTCCTCTTATGGTCAAATTAAAATGGAGGAGTAAAAATGTAGAAGGTGGTTACCTTTTCTATATGCCCCTCAATTAATGTTATCTTTTCTGTATGTTCTCTGAACTATAAATCGTCGAAAAACCTTAGATGAATATTTGATTTTATCTTTATATTATTGTATTTTGGTACTATATAATTGTCTCAGTACTCTAAGTCGGATTCAATCCCACACATAAAAATATTAAAATGTAAATCTATTAATTATAATAAGTTTTTGAGATAGTTTGCATTTTGTCAATCCACCTAATTTTATGATGAATTTATCTGTACACTCTAAATTATTTAAAGGTAATCAATTTCTTAAGTAAGAAGGATTTTACAATATATATCTACTGATAGAATCTCATCTTACTTTCAAGTTTCAACTTCTTATTACCACCAAATGCACATTCACACCTTTCAAATCCACATCCACTTTTCATCTACTTCCGTGACGTAGAAAAAATCAACTACCAATAGATTTAACATGACTATAATAATAATAATAATAATACGTACTTTATAACCGGATGCGTGAGGGTCGTTAATGATTTCAAACTTTGTAATATGTATGCCATTTCCGATCAATCCAATGGCTTAATCGATAACAAATTAAACTAAAGTTGTTTGAAGTGGGAAAATGAAGAAAAAGGAGGAAACATATATTAATGGACGTTGAATCAAATGTCCCTATCTAGCTAGTGCCCACTCCAATAATGCATCTCCTATATATGGTTAAACTCATGTTTGACCTTAGATGCTCTTCTAAAAATAAACAACAAAACTTGAAATTATATAACTATTATGATATCATTATTATTATTCAACATCTTGAAACAATGGGAAATCATAAATATCTCTTTCCACAAATCAATTAATGAATTTGACTGTTTTTAGAAGTGACATTGCCACTATTACCCTTTCTAATGGCATGGAATCTAATTATTATTGGTAATAATCATGGATGAGTTCGAGCCTGGCCGACTAATTTTGGACCAATAAAATCGATAATGATCCAGTAGGTTGGATCCAATAAGTGAATGATCCAATAGGTTGGATTCGACACGTTCATATTTCTGACTTGAACGTATGAGTGTTTCTGGTCGAGAATCTGATCATTTGCATAATCTAGGATTAGATTACTTCTCGTCCAAGTTGATTTAGCAATATAATGCATATGATTTGAATGGAAACATAATCGACAAAGGCTCAATACAATAATTTAGAGAGTTCATATTGAGTTTTCGTGCAAATCTATTACAAACCCGAGTTTTATAGCTTGATCAACACCTATATATAGAAAAAGAAAATTGAGCTTCATAATTTTATTTACATAGAATTTTAAACATGGTCGATTATTAAAGAAGAGAAAGATGGTGAGATAGGAAATGATTGCATTTAATAGAATGAAAATGCCCACTATCTTATCCCCTTTTTACCTTACTACTAGTGTTTCATTTTTTTTGACTCATGAATTCTTTTGATGTCGTCGTCTTGTATTTATAATTCGAAATGATATTAAAAAACACCACACGTGGAGTCTGAATCAAGGTACTGTCCATCATCAATAAAAATAATTATTGCAAAACATTAAATTACAAATAGTACAAAAATTGTCACTGAAATTACTTTTCTAACCCCCAAAAAAGATTTTTTATAATTTGTAAAATCAATAATACCCTCATTGTAGGGTCTCCGTCTCACTCTGTCCAAAATCATCAAGCAGAGATAACTCGTGCGATGTGCCTCAAAAAGTTAAGAGACTTGAGTTTGTCGGTTTACCATTTCAATACAAGATTATGTCCCTTACATGACTTGCAAAGAGACTAGTATGGCAGTACACGTTATAAGCCAACTGAGCTATGGCCAGTAAGGGATTTTTGTAATTTTTGTTTATATTTTGATGAAAGAACATTGCTTTCCATAGCCACCTTCAAATAATTCCCACTCATTATGTTTGTTGCTTAAAGCTAGCACTGACTCTTTCCTTATCCTCTGCCTATCATCTTTTCAAACAAAGAAAAAATCAATCAAACAACTCAGCTGCCAGCTCCCACCTGAGAGGAATTTTCATACAAAAAGCTTAGAAAAAAAGAAAAAGGTGTAAAGAGGAAGGAATTAAATAAAAGAAGATTATAGCTATACACACTCAAAAGGTCTTATTATTATTCATTTTAATTTGTATGTGTGACATCTACACATAATAGATAATAGATATCATCATATCATATCTTTACTTCATCAACTATACAACCCACAATTTTATTTCTATATCTCAAAATTCATATGGAAGGTGAAAATATTGATGTTCATGCAATGTCATCAAATAGGTCATCACCAAATTTCCCTCTCCAATTGCTTGAAAAAAGAGATCAAGAAAATAATGCTTCTTCTACTTCAAATTCAACTTACCCTACTTCATTATTAGCCATTTCAACCAAAACCAATGAACCCCCCAACTCATCTCAGCCGTCCATTATCAAGAAGCCTCAACCAAAACGACCCACTACTAAAGATAGGCATACTAAGGTCGACGGTCGTGGCCGTCGGATTCGGATGCCCGCTGCATGCGCCGCTAGGGTTTTTCAACTGACGAAAGAGTTAGGTCACAAATCCGACGGCGAGACCGTCGAGTGGCTACTTCAACAGGCGGAGCCGTCGGTTATAGCCGCCACGGGGACCGGAACCATCCCGGCTAACTTCACTTCTCTTAACATATCTTTGAGAAGTTCCGGGTCGACCATGTCGGCTCCATCGTATTTAAGGCATAATAGTTATTACAACCAAAGTTTTTTGGCCTCGCAATTGAGGGCTTTCGAGGAATCTCAACGTCGTGTGATGTTCAATCAGATTGGTTTATCTTCGGACAATTCATCTCCGGACTTGAATTTTGCGAGTGGGAATGGTAATAGTTTGAATGGAATAATGTTACAAGCTAAGCAAGAGTTACATGGCACGGGCCTAGATGTTGTACCGGAAGGGGAGCCTAGTCTCGGGGGGCGAAAAAGGCGACCGGAGGACGATAATCTACTTCAATTGCAAAATCATCAAGGGAATTATATGTTGCAATCGAGTTCCGGCTCGATTCCAGCTAGTCAAGGGCAGATTCCGGCGACCGCGTTGTTCATGGTAGCTAGTCCTAGTAGTAACAATAATAATCATCATATGACTAGTGGAGACTCTTTGTGGACTAATGCGAGTATTGGAAACAGAGAGAGCTTCTTGAATTTCCCTACTCAATTGTCATTGAGCAATAACAATAATGGATTGAGTAGCGGTGGCGGGGGTGGGGGCGGAATGGGGGAGGGGCAATTAGGCTTGTTTTCGGCCTTCAACTCGTTTAGACCGGCTTCGAGTGGGCATAATGGCGGGGCTATGGCAGCCGACGAAGGCGATACGCGTGGACATTATTGCCGTAACAACCGTGGAGATATGTCAAATGGGCACTCCTAGTAATATCTCAACAAGATTGAATGGTTTGCTGTTACATTTTGTTTTTATTTGTTAACATTTATATTATTATTGTATGTGAGGTTTAATTAATGTAGAAGGTTGCAAGTTGAACTATATTGCTAAGGTTCTTCATCAATGAGTGCTTAAATATTTCATGTGGATCTAGCTATTTTGAAATTAAAACATTTTTAGGGTTTTCTTGATTGATGAAAGATATCAAGAATAATAATGAGATTGAGTAGTAATTATTGAGTGCTAGTTAGTGTGCTAGAAATGTGATGATTTCAGGATAATTAAACAAAACCATGATATTATTAGCTGATCTGTCCCACGCTTACATATGATTATTAATGCTTTAGTTTCAAGAATACCTAATAAATTAAATGAACAATTTAATTTGATCTCATATTGGTTGATTAGTTGCATTTGCTTATTTATTTTAGTGGTTCAAGTACAATAATGTTTGAGAAATAACTTGATTAAGCACATAAATTCATTTGCTTAATTTCATGGTATAAATAGAACAGTTGGTGTAGGACTTCTCTGATGTAATTATACTTAATTTGAGTTCTAATAGTTATCAAATACTACCAATAGGTAGAATTTATATACAAATGGTTTCTTTTGTTGGAAAAAAAAAGGTGGAATTCAAATTATAGTCGAGAAATAGTAGACTAGACTTAAAAGGGTTTATAATAAGTCGTTATTCGTATTAATGAATTATTTACTGTTTAGGAACTTATTGTTGGCTAGTCTTTGAATTCTATGATTTTTTTTTGTAATTGGAGATTGGACTTGTTACAATTTAAGAATTTAAGATTCTTCTTAATGTAAACTACACGAGATAATTGCAGTAATGGTCCTAGTAAGTGGGGGTGGAGTTGCACTTTAGTCCCAGTAAGTCGCACTGTTGCAGTATTAGTACCTGATAATATACACATGGTGTGCAAATAGTCCCTATTTTGATGGCGCCGTTAGTTTGAACGGTTTTTGACGTTTTTGGACAAATTTTGGGTCAAAATGAAAATTTTAACAAGTTTGAGCCATGTAAAACTGATTGGGGTCAAAACTATCTTCTTCCTTCTTATTATTATCACTAATAATATTATTATTTTCATTATTTTTATTATTATTATTATTATTTTCATTATTGTTATTATTATTATTTTCATTATTATTATTACTATTATTATTACTATTTTCATTATTTATTATTGTTATTATTCTCATTATTATTATTATTATTATTATTATTATTATTTATTATTATTCTCATTATTATTATTATTATTATTATTCTCATTAATATTATTTTTATTTTATCACTATTATTATTATTATTAATAGTATAAATATTATTTTTATCTTCTCTAACCGCGTGATTGGAATCGGTCCGGCACAGAAGGCGAACTCTTTTCTGACTTAGGTGGCTTGGCTGATTGAAAATAATAATAATAATATATTTATAATTATAATAATTAAAATAATATTTATAATAATAATAATAATGATAAAAAAATAATAATATTAATAACAATAAATAATAAAAATAATGAAATAGTAATAATAATAATAATAATAATAATGAAAATAATAGTAGTAATAATGATAATAATAACTAGGAAGAAGATAGTTTTGACCTGAAATAGTTCTACATAGCTCAAACTTTTTTTAAAATTTTCATTTTGACCCCAAAATTTATCCAAAAATGTTAAAAATCCGTTCAAACTAACGGTGCCATCAAAATAGGGATTATTTGCGCACCATGTGTACACTATCAGGGATTAATACTGCAACGATACCACTTACTAGACTAAAATGCAACTCCGTCACACTTACTAGGACAATTGCTGAAATTATCTCTAAATTACACAATTAATCAATATCAATGTATAGATAATCATGATAGTTAGGGATGTTTTCGGTTCGGTTCGGTCGGTTTTTCCCAATTTTTTTGTGTGAAACCGATTCTATCGGTTTTTTAACTCGACAAACCAAGTCGGTTGAAAATTTTGTCGGTTTAAATCGGTTCGGTTGATGTCGGTTTTTAGGCGAAATCGGTTCGGTTCGGTCGGTTTTTCGGTTTTTAAACAAACAAAAAGATAAAAGTCCACGATTTCAAATTCAATAGTTTACACGTCCACATGAAGTTTGAAAACAAAATAGAAAAAATTCATGACAAACACATATTAAGAAATATAAATTAGCTCCTTTGCTCTCAATTCTTGTTAAGATTCTAAATGCTAGAAATCAGATTCACGGCCATCCGGATTATCTACACAAATAAAAACAAAAAAACAAAGGAGTCAAATAATAAATAAATCAAATTATAAATGTTTAATTAATACTAACCAAATCATGTTGAGTAGAGCCTGTAAAGGTGTCATGTTGGGTAGAAGTTTCATGTTGAGTAGACGTTTCAATGTTTTTATCACTCATTATATTAATTGTTAGATTGTTTCATGGAGGCAGCAAAATTGAAAGTTGAACCTTGAAAAGGCCACTAGGGCAGAACCGCAGAGGCTAGAGGCGCATATCTGAATGCTTCCTCTTACTTTGTTCTGTATTTAGGTTTTAATTAATATATATAAAAAGTCGGTTCAGTTCGGTCGGTTTCGGTTCGGTTGATGTTAAAACCGAAAACCGAAAATTTTTTGTCGCTTCCAAATTTTTTTGAACCGTCTCGGTTCGGTGTTATTTTTTTTTCAACCAAGTCGGTTAAATTTCGGTTCGGTCGGTTTTCAGCGAACCGAAAACATCCCTAATGATAGTCCTTTAAAGAAATCTTAATAGGACCATAAATTTCTACATTAGAGAGTATTATTACGAATATAGAAATGTCAAACTAACAATAGTTAGAGCAAATAAATTAGTGCTGTTAAAGGACCGGGTAACTCGTAACTCGCTCGTTACTCGACTCGGAAAACCCGGGTCCGTTACCCGCTCGTATCCTTATCGAGCGATACTCGAGTAATTTTTTTTACTCGATACCCGAATCGGAAAACCCGGGTCCGCTCGATTACCCGCTCGTTTATTTTTTATATTGTATATTTATATGTAATATATGTTATACTTTAATCATATTGAATTTCAAATGACCAATATATAATTAGTATTGAAAAGAATTATCAGATTTGCATTTAACAATTAAATATGTTTGAAGAGTACCCCAAAAATAAAATTTTAAAATAGAAATTTGGGGATAACCCGGAACCCGCTCGTCGCCCGGCTAAAAAAACCCGGCTCGGTACCCGCTCGTGTCCTTATCGAGCGATACGAGGGTAATACATTTGCTACCCGGCTCGTTATAACCGGGTAATTACCCGGCTCGGTAAAATAAAAACCCGGCCGGGTAACCCGTTACCCGCTCGAACCCGGTTCGTTAACAGCACTAAAATAAATAAAGATTGTATATATATAACAATATATCATTCCAACAAAAATTAAGCTCGAAATTTTGTAGTAAAACAAAGGTAAGATATACCCGGCTATTAAGCCATTTTGGTTTGAATTCTATCACATTATATATCAGTACATGAACTTGTGAAACAAGCTCCAAATATCTTGTCATGGGAACTAGGACCAAATTGGTGAAACGGTCTTCGATAGTATGACCGAATTACACTTTGGTCTCTAATAGTTACACAATTGCACGTTTGTATTCGAAAATGGCCAAAAAGTTGCACTTTAGTCCCACGTCAAGTTTTACGTTAACATTTCAAGCTCAGACGTTAAAAATAAGGTAAAAATATAATTTTAAACACTAAAAATTGATTTTTTTTTTTTTTTTTTTTTTTTTTGCCCCAATTGGTGCCAAAATGAAACTCCATAACTCCTCCCGCCAAAACTCCTTTTCTTCTTCACCCCAATTAGGGTTGTGGAGTTTCATTTTAGCACCAATTAGGGCAAAAAATAAACTTTACGTCTTAAAAATTATATTTTTACTCAATTGTAATGCCTAAACCTGAAATGTTAATGAAAAAATTGACATGGGGACTAAAGTGTAACCTTTTAGCCACTTTCAAGGACTAACATGCAACCGTATAACTGTTGGGGACCAAAATGCAACTCGGTCATATTATCAGAGATCATTTCAGCAATTTTCTTTCGAAACTCATTTCATACATTTGTATCATTATTATAAATTGAGAAAAAACATTTAAAATTTATGAAATACTTAGTTATCAATTTATCTTTAGAAAATAAATTAAGCTTAAGTTCTCATTCAGTGGAGGTAATTGTCGAAATGATCCTACTAACTAGGTCATTATTGCACTTTGGTTTCCGTAAGTGGCACTAATGCGCAAATGATCTCTAAAAGTGTGTATCGAGTATGAATATAGTCCCTAAATTAACGGTTCTGTTAATTGTTAACAGTTCTAACTTACTTTTGGCTCATTTTTATAATTATGATAAATCTTTGAGACAAATAATAATATTTTGAACCTCATGTCATCTTCCCACCTTCCGATATCTCCTCTCCTCTATTTAAACTACCTCAAATACTACAATTTAAAATAGAGGAATTGAATTTATCTTTTTGTCCGAAAATATTTCTTAGATTAAAATTTTTTTACTCCAAAATAAACTTAAATTTTCTTTTCCCATCGACAACTAATAGAACTTTTAATTTAGGGACCATTTCCGCACCGCTACATACTTACAGGAACCATTCACGCATCGGTGCCACTTACTGAGACCAAAGTGCAATGGGAACCCACTAGAACTATTTTAACAACTACCTCTCATTTAAGGATCTAATAATAGTTCAAAAATTAAGATGTAATCCCAAAATATACTTATGCGAGTGTCATTTGATCCCCTATAATTAGAACTATTTAAAAATAATGGTAAACGAGCGAGTGAACTACACTCTCCCCGTTACTCAAACTTAAAAATAATTTAATTAGGACCAATTTCTTGAGTAAAAACCCCTTTTATTTTTCTCAATGACCAAATTTTATTGATTATTATATTGATGTTTGCGTTTACTTAAATTGACCAACGAAGAAGATGATCTAAAACCCAAAAATGACATTCTTGAAGGTTCGCTTCTCCTGGAATCCAACCGTGTCGAAAACAACTTAGTGCCATGTAATAATCTTGCATTTGCAGTTAGAAAATGATTCCCTTGAGTTGTGGGATGGTAATCATACATCCATAGACGGACCATAATCACTTTAATTTTTAGGGTTATATGTCTCGATTTTCGAGCTATGAAGGATCAAATTGCAATTTAAACTAATTTTATAGGTTTAAAATTAACAATTAAGTGATTAACTCTCATAATTCTCACAATAAAAGTAACAATTACCTTTAACTATTTAACTAGCGGAGTCAATCGAATAGCATAGTGGAAAAGGCTATTGCTAATGATCAGAAGGTCCTGGGTTCGAAACTCACCTCATCATTAATTACAAATAAATAAACCTATTTAACTAGCGGGCCAACCTTAAAAGATATATTTCTTAAACTTTATTAACGTATGTATAGATGATTATTTTCAACCGTAGTTCCATACTCGATCTTTGTTTAAGATGGATAATAAGATGAATTGTGGAGTACCAATTTGTCTCAATTATTATCCCATGGATATTTGGCACCATGTTATGCAAATGTAAGGTAGTGGGGTCCTAACCCTTTGATAACAAACATTGCCCATAATATTACTACTGCATCAGTAGTCACACACCATGTATATTTTCTCTTGGTGTGATGAGCTATTTGATTCTGCCGTTCTCAGAATATAACTCAATTGATAAAAGAAAAAAAAATGTAATATGGGTGGATCCGATTTTCCCAATTCTTATATAGATGTAATTAAAGTGAAAGCTCTAATTCCCGTAATCGATCAGTTAAGATACATCGAGTTTAGATCACATGTAACACTTTCGTGCGATGCTCTCTATCATACTTCTATTATTTGGGTATTCAATATTTCAAGCATAGTACCTTAGCAAATAATTTTCATAACGTTATTTACTACCACCTTTAATTAAAAAAAAATTGATTGTTTTTGCTTTAAGACAGAATTTTAATTTTTTAACTTTTAATGATAAAAGTTATGAACAGTCAAATATTTGCCTTTGCAAATATAAAAGAGGATTATTTTGAATTAAATGGAGTATATGCATATAACAATGTGATTAGATAAGATGTAGTGTTTGAAAATCCGAAAAAAATAGATAAATAATAAAAATGTAACATAAAGTATAGTAAAAATGACTATAAAAATTCGAACTCAAATAAATCACTTTTTCATATATTTGAAGAATCGAGATATCTGGGGATCATAAGGATGACGATTTCACCCGGAGCTATAAGATGAGGCCACTACCGACAATGAGCTTGTGGAATTGAGACTAATGGTCAAATTGCCAAAAATGCCACCTTTATAACATGACAGTGAAACTGAAGTTTGACTAAATGATTAGCAAATGTGTGATGAAGGAGGAGTTCGTGGAGATATTATCTGAGATGGCCAGGGGCGGACCCAGAATTATAATTGAGGGTATTCATTTTATCATTTAAAATAAAACAGTGTTTATGCCAAGGTTTGAACCCAAGACCTCTCACAAATTTACTAAGAACTTAACCATTTGAGCTATTTTATTTTTATGTAGGGTATTCATGTGAATATCCTAAGGTCAATGTAGGTCCGCCCTGGAGATGGCCCATAAAATAATTAATTCAACACGTTAGCTAAGTCGCTAGCTAGACGCCTAGATGCTAGCTACTTATGTAACCTTTTGTAATTCAATCCACAAAGCATCGGGTGCAAGTTTTATAACCGAGTAATGTGTCTATCGGGTCGGGTCTATTCAAATGGTATGGGTGCCCGACCATTAATTCCGTTTGAGCCCGATACAAACCCACAAACGGCCCCAAAAGAAGTAAGAGACGACAGTCTACAGAGTCGAGCAATTATGGCCCATGATAGGCCCGGTTTGAGCAACCCTATAAACCGGCCGAACCGGACGGGTCGCCCCTTAAGGATTTTCAGGCCCCAATCCGGCCTGGGCCCATTTAAAACGGGCCTAAGGGGCCCAAATAGTATACCATTTGAGCCCAACAGTCAACCTTTTTTTATTTTGTGTGAATGGTTGTTATTAATAAAACTAAGATGTTAATTGGGGATTTGAACTCTAGAGTTCATGTATTGATATGAAGCTAGTAACCATCGAACTATGCTTATAATATGTTAGTTTTACTATTTGTATTAATAAAGTCATTATATTATTATTATATATCACTATATTACAAAATACAATAAATGTGCATTTAAATATATTTTCAATTTAAGTAATACTTAAAGTATTAAAATCAATTTGAAGAAATAATTAAAAGACTAAAGAATTTTTTTAAATTTTATAATGTGTTCATAAAGTAATACATAGTTCAACACGATTTGAATCAAAAGAACATCATAAAGATAATGATATAATATCACTCATATTCAAAATATTCTCCTATGGTGAAATAAAGAGAGTACATATATTAATTAAATAACATGGATATGCATAAGGTACATTTCCTCGTCTCACTCTAGCCTCTTTCCCTACAAGTAAGAAGACTCGAACACGGGACCTTATTAAGTAGCGGTATCAGTGGGACGAGTTGTCTTGACTTTCTCATCTCATTTAGTGGTAGTAGATAAAGAGGCCATTGCTTTGGATTGGTTAGAAATGATGGTTGCAATGGAGGGCGATTGAGATAACACAATTTCATAACCATCATAGTAAGATTCCATTCCCTTTGCCATCAATTGCCATATCATGCTTCCACTTATTACACCTCCTTGTTTTGCTAAAGTGTATGTTGAGTTATAGACATTCCACACGAATGCATCTCTCACTTTCTCACTATAATCTGTCTCTTTGTTTGACTTCCCAAATTCTTCAAATATTAAAGGCTTCTTCAATCCAATAGCATCTTCTAAATGGCTTGTTAGCCAACTGTTCATAGCTCCTATTTGAGCCTCTTGAGTTCCATTTACCCTAATAAAAAGATATTTGTATCTTAGTAAGAAAGTATGATGTATCACAAATTAGAAAAATGAAAATAGTGTGAAAAAGTTGCAATTTCTTTTTCTTATAGTTACACTCCTGAAAAATCAGTTCCTAAAAGTTATACAAATATTATTCGTTCCTAATATATGGAGTATGAAAAGTGTTGAGTAATTATCGATTTGGTCTAGATAGTGGGAAGAAGTTGTACTTTGTCTCAGATAGTTACATTGTTGTGAATTAGTCCCTAAAAGCGGCAAACATGTTGTGATGTAATCCTCGGATGTTTTAATTACATCACATTAGTCCTTATTTTTTTCGATGACCGCCATATGATCACATCTATCACTTTCAAGAACTATTATAACACTTGTGTAATTTCAGGGACTAATTTGAAACGTTATAACTATTTGCGACTAAGGTGCATCTCAATCCCATTATCTTAAATGAAATCGACAATAAACTCCACACTCATGAGTCATGACTCATCGATCCATGTTTTAATAAGGAAAAGAAGGAAGAATATGCAATATTCCACCTTCGAGGACAATACTACAACACCTGCGTCACTTTCGAAAACTACCAACAATGTAGTTATATTATTTGCAACTAAGCTGTAAGATGAGCGAACTATATGGGCTATAAATTAAAGGTTGAGCAAACTTACACAAGGGGATAAAAATGGATTGAAGCAAAATCAATCTCTTTAATTTGATGATTTTTTATAAAATCAGTTCCCACTTGATAACCTCCAAGATTATATTTCTTTCTTTCTGGTACAGAATCACCATAGAATCCTTCCATTCCTATGTCTAGCAAGTGTTTAGGGTCAACAGACTTTACATAAGAAGCCATTTCTTGTGCCCATCCCTATATATATAAGTAGTATAATGATATTAGCTATATATTCAAAGTATAAAAAGAATATTTTTAATTTATTTCAAAAATAAAATGAAGAGGTATGCTTACATTAAATGTATTTCCGGAATAATCAGTTTCGCAACGGGGCTCATTCATGAGTTCCCAGGCCATAATTGTTGAATCATCTTTGTAAGAAACTCCAGTAATACTATTGATCCTCGTAATTACTTTCTGTCGGATAACAGACATAAAATTATGAGTAAATATTTTTTAAGACTGGCACAAGTACAAAGATAAGCATTTAAAAACAAAAAAAGTTCCACCCACCATTCCCGGGGCGGCGGGCTGACGTGTTTACGTTCGCGCCCGTTCAATCCAACATACACTTTTATAAAAAAGAAAATAAGAATATAAATATAAAGAAAAAATTAATGTAAAAATTAACATTTAAATTTATATTTGAATATATTTAAGTGTTTTGAACAGACACTTAAAAGTCCTAGATCTGCCACTGCACCATCCCCTCATAGTGAAAGTCGAACTCATGATCTCTAAGTCACTGGAAAGCCTCCTAACCACTAGATCATTTGATAGAAATACAGATATGACATTTTTTTCTAGCAATGTACAAAGATAGCATTTGATAGAATAAGTAAAAAAGGTAATTTGATGATTAAATACTAATACGAAAAGAAGAAAAAATCATTAAAAAAAAATTAGAAAAAATAATTTGTAGAATAAACAAAAATATAAACTAAAATGAATTGGAGGAAATAATATTCTCCCCACTCTAATATAAAAGATTATTGTACAATCCATCAAAAAAAAAATTTATAAAGACGGTAGGAGAGAGAATATTATCGAACAATGATAATAAAAGAGAACATTATCAACTAATGATAAAATATTTATTGTCGATCAATATTCAAACTATCTCTTATGTTCAAAAATAAAAATTTAATAATAATAGTCACATACCTTAACATGATTTTTGTAGTATTGTTTTACGACATCGTTGGTGTAAAATTGATCAACACCATTTATTTGGACACCAGCTTGTTGGGCCCACTGGACATATTGTGCTCTACCACCAAACGGTTCCCAATTGTTTATAAAGGGCAAAATTAAATGGATGCCATATTTTGCAGCTTCAGAGATTACAAAATCAAGAGCCTAAAAAACATAAACATAATCATCATATCATTTATAAGAAAAAATAGACAAAGTAAAATGTCTAATGGAATAAAAAGGCTTTGGTCTTAAAATTATGAAATGTAATTTGGTCAAAAAAAATTTCATCGACGGCGTGTATATATATAATTATTGTAGGTGCATGTGATAAGACTAGTGCTGGAAAGGAGTCGGGTAACTCGTTACCCGCTCGAGCACCCGGCTCGAGTACTCGACTCGATAGACTGCTCGATAGTTAAGGAGTAGGGTAGGGGTACAAGGTTGTGCTCGTTTGAAATACCCGACTCGCTCGATAAATACTCGGTCCGTTAATAAATGAATAAATATATTAATAATTTTAATATATATGTTAAAAGTAATTATCAATAATTAAGATTTGTACATTTTATTATGAATATTTGAAATAATTAAGCCTCATTTAATTTATTAATATTTTAAGTAAACCAAAACATTTTTTATTTATGTTAAAAAATAAGTTCTTTTCATTTTTACCTTAACGAGTCGGGTATTTATCGAGTCGGGTCGGGTAATTGCCTTAACGAGCGGGTAATTATCGAGTCATGTTTCTTATCGAGTCGAGTCGGGTACTAAAGTCGAGCTCGATACCTTATCGAGCGAGTCGGGTAATACCCGTTAGCTTACCGAGCGAGTCGGGTATTTATCGAGTCGGGTACTACCCGACTCCTTTCCACCACTAGATAAGACTATCTGGGATTCCACTTTAAAATCAATTGGCAATAGAGGGAGTAGTCCAAGATCTTATATATCGATTCGGGAGGATACCGACTTCCGATGTGGGAGGTGCATCTTAACACTCCCCCTCACGTGTAACCCGATCGTTGGCGTAATTTTTCCTCGCCGGTCTGTATTCGTGACGGAACAACATCGGCAGGGTTACACGTGCCTCATTAATTCGGGTCTGGCTCATGATACCATGATAAGAGTCTGTGAATTGGCAATAGAGGGAGTAGTCCAAGATCTTGTATATCGATTCGGAAGGATACCGACTTCCGATGTGGGAGGTGCATCTTAACAGCATGTAACGATTACCAAAAATATAAGAAAATTTCGTTGAAAGGTAATATGGAAGCAAAATGATAAATATATCACTACAAATATACTATTAAAAATATAATTTAGAAATTTATTAACTATGAGTAAATGTGTTAGATTTAAAAATATAACTTAGAAATTTACTAGTATAATAAATAATTTAGTTACTTAGTCAAAAAATCTACAACATAAATACTCAAGTTCACAGCACATATATTTTACTAATGTCATTAAATTATTATGTATGTATACATATGAAACATCGATTAGTCTAGTGATTGAACTCACGATCAAACATTCTCGAGGTTCTTAATTTAAGATTTAACTTCATATATAAACTTCTTTTTTCAATACACAAACATCAAAAACGTTTGCACGAAATGTAATTCTAGATTCAAAGTATAAGAGTGTATTATAGTAATTAACAAAATTCAAAATACTTATCCGATCGATATGTAAGAAATACAATTATTTATGACCCAACCTGAAAAGCGTTTTCGTTATAGATGCCTGGAGAGGTTTGTAGAGTGTTTTGAGCACCATCATTAAAAGCATTTGTCCTACAAACAGAGAGACCAACGGTAGATGCTTCTTTAAAAACGTCGGAAATTTTCTGCCTATCATAAGTTGCTACAATCATTAACCAATAGGAATTAAAACCATTGAATAAAAATCTCGAACCATTACGAATGAAATTAGGACCATTAGTTGTAATAAATTTATCATTTTTTTCCTCAAAAGAGTAACCCTCATATCCATTTGTGAGAGACAAAATGACTAAACATGCACAAAATAGAGCGTATGTGAGAGAATTAGCCATTATCGTATGGAGTAATTAATTTTTATGTTTGAATTCGACACCCTTTAGATTTATTTATAGCTCACATTACATAAAAAATTATTTTAATTTTGGTAATGTAATTAAATTTCATATACAATAGGAAGGTTTCGATATTCGATGAAGAAATTTAGTAAACTATCATAAAGTCAACATTGTTTTTAATTTTGTGTATCCTTCAATATGTTTTTGTCTCGATATTTCTTTTTTCTTTTCCAAACCACCACATTCATCCCCTCCGCCCACTACCCCTATCCCATACGCCATAGCCCACCCCTACCCCTCATAATCCTCCCCACTTAAATACTAATTAAGTTAAGGTGTTAGAGTTAATGGGCGACTAGCCTATAAGCCCGTAGTCATTATTAGCATTAGTGATCATTGACTATATAACACTAGTGACCATTGTTAGCGTTGACTATATTAGCTCGTAAGGGTAGACATCTTTCTGTCATTATTCAATAATACAGACAATCGATTCCACAATATTCTAACATAAGGAAAGTAATCAAATATATTCCATACTAAAACTTTATCTAATTAGTTAACTAAAATTCTTTTGTTAACATAATATATTTCATTCATTTTGTAAATTAAACCAACATCAAATTTAGGTAGTTAAATAAATTTAATTAGTACATTTCTTAAAATGAGATATGAGAATACTTTTTGACTTATCTCTTACAATTAAATTTGGTTTCCATCATGGAGCAATTCCAAACTAATAACAATTAATAAATAAATAAAAATACGAAATAACATATGATATTTCTGGGCTAAGGCCCCCGTCTGCTGAGCACTCCGTTGCACTACATCTCGACTAATTACATATGAACTATATATGAGGGATTGTTACTGAAACATTATCACTTATTGATCGAAAATGAGACCATTGATGCTATTTACACATTCATAAGAAGCCACTTTGTCGACTGGTTGAAAATAAGGAGATTTCTATTTGATATTTGGATATAAATTTCACATTATTGTTGTTAATTAGAATTCAGTTTCTGGTGATTTGAAAAATTGATTGTGTAGTTGTGAGATATTTTATTCATAAAAAATTGTATTTTGACATATTAAGTTGTTGAAGGTGGTCCAACTCGTAAAGGAAACAGGGGAAAGGTATACAGAGAAAATTGCCAAAATGGTCCCAGTAAATATGTGCAAGTTGCACTTTGGTCCCCGATTATATTGGGGCTGCGGAAATGGTCCCTGATATTGGTAAAAAGTAGCGTTTTGGTCCCTAACCGTTACTTTTAAACGGAAAAGAGTTAGGTTGGGGCAGAAATGTAAGATCAGCACAGTTAAGCCCTAAAAATGCGATTATAACTAATTAATTATGGGGCAAAAATAGAAAGTTAACAAGTAATTTATGTCTACTCCCATCCCAATTCCCTCCAAAATTGTTCCCTCCAATTATTATATATTAGTTGTTAACTTTCTATTTTTGCCCCATTATTAGTTATAATCGCATTTTTAGGGCTTAACTGTGTTGATCTTACATTTTTGCCCCAAACTAACTCTTTTCCGTTTAAAAGTAACGGTTAGGGACCAAAATGCTACTTTTTTACCAATATCAGGGACCATTTCCGCAGCCCCGATATAATCGGGGACCAAAGTGCAACTTGCACATATTTACTGGGACCATTTTGGCAATTTTCTCAAGGTATACACAAGAGAATTATGTGTGTTTGATCCATAGCAATGACATATTATATATGGATGAATTGTTCAAAGAGGGACCTCGTGACTCGGAGAAATCGAAGCCTGGGACACCGGGCCAGGGTTGGGAGAGCCTGTCGGTAGATTTAGGATACCGATTTACCTAGTTGCGGCGGTTTGCAGGCTAGCGTCGCACTGTCCGAGAAGAATTAAAAACCTCCTTGCATTGTTATAAAAAGAAAGTATTGCTAAATTGAATTAGAATATCGAAGATGAAAAGCCAGCTGAATAGCAAAGTTAATACGCATATCGAATACCAATTAATATATCAAATACGAATTGCCAATTCCAAATACCTAACAAGAATGGAGTAATGAATAAAAGCTGAATACTCCCTTCAATTCAAATTATATATTTTTCATTTTTTAGTGTCCAACTTTGATTAGTAATAATTAATTAGTTATATTATAAAAAATTACAAAAATTTACTTTTATAAAAATACTCTTGAACGTAAATTTATTGATATTAGTTATATATTTTTTAGACTAAAAAATAATAAGTAATTGATGATCAAAGTTGGACACGTGGAAATGAAAATAACATTTAATTGGAATGAATAGTTAACAGATACATTCGCGAATTATAAATCATAGTGATCATTTTTGTATTCGTAATTAATTACAATATCTATTTGAGTTTGATTCGTATTCATTATGTTATACAGTAAATGTCTAAATGATAATAATGGTTCAGCGAATCAGAGGCCGAATAGTTTGAAAAGATTCAATTCGTGTTTACCCCTATACATTGTATATAAGTTATAAATATACAATATAAAAAATAAACGAATTGGTAATCGAGCGGATCCGAATTTTTCGATTCGGGGATCGAGTAAAAAAAACTACTCAAGTATCGCTCGATAAGAATACGAGTGGGTAACGGACCCGAGTTTTCCGAATCGAGTAACGAGCGGGTTACGAATTACCCGGTCCTTTAACAGCACTATATATAACATAGATGTCTAACTAACTTTTACATTTGTTAATTAGGCCAACTTGCAACATTTTGTAGCATATGATAAATGAAGGATGTTTTACTAATATTTATGATACTTTTACTTCATATATTCTAGACTTAAGTTCTTTTCTTCAATGAATTTCGACTGCTCGATTAATCTCTGAATTACCGAAATATATTATAGAGCTCAACTCTGTTATTCCTCGAAGACTGATGAAGTACCCAAATAAGGCCCAACATGTCTGTTTAGGTAATGTGAGGGTACAAACTATCGATTTTAACAGCTTACCCAAATTTTTTCCTTAAAATCAACTCCTCATACTACTTTATCAAATTTAGGAAGTATGTTTTAACTTTTACACAAATTCAGATTCCCTATTTATAACTTACAACACTTAATATAAAGAACAAAAGTGGTTTGGGGAGGGTGTAAATATAGGACACTCCCTATAATTGAGGAAAATTTTAGAGATAGGAAATATGATATTTGATACTTTTTTACTTTTTATGCTTTTCCCTATTCTAAATATGAAATAGGAAGTGGTTTAGGGCATCTGTTGCAAATGCTCTTAGTAATTTGTCAAAGTTCACAAGACAAGAAGAATGTAAGCCTATATTAAATTGACGGAAATGGTTGCGATTGGGTTCTATTTCACTTTGAAATCATGAACTTTAAGAAAATATTATTGTTATAAAACAAAAACAAAAATCGATCGAAGGGAACCGGCTAATTAAGCATGAAACCCAACGTCAATCTAACAGATTCAAATAGAACTAATTTTTAACCGAAATGGTTCATGTATCTAAAAGACCTATAGAATCTATTGATTCACACACAAAAAAACTCGGCAAAAACTTCATTCAACGGAAAACATCCCCTGCCAGGCTAACGAATGCCTTTCAAACTTCATCCCATTTACAACCACCAAAATGTTGCAAAATATCTTTCTCATATCGGCTATCGCGCAAGTATGTCTTTACTGTTTCCTAATTGTTGTTATTCTAACGTAGCTCTAGTTAAGTTACATTTTCTATTACTCTCTTTGTCCTTTTTGTTGGGAATATTTCATTTTACATAAAGTTTTAGAATGATTTAAACTTATTCACAATTTATCGTTTCCCTCCATTTTTTGAATTAAAAAAGAATCAAGTAAGGAATTTATATTTTTTGAATATAGCTCAATCAAAAAGAATGTAAATAATACTACGTTAATTTTTTTAGTAGGTCACCAACATGTAAAAGAAAACATTAATATTAAATATTTAAACTTAAAAAGCTTATATTAGATGGACTTCAGTATCTCTAAGTTAAAAAGTATTTGGCTTCAAAATTAGTCTTAGACGAATGAGAAAAAAATAGAAGCATAAATAATTAATTTTTTAGTTAATACATTTTTAAAGTTTATATATTTAATTGAAAAATTTCGTTCAAAAACATCACACCTAATCGAGTCAATCGAATAGCCTAGTGAAAAAAAACTATTGCTAATGACTAGAATGTTCGAAACTCACATCGTCACTAAATTAGAAGAAAAAAAAAAAACGCCCCACCTAATCCGTCCATGGATCATATATCAAAGAAAATAACGAGCCAACTGAACCCAGAAGAAGGAAGTCAAAATGGTCACTAATTCCATATGGATCATCGCCTTCTTCAGCTGTTTCATAATCAGTCTTGCTTCTGAACCAGATATGGGGTCAACTCGTGTTGTTTTTCAGGTTAAATTTCTTGTAATATTCAGTTATGTGTTGCTTTTATACATTTTGATGTTTGATTTATTACAATATCTATTAAAAATGTGATCTTTTTCATGTTAAGAATGTTTGGAAATATTCAAGGTCGTTTTCTTGCTTTGTTTAGGTCAATGGGTATGTATTTTTATGCCATTTTCGTTGATTTTTAGGAGTGTTTAGACAACGTTCTTGTTTGGTTCTTAGGTTACAATATCTTGTGCAGTAGTCTTAAGTTGACTTTAGTGGTGTATAAGAGGAGAAAAGTTGACAAATTTGACTGGACAAATGAAGTTGTGTCCATTTTGTTGACGAAGAGATCAATTGCAAAAGAATACAATTCTATGATTTGTACGAAAAATGTTAGAGGAACAGAATTGATTGTTCTGGAATTTGTCGATTGTTTTCAACCTGAATGTTTTGCAATATGCATATAAGAATCTTTGAGGAAAGTTGGTTTTGTTTTGCGAAATTTTTTCTAAAGCACAATCATATTTCCCTTAGACCATACTGTCGAGGTGAGATTTCTGAATACTATGTTTTATTGCAGACAAACTATGGGGATATTGAATTTGGTTTCTATCCTAGCGTTGCACCAAAGACAGTGGAGCACATTTTCAAGCTTGTCCGGTTGGGGTGTTTCAACAGTAATCACTTCTTCCGGGTAATGTCTGTATATGTATACCTTGCTTTCGTGATTGTTATGATGGTGTAAAATGGAGGTCAAGAGAGTTGATTGAATTCAGGTTGATAAAGGGTTTGTCGCACAAGTGGCAGATGTCGTAGGTGGGAGAACTGCCCCTATGAATGAAGAGCAAAGGATGGAAGCAGAAAAAACAATTGTTGGTGAATTTAGTGAGGTGAAACATGTACGAGGGATTCTTTCAATGGGAAGGTAAGGCCTTCTGAATCTTTTCTATTTTATTGTTGATTTGTTAGTGTTTTCGGGCTATATACTTGAGGTTCTAATTGCTTGCATTGAACTTCAAATGTTCAAGAGCCATATTTTGAATGATCGATTTGCTTGCTAACATCAATTAAGAAGAAGTAATTGTACTTCAAGAACTTGACTGGAATTCTGCTCCAAATGCGTAAAATATGTTGATAACCGGGTTGCTAGCTGTTAATTTTTGAATGACAGCAGACATGTTCTGATGATTCATACTGTTTGAACAACCCAAACGTAAATTGGTAAACAAAGATGTGTGGAAGAATTATATAAGCTTATGGAGATGCTCTGAAATTGTATGAGATAAAATTACGATAGCAGAGAAAGAACTAGTTAATTGGCCTTGACTTCACATATATTCTTATGACGACTTAACATTTTCTCCGGTTAGACGTATACTCAAAATTCAGTTATCATTGATTACTTACTCATAAGAAGATATCTGTAGTCGTTTACTATAAATATTCTCCATCACATTTCTGTGTAGATATTCTGATCCAGACAGTGCTTCATCTTCATTCTCAATGCTTCTAGGGGATGCCCCTCATCTTGATGGCAAGGTATCGTTGGTGTTGATTTTTCTATAGTTGGGAAAAGGTTGATCAGTACTCAGTATTTCTGTGGTTCCCATCAGTTTCTATTTGACATGCTATGGAATCATAGGTTATTAAATGTGAACAATATTGCTTGCATTCCAGTACGCAATATTTGGTAAAGTTACCAAAGGAGATGAAACATTGAAGAAGCTTGAGGAGCTCCCAACTCGTCGCGAAGGGATCTTTGTAATGGTACAGTCTTGTGACATTTATATTGCTTCCTCTGAAGTTTTTTCAAGTTATCCCTAGTTCCCTACATTTCATTTAAAAGGCCTACAAACTATATATCTTGCATGGCTGTGTTGCTAAGTTTTAATGAACAGTCAACGTAGTTTATTTTGGAACTAGTATTCTGTGGTATCTCAATATTCTTCATTGACAATGTTCGAACCATTTATATACTTGCTGCAACTTTTCTACTAAGTTTGTTCTGTTTACTCTGTTCTTTGTTGCGTCAGTTCCAAGATATTTAACCTCTTATTTGTCTCTGAATCTGTATATAAAATATTTTTATCAGTTGGGCTTAAATGTGCCATCTATATCTCGTGAAAAGTCATTTGATTTTATCATGAAGTAAATCTCCACGTCAATAAATTTTCTATTTGGCTAGTTTTACCTACCTCTTTATGTTCTTATAGCCTTATTTGTTGAGATATATAACTCCTTTATGTGCTAAGGGTTTAAAATACTTAATTTGTTCCAAGTTTCTACATCAATGTTCTTATTTGATTACTGGGTTGATGCATTCACTATGACATTCTTGAACCCACTGCTTGTACGTCTTGTTGATTTTTCTGGCTTCCTTTCTCTTTCAGCCGACGGAGCGCATAACAATTCATTCTTCATACTATTATGGTGAGTCACTTATATATGTATCAAGTAAATCTAGTGTCATTATACTTTTGATTCACTTTCAAAATGTTCAGAATACTTTAGCTGTTCTCTTGAACTTGCATAAATATGTATATATGTACATACTCTGTTCATTTCACCTTAAAGTCGGAAAACATCAGCGTCATGATAGTATAGAGTTACAGACGAGTTTAACATGTCATCTGATAGTCACTTGAATTAGATTATAGTAAATATCGTCAAGATAAGACAGAAAAAGAATGCATTCGTTCAGCAGGCTCAAAAAAGATCTTTTTGCTGCATATTAATAAGCAGATTTCTGGTTAAATCCTAGTGATTCAATGGCATAAAATGGAAGCGGTAAGCTGGTATCAGATAATCAAATTAACTCACGAGTGAAGATAAAATCTTTCTGATTTGGTGTGACACTAATAATGGGTATCTAGTATCTGCAAAAGAGGGATTATGTTGACAGTTTGGAAGAGAAATATTATTATAAGTTGTTGGTTTCATATATTGAAGTCTTAGGTTGTAAAGCAAAGGCTGCAAATTTTATTGCTAGATGGTAGAACAACTCGTTCCATACATAATTTTGTCTATTTAATTTTACGTAGTTCAGTTGCGAATACACGGCAGAAACAGTAAGTAGGTATGGAAGAACCATTACTATCAAGCTAGCACTCTTCCTTCTATATTCGTATTGAATTCCTTTGTAGTACCTAACCAAGATATATCCTCAAATTAAGTAAGAAATTGAGGGGGCATGTTATAGCTTCGGAAAATCTAGATTAACTGAAAAGTTGAAACACTTTTGACACCAAGTTAGGTGTTGGGGTCACTAAGTCGGATAAATCCTTTTCTGTCATTTATTATCACTCGGGGAATAACTTCCTATTTGCAATAGATTTAAAGATTCCTCGTCTCCCCTGATTAAAGTTCTGGTTGTGGGTTGACATTACGTATATACCTTATCGGTTCAAACATTTTCAGTTTGTGGAGAAACAAAGTAGTACTTACAATTTAAATAAAATTTAGTCTACATTTTATAATTTCTGATCAATTGAACTTTTATATCCGTCCAAAAACATTGCTACATTTGTCATCAACTTCAGATAGGGAGCTTGAATCTTGCGAGCATGAGAAGTCAATTTTGAAGAGGAAGCTTGCAGCATCTGCTATTGAAATTGAAAGACAGGTAAACATTTGTCGTTCCTTTACTTTTATGCTTAGACCAAGGAGAAGCTTATTTTATAGTCCGAGACCAACTCATGTTTTCATTTTGCAGAGATTGAAATGCTTTTATTAACTCGAAGAGACTATAATTTAACTGAATACATATTTCAAATCAGAAAACTTTCTTGAGAATTTGAGGGCTCAACTTCTGATCTATGTATCTCTCAAGAATCTTCGTTTCTATTGAAGAGAAATCTAAAGAAAAACTCGATGCATTTTATTCATAGTATATAATTTGATTGTGCTCGGTTGTTGATTGGTACTTCGGACATGCATGTTATTTCGATTTTCCGAGGCAACTTAGAACAGTCGTTAACTTTTTTTTTTTCTTCGAATTGCTTCGTTTTGAATTTGCCGTGTTCCCTTGTTTCATCATCTTAGTCCCCATCTCTGCAAGTGTTAATGTACATTTTTTGTTACATAGATGTTTTTTATACATGTGTGGGGAACTCATCACATCAGAATACAACATTGCACATGGGTAAAAAATATTATCCTAACAAACTATGTGCGAAGTGGAAATCTGCTGTCTATTATTGCATTGACAAATTGTAAATGGATTATTAGATTCATTATTGATCTTTATATATCCAAAATAAGGGAGGATGACCAACTTGATCCTCCACGAGGAACGTCAATGAAATGGAAACGGTCCGAATTGAACTACGCTGATATAAATAATTTGTGTACTCCATTTCTTGATTATTGTACCCTGCTCTGTAATAGTTTTTCATCAACTTTTGTATTAAAAGTGGAGTATCGTTATAATTCGATGGACCGTAAAAATCATTGGCCAAATTTTTTGAAGATGTGAATGATTGTTGGTGTTGTTGTCCTTTAATTTCATTGATCTCCCTCACATGTTGCTTAGCTAGATCGGTTATAAATCGAGGGATGTGAAACTAGAGGCAATATTTTTAATATTTCAACTAAGTACTACCTCCACTCGAATTGAAATCCGCAATTTCAAAACATATCTACCTCAACACAAACAGTTAGAGTCTGCACTCGGAATCTCCGAGCAAGTACCGAAAATATTTTATTAAAAAGAAAAGTTTTACTACCAAAAAAGATGGGCAAATGACGTCAAGGATCACCCACGTTTGTTACTATAGTGTATCATTTCGATCACCCTAGTATGACTTTGTATACTTTCGATCATTCATGTTCTGTATAGTGTATATTTTGGTCACTCAAACGTTTTTAATATACAAACTGCATTTTGAATGAGTTTTATAGGGGTATTTTCGTCCATCTCTAATATGCTTGTACCCACTTCTTTTCATTCTCCAACCCACTACTCCGTCCTACCAACCCCATTTGGTGCACCCAACTCGACGTGGTACATAGCTTGATGTAAGCAAGTTATCTAGGATTGGTTGTGTTGTTGTAAACGGAGTGGTCCTTCACTTCTTGGGGTGTTGAGCGGTTTTCCGGCAAATTAGTGGTGGCCCGGGGTTGGGTGTAAGTGTGAGGTGTTTGGGACGTGGTGGAGGATGAAGTAAGGTGTTAATTTTGGTTAGTGTTGTTAATTACAAGTATATTAGAGATGAATAAAAATATTCTTGTAAAAAATCTCTAATACTGAAGTTTGTGTATTAAAAATGTCTAAATAAAAAAATATATATATTACAGTAAATATGAATGATCGAAAGTATACAAAGTCATATTAAAATGATTGATCGAAATTTTCTAATAAAAATAAATGATCTTTAATATCATTTGCCCAAAAAAAAATAGAGTCTACCGGACATTTACCCAACCAGGCAACCATACATATATTGCCCAGATGAGACATTTATCCAAAAAGTGTCACGTGATGGATGTCGGGACATTTAATAGAAGATCCAATGTCAAACCACTCCCTCTGGACTCTTGAAGAAAAATTCCCCATGATTTAATTCAAGGCTTATTTTTTTATGGCCCTTGTACTATTGACACGTTTTTATTTAAAGGATTATATTTCAATCTTTTTTTAAATAAGAGATTACAGTATTGTTATTTTTAAACTGTCTCCAAAAAATAAAGTAATTGAAAGATATAATAGGAAACACATATAAAATGATATTTTGGGACAAGTCTTTTAATAATTGGTGAGGATCACTAAAAAAAAATTATTTTCATTAATAAAATATTACGAAACAATCCTTCCTTCCTCTTCCTCACATTTCACCTACAGATTATTTACTGTAAAACGGATTACTTGATGCCATAGTATCATCCTAAATCCTAACGAGGGAATGAAGTGGTTGGAACCAAGCCTTCGCTCGACCACCATTTTATTTCTTTAATACTTTATAAATAGTACAAGTACAAGCTCATTTGAAGTAATTATCTTTTGCTATTAGTACTCTCTAATATTGGCTTTAGTACATTGTTGATATCCCTTAGGCCTTAAGTACCATTATTGACTTAACCATCAGAATGTATGTGGTCGAATCACGTCCATATTTTCATGTACGACGGACCATATCAGGACATTGACCAACATTGGCTCCTAAAACGTGGCAACGAGACTCGAAAGAACATCCCAAGAGAACTACTTCAACTCGATGAGTCCAATTACCTGTGAGTCTCGAGAACATAGTTGATTCCATTGGGAAAGTCCGCAGATAACTAGGTTTGCTGCACCTGAAAATCGGGAACCATCCAGAATAGTATACTCTCAAAGGTAAATGTGCAAATTACTTTTCATTGGTGGAGATATATATAGATACCGATATCGCATGTTTGAATCTATGTGAAGGCAATATTTTATTTTTTAAATACTGAAAGGTTTATTATTAATTTCATGTCTCGTTAGTTCTCTCCCTTACAAAACTTCTATCAGAAAACATTACTCAATTTAGCTCGTCTGACTAAAAAACGTCCGACACAAATAGAATAACAAAATGAAAAGTCATGTGGACACAAATCAATTACCAACATTGTAGGACTACATTGGCCTCCTTGGAGGGATGTCTTACCTACATCTCACTTGATATAAACCCCTATTTAAAACAAACACTTGCCCATTGTCTTCCCTCATGCATTTGGTTTGACCACCTCCAACCCCTACTTGCATGCTGCTTCCTACTACAATAATTTTCATACACTATCTCTCAATTTTCAACTAACGTTACTCCATTTTCTAGTGCTCATTATTTAAGTTCCTCTTCATTCAGACAAACTCAACTCATTCGCCAACCGTTTAAACACTTCGCATTACATTATCACACAACTATTTGCTGCAATTCATTCAAGTTGTTCAATCATTTCGTGTCACGTTCCATCTAACAATGTCGAGCAGAAGATCCCGTTCGAGGCATCAATCAGGAGTCGTTTCCAGGATTAGTGATGATCAGATTGCTGATCTCGTGTCCAAATTGCATCAACTTATCCCGGAGATCCAATCTAGACGCTCCGACAAGGTACCACATCATACGCTTTAAATAAATTAATAACTCGTTAAATTAATAAACTCTCTAAAATAACGACAGTAATAATAATAATGCACCTCATCAGTCATCAACATGTTTATTTTGTGGTTCACCTAATTGAAAACTATTGCTTTGATATTTATTTGCCAATGAAATAGTAGAGATTAATTGATAATTATATAAGTATCGATGTTGGTCATTGAATTTATTTAATTTATTGGATCCTTTCATCATCACTATTACATTTTTGACATAATCAGGGCCGGTCCTAACATTTTGGGGGCCCTGTGCAAAAATAGAAAAATGGGACCCTCAAAATAAATAATAAAATTTATGACTTGTTACAATTTTTAAAATAAATGAAATCTAAGTTCATTTACTACGTGAACATTAATTTTTTTGAGAAAAATCATGAATGTCGCCTTTTATGAATTCACAAGTTCATTTACTTGTTCTCTTTCTTTCTTTTTTTTCCAAACAAATATATTCTAGGTATAATATATAAATAAAATACACAATGAAAGAAATTTTTTTTAATTATATATAAAAAACCCCAAGAATATAAAATTGAAAGAAAATATTTAGTTATATAAAAGATTACATATATGTGAAATATCATTCCACTATTAATATTGTTAAACCTTTATCACATAAATTCAAAATTGATAGAGAATTCTAAAGACGAAAAATATTTCTTGAATAATTTACATAGTGATCAAATAGTATCGTTGTTGAGTTTAAAAAATGTATTAATGACTTCTTTAATTGTCAATAGAAATAGTGCAAACATAGTTGATTATTGAGAATTTGATATCTAAATGAAAATTGAGTCTTTAATGGTATTAATTATTGATTGAATTATAAATTTATTTGAATGGTAAATTGAAAATAATAACTAGCATTAATGATGAAAGATTATAAATTTATAATGAACATGGATCAATACAATTTGATAATGGACAATGTATGTATATAGAGTTGGGCTTAAAATATAAATAGGTTCAATAATTTTTAAAATTTGGGGGTCCCTTTTAAGAGGGGGCCCTGTGCGGCTGCACCGGGCTTACACACTAACGGGCCGACCCTGAACATAATGCAACGGTTAGTAAGTATCTAATGCAACGCCTTCCTACTATATAGGTATCGGCATCAAAAGTGTTGCAAGAAACATGTAACTACATAAGAAGCCTACACAGGGAAGTGGATGATTTAAGTGAACGATTATCGGGGCTTTTGGAGTCTGCCGATGATGATCAACTTGCCATTATTCGAAGTCTACTTACGTGATATATATATATAATATAGCTTCACGTCTTCACACTACTACAAAATAAGGCTTAGAAAATACTACTATTTAGATATCACGTACAAAAAAAATGTTGTCAAAATGATTAATATATTGTATACATATTCCGTATATATATATTAGACTACATCTGTCTCCAAATATATATATAATCAATTAGTCAAAAAGTAATTTATTAAGGATCAAGAAATTAAATATTATAATTATATCCTATATTATATAGATAATTACTTTTAAAAACAAGAACAATCTCAAAAGTAAAGCAACTATAGGAGTGAACAATGTAAACATGAGTTCAAAAGTATATTAAATTGTTAATCAGTCAACTACAATGAAAGTGTAAAAGTTTTCTATATCATCACTTAAACGGAGAGAATATAATTTATGTTATATATACACTTTGATAGTATATGCAAAATGTGTATAATGAACAAATTAATTTAGAAAAGATATAGGCTTCAATTCTACTTATTGGACATTTAGTAATCTACTACACGGTTAGCGAGCCTTACAAATAATGTGGAGAAAATTGGCTAATTATCCAACATGTTATGAATATAATAACATAATAGAATATAGAGTGAAAATAAGAGGAAGATATATATTAAGGTTAATGGAAGGGAATAGGCCTGTTATCTAATCGGTCAGCTGGTAAATCGGTTTGTTAAAATCGGCTCGTTTGCTCACTCGTTTCAAATTTTGAATCGGTTACGATTCGTTTCTACAAGTAGTAAATAGTTTGAACTCGCTCGCCAATCGCTCGTTAAAACCGTTTATAGAATTAATTTTGTTAAAATATAGTTTTAAATCGAACCGGTTATGATTCGTTTGTAACTCGTTTCAAATCGCTCGTTAAAACCATTGATAATATTCGTTTTTATTGAAAAACAATATAACAAACATAGCCTAACTATCCGATTTGCGAGTGGGAAACGGATTAAGATCGAAACGATTAGCGATCCGAGCGAACTATTCTTTTTTCGAACCGATTAACGAGCCGATTTTTTGCGATTTTAAACGGTTCGATTAATGAACTGGTTTTATACAATTTTATTTTGAACCGATTACGAATTGAACATTCAAACCGGTTTATTAACGAACCGATTTGCGAGTGAAACCGGTTTGATTTACGGTCCGAACAGGTTTGGGCCAAAATCGGCTCGGACCGTCTCGTTAACAGCCCTAGCAGGGGAGATGACCTATGTTTGGCAAATGTTTCCAGTCGATCACCTATGATTTAAAACCTTCTAGTTGATCACCTATGTTTCAAAAGTTTTCAGTCGATCACTCATTCCGTTAACGAACCATTAAATAAGTCACGTGACTTGCATGTGCCTATTTCAGGGGTATTTTAATAATTTCACATGCTAGTATGTTTGTTAATGGCATCAACAGTCACATATGTTTGCTGAATGTTTCCACTCAATCACCAATGTGTTAAAGTGTTCCATTTCATCATCTATGTTTCAAAATGGATCCCACTTGGTGACTCCGTTATCATATTCAGCGAACCCCCGTTAAATCGATCACATGCTTGGCACATAACATTTATTACTCCGTATTACTTTATTTTTAATTGATTAGTTATTTGTATCAATATAGTTATTTACGACATAATGTACATAATATATATCATATATATATGATATAGGAGTAATTACTATGATATATATTAATATATATAATTGCAGTCCAAAACAAAACTTCGTTTGTCCAAGGAGTTTCATCTCAAATTTTTTCTTCAAACAGCTTATAGCTTTTGGAAGTTCTTCAAGAATTTCAATTATATTTAAGTAATCAACATAAACTGCAATTGTCATGAACTCTTTTCATGAAGGTACAAGGACATGTAAGATCATTTTTATAAGAACTTTGTTCAATTTTATTGAAAATTGTTATCGAGAACTTGAAACATGTACTTCAAGCAAACGAAATCCTTTAGGAAGTTTCATATAAATGACATTTTCAAACGTATGTAGTAGGTAGTACGTATGTAATTTTCATTATTATGCTCGAATTACTTTTGTGGGACTTATTGTAAAATGAAAATTGATGAGAATATATTTGGTTGTATGTAGTTTGCATTATTATGCTCGTATATTATTGTTATTATTCTGTTTGATGTAAAGGAAAAGTTTCCATTATTATGTTTGTATTTATTGATATTTGATAAACCGATCCACATCAATATTATTATGTAGTTTGTTGTAAACGAAAATCGAAGACAACATATTTATTTTTTTGTGCATAGTTTCGTTTATGTTAGTATTATTTGTAGATAAAATTGAAGTTAGACTTCGTTTTCATTCAACTGATGAAGATTATTACCATATCAAATAGCGTACTAAATATGCTATTATGGAGTTTGGTCGTGCACTACATATAGTTTTGGAGAGTAGTAACCGCTGATGATGTATGATATTATTAGTAGAGTATGTGCACCAAGTTGTGTTTCTTACGGGAATTGAAGAATCCAACTATATAACTGATTATTCAATCATTGAAGTATCCGTTGAGAGATTATATTGTTGTTAGCTAATAAATCACCTTAGAGGGGGTGAATAAGGTAAAAATGCACTACAAAAACTTTTTCGATTAGGTAAGACTAAGTATTATAAGCAAGCAAGTAATGCGGAAATTAGAACTCACTAAAGCAAAATTAAGCAATACTAATACCAAATCAAACAAGTAATAGAAAACCTAGTCTAGCAAATAATCAAACACTTAATAGACAATAAAGTAAATAGCAGGGTAAGAAAAATGCAAACGGATTTTAGTGAGTTTCGGTTCCCCTACGTGCTCGACCTTCGGCTTTCCAACCTTAGGATTTGGAAACGGCTAACTAGGAACTTGAAGTATCCAATACAAGCAGTCAACTCCAATTCTTAGCTACCACCCGATGGCAAAACTGTACTCCACCAGGATTTCTCTACTAACCTACCCGAGCTAGTAACCCAAACACACTTGTTTAGGATTTCGAATCTAGATCAAAACCTAGAACCCGATTTTAACAAATCAGGATTTCAAAATAGATGGAAAAGAAAATTTCACTCTTGTACAAGAATCCCTCAAGGATGAATCAAGAGTGATTACAATTCAGCTCAATGAATTGTTCTTCAACACCAAATGATTGTGATGATTTGAGGTTGAATGGCTTTTGCTTTTGATGAAACAAGATTAGATTTAGTTGTGATTAGCAAAAGTGTTTTTTCAAGATGGGTGAGTTAGATATTTATAGTAGGACTAATAATAGCTAAAAATGTGCCCATGGTGACCAAAACACCTCACCATGGTACAATAAAAAATTCAAACGGTCAGAAAGTACACGTCATCTAGACTTGCATCGAGACCATGAGATCTCGATGGTGGTCTCGATGAAAAATCTCTGAGCATACTGGAAGGCATCGAGACCTTCATCGAGACCAAGAGATCTCGATGAAACTCATTTAGCAAACCTTGGAAGTCATCGAGACTTGCCATCGAGAGCAAAGCTCTCCATGACATATCTCGATGATTTCTTGAGCAACCTCTGCCAATCATCGAGACCTGCATCGAGACCAAGAGCTCTCGATGATCGTCTCGATGAACCAGGAGAGAAACTATCAAGGCTCGTCATCGAGACCAGTCATGGAGACCAGGAGGTCTCGATGATGGTCTCGATGAAATGCAATGTTGTCTTCTAAAATTAATATAGGTGAATCAATCTTAATCTCAATACACATAACACACAATTATATATATTAAACTCAAGATTGTTTCAAATAAATGAATCGAAGAGAAACAACATACATCATACGAGTTCATTTCAAAACGATTTAAAACTCCATTTAAAACCCGAAAAGCCACTCAAACTCAACGCATAACAAACAATGAAGAATAGAACAATTCTTACGTAAGTCCTAAAGCAAAGAACACACAAGCACCGGACTATGCGTTCCGACTTGAAATATATGCCTAATACCTCTGAAAGGCGCACTGTGCAAGTCACTCAACAAACGATGTTAGATCATAAAGAGTAATTTGTTATTATCAAAATAAGGAAGTTTGACAACAAGTCAACAAACTCCCCCTTTTTGATGATAACAAATTAACTCATGCTTGAGGCAGAAAAAAAAAACAATAAGCAACGCTCCCCCTCAATCATAAGATTTTAAACATGTATAACGCAAAGGAGCGATAACACAACATCATAAAGCGCACATCATACATAAACATTTAAAGCACTAAAGCACAAAAACCAAATAATATCCAAAAGAAATATCCCAAAAACATAAAGCAAACATCCGAAAGCATAGAAAACTCTCCCCCTTTGGTAACATAAAAAAGGAGGAGACACAAACAACTAAAGCTAGAGGGTGATCAGAGCCATCAGTGAAATCCAGGTCCGGAGTACGAAGGCATCACATCATCATCACCATGCCCAAAACCAAAATGTGAGGCCTGAACAGGTGGCGGTGTCGGCTGCATAAGTGTCTGGCTCAGAATCTGAATCAGAGATCTCAAGGTGCTGCTGAGCTGCTGCTGAGGATCCTTCACCACGCCCAAGACAACCGAGAAACTTTGCAAAACCTCTTAAAATCCGTCCATGCTTTTTGCTCCTTTTCTCCAAGCTCTGAATAGCACGTCCTTGGTCAGCCTGAACTCTCATAAGCTCCCGAATATCTTCATTTCCCCTAGTAGTCCTACCACTACGCCTCAAAGGACTATCATCTCTAGGGACATCCTCATCTTCTTCCTCCATATCTGCAGGAGGAGTCTCATTGCCTTCATCATCCTCGGGGTTAGACTCTTCCCTAGGACGCGTAGTTCGGGAACTCCTACCCGTTGTCTTGAGGGCCTCAATAGCACGTCGGGGTAGCTTGAGTGATTTTCCAATCATACCATAGATGCCCCTCATAAAAATATAACATTTGCCTCGAGAGAGAGGCGTGTCCAACCATATGAACTGCGCGAGCCGGCAAAGGTTCACCCGGAGGTATCACATTCCACTGTTTCATAATTGTCGTAATCAACATGCCGTACAGAAGAGTAGTAGCCTTAGATTGGTTCATAGCATAGAGCATGTGTTGAAAAATGAAAGCAACAAGGTTGATCTTTTGCCCCGTTCGAAATTTGTGCATCAGAATGGTACTCACATTACTAAACCTTCGTTGTTGTGTCCCAACAGGCAATATAGCTTTCATAAAGCAGAAAAACGAGAGTCTATATATCATCCCCCGTAAAATCAATCACATTCGCAAAACCTCTGGGATTCACCAACGGATTGGCATTCAAACTCTCCACAATCTGAAGATATGACATATCATCTCCACTATCCATCCAATTTGAGATATAATGATTAAACCCTTCAGACATTAATCCATACTCACGCCTAAAATGACTCTCATGATAAGAATAAGTCACCCCATTGTACCTAAGGCGAAGTTGTCCATCCCTATCATGGATTTCAACATGCTCATAGAAGAAATAAACCCAATCAGGGTAAATGAGTTCATGAGATTTAAGAAATAGAGCCCAACTTGAGTTTGCACAAGATTCCAAAATGGAGTGTGGCCAAGCTCTTCCTCATTGAAGTAGTAACCATCTAATATCTTGGCTTTCCCGATTCGTCCACATTTGCCACCGCGACCTGGAAGTAGATTTTCATGAATGACATGGGAGGTAGTTGCTTGTTTGGCTTTCTTACTACGTTTAGACGATGTGGTGGCCATTGTGAGGAGTAATTGGGTTGAATATAGGTTGGGTAGGGATAATCGTTGAGGGATTTGAGAGTAAAGTGTGGTGAGAGGTTCGAATTTGAGAGAGAAGAGGGAAAAAATCGAAGGAATTTGGGGAAAGTGTGTTTAGGGTTCAAGAAAAGCTGTAGATTATGTTATATAACAGCGCCATCGAGACCCACATCGAGACCAGGGGCTCTCGATGCAACCTCTCGATGGATTCCAGAGAAATGGGTCGAGTATCATCGAGACCTTCATCGAGACCAGGGCTCTCGATGGATTCCAGAGAGTTTGGTCGAGATCCATCGAGACCTTCATCGAGACCAGGGGCTCTCGATGCAGGCTCTCGATGGGTTCCAGAGAGTTGGGAAAAATTTCATGGAGACCAAATGCTCTCCATGACAGGTCTCGATGGAAGCCAATAAAAAAGGTGTAAAGACGCAACAACCTCCCGAGCCATACAATCAATTTAAATCATTATAGAATCCAACCCGAACGTAAATTTTCCTTTCTCTAATACCCGATCATCACAACTAAGCACAACCGATATTCCAAAAACCGATATTCCAAAAACCGTACATAACCATTTACATCCCTTGGCTCATCATTTCACCAACCATATAGATGGAATGCACAACAACTAAGCACGAATGGAGTCTTAAAGGCACGACTCCCCCTCACATAAACACATATGGAGCCTTAAAGGCACGACTCCCCCTCACAAGAAGCATATATATATGTAAACGAGAAAAACCGTATACAAAACATGAGAATCACATAGAAGAAATGTCAAGCATCCAAGTTCACGCCTAATCTTACTAAATTGATCCTCGGCTAGGGGTTTTGTGAAAATGTCCTCTGGTCCTACAAATTTTAGATCTATATGACCCTTTTGAACGTGATCGCGAATAAAATGATGCCGAATCTCTATGTGCTTGGTTCATGAGTGTTGGACAGGGTTCTTAGCAATATTTATCGCACTCGTGTTATCGCACAAAACGGGAATATGATCAAACTTAAGGCCAAAATCTTCTAAGGTTTGTTTCATCCAAAGAATTTGAGCAACGCAATTCCCAACGGCTACATATTCGGCTTCAGCGGTCGACAAGGCTACACTATTTTGCTTCTTACTAGACCAAGAAGTGAGACACGATCCAAGAAAGTGACATGTCTCACTAGTGCTCTTCCTATCAAGGGTACAACCCGCAAAATCGGCATCGGAAAAACCTATAAGATCAAAACTCTTACATCTAGGGTAAAATAGGCCAAAATCTATCGTCCCTTTGACGTACCTAAGAATCCTCTTAACCGATTTTAAATGCGATTCCTTGGTAGAGGCTTGAAATCTCGCACATAAGCATATGGAAAACATAATATCGGGTCTAGATGCCGTAAGATAAAGAAGGCTACCGATCATACCTCGATACATAGTCTCATTTACGCTTTTCCCATTTCATCCTTATCAAGCTTTGTTTTTTCACATCAATATATGGATTTTAAAAGGTATATATATATAAATAAGTCAAAACTAATATCTAATTTTTAATGGAAGTAATAATGTCGAATTTACTTGATCGATGATTAGAAGATTGGCTTGTGATCTCAATAGCTCTCTCCTAACAGCTTTAGTGACGGAGGCATTTTCCTTAAAGTTGATGCGAATCAAGGAATGTATGAATTTATAGAAGCAATTTTTCATGTGTTCGTTAACTTACACCCATTGTTTTTTATAAAGCTGTGATTTTCTTGTGTGAAGGTTTCATTTAATGAATTATTGAAGTTGTCGTATGCCAATGGCCTTTTCTAACTTCAATTTAACCATGAGAATTTATTTTTCTGTGCGTTGTTTTATTTGAACACTACAAATAGTAATAATAATAATAATAATATATTTCTTGACAACAAAGACTCAAAAAATAATTTTATTTTTAGTCTAATTATACAATTAAGTTATTATGTTGTTAGAAACTATTCCTTTCATTGTATGAAGATCGTTATATTGATTCTCATAATCAAAATAAATGAATTTTGTATTTTCAATTGACTTACATAACTACACCATTTCAGTACATGTTAGGGTTATGGGTGGCTAGCCCATAAGCCCACATATTGTATTAGAATTATTACATTATTAGTTGTGTACACTATTAGCATTATTGACCATTATTAGCATTAATGGTCATTACTCATTAGTTGACCATATAACATTAATGACCATTATTAGCATTAATGGTCATTACTCATTAGTTGGCTGTATTAACCCGTAGTAGACATCTTCCTATACAAATATGTATCATTGTTCAATAATACATAACAATCGATTCCACAATATTCTTACATGGTATAAGAGCTTTTCGATTCTTGAGGCATAAATACGACTTCTGCTACCCTGGCGGTGAGTTTTCTATTATGTGATACTCACCGGTGGGATTTTATTTTCTTTTTATAAATATGCGGGCTTATGGGCTAGCCACCCATAACCTAAATATGTTGGAGGGGGGTTATAGAACCAAAATTTGAGATTTTTTCAAAGTTTTAATGTATTATTAATTGAAAATTATATAAATAATTCTCTGTAATATATTTTTTTGGAAATTCCAATTGATTTTATTCAATAATATTTATGAAAATTTTTGAATTTTAAAAATCTTGTTTATTACCATTTATTATGACATCAATGCACAATATGTGTTTAAATTTCCATTATTATTATTGTTATTATTGTAATGTGAATAGAAATTCGATCATTCTATCTATAATATATATTTTTTTTTGATAATTAGCGATAAATTGTGATTATAATGATATTACAAACATGAATACCCAATTCTCTTGCTGCTGATCCATTCTCTTGCTGGTCAGGTTACAAAAAGTACCCCAATTCTCGATTCCATTCTCTCTGCATATCGTCCGAAATCTCTTTTTACCAATTGCACATGTACGAGCAGAAAGTGAACACAATATAACTATGAAAATAAACTATGTTTCACATGTGGAATACTCACCTTTTAGATGTTTTGCCACTTTATCGACAGTGCCTACAACATGTTACTCTAGAACTTTTCGAGTAATGCCTTCCTTCATAAGCCGACTCTTCCCAAGTGGTGTCATGTCTCCTAGTTCTGCTTCATCAGTAGCTTCATGGAGTGAATCTACAACTCTGGCAGGTGAGCAGGGTTTCTCTTTTAGCCACAAGTTCGTTTCCTGCATATTCCCAAAAGCAAATAAGAACAAGTAATAAGTGTGATAAATGTAATGTATAAAGTAGCTAACCTGTAATGCCCAAGTAAGGCTTCTACCAGGTTCTGTAGTAAACCCATGGGCCTCCGTTGCGATAATCTCAAATACACCAATACAATGCCCTTGTTCGCCTTCTAGTTCATAGATGGGTAATAAAGATATATGCGCTACTCCACACTTAAGAGCATAATCTCTCAATGGATACTCATTAAGAGAATATTCACTAATGTAATTGGATTCCATAACTCCAGTAGAAAACACACGAATTGGTGCACATAGTGTACTAATATCATCTTTAACTTCAACTTTATAGCGATACCTCATAGAGTGTTTCCTATATAAACAAAGTCTTCTTTCCATACCATGGATACCGAAGAGGAGTTCTGCTGTAGCAAAAAATTGACTATCACCCACGCTTACTGCTGCCCAGAACTGTATGAGATATGAAAAGATATGCAGTGACGTCCAAACTCCACGATAACATTTTTAGTACGTTCTTTGAGATGGGAGTAACCTTCATCAGCTGAATGAAAACAGAGTTATGTGCTTAAGCTAATGTAGAAGAGAGAATGATTTAATCTGTTTTCCTCAATCAATTACGGTGGTCTGTTCATCTATATATACACACCTATAGAATCTCCTAGGCCTACAAAATAGCTATATTGATATACATTTGAGCTAATCAGTTCTACTAATAACTATTAATAAGGAGAAGAGTCCTCTTGGACTCAATAACTCGACCGAGACGGCTTAACAAAACAAAACTACTTACAACGTAACCAAATAAAAATGTTTTCCTTGTCATTTACAACAAAATATATAATAATATTGATCCGTGATGAATCAAATAGCAATAATAATAATAAACCAGCATACTCATCCATTTCTAATAAACATAACAAAAACTACATTTGTATAGTCATAGCTTGTTTTTTGGTTATATGGAAATTACACAGAATCAACACATGTTTTAGGGCTTTCACAACAAAGTACATAATAATAATAATAATAATAATAATAATAATAATAATAATAATAATGATAATAATAATAATAATAATAATAATAATAATAACCAACAATCGAGTATAACGGAATCTACTCATCCATTTCCATTTCTAATAAACATAATAAAAACTACTTACGTAAAACCATAGATTGTTTTCTGATTTTAATGACAATTACATGGAACCAACACATGTTTTCTACCTTTCACAACAAAATAATAATAATAATAATAATAATAATAATAATAATAATATGAAACTACTTAATAAATGAAAATAAAAGCATGAGCATAATAGAAATGATAAAACTTACAAGCGAGTATATTTTCCTGGCCTTTTTTAATACAACAACTGGCAAATGTTGTCCCATCATCACAATTATTGATTTGATGAATGATTTTAAGTTTTTGTGGCACATTTTTCATGAAATCTTCTAATGTGATGCATCCTTCCGAATCCTCATCACCCAACAAATCTGCCATTTTTGTTGCTTCTCTACACATTTAAAATGTTTGACTAATTTGAGTAACAAGAAGAAAAAAATATTTGTAGTCTCTCACTAAATGCCTCCTATAAATGGTTACTAATTTGAGGTTTGAGTAACAAGAAATGTTTTGTGTAGTAATGTAGTCTGTCACTAAAAGGCAACTAAAAATAATAGTACGAGAAAACGTGTGAAGAGAGAGAGAAGGTCCAAATATTTTTGGTATCTAGTAGGAAAAATAAAATGAAATTCTAACCATAACGAAAAAAATCTACCTCTTTGTATACTAACATTTTCGTGCATTAGTCGATCAAAATTTGTTAGTAATAGAATCACATATATTGTCTATCATCTCTTCTCGATGCAAGAAAATTGTCAAATTAAATGATTAAATTTTTCTCGTGACATCGCTGAACACAATTAGGTTTTAACCAAATTCAATTTCCCAAAAATTTGGATAAAACTCAACATGATTGCTAGATTATTATATTTGTTAATCACTTGAAGACCAAGATTAGCATTATGGTGCGTTTGGATTGAGGTGAATCTAGGTAAAGCGTTCGACTCCCATTCCCCACAGTCCACACTCAGGTATATCCATATCATTTTTTTCAAATGACTTATTTGTTATTAGTTAACATTAATATGAAATATATAAATTTAGCTAATTGAATTGTGTATATTATTTATTAATGGGTATAATACATAATTGTATGTCTTGATTTGACAATTAGCTTTTTGAACTTTTAATTATGTTAATTTATTTCCTAGTTGAATCAATTTAGTTTTGAATAATCAATTGACTAATAGAATCTACTCTATATTTAATTAGGGAAGGGAAAATTGTAAGTTAATATGAAGCCCCATGTTCTCCAAAATTGTAGGAGGGAGATTTAGTTTAACTAATAGTTTTAAAAATAATTTTGTGCAATAACTGCCCACTAATATCATTAAATTATTTACCTTTATTTTCATAAAATGACTTTTCAAATATCTTGTGTTGTTTTACACGTTAAATTTAAGCGTATTTAATACTATTACATAGAAATGTTATTATCATTATTATTATTATTATTATTATTATTGTTATTTGATTCATCACAGATCAATAATATTATTATTATTATTACGTAATTTCCATATAACCAAAAAACAAGCTATGGTTGTACAAATGTAGTTTTTGTTATGTTTATTGGAAATGGAAATGGATGAGTAGTTTCCCGTGTATTATGCTCGATTGCTGGTTTATTATTATTATTGCTATTTGATTCATCACGGATCAATATTATTATATATTTTGTTGTAAATGAAAATCAAGGAAAACATTTTTATTTGGTTACATTGTAAGTAGTTTCCTTTTGTTAAGCCGTCTCGCTCGAGTTATCGAGTCCAATAGGGACTCTTCTCCTCAATAATAGTCTCTAGTAGAACTTATTAGCTCAAATGTATATCAATATAACTATTTTGTAGGTCTAGGAGATTCTATAGGTGTGTATATATAGATGAACATGTTGGAAATTGATGTGTCAATTTCCTCAATTAGTGCCCGTGAACTATATCATCTATATATACGGTTCAACAACCGATAGTTATCTGAACTATCAGTAGTCTCACCCGAGATAATGCCGGGGGTCATCGAATGGCAGACTAGGCTCTCACGATGATCTTCGGGATTCGAGTATACGGTCTTATACGTTGAATCCCGATGCTTTCGTTACTCGGGCTATGAGGTCACACACATAACAATTACCGAAGATACTTTCGAGTAGTGACCCGAAAGTGAATAAGGGATTTGATCCATATTGAGGAATTTCGGTTCGATCGAGATCGTGTCCCGACCGAACCGATGGTGCGCCCGGAATTAGTTCCGGACGCACTATTTAGGGTTTATGTATATATATATATATGTGAGATATATATTTATATATTATCATTTATTGAAATGATTTAATTAATTAATGAATTAATTAAACAAGATATGATTTAATTAATTAATTAAGATTAATTAACTAATCTCATCATTATGAGGAGTTAACATCTTGGTGGCTACTTTATGCCTTGGGAAGGCTTTGTATCCCTTGGGAAGAACTCTTGTAAGAGCATCTTCCATGGACCAAGAGGCATTAACCATATGGATGGTTAATGTGTTTGTTTAGTGTGCAATATGTTTCATCATCCATTCTATATCATAAGATGATATTGAATGTGAAGAAATCAATCTAAGTCTTGCATATCTCTTGCTAGAGAACACAAGAACACAAACAAACACACTTCATCTTCAACCTCAACCCTCTAGCAAAACTCTAAGTGTAGAGTGTAGAACTAGTTCTACATTTTTGCTATAGTAGTAAAGACTACATACTCCTCAATAACACACACTAGTCCAAGTGTGTCTTATTGCTATCTAAGGTATTGGTGTGGACTATTTCATTGTAGTTTCATATCACCTTGGTGATAGACATTTCTTCAAGGAGAAAGCAAAGGAGCAAGGTGTGGGGATAAGCGCTTAAAGATTTACAAAGCTTCCGCTCACGCTTCAAAGGTATAACTTTGTAGCACTACTCTTTTATATGTTATTTGTAGCATATTCACACTATCTTTAAACATATACTTCTATGAGCTAGTTCTATTGTGTAAGTTCTAACGATCAACGAATTAGGGTTTTCTAGACATATGAACTATCGTAGTTCATTGTGTCTTGCAACCCCGGGATATTCCAACATGGTATCATGAGCTATATTACACGTTTAACATGTTCTAGAAGTGTTTAAAGTAGTACCATATAGTATATATGTCGATATATGAACCGTAGCCAATTTTTCGTTTCGGAAAACCCTCCCCGACAAACCAAGGATGCGCGTTTGTCTCGGCAAGCCAAGGACGCGGATCCCCAGGAACGCGCACCCTTGGCATGCCCTGGACACGGCACGCCTTGGCCCGGAGCATGGATCTGCTTCCCTTGACGCGTCCTTAGGCGCCCCTGGAAGCCCCCACCGCGCGTCCGCGCGTTTTTGTTCCCTGGACAGCTCCTGTCCGCAGCTCCTGTCCGGGCGCGGACTGCCTTGGCAACCCCCCTGTCCCCGTTTGATCGTGGCTCCATCGTGAGCTATGGCTCACGATGGAGCTCACGATGGACTATAACTTCGCCCGATGTTTTTGAAACAAAACGAATCGATTAAGTCCAAAGTCATTTGATGATTATGGACGTTTTCGGTTTGTTATGGGTGATTTAGAGATTGTTTTGGAAATAATCTTATAAGTCCAAAACATTCTTTGAGAAGTTTAAAATAGTTTAAAATTTGCATGTATGGCAAAGTGTTTATTTTATCCTATCGTACTAATTAAATTGTTTAATTGAGTATCGAAAGGAAGTTTGTGGTTGAGTTATTATGAATTTCAAACCTTAAATTTATGCTAAGTCTCTTTGAATGTAATTGGGTTATTAGTTCAAAATGTTGAAGTTATGGTAAAACTTCCGATAATTGGCTATGTTAGTTGTTGGACAAACTAAAGGTTATGATATGCATATATGACTATGATTCACATGATTTGAATGTGAGTATGTGTGTGAGTTGTGTGTTGCTTGTGTGTTTTATTCCATTCCTAGCATGTTTATGTGATTTATGTATAATGTGTTATGCATATATAAACTGTAGTCTGAATGGAATGGGGATTTGATATGGCCTAGTATTTATTCGAAATACAGTCTGCGTACTGTCCTTGATATTGAAATACGACGCATGTGTCGTTTTACATTCTTGTATTGTTATTTCTTTTTCGCGGCGCATGTGCCATTTAATGCGAAAGTTGATTATGTAACAAGACATGAAGAGACGGACTTGGAGCATGGCGATGTCCAAGAAGACGGAGACCAAGGACTTAGTTTAGAACTAGTTAGACTAGTTTTATTTAATGTTCTTTAGGCCATATCACGTCCCTTTAAAGTGTTTATTATTCATGTCATGTTTCATGCTTACATATATTTTCTTGACGTATATGTACACCTTTTGTGATATGCATGAAATGTGGATTACATGTTTAATCTAAACCCCTCCACGTTATAATTAAGTGTTTGCCAAACCTAAGTTCAAAGTTGTCAAACTTTCCTACGTTTCGGGTGGATCATCCCTAGATGGGCACTTTGATTCATAGGAATAGGAGGCAATGGGATTACATGCGCTACAGGTTAGCCCATCGAACCGGCAAATGTAATCCATCCCTTTATGGTGAACTAAGGTTACTTAAAACGTGGCTACAGGTTAGCCCATCGAACCGGCCCGTTTGGCAAAGGAAGTCTATAGTGTCATAAAACGACTAATGATAGACGCCAAGAGTCATATATAATCATTGGATGATTAATATATGATAGTCTAGTAGGACTTACCCATGGATTGGACTATGAGGATGATTGCGTGTGCCGCTCATACCCAAGTCCGTGGGGTCTTGGTATACTTGTACACTTCGAGGGGTTGTTGGTACTCGTATTATTATTTCAAGCATGCTTTACTTGTATCGTATGTTTTACATATAAATTAAACTGAATGTCGTTTCATACTCGCATGTTTTTAGATGGCAACTGCTAAGAAATCAACTTCAAATTCACTCCGATCTACACTTGAGAAGTGTAAACTCAATGGCAATAACTTCAACGACTGGTCTCGTAACTTGAGAATCGTTCTCAAGCACGAGAGAGTCGAGTATGTTCTTAAGGAAGAACTTCCTCCACCACCCGGAGATAATGCCGATGAGCTAGAACGTAGTGCATATGATGTACACGTGGATGATGCATTGGATGTCCAATGTCTTATGCTAGCCAACATGGAACCGAATCTTCAGATACAGTTCGAAAATGTGGCAGCATATGACATGTACAACAGACTGGAAGAGATGTTCCAGAAGCGGGCAAGAAATGAGCGGTACGAAGCTGTTTGTGCCCTCATGGATTGCAAACTATCCAATGGTCAACAGGCCAGTCCTCATGTTCTCAAGATGATTGGGATCATCGAGAGACTTGAGTCTTTGGGAACTCAGTTTTCCAAGGATTTGGCCGTTGACATAATCCTCCGTTCCCTTCCTGACAAGTTTGGTAACTTTGTCATGAACTTCAACATGCATGACTTCGATAAATCGTTATCGGAGTTGCATAACATGATCAGCACGGCTGATACTGCGTTGAAGTGTGGGAAGAGCTCTACCCCTACTCCCTCTGTTCTGATGATTCAGAACAAGAAGGCCTTTAAGAAAGGCAAGGGGAAATGGAAGGGAAAGGCCAAGACTGGATCTATCAAAACAGTCAAGGCCCAGACTTCCAAAACTCCGGCTAAAGGTCCCAAGGGGACTGACCAGTGTCATTATTGTAATACACCTGGTCACTGGAAGAGGAACTGCAAGAAGTACCTCGAAGACAAGAAGAGTGGGACTCTTCCGGCAGGTATATTCGTTATTGAAGCTTTTATCACCTCTAATAACTCTACTTGGGTACTTGACTCAGGATGTGGTTCTCATATTTGTCGAAATATGCAGGTACTACAGGACAGTAGAGCTCTTCGGAAGGGAGAGGTGGACTTGCGGGTGGGCAATGGAGCAAAGGTTGCTGCAGTTGCCGTGGGCAAGATAGATTTAAAACTACCATCCGGGATGGTCTTAGTTTTAAATAATGTATATTGTATTCCCGCTATTTCTAGAAATATTATTTCCATATCTGTTTTGAACAATGATGGTTTTACCATCCTTATGGAAAGAAATATGTGTTCTATTAATCGTGACGGTTTACTTTATGCAAAAGCTTCAAACCAAAATGGCCTTTTCATACTAGATGAGGATCATGAGGTATATAACGTAAATATTAAAAGGAACAAGCCTAACGACTTGAATCCTACCTACCTATGGCATTGCAGACTTGGTCATATAAATGAAAATCGCATCAAGAAACTCCACGAAAGTGGAATTATTAAGTCACTTGATTTTGAATCATATGACCAATGCGAATCATGCCTTTTAGGCAAGATGACCAAATCGCCTTTCACTGGAACGAGTGAAAGGGCAAGTGATTTATTGGGGATAATACATACCGATGTATGTGGTCCAATGAACACTCCTGCAAGAGGTGGTTTTCCCTACTTCATTACCTTCACAGATGACCTTAGCCGTTATGGCTATGTCTATCTAATGAAGCACAAGAGTGAAGCCTTTGAAAAGTTCAAAGAATTCCAAAATGAAGTAGAGAATCAACTCGGCAAGACTATTAAGACTCTTCGATCCGATCGAGGAGGCGAATATATGAGCCACGAGTTTGACGCTCATCTTAGAGATTGTGGAATTGTTTCACAACTCACACCGGCCGGAACACCACAACATAATGGTGTGTCCGAAAGGAGGAATCGCACTCTGTTAGACAGTTTGCGATCCATGATGAGTCGAACCGACCTACATGTCAGCTTCTGGGGTTACGCGTTGCAAACTGCCGCACTTACCTTAAATAATTGTCCAACCAAGTCAGCTGAGAAAGTACCATATGAGATGTGGTTTGGGAAACGTCCCAAGATTAGCTTTCTCAGGGTTTGGGGTTGCTTGGCCTACGTCAAGAAATTGAACGTAAACAAGCTAGGCCCAAAGGCTGACTTGTGCCATTTCATTGGTTATCCAAAGGAAACCAAAGGGTATTATTTCTACCTTAAGCCAGAAAATAAGATTTTCGTGGCTAGGACAGCGCATTTCCTTGAGAAAGAGTTCTTATCAGGAAATGTCAGAGATACGGTACAACTTGAAGAAGTTCAAGATGATGAGCCAAATGAGTTAATGAACTCATTCGACACGTTTAATGAGCAAGTTGAGTTATCGAACTCAAGAAACTCATTGAATAGGAGAGTTGGGTTATTGAACTCAATGGTCTCATCAAATGAGCAAGTCGAGTTAACGAACTCGGCAGGCTCTCTTCAGGAAGTAGATCCTCCATTCATGGTGGATCCTATCTTGGACCCTAGATCCACGGTAGATGAAACTCCTGAAGAAGTACCGACCCTTAGGAAATCCAATAGGACTCGTCATGTTCCCGATAGATGGTATGGGGAATCCTTCTTGATAGAAGACGACGAGCCTTATACTTATGGAGCCGCAATGAAAGGGCCAGATAGCGAGTCATGGCTTGAAGCCATGAAATCCGAGATAGACTCTATGTACCAGAATGATGTCTGGACATTGGTTCACTTACCCGAAGGTGCTAGACCTATCGAGTGTAAGTGGGTCTTTAAGAAAAAGCTTGATAAAGATGGAAATGTCCATGTTTACAAGGCTAGACTAGTGGCGAAGGGTTTCAAACAAATTCATGGTATTGACTATGATGAAACCTACTCACCGGTAGTCATGTTCAAGTCTATTCGGATCCTCTTAGCCATTGCCGCATATTATGACTATGAGATATGGCAAATGGATGTAAAGACCGCTTTCCTTAATGGAAACCTTGAGGAGGATGTGTACATGACACAACCTCCAGGCTTTACATGTCCGAAAGGACCTAAGAAGGTATGTAAGCTTCAGAGATCCATTTATGGACTCAAGCAAGCTTCTCGCAGTTGGAACCTCCGATTCGATGAAGCAATTAAAGAATTTGGCTTCATTCAGAATGAGGAGGATGCTTGTGTATACAAGAAGGTAAGTGGGAGCCACATTGCATTTATAGTCCTGTATGTAGATGACATACTGATCATTGGAAACAACAAACCGCTCCTTGAGTCAGTAAAGAGATGGTTGTGTAAGTGTTTCTCAATGAAGGACTTAGGAGAGGCGCAGTATATCCTTGGAATCAAGATATATCGAGATCGATCCAATAGGTTGATTGGCCTGAGACAGGACACTTATATTGATAAGGTTCTGAGACGATTCGATATGATCGATTCCAAAAAGGGAATACTGCCTATGACAACTGGCACTATTCTCGGCAAAAGTCAGTGCCCCACCACTGACGTCGAGAAGGAGAACATGAGTAGAGTCCCGTATGCTTCAGCCATAGGATCTATCATGTATGCCATGTTGTGCACTAGACCAGACGTATCGTACGCTCTGAGTCTGACCAGCCGATATCAAGCGAATCCAGGCAACAGCCATTGGACCGCTGTGAAATCTATCCTTAAGTACTTGAGAAGGACTAAGGATATGTTTCTGGTATATGGCGGAGATGAGGAGTTGATTGCTAAAGGTTTCACCGATGCCAGTTTCCAAACCGATCGAGACGATTTTCGTTCTCAGACCGGGTTTGTATTCTGCCTGAACGGTGGAGCCATCTGTTGGAAGAGTTCCAAGCAGGACACAGTTGCAGATTCTACTACGGAGGCCGAGTACATTGCAGCTTCTGAAGCAGCCAAGGAGGCATGTTGGCTTAAGAAGTTTATGACTGAGCTTGGGGTAGTTCCTAGCGCTGATGGTCCAATTGAGTTGTTATGTGATAACACTGGAGCCATAGCACAGGCTAAGGAACCTAGGGCTCATCATAAGTCCAAGCATGTCCTTAGGAAGTATCACCTCGTCCGAGAAATGTTCCAGAGAGGTGACATCAAGGTATCCAAAGTGGATACAGACGACAACGCAGCTGATCCCTTCACTAAACCGTTACCTCAGACTAAACATGAGTTCCATACTTCAGCTATTGGACTTAGGCTTAGGTCCGAGTGGTCTTAGTCTTAGTGGGAGCTTTATTTCAGTTTATTTGTTTTATATGTATGAAGTATACTTTTGTAAAACTCTTGTTGTTGAATAAAAGTATTACTTCTTGTTTATTGATTGACTATTCTTCTATAGCACTTGAATAAACAATTGTGTATTTAATCATAGTTGTATGATAAATATTTTAGTTCCCATGTAATCACGAGTTCTTGAAGAGGAGCCAATAAGTGTATTGGCTAAGGAACCCTTTCTTCAAGACAAGAACTATGGTGATTACATTGTCCCTAGTAGTGTGTCCCGGCGTTTTGGGAACGGACACAACCAAACTAGTGTGTAATGATTCGTTTGACTTTGTTTCTTAAGACAAAAGGATGGTCCAAATCATTACATGGGTTCATTGTCAAGAGAGTCTTGACATGGTACTGGACAGTGACCGTTGTGAAATTATAGAAGAGATCTTGTGTCCTATGTTTCACACGAGCCATATGATAGAGGTTCTGAGACCTACATGCATATCATTCTCATGCTACGTGAGCATGAGGCTTTGACTACTTCCGGACCCATCCGTTACTGGTGGTAATGGGGTATGTTGGGTCTTATGTGAATGTAGTGGTGAGATGATCGGTGATGCATTGGTAGGGTCTTTGTCCACCCTGGCATACAGGGAAGGTTTTTCCTGGCCACTCGGAGAGTGAGTCTCACTAATGAATTCACCCGTTATGAACGGGAGTGAGACTATCTCGTGTTCCGAGAAATTATGTCATAGGAGTTGGCGACACGCTTTCTTGCTTTAGCCTATGACGAAAACCGAGGACAAAGGGAATCATGTGACAAGGATGCAAATGTACATCCAAGACATTGGTAATAGTCCAAGGGCAAGTGGGAGTGTTGGAAATTGATGTGTCAATTTCCTCAATTAGTGCCCGTGAACTATATCATCTATATATACGGTTCAACAACCGATAGTTATCTGAACTATCAGTAGTCTCACCCGAGATAATGCCGGGGGTCATCGAATGGCAGACTAGGCTCTCACGATGATCTTCGGGATTCGAGTATACGGTCTTATACGTTGAATCCCGATGCTTTCGTTACTCGGGCTATGAGGTCACACACATAACAATTACCGAAGATACTTTCGAGTAGTGACCCGAAAGTGAATAAGGGATTTGATCCATATTGAGGAATTTCGGTTCGATCGAGATCGTGTCCCGACCGAACCGATGGTGCGCCCGGAATTAGTTCCGGACGCACTATTTAGGGTTTATGTATATATATATATGTGAGATATATATTTATATATTATCATTTATTGAAATGATTTAATTAATTAATGAATTAATTAAACAAGATATGATTTAATTAATTAATTAAGATTAATTAACTAATCTCATCATTATGAGGAGTTAACATCTTGGTGGCTACTTTATGCCTTGGGAAGGCTTTGTATCCCTTGGGAAGAACTCTTGTAAGAGCATCTTCCATGGACCAAGAGGCATTAACCATATGGATGGTTAATGTGTTTGTTTAGTGTGCAATATGTTTCATCATCCATTCTATATCATAAGATGATATTGAATGTGAAGAAATCAATCTAAGTCTTGCATATCTCTTGCTAGAGAACACAAGAACACAAACAAACACACTTCATCTTCAACCTCAACCCTCTAGCAAAACTCTAAGTGTAGAGTGTAGAACTAGTTCTACATTTTTGCTATAGTAGTAAAGACTACATACTCCTCAATAACACACACTAGTTCAAGTGTGTCTTATTGCTATCTAAGGTATTGGTGTGGACTATTTCATAGTAGTTTCATATCACCTTGGTGATAGACATTTCTTCAAGGAGAAAGCAAAGGAGCAAGGTGTGGGGATAAGCGCTTAAAGATTTACAAAGCTTCCGCTCACGCTTCAAAGGTATAACTTTGTAGCACTACTCTTTTATATGTTATTTGTAGCATATTCACACTATCTTTAAACATATACTTCTATGAGCTAGTTCTATTGTGTAAGTTCTAACGATCAACGAATTAGGGTTTTCTAGACATATGAACTATCGTAGTTCATTGTGTCTTGCAACCCCGGGATATTCCAACAGAACAGACCACTGTAATTGATTGAGGACAACAGATTAAATCATTCTCTCTTCTACATTAGCTTAAGCACATAACTCTGTTTTCATTTAGCTGATGAAGGTTACTCCCATCTCAAAGAACGTACTAAAAATGCTATCGTGGAGTTTGGACGTGCACTGCATATTTTTTCATATCTCATACAGTTCTGGGCAGCAATAAGCGTGGGTGATAGTCAATTTTTTGTTACTGCAGAACTCCTCTTCGGTATCCATGGTATGGAAAGAAGACTTTGTTCGTATAGGAAACACTCTATGAGGTATCGCTATAAAGTTGAAGTTAAAGATGATATTAGTACACTATGTGCACCAATTCGTGTGTTTTCTACTGGAGTTATGGAATCCAATTACATTAGTGACTATTCTTTCAATGAGTATCGATTGAGGGATTATGCTCTTAAGTGTGGAGTAGCGCAGATATCTTTATTACCCATCTATGAACTAGAAGGCGAACAAGGGCATTGTCTTGGTGTATTTGAGATTATCGCAACGGAGGCCCATGGGTTTACTACAGAACCTGGTAGAAGCCTTACTTGGGCACTACAGGTTGGCTACTTTATACATTACATTTATCACAACAATTACTTGTTCTTATTTGCTTTTAGGATTATGCAGGAGACGAACTTGTGACTAAAAGAGAAACCCTGCTCACCTGCCAGAGTTGTTGATTCACTCCATGAAGCTACTGATGAAGCAGAACTAGAAGACATGACACCACTTGGAAAGAGTCGGCTTATGGACGAAGGCATTACTCGAAAAGTTCTAGAGCAACATGCTATAGGCATTGTAGATAAAGTGGCAAAACATATAAAAGGTGAGTATTCCATATATGAAACATAGTTTATTTTCATGGTAAAAAGAGATTCCGGACGATATGGAGAGAGAATGGAATCGAGAATTAGGGTACTTTTTGTAACCTGACCAGCAAGAGAATCGGGTATTTTTTTCTGTATTCATGTTTGTAATACCATTATAGTCACAATTCATCGCTAATTATCAAAAAAAAAATTATATATTATAGATAGAATGCTCGAATTTCCATTCCCATTACAATAATAACAATAATAATAATGAAAATTTAATCACATATCGTGCATTGATCTCATAATAAATGGTAATAAACAAGATTTTTAAAATTCAAAAGTTTTCATAAATATTCATATTAAATAGGTAGATTTATAGCACAGATGATGAAATAGGGCTAATGACCAAAACATTTACTAAATATAGGAAACTTAGAAGATATGAACTCATATAATAATCTCTTGGCCATATTGTTGTGAGAAAAAAACAAGCAATGAGGAGATCTTTGGCAAAGCTAATATCTGAAGGACTCTACATAGAAGCCCTCAAACTTCACAAAAATCTCCACTCCAATTCTTCCATTTCATTCAACCTCAACTTCAACTTTCCTTTGCTCCTAAAAGCATGCACTAAACTCAAAGCACCAAACCAAGTACAAATTCTGCATGCTCAAATTACCAAACTGCCCCTCCAAACAGACAACCAAACAGTAACAGCTCTCATGCATGCTTACCTAAAACTGTCAATTCCAGTCAACACTCTCCAACTGTTCGACGAAATTCCTCAACCAAATATCGAACTTTTCAATGCTGCCATTTCTGGGTTCTCTCAGAATGGATTCTTGAAGGAATCTTTTGGGGTATTTTCTTTAGCTTGTGCGTTAAATGTGAGGCCTGATTCGGTTAGTGTGGCTAGTGTTTTGAGCAAGTGTGGTGATATAAAGAACGGTGTGGGATTGCATTGTTGGGCTATCAAGATTGGTGTTGAGTCTGATTTATATTCCTCGACGTCGATTTTGAGTATGTATTTGAAATGTGCTGACGTGGTTTCTGCGACAAAGTTGTTTGAGTTGGTTGAGAATAAAAACGTGGTATGTTATAATGCGTATATGTCTGGTCTTTTGAAAAATGGCTTTTATGCAACGGCTTTGCATGTGTTTAGGGAGATGGTTAGATTTTCAAATGCAAAGCCAAATATGGTGACAATAATTACCATATGTTCTGCTTGTGGCAAGTTGAGTAATCTTCTATATGGTCAGCAAGTACATGGGAGTATCTTGAAGAGGGAGTTAAAGTTTAATGTGAAAGTCGGGACTGCACTTGTCGATATGTACTCGAAATGTGGTTCTTGGAGATGGGCGTATAATGTATTCATGGATCTTGGTGATAGTAGAAATTTGGTGACTTGGAACGCGATGATCACGTGTATGATGGCAAATGATCAGAGTGAAGATGCTGTTGAGCTTTTTAGTCTGATGGAAACTGAAGAAATGGTCCCTGATTCTTCTACTTGGAATGCCATGATCAGTGGTTTCTTGCATTTGAAAAAAGAAGCTGAAGCTTTTATGGTCTTCAGGAAAATGACATCTTCTGGTGTAAAGCCTGGACTGAAGTCAATCACAAGTTTGTTGTCAGCTTGTTCAGGTCTGGTTGAAGTGAGGAGTGGAAAGGAGATACATGGTTTTGTTCTTAGAATTGGTGCATACGGCGATGACTTTATTGCAACTGCTCTAATTGATATGTACATGAAATGTGCTCATTGCAATTTAGCTCGTCAAGTCTTTGATCAGGTTGGCAGAACAACTGATGATCCTGCGTTCTGGAATGCAATGATTTCTGGTTATGGGAGAAATGGAGAGAGTGAAGCAGCTTTTAATATATTTCTTCAGATGCTGAAAGGGAATGTGCAGCCAAATACAGCGACTTTTAGTTGCATATTGACGGTATGCAGCCATGCTGGCCAGATCAACAGAGGATGGGAAATTGTCAGGTCAATGATAGTGGATCACAAATTGAACCCTACTGCTGAGCATCTCAATGTGATAGTTGACCTTCTTGGTCGACATGGTTGGCTGGAAGAAGCTCGGGGACTATTAAGAGAAATTCCTGAGCCTTCTGTTTCTGTATTTGCCTCTCTACTTGGAGCTTGTAGACACTATTCAGATTTCAAGCTTGGAGAGGAACTAGCAAAAACAATTTTTGATATACAACCTGAAAATCCTATTCCCTATATTATTTTGTCCAACATATATGCAGAACAAGGGAAATGGGAACATGTGAAAAGACTGAGAGAAGCTATGGAGGAACAAAAACTAAAAAAAAATCAAGGGCACAGTTTGATAGCAATAAGTTAAAAATATGAGCATGTGCATATTTCGAATTTTACAGATTCATAGGTGAGTAAGTGAGTCTTTGCTGCATTATGGTTCAAGAAGACAAAAGAAACACCTCTGATAACGACTTTATATTTCCTGCTCCTGATGCCAGATGAACTCTGTAAACTGAATTGGAATAAAGAGTCAACATCACGCTTCTGAGAGTTGGTTTACCTGCAGTTTCTTGGCATGCTGATGGCCGTTTGTCTCATGAGTAGCTGAAGAAATTAAAGTATGAAATTTGATCACTAGATACCGTGGTTTCAAATTGGGGACATAATCATAGAACTGGATCTCGGTTTCAATTGAATATTACATCTTCCAGAATGCTTCAGCTGATTGTTTGGAAGCTTAGAGAAGTTTTGTTGCTTTATCCACAGAAGACTATTCAATTTCAAATGTATCACCCTGGCAGAGTAGAATTCTATTAGATTAGTCTGAATCTGCCAATTGCCTCACTGGAGTTGAACGATTCAAGATAGACTGGCTTTGAAACTTGAACCGAAGGAGTTCGGCGGAACAATGACAAGATAGACACGATCCACATACGTGATTTTTATATGACTGCAGAGTTGAGGCAACTATGTGCATGTGTTACTTCTTATTTTGTCATGTAGGGGATGCATTTGATAACTTCTATTGCTTAATTTCCAGAACAAACATCAAAGCATGGCGGGACGGCTATAGGTAACTGTGGAAATTATTGTACCTAATACTTGAAGGACAGACTAAGAACCCTCTAGAATGCCTCAGCCTATTCATTATATGTCATTACTGCAATGTCTATCGTGACTGGCACAGCCAACTCAGCTAGGGCGGGGCTCCAAGAGTGTCAGCACTCAATCCAGCTGCAACTGCTGAACTGTTTCACAGGGTAACTGCTACAAATTCAGTGCTCCCTAGTATCTACCATGCGGCCATTTCTAGGTACTTGACTCTGACTACCTGGCATTGACATTCAATACAAGTTCTAGAGGATCTTGGACTCTGATCATATATCGCCTGCATTTTCGTAGTTGTGTCAGCTAAAATTTTTATAAATAGAATTCGACTAATTGTTCAAGTGGAATCGTCACTTCATTAGGTTTTCCATGATTGATAATTTTTCAAAATTTGATGTAAATTAGTTCACCTGGCCTCACTTAGTGGGACAAGACTTGGTTTAATTTGGTTTGGATACAAAGTAGCCGAGTTTACATTAGAATTAATATACCATTGTGAAGTATGAAAATACAAAGTGCAACTTTAGGCATGAAAGACATTTTGTTTCGTTATCACGTTAATTTTATTTTCTTTGCGTAGTCTATGCTCCTTTCAACTACTGCTTTTCTCATACAATATGTGACACTGATTTCTTCTTTATTTTCAACAGAGGAGTTTCAATATATGCAATTCATCTCTACTTCACATAGTAGTGTAAAAGCTTATACTTCGATGAACCTAATTTCTTGAACACCCCCCCCCCCCCCCCCCCGGCAACATGACTTTGCTCCGACTTCTACTGTTCAATTTCATTGCTCGGATAATCTAATGGGAGTTTGAATTGATGTATTAGTTACTCTTTGGGATATTATGGTTGTAACTCCTATCTATAACCCCAACAAAGGACTAGAGAAGTTACACCTCTGATATGTTCCATCTATCCAGAGAAACAAAGTATAGTGAGTGACTGTTGGTAGAAAGAAAGTGAACAATGCTATGTCAAAATTGAAACACTTTCTTCAAGGCGATTGCGCCAAAGTAGCAAAGTAGAGAGTACATAATATATTAAGATGTAAACAAAAATTGATTACCAGACTGCAGAATTAGAGATGCATGGTGAACATGATCACATGGCAGTTCTTAATATGTTACTCCATTTGGTATATATTGGTGAATCTCATTCTTATGTTTACGCAAGCTAAACAAAATTTCAACTAATCTTTTAGTGCACAAAATTTCAACTCCACTTGGGGTATAGTTTAGAACTAAAGGGAAATGATCGAAAAGTGCTTATGATGAAAAGCCTGAAAAAAATTGCCTTGCAGGGTCCTGTTGTTTCTTTGTTGATCAAAATATGAGCTTAATTTTCTGAACTGAAATACTGATTTTTTTTAATGTTGGAGAACACAAGCCATGGTAGAGTGAGGTAAATTTTTTAATTAGTCCATTCCAAAGCATATTACTTGCCACAATCACCATTTTCTGATGTTGGAAAGAGAGGAGACTCAGCTACATGGTAGAAAAATGGACTAGTGGACAGAGAGTTCCCTAGTCGACTATTTAATGGAGATGAAGACATACTCAAAGGACCTAAGCCAGAGGGCATATACAATAACGGAACAGGCAGTCGGAAGTGATTATAGTTTACTCCTTGACTAAGAGATTGTGGCAACCCCCCACTTGAATTACTGACAAGAGATGAAACTACTGATGCTACTTGTGACTGAAATGTTGGATGAGATGTAATCATCGTGGTTGCAACTGCAATTTTTTCATTCATCGTTTGTTGAGCAGAAATTAGGCTGTTATTGTTGAGTGGTTGACTAGTAGACTGCTGCATTGGTTTCTTCCCCAGACCTGAAACCTCCATTGGGCTCTGGTTATTGCTATGCATGTTAAATTGCTGTTGAAGTGTTGGTGAAGACGGCACTACATGGCTCTTATTACCGAGTGATGCCCCAACAGTTTGTTCAGAAGAGGATCCTACTGGAAAAGAGCATGGAGTTGTTGGAGAATATGTTGTTGACAGGTTCAATTGGGAAGAAACAGTAGCAGGACTAGTTGGTGGAAATATTCGAGATGCAGGGAAGTATGGAAAATTCGTACTAGTGGGTGAAAACATAGGAGATCCATGGAAGTTTGACGAGAGCCTACCATATTGAACTAAAGGAAATTGTGCTTTAGGGAGTGTAATACATAGGCCTGGTGGTTTCCCAGAAGGTGGTAAAGATGATGCAGGAAAGCCAGTTGGCTTGGACATTAAAGATCTCCAAGCGGCAGGAGTGATGAGAGGTATTTGTGAACTTGATGGAATGATATCTGTTGATTGAGAACTTCTTGGGATACTAACTGTTGTTTGTGAATTCTGTAGGCTATTACGTGATTTTATTGAACCTGTGGAGATACACCTTGACATAGGGGTAGCTGCAGTCGGGTCAGGAGCCACATTTGTTGATCTTGCTTGTAGAGGATGGTCATGAACTCCTTCATAGGTGGTGATCAAGGTGGACAAGTCATTAGGACATATTTGCACCTAAAATTAAAAGAAACATACAAAGATTAGATTGAGATTGAACATTTAAACTGAATCAAGTTTACGAATTTCATTAAGACTTGTTTAGTTTGAGGATTAACAGATTTTATTACGTTTAATAAGTAATGAAAAATTCTACATTTCCTAGTTTAATGGTTGTTGTTTCTGACATATGCCTTGAATACTGTAACAGGTTACATAAACTAGTGCCATTGACACAAGTCTTCACCCAGCCCTTGCTAAAATAGCATCCAAAAACTTCAGCTGATGCCGGAAAAAGGTACCTGTTTCTTTGCCTCACATGTTGATGTGACACAGCAACGATAATATGATCGTGGAAATGGGCTTCCTTTAGCTGCCTTCTGCCCATACTTCTTCCACTGACATCCATCACCTGTCTGCATTTATTTCCAATTTCCAATGATATACATCAAACCAAACTTTTATTACTAACAATCTAACCATCAAAATTTGTGGGTTCAATGGGCTACTCAGGCTTTTTTTCTTTATCTTTTTCCCTTTTTTTTATACCCGAGTTGTATACCAAGTTAACTTCTATTCTAGTTGGATGGTTATTTCCAATCTTTTCTTAGGTAGAAATATCATAGTTACTTTTTTGTAGGCTAATCTCGATTCTTCTTGTTTAACCATGCCGGAGATGTCCTAGTTTGTTTTATTCAGTTTTATTTCAAAAAAATCACAGAATTCTGGGAGCCAGTTAATTGACTGAACTGCATTTCAGGATATTACTAAAATAATAAACATGGAGACGAGGGTTTCCTGTAGTTGGTTATAATTTATTCTGGGAACTTACCACTGGAGTGTTGCAGGGCATTCTAATGGTGACAACCTTGGTTTTCTCTGGAGTATCCTCGAAGAAATAATCATCTCCTCCACTTCTGGGAATCTTTAACCTTCTGTTTTCTTCTTCTTTCTCAGTGTCTTCTCCTTGCTCTATTCTTTTCCTGGAACTAAAGTTACTCTTGAGCTCAGAGTAAAATGTATCCGCCTTGACTTCCAGTCCTAATGCAAGTTTTGTATCTAATATGTCATGCTCTTCACTATCATTAGCACTTTTACCCACCTCTTCACCACTAGAGTTTCCTGGGTACCTCCCTAGGCTTAGAGAAACGCTGTCGGACTCAGCATTGTCCTGTGGTCTTGTTTCTGTTTCGTTTGAAGCTATAGGTGTGGGGGGTTGATTTTCTTCACATTGAGAAGAAGTTGAGGTTCGTATTGTCTCTGCAAGTCTGATATGTTCATTGGCTGCTTGAGTAGATACTGCCTCTTCTGTAGCTAAAGTTCTTTCCAGTTGATCATTTTGTCGAGTATGGACAATAAAATTGCCTCCTTCTGCCACTCCCTGGTGGAGTTCTGTCTGCTTATAATCATTCTCCTTTATGATGTCTGAAGTAACCATATTTAACTTCTCATCTGCCTCAACTTCTGCAACTTTTGGGGTAAACAATTTTTGTTGATGATCCTGATGCAAATCATAGCAAATGTCAGCTCTCTCATTTAGAGAAAACAGATGGATCTTCATAAATGAATTTTATATTCATGCTTGAAGAGTATACTGGAAGCATGAAGAGTTATTACCCACCCCTAGCATTTGTTGAATTTTGTAAGTATGTGTTTTTGTAACGGTTTTCATCTCTGTGGAGTCAAAGATTTTTGTATTCTTTGGCTATTGGATATAATAGAATAAACCAAATGGGTCATTGCACTACCTGCGCTTCATATCTATTGTGAAGTAATAGATAGTCTTTGGACTTGATCTTGGGTCATTTCAGAAACCATCAGTCTGTAATCACAGAGGCATGGATGTGTAAAATGACCAAAATCCAGTACCCCCCACCCCCGCACCCTGTTTAGCTTGGGGCATCTTGTGGTTGTGGCGATATGTGTATTGTAATTGTAGTCAATCTTGCACATCTTAATTGAAAAAATTCCACTGTATCACATGATTACCTGAGTCTTGCCAGAAACTGAAGAAGTATTAGAACTCGTGTCAGTGGATGAGACAGACATGGACTCGTCACTCATTATTCTTGGCTTTTGGTCTTTTGTGACTGCTTTGTGCAGGAGAAATGACGTTGAGCGAAACTCCACCAACAATTGCATATGGATTTGGGTGTAGGGAGCTAGTGCTTCAATGCTTTAAAACGATTCAAGCTTGACAGCATATGGTAATTCATATCCACTCCTCTTCCTTAACTTCTTCACAGGGAAATAAAAGTCAATCTTGAATCATGACCTTTCACATCTGAAGGAGTCTGTAAGAACAGGATGATTAGGCTCTTACATTTGTATTATTTACAGATTTGAGTTTGACTGTTAAAATGCGTAATAACATTCCGCATGCAAGCAAAACAGTACTTATGGTCCTGATTTTTGGTGCCCTTCTTAAATAGAATGCCTAGATTTGATTACGAATATCCTTACGGATATAATTTAGATTCTTGTGAGGATCATCACTCAGTTTATCACCCATACAATTATTCTTTGATTTATCTTGCATTACCAAAATTAAGAGAAAATAGATGTTATTAGGACAATATAAAACAAGTTCCTGGACGTGAAAAATCATTCATTCCATGCATTTTTAAGATGAAAACCTATCATTTCATTCATTCACTACACTTTATTCGTTGTTGAGATGAAAAAACTAAATGGTTCATTTTTTTTTCATTGTCGAGATGAAAAACTATCATTCATGCCAGAGTCTTAATATGAGATGACCATGAAATCATGGCTGATTGTAGATGAGGGATAATTGAACTTAAATGATGGAGTACATATGAAAGAACGTAGTCCGAATTGATTCTTACACAGGGAGTTTTGCTTGAGTTGGAATTTTTTGTGCATATATTTACTTTCCTTGATCACCTTTCTGCAATATCCAGGGTTCTCAAGGTTTTCACATTATGTGACGCCATTTCATGGTAGTCTCATTTCATCGATATTTCCCCGAGTATTTCTCCTAAAGAATAGGGAAAAGATTGAGGCAGACCAAGGAAGTCTGAGAAGTGAGGATGCATGATAGTCATCCATTCAAGAAAACTTTTGCATGATTTTCTCTGAGACAATTGGTTTTGCCGATTTTGTTGTATATTCTTTCTGTGTGATCATAGTGAAAAGTAGAATGGATTCCTCTATTTGGGGGAGGGGAAATTATAAGCCTTTGTATCCACCTCAGACAATGCTTGATTTAAAACTTTGTATGCTCTCAAAAAGAGTGATTTTTCTAATAAACTTTTTTCGGTTTTGTCCTTAGCGAATATATGTCACAACATGCGTTCGGTTCATCAAACATTTATTTGATATATTATCAAACACATGAAACACGCGTTCAAGATATACATCTTTCGCTAAGGAAAGTGCTTTGAAAGGAAACACCTTGAAAATATATCTAGCCGAGCTACAATATATCTAGCAAGGCATTCATATACACATGTTTGGAATTATACACATGTTTGGAATCGAAGCCTTTAATTTCTAAAATATTGTTTTATTACATTTAAAATAAAATAAAAAGAAATTTAGATATATTAATCGAGTCATACAACTACAACTTTGACTTAATTGAAAAGTATAATATTTCGGTATACATTTTTTTCTTGTCAAACGATATCATACTGAATGTAAAATCCTACACTATCGGGAAGGGAGAAAGTAAAATCCTACACTATTTGGGAAGAGGAAATCTACACTACAACGGGAAATGAAACACCAATTTCATTAGGATCTTCAATTGTGGAAGTTGAGTCGATAACCACGGATTCATCTCATATATACTTCACAAATACCATTTCCCACATGAGGTCACAATCCAGACAACAAAATCCCATAATCTTGTCCTCTTCACATCCACAAAATTCTTCAAGAGATTGCAACTTCATCTTCAACAATCACCCCCCCCCCCCCCCCCCCCCCCCTCACACACATGCAGAGCTCAATTACACACCAAGAATGTCATCAGTATGTTCATCCTCATTCAGAGTCATTCTTCCTCAATGGAGACACTCAATCAACAAGAACTTTAGGTACTGGATATTACCACATTCCAATAGAATATCCAACTTCTGCCCACCAATTTTTTCTTCCTTAAATGATCAAGATTCATCTTCTCTCCCCAAACAATCCCAGGTATTGCAATATAAATTGTTCTTCAAAAAACCATATTCTTAGTCCTGGATATTTAGCATTAGTTGCCTATTTATGTTATTTTAGTTCATTAACTATTTGTTGCATGGTTTCCATGTTGTGGGGGTCAAAGATTTTATATTTTCTCGCTTATAGTTATCGATATAATTAAATAAATTAAAAGTATCTTCATATTTACTGAACTTGCTCAGGTTTTAATTTTTTTTTTGTTTTTGTTTGAGCAGCTGGGATATGATCCATCTGAAGACTTGTTTGGACTTGCGGCAGATATGCAGCCAAGGTTGTTGCTGTGTTTAAATTACTTTAATCGATCTGTTATAGTTTCGTTGGCCGAAGAACTAATACTTCATGGTCCATTATTCATTGTGAAGTACTATATGATAGTCTTGTCTCTAGCTTTGCAATTCATGTCGCGTTTATTGGGAAGTAGCCTCCCTGTTATCACTTGTTTAAGGTTGCGTACACTGACCCCCTCGGGCTTGGACCCTTAGCCGCTTAGTAGGGAGCCTTTAGAGGGAATTGGGCATATTGTGGATTTGCGATTATGAAATTTTGCATATTCTACAATATTTGGTGATTATAGTATTTTCAAAGTACCTTATTATTAACATGGTTAAATCAAATTATGTGTGTAGTTTGTTATCGTTTACACATGTTGAGATGGGAATGTACAATTATTCACAAGCATGTGCTAGTTACATGTCTAGTGTGATTCCTGACCTTTTAACTGTAATCAGGAAGCTTATTTCTGGTGCCTCGAAAACCAGATCATGGTTCGGTCCAAATGGCCAATATATCAGAGAACTACCTTGTCCGAGTTGCAGGGGAAGGGGGTATACTCCATGCGCACAATGTGGAATAGAAAGATCCAGGGCAGATTGTTTCCAGTGTAACGGAAAGGTGCTAACTTAGCGTAGTCATTAACTTTTTCTTATTTATATCATCTACTACCAAAGGTGAGCAGAATTTGTTTAGGAGTAGTAAAACATACTTTATTTACAAGACTGAGTAGTGAAGCATAAACATTTAGCATATTTCTTTAACATTTGTATGTTCCTAAACTTTCCTCGATGTTCCCTGGTTTTTGTTACTGTAGGGCATGCTTACCTGTCAGCAATGCAAAGGAGACTGTGTTATATGGGAAGAATCAATTGACGAGAAGCCATGGGAGGATGCCCGCTCTACGTAAGTCTATCATGTGTCCTTTAGTTACACGAGAAACTATCTTACATGCGGTCATATTTTATAGATTCTTTAAAACATCTGTTTTACATCTCTCTGTGTCAATTACAATCCCATATTGTGATTCTAGTTCATGATTCCGCATGTCTTCGTACTCTCTTAATTGAGGTGCAAAGAAACTTCCGTTCTAGTGTGGCAAATTCAGCTCATTCCTATTCGAAGATCACTTTATGCTGGAAAAAAGTAAAAAGATGAAAACAATCAACTGAAAGACTATATACAAGTATTCATGTGATAATTTTTGCATCTTCATCCCACATCAGATCTCCACTCAAAGTCAAGGAAGATGATGATGTGGACAATTTGGACATAAAACTGGGCGTGAAAAGAAAAACGAAACGTGTATACCAGTCCTCATCTCCTGAAGTCAATTTGAAGATCAGCAGATCACTAAAAGTTAGTGGTCCTCTTCCTTCCGTTGAATATGTGTTGTCAAGAAATTTTATGAGTTTATGTTGTTGATTTCTGTTTCGAGGTATTGAGTTGACTTAAGAGTTCCACCGATAATACCCTTGAGTTGTTTCTTCCACATTATTTGAAGGATAACATGTAACTAAGCACAGTGTGGTAGCTACCTATATTATTTTTAGTTCTTTCCAACACTGTTATAACTGTTATTGTTAAACGCAATCATTATTTTACCTTCTTTCTTTAGTTGAATGATTGCAGAGCCTGAATGAAAAGACGGGGTTATTTAGTAACAGGATGAAGATCATCCATGGTGATCCTACGTTGCACGCACAGCGAGTGGCTGCAATTAAGGTACATGTTTCTTAGCAATATCTGTTTCAAGATTTATTTTACATAACTCTGTCTGTCTTACCTTCTCTCTTGGGTTCTTCCTTTCTAGAAACAAAGGAAAAGAACTCTGATTAATATGACAGCATAGTAGTATTTTATTCATAATAAAATTAGGTTGACTTTTAAAATTGCAAACTGACCAGAAAATCTGACTTTCTATTGTCTATGAAGAAAGCTAAAGGTACAGATGCAGCAAGAAAACACGCTTCGGAATCTATGAAAGATTATTTTAGAGATCCTGAAAACCGTCGTAAGAGGAGCATTGCAATGAAAGGTTTGTATCCAATTTATGCAGGTGGTACTCCAGCATGTACTTCCTTTTCTGAACGCTGCATCAATGTAAGATGCATTACTCTGTCAAAAACAATTGTTCATGAAGAACGTCCTAGAACTCGAATGTTATTAATCACAATAAGTCCGAAATTTAGCAGAAATATATACTCCATATTAGTCAAAACTTACATTGGAAATAAAATGCGAATGTTAACATACCACTCAATCTGTGTGTCTATTAGGTTGAGAATGAGTTGACTTTTCTTTATAAATCCAGACCTTGGACATGCTTTTAACTCTTGAATATGGCAATTGATAATGGTTTCTCAAGATATGGTTTTTCCTTTGTTCTAACTTCATTTTTCTCTCCAGGTGTAAAATTCTTCTGCAGAAACTGCGGGCGTCAAGGGCATAGGATGAACTACTGTCCAGAACTTCATGAGTCAATAGATAGAAGGTTCACTTGCCTCCTGTGTGGACAAAAGGGACACAACAGAAGAACTTGCTGGACACTAAAACCTGATGCGTCAATGAGCACAACTGCGAGAGGGCGTCCTTGTTGCAGCATATGCAGGCAAATTGGCCATAATAGCCGAACATGTCCTCAGCGATCTGTAGTAACACCACCAGATGATTCTGCTAAATCTTCGAAGATGAAGATTTATGTATGTTCTTTATGCCAGGAAGAAGGGCATAACATTAGGACGTGTCCTAAAAGGCCTAAATAACTCGCGCTAACAGAACTCGAAAAAAGGAACAGAGTCGGAAACCTTATCAACTTTGTATGTAAGTTACTGTTGGTTCATCACCTCTTGTGGTTGTACATTATTCATCATTGCAGAGATTGCCTTGTTTCAAACAGTCCAACATCAATTACAATATATGTTATGAAAAAGCAAATTACTCACTAATGACCTATTATAATCTCAACTGTGAACGGCTCTTGAACCAACAATAAAGTAATTAAGACACGAAAGAAAACCAAACACGCAAGTTAGTAATCCAGTTTGGTGCCAAAGCAACACCTAAGTCTGGGGCAGCCTATCCAAAAAAAATTCACTATACGAAAAGACAATATAGAAAGATGTTTGAACAATTTTGTCGCATGAAGTTTAGATATAAAGCGAAGATTTTACTGAATATGTATATGAAGAACGTTGAGATATTCATGAAGCAGCTTGTGGCTCAGAGTACTCGTTGAAAACGCGGCTGCTTGCTCATGTCCTGATCTCAATAATTACACTCATTACGTGGTCTGCTCATGGACACATTTTATTAGAAACATTTCAATGTGTGGAATTAATACTTTGTTAAAATATTATATGTTAAGATTTTTTTAATTTCGTATTTTATTGGTCCTCTCCTTTACAACTTACAAGGTTACTACTAGAGCATATGTAACTTACAATTTGCTTGATGACCAAGAGACTTCTGATATAAATGGGAGAGATTCAATCTGGTTAAAGTATAGGACACACCAACATTAAATTTCAATAGTTGTAAGGTTTCAAGTAATATAATGGTATCGAACCATAGAGACTGTCTATAGTTAGATAAGTAATTCAATGTTGTTTTTTTTTTTTTTTTTTTGTGTAAGTTAGCGATGAGGTGAGTTTCGAACCCAGTGCCTTCTGGTCACTAGCAAGAGCGTTTTCCACTAGGCTATTCGATTGACTCGTTTGTTTGTTTTAGATTACATGAACTCAATGACTAGCACTTGAAAGCTTAGTTTGGGAGCAAAGGAGGAATAGGTTTATATCTCTTAAAATATGTTCAATTTTGACTTAATGGGATAGCCTAGTGGAAAAGTCTCTCGCTAGTGATCAAAAGGTGCTGCGTTCGATTCGCACCTCATCTTAATTTACAAAAAAAAAAATGTGTTCAATTTTCATAAATGTATTTTGATTTTGATTTTTGAGTTCATGTAGACATGTAGACTCTAATTAATTTGAAATTATACACTTTTATTTATTTGTTTTAAAATCGAAAAACTGATCAAATCGAACCAATTTTTCCTCAAAATCGATATTAACCGAATTGATTCAAACCGAAATAATTTTCAACCAAATCGATTCATGTAGCTTAAAAACCAATAAGATCGACTTGACACAAAAAACCGATCGAACTGAGCCGAACCGGAAATATGTGTAATTCTGTAGTGTGTCATACACACCTCTCCCAGTTGCATCATTGAGCATTCGACATCTAATTATTGAAGGGATAAATGTTGTAGTATTGCCTTTGTCCACTAAAATTTTGCCAAATTTTCCAAGTTGAAAAGGACAACTAGTAAAGAAGAATAAACTAATCCAAATAACTAAAACCATTTCTTCAACCTAGAGTTTGGTTGATTTATGTGGTGACCAGATGCTGTACTAAATTCATACAAACACTAAACTATTATACAAAACCAGATTCTTTAGATTCTGAGTTTGTTTTTAAAGTTCCAAATTGGTTTGCATTTGTTTCACTTTCTTTTTTCCCTTAATTAGTTGATAGTATCAATTTACTATAACAGTGATTGATGGGCATCTCTCAATTCTTTTTCTCCATTCAAAACAAACCTTCCATTAGATATTTTTGTGTGTTTCATGTCATATATGACTTGTTACTCTCCTTCATATAGTTCCACTTTTTCATAACAACACATCCATTAGTATAGTTCCTAAAGTAGTAATTTGAAAAAAGCGTAATAATTGCATTTTTATTATAGGGTATGTTTTATTTTACTGTATTTTTTTATGGTATGTAATATAATAGTTTTTTAATATGTAAATGAGCTTGCTTTTCGAAAAAATTGCGTTTTTTATTGTATTTTGTGTGCTGTGCTACTGTCTTTCTTGATGGGTTGTTATATAATAGTTCTTGATATGTAAATGAGCTTTCTTTACAAAAAGATTGCATTTTTGTTGTATGTTGTGTGTTATATTATTGTATTTCTTGATGGGTTGTTATATAATAGGTTTTAATGGATTAGGTTCATAAGTTGATTGGAAGTAAGTTGTGTAGTGATATAGTTGCCACATGGGATTGGAGTTATTATTTGGTTATAAAGGTGTAGTCTTTGAGGTAAAAGAGGAGATTTTGAGATGGAAACTGAGCAGAGAGTTATTGAACAATCATTTAATGTGAGATATTCTTGTTGGGTTAGGGAAGCTCTTGATGAGTTGCCTGATAGTTTTGTTATAACCGATCCTTGTATTTGTGGGCACCCGATTGTGTATGCTTCAAGTGGATTTCTGAAAATGTTTGGTTATAGTAAAAATGAGGTGGTTGGGAAGAACGGGAGGGTGTTTCAAGGGCCCAGGACTAATCGAAGATCGGTTATGGAAATTAGAGAGGCTATTCGAGAGGAAAGAGGTATACAAATCAGTTTGTTGAATTACAGGAAAGATGGGACACCCTTTTGGATGTTGTTTCATATGTGTCCTGTTTTTAGTGTGGAGGATGGAAGGGTGGTGCATTTTGTTGGTGTTCAAGTGCCTATTTTCAGTAGAGGGAGGCTGTCTGGCCATGAAAGTTCTATTAATTTTTTCGAAGAAGGATCCGGAATTGATGTTGCCTACAGATGTTGCCGGAGGGAGGTGTGCTCAGAGTCGGTAAAGAAGTTGACCCGTACGTTGACCCGAGATTCTATGGTGGTTTCTGTTGGCAGTGGTGAGCTCTCAAATATAGTGTTGTACTCGAACTTCAATCTGATGATATTTTACTGATTGTTATTCCATCGTTAAGTATGTGCGTCTGCTTATATTCAGAGTACTTGCAATAATATTTGTTTGACACCTTTATTTATTGATTCCTTTGCCGATCATATTGTTCATCAGTACTAATCTGTAAAGTAGGCTGTAGGCTGAAACTATGAAGCTATATACATATGGTAAATGAAGCTTTCTAAAGTCAAGCAAGCATTCTCTTCCATATGGCAAAACAATAGTGTGGTTTCTCATGTTTTTCTTTGACTGGAAACTCCAGCTACCAAGCAAGCTATTTTACAAACTCGAAAATTATTAATTCTATAAAATTAGCTCTTTGCACGTTTTTCTTTGAAGTCTATTAAAGGATGCACCAAGTAACACAATTTAAACATTACAGAACTAGAGGTTGAGGAGAACTGTGAGGCAAGTGAAATAGAGAAGAGAAAATCAACAACAGCTATTAGCAACATATTGTCCGTTTTAACACACTATAGCGAGCTGACGGGCAAATTGGCCTGTGGGAAAAGATGTCTCACACCTGGCATGGTTATGTCAAATGCAGCTTTAAATATTTCTCTTAGTAGAATCAAACAAAGTTTTGTATTGTGAGTTGTTTCAGTTTTTCTGTTTTGCTTACCTTCATTGTCTGTCATATTTCAGTCATTAGTAATTTGCGTCTGCATACATTTTGCTTTGAACTGCAGAACTGACCCATCTTTACCTGACATGCCCATTGTATATGCAAGTGACGCTTTCCTACGATTGACAGGTAAGAGTATGTGCTACTATATGAACAATATGAACTTATGTATTCAGAAGTTTCTAGTTTTTAAAAATTGAAATCTGCATCACAAGTTGATTAGAAGAAACACTGCTTTGCTGTGTAGGGTATGCTAGACATGAAGTGCTGGGGCGTAATTGTAGATTTCTGAGTGGGCCTGACACCGATCCACCTACAAGATTTCTGGTAAAGTCCTACTCCACATCTAATTTACCTCTAGATACTTATTTGTATAAATGTTAATTTGATCATAATATGATATTAGCTTTGTTATTTTTTATATAAAAAGTTGATATGCCTATGTTTAGTGATGCATCTATGAGCACTAAAAGATAGATAGCCACTGAAGGCAGATAAATGTATCCTTCTTTTCTTTTGTGCAGATAAAAGAATGCATTGAAAATGCAACAGCATGCACAGTACGTATTCTTAACTACAGGTGGATTTCTGAAAGTAGATGGAAAACTAGGCTTTAAAATGAATAACCTGATGTTTAACATTAAACCTTGCTTCTTCTTTTTTCTAAACAGAAAAGAAGAAACTTCGTTTTGGAACTATCTACACATTTCGCCAGTACGAAATGCTAGTGCCAAGGTAATATTCGCTTCACCCTGTCTTTGTTGACACTTGAGATCTTAGCTATGCTGTCCACATCTATATAGTCATGTTACTAATGTTTGAAATTTTTGATCTTGAACTGAGGTCAAGTTGAGTAATTGTGGTGTTTATTATATTTGGATCAATTAAACAGCCTCTAGTTATGGTAGTTAAGCTGATGATAAAATTATATTGAAAAGTAAGTAGTCTTGTTTCGGCAACGTAACATGCAGTTCTTTCAAACAAATGTCCACATTCCTCTTTCGATGTATTCTCTTTCTGGCAAAACAGTTTATCTACCTTTCATGATGAAATTTATCAAAAAAGTGAATGGCCTACCTCTATTTAAAGGTATCTGGTATTAACATAAAAACAAGTTCATAATATTGGCACAAAACTAATTCAGGTATCTACAATTCTGAATTTGTTCTCCCTGTCAACGTTATTCCAAGCTTAGGTATCTGACATTAGCACAAGAAGAAATTCAGAGTATTCTTCCCAAAGAGCTAAATTTTGAGATGGGAATCTGTCTGCTTTCAATGGTTGTTTTTACACTAATGGAAATCTGTCTTTTGTTTACAGTGGTTGTTTTTACACTAATGCATTCATGTGACTATGTGAGTAGTGATCGGGCACCCGAATCTTAAAATACTGCATCTTTGTGGCTCCTCTTGCTAATACTTGTGTGCTATTGGATTCTTACTTCTTGCATCACTTTTATCACTTAACGTGTTATGGTTATGGCTGCGCAGGTAGCATACTTTGTTGGTGTTCAAATCAATGATTTATGCACGGATCAAAATAAACAAGAACTACGTCCTGAGAGGAGGCACCTTAGTACAGTAGCAGCTATTAAAGTTGCAGTAAGAGGTTTATCAATGACCAGCACCTCATAACCAAGGGCAGAGCTAGAGCTTGCAGTTGACGCAATGAAATACTGATGCTCGAGAAGTGAGTTGCCCAGTTATTATTCTATACGTGGTACACTTCATCGCTATGAATATAGTAATCACAGACTTGAGAGGAAGAATCCTCACTCCCCCCCCCCTTTGCCCATGCTCGTGGGCTCCATACGATGTTGTATTCCTAGCAATAAATCAGTTATTCTGCACCACACAGTAGCTCTGTCGATTCTGTTCGTGCCTTCTAGCCTATTATCTGTTTTAGTAAACCTTGCATATTTGAAATGCAAGCATCTGTACAGAAGAACCTCCACTATTTGAACTTCATCAATTGTTAAGATTATTTTAGTTGGCGTAACACTTTCTAATTATTCTTGAGTAACATCCATTTTACTCTAAATTAGTCCAATATTTGCTGATTAATTTTAAAGATAAAATACCAAATTAAATATAGTCAGTCAAGGTCAAATGAAAACACCCTTGACTTTTCCTACTTGCACTATCCTATTCAGAATTTTCAGTCAAAGACTAACGTACTCTCTGCAATTACAGCTATCTAAGAGTACTCTAAATACGCTAATAAAAAGAGAGCAGTTAAGATTGCAGAAAACAAGGACGAAGGTTTTCTTTAAAAAAATGATTGAAATCGTCATCCCGACGACTTTTACTAGAACCCACCGTACGTGTAGAGACGAGATTGCAAGTACTTAACTATATCCGAAAGTTTTCTTATATGATAGAATATTCAGAATAGTGATCATGAGTTACTTTTAAAATACTATACATTTACTCCAACCAATGTGAACAATATTATTGATTTTAAGTAAACAATAAACATGAACTATTTAGTTACTACTATATTTTAATAACATCCATAATACTATTTTATCATTTTAAAATGCACATAATAATATACTCCAGTTGTTAACGAACCGGGTTGTTACCCGGCCGAGTTTTTATTTTACCGAGCAGGGTAATTACCCGGTTATAACGAGCCGGGTAGAAAAATGTATTACCCTCGTATCGCTCAATAAGGACACGAGCGGGTACCGAGTCGGGTTTTTTTAGCCAAGCGACGAGCGGGTTCCGGGTTATCCCCAAATTTCTATTTAAATTTTTTATTTTTGGGGTTCTCTTCAAACAAATTTAATTGTTTAATGCAAATCTGAGAGTATTTTCAATACTAATTTAGTATTGGTCATTTGATGTTCAATATGATTAAAATATAACATATATTACATATAAATATACAATATAAGAAATAAACGAGCGGATAATCGAGTGGACCCGGGTTTTCCGAGTCGAGTAGCGAGCGGGTTACGAATTACCCGGTCCTTTAACGGCAATAAATCATATTCATGTAAACAATATTATCGATTTTAGGTAAATAACGATCATGAATTAGTTACCATAATTGCATACTACAATAAATATCTTTATATGGTATAAAACAATTGTTCCCAAATTCATGTCTGCAGGAATTGTTCTTAAGGAAACTGCCCCTCTATTTAAGCCCGCAAAATATTGAACATTACTCCTACTACACACAACAACATTACAACAATTTGTCCTAAATAACTAATATGGCACCTTCACGTTGCTCCTCCGAAAACAATGGTGATGTCTCATCAACTCTAGAGGCTTGTTTCGATAAGAAGGTTGTTCCTGTGTCGGCTATGGCCGCGGCCTTGGCTAAGCCTGATGAATCTCCTTACTACATTGGCTTCGAAAAGGTCCGAGCTGATGCGTACCATAATGTTTCCAATCCTGAGGGGATTATTCAGCTCGGCTTGTCTGAAAATACTGTATGTTTACTTTTTGTTACAGTTTCTTGTATGACAATACTAGTATATTATCACAAATATGGTTCTAAAATTCATAATTGTTTCGTGTGTGTGTGTTTTAGTTGTCGTTGGATTTGCTTAAGGAGTGGCTCGTGAAGAATTTGAACGCGTCTTTGAGCGAAGGAAGTAGCGATGGATTAATCAATGTTGATAAACTTGCACCATATCAACAATTTGATGGGTTGATGGCCCTTAAACAGGTAATTTCTTTCCTATTAAATTATGATTCTGTAACTGATAAATTTGTAATCTGTTTTTACATCATTGGCTATCTTGAACCAATATTGAGTGGTCGTATACTGTTTCATATAACGCAAATTTTCAAGTCAAGGAAGGATCACCGTGAGAACCATACAATATCTTAAAACCATTGCATCTTCATTAATCTGTTTTTTGTTTTTTGTCTGATTTTAGGCCATGGCGCGTTTTATGTCTGAAGTTCTGGGAGGAGGAACCGTAGAGTTTAACCCGTTACAAATTGTGTTGACATGTGGAGCCAATCCTGCTAATGAGATTCTGTGCAACTGTGTAGCTGATCCAGACGATGCCTTTCTTGTTCCTATCCTGGGTAATTTCCGTCCCACATTTATTTTTCTTCGATTTTTCTTATGGCAGTTAGGCAGTCTTTTTGAGGCATTGTTCACGTTGATGTTTATATGTCTCCTACTCTCCTCTTTGCAGATTTAACAGGGATATGAAAATCCGCTCATCTGTGGAGCTTATACCGGTTCCAACTCTCAGTTCAGACAACTTCATTGTAACAATCGAAGCTCTCAACATAGCGTATGACCAAGCCAAGAAACAGGGAAAAAGTGTCAAGGGTCTCCTGTTTGCGAACCCATCTAACCCTGTTGGAAACATGTTCACCAAAGAAACTCTCCAAAATCTCCTCAACTTTGCCAAGGAGAAGAACATCCACATCATCTCTGACGAAATCTATGCTGGTTCAAGGTATGGGGACGAGAAATTCGTCAGTATTGCAGAAGTCGTTGGGCGGGAGAGTTTCGAGAAAGACAGGGTCCATATAGTATATGGCTTGTCAAAAGACTTATGCATTGCGGGCTTTAGACTAGGAGTGGTTTACTCATGGAACCCGGATGTTTTAACAGCTTCGAAGAAATTCACCAGGTTTTGTTCTGTTCCATTACCAATCCAGCAAATTCTCGTCACAATGCTATCAGACGAGAAGTTCATTCAAGATTTCATGAAAACTAATCAAGAAAGGCTGAGGAAGAGGTACGAGATTTTCGTCAACGGTTTGGAGAAACTAGGACTTGGGTATGTGAAGGGGAGTGCTGGACTGTACTGTTGGGTGAACATGGGAAGATTGATGAGTTCGCAAGACGAGAAAGGCGAGCTTGAGCTATGGGAGAAGTTGATGAATGTTGCTAAGATAAGTGTGACTCCTGGAGCTGCTTGCCATTGTGCTGAGCCTGGATGGTTTAGGTGTTGTTTTGCTAGATTGAGTGAAGAGGATGTTAGTCTCACAGTTGAGAGGATTAAAAGAATTGTTAACAGTGTTCATTGTGGCTGCCAATGTGCTAGATAGTAAGCTAAGGTAGTAGTTCGATTGGATGTCAGGAATCGAGTAAACTTCTAGAATACGTCGTAATAACTATTTCTTTAGTGTTTTTTAATTAATTTTTCTTATAATAAACGATTTATAAACGTCTACGTCCGTTTATGTTTGGCAGCATAAATGGTATATCTATAGGCGGATTGTGCTGCATTCCTTGCTACAGACAACATCTTATATAATTTTTTCGTTTTCCTATTGTTTCGAAATCTTCTAAACGCATAAATCAATAACTAAGCTAATTACTGAACTTCCTGATGATGAAAAAGTGGGGAGGAACAAATTTCATATTTGGTTAGTTGCATGTTATATTAGGAAAATGCAAAAGAAGAGATTGGAGATGCGGGGTATCGATCCCCGTACCTCTCGCATGCTAAGCGAGCGCTCTACCATCTGAGCTACATCCCCTTATGATGCACGTCCATAACAGGGAAATCTATATATACCATAATGCCTAACTCGATCTCTGTCATACAAATAAGAAGTCGAGGCCGTGGGACTAATATTTTTATAATAATAATGTTACACATGACATAATATGATTGATTTGTCGAAACGCGAACAACGTTTAGGATATAGAATTTGATCAACGATGATACCTTGTGCAAATTTGATACAAAGAACAAACTTTTGCATTTGGCTATTTACATTATTCAACTACTTACATCTCTCTGCATTTCCCTCTTCCTGGATACCCAAACAAAACTAACACATTAATTTACATATATTTCTACTGCCTACAGACGTTACTTGTTGTTGCGAGTAGCCAGATCCCTCGCGGATCCTTTATACTTGTAACGCATTTCCCAAAAGAGATAATGGAAGAAATTGAGAGTGCTAAGTCCACACATCAACCAGTAAAACAGATCAAGGCGATATCGATTCAAGTTATGCCCGGAGAGCCAAGCTTGGTTCGAAGAATCCCCTGTGACACTATTAACAATTGAAACGATAACTGTGCTGAGATAGTACCCCATAGCTAAAGATGCCCAAGAAAGTGAAGTAGCCAATGATCTCATGCTCGTTGGAGCCTCGGTGAAGAAAAACTCCAACAATCCAGCTAATGTGAAAAGATCAGCCGACCCAAGAAAGAGGTACTGAAAGGCAATCCAGAAGAATGTTAAGGGTAGTGGCTCCTTTGAATCGATTAGGCCTGATTCGATTGCAACATTTCTGCGCTTGATTTCAACTAGTGCGGCTATTGCCATGGAAATAATGGATAGGATTAGGCCTACTCCTATACGCTGTAGATGGGATATTCCCATCTCTGATTTTGTCACTCTCCTGGCAAATGGCACGATGAAGTGATCGTAGATGGGGGCGAGGATCATGATGAAGACGACAGGGAAGATTGGGAGTGAAGCTGGTGGAACTTTCATTGAACCGAGAGTTCTGTCCATCGATGCAGCTTGTTCGACTGAGTATGTTGAGAGTTGAGCTAGACAACAACTTAGCATGATTGTGCAACCGAAAATAGGGAGGATTTTGATTACAATCTTCACGTCTTCGACTTCTTGCAATGAGCATTTCAGAACATTGGAGGATTGCTCATCCTGTATTGCTCTGTTGAGGAACTTGATATTTTCTGATGGGGTCTCATTAGGTTTCACATCTTTTACGTTCTTCACTTCCCGAGCGAATGCATTGGGCATATAAGGGCTTGAGCTCATGCTAGCAATACCATTTCTTGAATTTCTTGAAGAACATGCATTCATTATTGAGGCAATTAGCACCTGGAAAATGTGATAGACATGAATCAATATTTTTTCCTTTAACGATGTAACATAACATGGTAATCCGATTAATGGTAATGATTTTAACGCGCTCCAATTTTACCTTAGCAATTGTTGTAAGAGGGCTACCAGTAGGAATCTTGTTTCTGTAAAACGCGGAACCAGAAAGAAAGACAGGAATGGACAAGAAAATCGCCATCGTGGAGATACCAAATCCCCATTCCCACCCTTTGTTGTCTTCGACCCAAACCACAAATGTGACAGCAATTAGAGCGCCAAAAGCAAGGCAGAAGACATAATAGTTGAAGAACGTTGATCTCTGCTTCCTCCCCTTCGGAGTATCCTCGTCTAATTGTTCAGCTCCATGCGGCGCCAATGACCCTTTAATGCCACCAACCCCTAAGGCCACCAGATAAAGGCCAGTGAATAACATTGCAGCTTCACTGCCATGGACTTTCTCACAGTGCACGTTCGGAATAGTCTTATCGCAATGTGGTGGCTTCAAAGATTTCGATCGAGCTTGAATTGTCAGTATCACTAGCCCCTGTTACATATAATGTGATCAAATCATAACACATCGTTTGAACTTTGTAGTTTTTGAAAGCAAGTAGACTCTTAACAAGCCATATACAAGTTATATTCTATACAAAGTTTGAGCACAAATTAAAGAAGTCGAACACTACTGAACCTGAATAGTTCGAACTAAATCTGAAAATGATGTTTTAGCTCGACTGAAACTACTTTGAACTGAACTTCAAATCGAGCTTTCTGACTTGTTCCACTCTAATCATGTATGCGTTGAAAACGATACCACTATACACTAATTTTGCATTATCAAATTAATCAATTCTTCATCTAAAATAGTGGCAAAGGTATAAACTAATTAACCATTTCCACATTAAATAATTAATTCATTGGTTTTAATATGACATGTTCCATATAAGTGTCAAAGGCACAATGCATGGCTATGAATTCTTCTCTAGAAGGTCAAACGGAAAAAAAAAACTTAAAAAAAAAAATCCTTATGAGTAACATAAAAGGCACTAAAAAAGACTCAATGTTCTACAAAATTGTTGTTGGTGGTTTATTAAGCTTCCAATTAGGAGGTCTTGGGTTCAATTCTTTTTTTTTTGTAAATTAGCGTTGAGGTGAGTTTCGAACCCAGGACCTTCTGGTCACTAGCAAGAATCTAGGACCTTCTGGTCTTGGGTTCAATTCTTGGTCGAGACAATTTGTCCCATATTTCATTCTCATTGTCTACTATGAGATCTATTATAAGGTCGATTAGTTAGAAATTAATGTATTCGGGTAAGATCATTGTATTTATACGCTGATCACTAATTTATAATTGAAAAAATGTTCTAACAAAATTAGTTAGAAAGGAGAAAAAAATCAGGGCAAATGACATTAAAGATCACTCACATTTGCTAAAAGGTTCCAATCGATCACCCTAGTATTACTTGTATACTTTTGATCACTCATATTCAGTATAATGTTTTTTTTTTTTTCTCACTGACTCGTTTTTCATTCACAAACAAAGATTATTGACATTTTAAACATTTTTCTCGGGATATTTGTGTCTATTTTTATTATATTTGTTATTAAAAATATTTTTGAATGATAGATAATGGTTTTAGTTGAGATTATGATGATAAATATAATAGAGATGAACTACTGAATGATTGTATATATAATAGTGTAGTTATTAACCATGAAATGTGACAAATTGTCACTATTGATGTTGGCTAAATCAAAATGGAAAGTTGTAGATAGGTTCCTCCTATTTGGGAATAAAATACAGAAAAGCTAAATCTACAAAAAAGGCAACCATACACCTGTTTCCACTATATCTCCTCCATGGTGGAAAAATATATTAGTTGCTTATTTCCACATATAGTTAGATTATATTCCACCTAAGATATGTTAAATAAACAAACCTTTTTCTAGTAGTTTCATCTCCCTATAAAGGGAAAGAAAGTAGGTGTGATTATTTTGTTTAATTTATTGCATTTGGGACTGATTATAATAATTTCACCAATTAGTGAAAAAGAATTTATCGTATAATCATCCCAAAAAGTATACGATATACAACAAAATCTAATGACTTAGGGCCGGTGCCCTACCCTTACCCCCTAGGTTCACCTGATGGGGACTAAGAGATGTCTACTTATAACTTAATTAAGATATGGAAAATATATATATATTTTATATTAGGGGTAGATTTGAAATGATGAACGATTAAAAACTAATTGTCGAATTTGTCCATGATAATGACATAAGTTGTACTTTGAGTTTCAGTAGTGTCATGAAAGCTGCTTAGTCAGCATGAGTGATAGCAAAGCTGTGCTTTAATCCTTAAATAATTAGCATATCAGTTAAATTTTATTAATTAAAATTATATTTTGGTCCTTGTAAGTGGCACAAAAATTATAGGAAGATCCCAAACTAATGTTAGTTAATCCCAAGCAACTTTTGTACAATTTATGGTACTAAACTGTTATTCATGATACTATTACAGATTAAAATACAACTTTTACCAACAATTGTGCTACTATCGAATTATTTTCACGATTAAGTTAGGCTATATATTAACAACAAAATGGACGTCTTAATAGTTCATCAATGTAGTAGAAATCTACGACCACATAGGAAGAATCTGTCGTAGTGCTACAATACTCAAAGTAGGTAATAGAAAAGATAATATTGATAGAATATAGTTCATGACTAGTCATTTTCCATAAGAATATAAGATAGGTACTAGTCTTAAAATACTTACAAAAAAATCTCACTTAAAAGAATGTTGTTGATGACTAATGATTAAATCTTAGAAGCAAAGTATGTTAGGGAGTGAGAAGTGATTGGACCAGTAACACAACATATTTTTGTGGCTACAAATTACATAAATCCGCATGCTTGTTAAGATAACAAGTGCCCAAATCTCCATTATTTAGTTGTCTACACCAAACTTATCCGATCTTTGACACTATGAAATCAACATGAATATTAGTGATATATAGCTATTGTTTAGTCACTAAAAAAAGCTGAGAATTAATCGAATAGCTTAGGTGGAAAAGGCTCTTACTAGCGATCAGAAGGTCTTGCGTTTGAAACTCATTTTATAGCTAATTTACCAAAAAAATTAAAGAATGGTAAAAAGCTGAGTTAATCGAATAGCTTAGTGGAAAAGGATGTTACTAGTAACTAGAAGATTCTGGGTTCGGAACTCACCTCATCGGTAATTTACAAAAAAGAAAAAAAAAAAAAAAGGTAAAAAGCTCATGGATAAAATTATTCTTATATATGTGCTTGAAGATTTAAATATGTGGCTTATGACTAAGATTGTTCCAAAATCTCCATGATTTTCTTGGATATGTACTATGTAGAATTTCTTCTAATATGTGGTTTATAACTAAGTTCTAAAAAAAAGGAGGGAAGAATCTAAATTTTATAAAAAATCTTTTACTTTATTTGGAGCCGCTTTGGAATAGCTTAGCTAAGGGGTAATCAATTGCATATATTTGGAGAATCACTTGCATGATACGGAATCCTAAAAGATTGGGGGTAAAATTTAACAAATTTAAACATGTTATAGGGTGAAAAACATCATTTCAATAAATTTAAATATAAAAAGTATTAAGTTCTAAATTGTGGGATTGAAATTACCAATATGATGTCTTAAAAGTTGGGAGTATTCCTATCTCTTAAAAGTCTGTAGGATTCTACTCCAACACCAATTAACACAAATAAATAAGTAAAAGATAGATCAACTTATATATTAATTTGGAAGATCGTCAACTTTAAAAAAGGATCTTAACTAACTAAGTTAGACCTTTACTTAGTTATATTTTTTCTTTTATGTATCAAAACATTCCCAAAAAAAATATATAATATATAACGAAACTAGCAAATCTAGAGCACCCCTAAGCCCGCCCCTGAACTTAGATGATACCCAAAATATTGTCCTTGAGCTAATGAAAACTTCAGTTTAATTAATTATATACGAGAAACAAAAGCCGAAACTAATTAACCTGTAATATTGGCCTAGTGGTTATTGACCTAACTCTTACAATTCGAAGATTTACTTTTAGTATGTTATTGTTTGATAAAAATAAAAAGACGAAATTAATTAATAAAGGAGTAAATGATGGGCTATAATTTCGGAGTTGTGCCAATAATAAAATCAACTTGAGTGGTTGCACTGTGTGGCTTTTTCGTTGAGAGTGATTTGATGATTTCTAATTTCAGCCTACATTTGCGTGAACTGTTTTACTTTAAATGGGTTGTTGTTGACTTGAAAGTTAAATTTATCCCCATTGCCAAAAACAAACTTTCTTGTTAATTAGGACTAAATTGATAAATAACTTAATCAAGTAGTATCTATGTAACTATGTTATAATATATGTATAGCGTAGGTAGGCGAAAACTATTTTCACGGTTCAGGTGTATACGGTATGCGTTTGTTAACGAGTTAGTTATATTTTTTATACTAAAAAAAAGAACACACAGAATCTTTATTGACGTCTTGTAAATAATGTCATAAAAATATATTTATCAACGTGTATATCGAAGTATTAATTGACTTTTGTACTAATGAGTTATTTTATATATTTTTTTAAAGAAATTGGGAATAAATGTCACCCAAAGGTCACTTTCCCAAACAAAAATGGGTAAAAAGGGAAGGCAAGCTTTAAAAAATATGATGGCATTTGCATTAATTATCGTACACATTTTCTGACTTCATCAAATAACATTTTACTCCAATTTTCACAGGCTAAACCACGAAAACAAACCACAGAAACACCAATACAAATAAAATGTCATATAAAAAAATAAAATTAAAAATCTAAAACGTCATATAAAAACAGAAAGAGTATAATATAATTAAAAAACGACGACGTACCAGGAATTGAATTGCAGCACTAAAGAGGTAGATGAGAAAGGTGGTGAAGAAGGCATCAGATAGAAAACCACCAAGCAGAGCAAGGAGGAAAGATGTGCCCATGAAATTTGTTACAGAATTTGCAGATTCTGATGGTGACAAATTCATGTATTGAGATAGGTATCGAACCAAATTGCTTGCATTTGCCAAAAAAGCCAAATTTTCCAACACTTCCACAACTATATATTATAAACTCAAATCAATAATTATGCCAAAAACAACATGTGACTTGAGATAGCTATTGCAACTTCATTCATTAAATAAACACCCAAAATGTTGCACAACTTGTTTCATTGTAACACGAGTCAATCGAATGGTCGTTCGAACTCACCTCATGACTAATTATCAAAAACAGAAAAAGACTTGTTTGGTTGTAACTTAATCTAATAATTTAGATCGACATGGTTTATTAAGCGATTAAGAATTATACTAAAGCATTATGCTTAATTCCCATAATGGTATTAATATTGATTTCATTATGTCCACATGCACATATATATGGTTCGAGCATCGCCTAATCGGACACAAATTCACAGTTATGTAACCGAAAAGAAGATCAATTTAGATTGGGTGCATTATATTATTATGAGAATGCAATTAACAAAATATCTAGATTATCTTATGACTAAAATTTACAAATGTTGTCAATGGTTCAATACTGGTGGCATCTAATCGAAACTTCCAATTATAAGGTGTTCGGTTTAATTATTGTTGGCGATTATTTGTCACATATTTAATTCTAAGTTATTAAATTAACACATACTTTTCTACTCATCATATAAACAAATTTTAGTGATTTAGAAAGAAAGAAAAATATTACACTTGTGATATGATATTTGTATTAAGTTTGTTCGTTTATATGATGAGATTAAGGAGAGAGTTAGTATACCCAAAACGAAGGAGGCCGCCACCATCCCGCCGTGGCGGCCTTTAATCGCCGGGCGGCTCCGCCAGTCCACATAGCCATTCCACGAGCTTGGTTGGCTTTCAACTTCCTGCAAAAGCATATATGGATTCAATTTATAACAAAAATATATATTGTTGTTAATTTGTTGTTTGGACGACAATCAAGTAAAGAACAAATTGAGATAATGAAGCATGCATGTTGGCTATAGAAACTGACCATTCTTTTTTGGTATGAACAAAGATGTGAGCTGATGAGAATGGTCTACTCCTTTATTTGGATAGTTTGTTCCAAGGTGTGGTGGCCTATTTATAGTAGTATGCTTCCAAAAAAAATTTAAAAAGTTCCACCCTCTACAAAATGATTTTGAATTCTTTATTATGTTCTGTTTGAGAGGTAATTGGAGATTTGGTCATAGATAGTGAAACGCCGATGTATTTTAGTTATTCTAGATAGTTATAAAGTTAGTCTGGTCCTAGATAATGGGACGTAGATATACTTTAATTTCGGATAGTTATCAAATTAGTCTCTAAAAATGGTATAAGTGTTATAATATATTTCCCGAAAGTAACAAATGTTGCAGTGTGATTTCCAAAAATATATAGACTAATGTGTAACGATTGTCAATATTGAGAACTATATCGCAATATTTGAGTTATTATGGTGGACTAATCTGCATGTAATAGTGTATTATCTGGGACTAAGATACAATTTAATTTCAGATTTTGTCTCACTATTTGGAACTAAATTGACGATCGTCTTCTTGTGGGATACTCATACAACCATACATGAATCTATAGTTAAAATCTAGGCAAGGCATTCAAATACGCACTTTTGATGGTGGAGAGTAAGAAATGTAGAAAAATGGCAGGTGGTTTATGAGTTTATCTCATATGTATGCTTACCTACAAATATACAGAGTAATTTCTTTTTTCTTTTACTAAAAAAAGCAAGAGAAGAAAAAATGATGAAGCATCAACATCTCTTAAGAAATTTTAGTCCGTAGAAGCTAAAAAGGAGATAGACTATCATTTGTATAATTGTATCTTTAGACTATGGGGGAGAGAGTACATTGAATCTACAATTACAACTCAATTGGTAAGTTAGTTAAAGTTAAAAAAAATTAAAGATGTGTATGTTAATTTTCATACCTATGTCTTTGTCATATTTATTTTGATAATTCGTCTTTGGTGGATATATGTTTTAATTATCATTCGTGTTTGATGTTTATGTGGAGTAGTTTTTAATTTATTTGGAATGTAAAATGTTCACGTATGACAATCTTAAGCTCATTTACAACAATTTTAACAGTTTATTATGTATAACTGGTATGATAGTTATTGATAATTGTTTTAGCTAACATTATTTTGACGATTATGTTGAGTGTATCTCATTTTTAATTGTTGAAGTGTGTAAATTAATTGTAATTGAACATTTCCCGGGCCTAAATTAATAAATAGCTTATGAATAGTACTTTCTCAATTTGATGATATTTTATATATGTATTATATTGGATTTTTTTGGAATGTGTCTATAGGGTGTAGGTTAAGAAGATAATAAGGTAAAATAATTGATAATTAATTTGCATTTGAAATTTGATATACAAAGATTTTTCAAATATGTTATCTTGAATGCTTATGTAAATTGAATTTCATATTATTTTCATATCTAATGCTTAACATGTGTCCTTATGGCACATTCTAAAAAGACCCAATATAATATACATTTGATAAAATATGCTAACTGAAATTACCACTCCTTTTATTTTTTTAAGCTATTATTTTGACTTATTACGTTCAACGAGACACAACTTAAAACGAAAATATCTCTAATTCTACACATGTAAAAGTTATAAAAAGTTGATATTTCAAAAATATAGAGTGACATGAATCTAACAAGATCCAACATTACTATATTATTTCTTATCGACTAATAAAAATTAATAGTCAAAGTTTTCAAAGTTTGATTACACGAATTCTAAACGATAGGTTAAAAAAAACAGAGGGAGTATCAAGTATCGATCGAACATTTTTTTCAAAAAAATTACGAAAAAAGAACTTTTATGCCAAAACTGAAACATTTAGCCAAAACAACTACCAAAATCGAACTTTTTTGCCAACACAACTATCAAAATTTAATCTTTTTGCGGAACAACTACAAAAATAAAAACTTTTTGGCAAACAAATACCAAAATTGAACCCTTTTGGGAAAAAACTACGAAAACCGAACATTTTTGCCAAAATCAAAACTTTTTAATTAAAATAACTACCAAAATCGAACCTTTTTTACTAGAGAAGAAAGTATGTCGAATATCTAAGGGTATTTTAGTCATCTTACCTAGTCTTAATACCGACCCGGTCGGTCCGGGAAGCCACTCTCCCGGGAACTGAACCGATGATTACCGGTTCTACTCGATCCGGACATATAACCATAGCGGGTAAATTTTTGGACCGATACCAATCTGCTAACTTATCAGGTGGATACCGGTCTAGATAGGTTCCGCGTATATCTGATAAAAAATAAATTCAATAGAAAATAACTTTAAAGAAAATTAAAATCAATAATATAACATCTGAAAATTAACACATGATTTGTTATTATCGGATACTCTATCACGTACCTTATCGGTAACTTGTTGGATACCGGTTAATTACCTTTACCCATTCCAAAATCGTTATTTTACCGGGTAAATAAATGGACCGAAAATTTCATATGGGGTACAAGGTGGATATCGATTCTTCCAGCCCAATTACAACCATAATCTTACCACCCATGTGTCGTTTAAGGCCACAATTTTTGACAGGTGCTCCAACTTAATAAAAAAAAAGTTAGAAACTGCTATCCTAAAAACTTCTCGATAATTTCAATACTTATTCAATTAAACAATTGAGATATGTTTTACTACTTCTTCCGCTCCAGAAAAATGGTCATATTTTGATTTTTGTTGATCAAATATAACAAAATTTGATCATAAATTCTTATTAAACGATAAGAAATAATATAGTCTTGTAGGACCTTATTAGATTCGTCTCAATATATATTTTTAAAATATCAACTTTTTTATAATTTCTTACATGTAAAGTAATAGACATTTACGTTTTAAATCATATTTTGTTGAGAATCAAAAATCAAAATGTGACAATCTTTTAGGCACGGGGGGAGTATTATTTAAACTAGAGTGTGGGTGTGGGTGATTACATTTATTTTGTTTCATTCAATTTAATATGGTTCTACATACAAGTGATTCGGGCGGGTAGTTGTGCATTTAATTCCACTGTTAATAAATTTGATATCTGAGTGACGAATAATCCAAGTTTATGCAAGCGGTGGGAAACGTATGCAAACCTTCATCATGACGTTTACATGTAATTTTCAACAAATCAAGCACTAACCACTTAATATATGCATGCATATTCTTTTCTTTGGAAATTATATAGAAATACATTTAATAATGTAGAGACTAGAGTGTAAACTACAACAAAATAAATTCACCTCAATTTAAGCACCAAATCTAGAGAATATATAGAATACTGTAAACTGAAACAAAATAAGGTCAAATTAACAAAAAGAAATTTCTTCAATAAAATGAGATCAAATTAACAAAAAAAATTGTTTGATAAATTATTTATGAAAATATGAATGCACTATATTACAAATAACGAATACAGATCATTAGTATGTGTTAATTAATTAACAGATTAAAACAAATAATTATAACAAAAATTAAATCCAAAGCTTTCTAATTAAAAACCTCACTCATATATTGTTACTAGATCGATGTTAAGAGTTATGTAACCTAAATAAGATGTACTCCCTCCATCCATAAATGATTGGTACATTTTGATTTTTATGATCAATAAAACATGATTTAAAAAGTAAATATACGAAAAAATTATAAAAAATTGATAATTCAAAAATATATATTAAGACGAATCTAACAAGATCTCATATGACTATATTATTTCTTATCGTTTGATAAAAATTCTTAATCAAAATTTTTAAAGTTTGACCATAAAAATTAAAATATACTAATTATTTAGAGACGCAGGAAGTATGAGTATGATTTATAGAACGTGATAGTAAATTGTACATAAAATGTGATCGACATTGTCATTTTGGCTATCGATCACTCGCATTTCGTTTTTTTTGTTCCATACTTCCTTTTTTGGACGATGAATATACGTTGGGTTAACTCCGTCCAAAATGTCAACCCTTGCTAACATATATTATTATGACTCGTGTGTCATATATTTACTTCACCTTTGGATTCATTCAATTAATGGATCAAGCATTAATGTTTTATTTTGATAGTGTGCATGATTTGGTTCGATTTTGTTTTGGAGAAAAAGATATTGAACTTACCTAATCTGTTATGTGGAAGATCGAATCAAAATCGGTTTATTCCCAAACGGTTGGGTTTTCGATTGGTGTTCAGTTTTCGATTGATTCAAGGTCATCAGTTTCGGTTCGGTTTCGATTCTAGGCCGATTTTAAGTCTCGTGTTTTGAACATAAATTTAGGTACACTTTTGGCTTTGAAATTTTGGTTAATTCGTTTCCAGCTATTATTATTTTTTTACTCAAATCTCAAAGTGATTCATATTGTTTTATACTAATTGTAACTTATAATTAAATTCCAAGAATATATCTACTCTATATAAGTTTAATGAGCTTCAAAAAACTAATTTTAAAATTTATAAACACATTTGTCACACAATATCACTTTTTAAAATATATATGTATTCACATATTACGATACCACTTTTTAAAATATATATGTATTCATATATTACGATACCACTTTTTAAAATATATATGTATTCATATATTGTTAGCTTAAAGAGCAAATTGCTGAAATAGTCCCCGACAATAGGTTCACGTTGTCTATTGATCCTCGAAAGTATAAAAATTACAAATCAGTCAACGATATTGGCCAACCTAAGGTTGTGTTTGGTATGCGGGAATGGAATGAAATATGAAGGAATTGAATTAAATTAGTTTGTATTACTGAGTTTGATAGTTAACAATGAATTTTGATTGCATTCACTCGTTAATTGAATTACCTCATTTCAGGTAATAACTATTCCGCCCAAATTGGGGTAATGGATGATTACCTCCTATTAGGTAATCAAATTAGAAAAATTGGGGGTATTGTGATAATTCAATCACATTACTACTCACATACCAAAGGTGTAATAAAATTCATTAATTCATTCATTTCCTTTGTCTATTCCATTCCTACATCATTCAATTCCACTCTATACCAGACACAACCTTATAGATTGATCCAAAATTTATCAAGACATTAATTTTTAACGGCAATCACAAAAGACCTATTGACACCACTCTGAAAAAACCCTCATGAATATATGTCTCTTACTACATTAATATGGTGAAATTGTCCATTGGAAGTAACAATACGCATTATGAATGCACTAAACATCCAAACATTGTACAATCATTCATACCATATTCACTAGTTCTGTTACCTCTATGTAATGATTTGAGGTAATTATATCAAATTGTTGATTCTCAAATATATTATCATGTGATAATGTTTTAGTACTATATATTGACAAAAATAGTTAGAACTTAGCTCGTTTAAGATATAAAATAATCTACTTAATTTAGAAATAGAGACATAGTAAGTTCGCAATAAACAATCTTGTATTCTACTCATTCTATGTAATTCTTGCTCTATTATTTTTATTTCATTTGAATAATGCATTAAATTCATATTCAAATAATCAAATGTAAACTGAAGATTAGGAACATCCAATGTTCTAATACTAATAATTAGGAGATTTTTCAGTGATTTAGAGGTTTTAGAATTCGATTCTTATTGTAAAAAGGGACGGTGGGTGATTTTCTTTAAAGAAAAATGTAAACTGAAGACTAAAACAAGAAAATTAAATGGAAATAATTTTTTAAGGGTAATCGAGCAAAAGTCTCCTCTTTTAATAGTCTGTTGATGACTACACATACACTAGGGCCTAGGCTACAAAGTGATAAGTATATCATGTTGTAGTTTATCATTTAGAATATACAGTATTGTTTTTCTTTTCTTTTTTAATTTTCTAATTAGCAATGAGGTGAGTATTGAACCCAGGACCTTTTGATCGCTAGAAAGAATCTTTTCCACTAGGCTATTTGATTGTTAATTGAATAAAGTTTACAATTTTGGTCCCAAAAAATTTCCTTGATGGTCGACTTACTATCACTTGAATTCTAATTAATATGCTCTCCATAATTTTTTATTTCATGGTACGTAGACAAATTGTTTTTATTTTTCGTAAATTAACAGTAAAGTGAGTTTTAAACTCGAAAATTTTTAGTCATTAATAAAAATCTTTTCATTAAACTATTCAATTGACTCATGATAGATAAAATTATTAAACATCAATGATTCGATGGTAAATATAGAAGTGGACAAAGATTTTGGGTGGCAAGCTAAGAGATAAAGATAAAGACTTTGCTACCTAGTCGAAAAAAATCATCGAGCACCTCTATTAAACTAAGATATCCAATTCATGTGAACTATATATAGTTTCAATCTTAAGAACGTGAAGACTTTGCTACCTAGTCGACAAAATTTCATGTGAATTGTGGAAAAAATATTTGCGTACATAACACATATCACTTGTACGGACTAGAATATAATTTCAATCTTAATAAATGTACTTACTTGGGAGCTATTTCAATTTTAATCAACTTATTTATATGATGAAATGTGGGTAATAATAAGTATTTTAGTAACTTGTAATTGTTAAAATGGTCTTAGTAGGTATGGGTTATTGATGTACTTTGATTTCTATAAGTGACATTGATGTGCAATTGATCCATATAAGCATTTAGCGGGTGCGTAAATAGTACATAAATTAATGGCTTTGTTAATTATTAACAGTTATAGCTTATTTTTGGGATAGTTTTATAATTCTAATAAACATTTAAGACAGATAATAATATGATGAATCTTATACCATCTTCCTATTTTTGTCTCTTCTCTACTATTGAAACTATCTCAAGTAATACACTTTAAAATAGGGGGATTGAATTTATGTTTTGACTCAAAAAAATCTTTAAATTAGTAATTTTAACACCAAATAGACATAAATCTTCTTTTCCCTTTAACAACTAGCGGGGCCAAATTAGGACATAAAAAACTTTAAAATTATGCAAGGAACGCTGGAGTTGTAATTTAGGGATTGTCTCCACACTAATTGCACACTTACGGGATCATTTGTACGTTAATAACATTTACTGAAATCAAAATACAATAATAATTCACTTTCTAAATCAAAATACAAGTTTTATTGGGTGTTATATGGATAAAATAATTTAAATTGCACTTTTTTATTTTTTAAATTGTACGTGCCATCGATTTTAGAGTATATATTTAGAAAATGTGTAGAGTTTTTATATTTAATATGAGTACATATGAAGATTAGTGCATATTAATGAATTGTATCAATTCAATATAATGCTTTTGTTACCATGTTATTGTTCTATTATATTTATTACAAATATTTGTTCAATGAGGAGCGACTTGTTAACTAGTTTGGTGTAAACTTCAAAATATGTAATTAAAAAGCATTTTAAAAAGCATAATGCCCCCTTGTAAAATTTATAATATTAAAAAGGATTCGTTAAAGTCTTTATTACGTGATAAATTATTATATATTATTCCTCTCTATTATTTTAGATGACACATAACCAAATCACATCTCCATAAAACCATGTATCATATCAATGTAATTATACTAATTCAACTCAAGTAAATTACCAATTACATTTTCTTATCATATACAAGTATCTTAATTAAAAGTATAATCTGGGTTCAAAATGTCACTTCTCTTATAAATTGTTAAAAACAAAATGGTCAAGGATACTTTATTTATTCTCCTCATATTGAAACCAGCTAAGACTATTACCATACCAAATTCACTAGGCCGACCATTGGTTGGCAATATATAGTATGATATTCTAAACCTACCACTTAGATTTCCCCCCCAAGTGATGGAACAAATTAAAGGAGTTTTTAATTTGTCTTAAAAGTGTGAAGAAAGTTGTGAGCAAATTGGACAAATTATTTGATGATTATCACCATGATGCTCGTGTGTACTAAAGTTAATTTTGACCATAGTCAATGTTCTAAAGGTGAGCATGACAATTAGGTCAGGTGAAGAGGAATTTAGGTAAAAAGGATATCGACTTGTAGGAAAAAACAAATCTATATTTTGTTGTTTGTATAAAAGTCAACAGAAATGTAATTTGATAGGTAATATCCAATTGTTAAGCAACTTGACATTGAAATGCAAGTACCATGTGAACAGGTGTGTCTATGTAATTAATGTTTTGTATCTCTTCTTTTATTTGAAAGGGAGAGTCGGACTACGCAATAGAGTCGCACAAATGTAGCAGAACATCGAATGATCTATGGTTAGAAAGTATTTTAATAACTTATAGGTTTTGGGTTTGATTCTCATTATAAGGGGTGGCAGGTGAATTTAAAAAAAAAAAAAAGGAAGAATCGTACAAAACTACTCATTTAGAGTATATTAAAAAATCATATAAGTATATTCTCTCATTGTATTTCATTCAATTTGCATAATATTGAATTTATATTGTTCAATCTTTTAATACAACAATAATAACACTACGGACGTACTAGAGGTGTATAGGATTCTATTTGAGCGATTCTTGTCTAATTTTGAAACCAACCAGATATTCGCAAATTTTAGAAAGTGAAAATCAAAACCTAACTTTTCAAATCTCTAAACCATGCGGTTCGATTTGAGCGGTTTCAAACATCTAAATTTTAAATATGCAACATAAAGATATATGTGTAACTTCACTAATTCAAATAAAAATATTATCTATTTAATACTTGAAAAAAGTCATAAATATTATTTAATTCTTACCTCTTGTAATTGTAAAAAAAATTCAAGAAATATAAAACTCAAAATTAAAAATAATGACAAGACAATTGGAGTTAAATAATTGGTCCATTAAACACTTGCAAATTGAGGGCAAATATGAAGACAATTAAACGGGCCTTGAACTGAACAGGGCCCATTATGGCCATATCCACCCGGCCCGCTAACATCCTCTACTCGCCGCCTGCTTCATATCCCACTTCTAGAGTGCAAAATTCGACTCCCAATTAAGACAACATCGTACTATTTTGATTGTCATCACATGTTGTAGTTATTTGATCATTTATATATAATAATGGAAGAACAAGAAAGAGTTATTGAGGAAGAAAATGGAGGAGGGGAAGAGGTAAAACAAGAGATATGGGGTTGGGGAGCTGGCACCGAGGGGCAACTTTGTACTGGAAAGCAAGAAGATGAACACCAACCTCAGCTTCTTCATTCTTTGTCTTCTTTTGGACCCATCTCTTCCATTTCTTGTGGTGGTGCCCATGTCATCGCAATCACCCAAGGTTAGATATTTGATGTAGTTCCTTCGTCTATAAAGATCGTCTAGTTTTGAATTTTGATGGTGATGTTGATGGTTGAAGGGTGATTGGAGACGTCGTATTCATATAGTCTAGCGGATAAGTATTGGTTTGGTTATCTTGATGGTTGAGTTTTAAATTATGAACTCTGTATCTTTGTAAAAAAAGATTGTATTTTTAACCCATTTTTCTATTAATAGGTGATCTTGATTGAATTGGAAATTATATGTGTTAATTAAGTATGTGAAGTTTGTTACCGTTGGAAATCAAATTAGACATCTTTTTGTAACAAATGTAGCATCTTTTCGTTTGGTTTTCATTTTTGGGTTCAGTTTTTATGGATATGATATTAATATGGAAAATGTAGATAAATTTTGTTTTCTTAATTGGGTTTTGATTGTAATTTGTAGGTGGAAGAGTGTTGACATGGGGAAGGGGAACTTCTGGGCAGTTGGGTCATGGAGAGATGTGTAATAGTTTACGGCCGAAGTTAGTGGAATCTTTGCAGGGCTTGGTAATCACTCATGTCTCTGCTGGATGGAATCATTCTGGATTCGTTTCAGGTACTTCTCTCTACCTTTCACCCAGTTACGACTTCATCCTGGTATTCTTGAACTGCGGGTGCACATTAGTAGTTCTCTGTACTGTTCTGCTATTTTCATACGACTAATTATAGTACTGTCTATGAGAAGAATATTTAGTTAACTGCTTTCAGCCGTTGTATGTGTGGGAGTAATATTGATCATTGAGTTATGTTGATCATGAAATTATTGGGATAGGCAAAAGATAGGCTCGCTAACTATTCAATATTACTTCTAATTTCCTCCAGAGGCTGGTCAATTATTCACTTGCGGAGATGGCTCATTTGGTCAGCTTGGGCATGGTGATTTCTCATCCCAATGCTTACCAACAAGAGTTTCGTATTTCAATTCTAGACAGGTTTTACAAATTGCGTGTGGCATGCGTCATTCGCTAACCTTGCTCAAAGGTATAACTGGGTAAATGGTTAAAAAATAAATTTTTTTGTTACTTTAACTACGAAATGGATTTTTCCACTATCAGACTTTCTGCCATGAAGTTGAGATATACACATTGCCCATCATCTAACCATATGTTGTAGGTCATCAGGTGTTTGGCTTTGGGTCTGGAAAGCGTGGTCAACTGGGCATATCTAACGATAAAGTGAAGTCAGTATGCATTCCACATAGAACTTTGGGTCTGGAGGATGTACAGACTATGAACATTATTGCAAATGGAGACCATAGTGTGGCACTATGTTGTGAGTCCTCAAAGTTCTTTCTTACACTAACGCACTATTAGAAAAACTTAGGTGACTTGTTAAAAGGCGTCTAAAAGTCGTTTTTTAGAATTTCTCATGAGGTTCATGTTAACACTATGGTCACCTGACATATCTTTCTCACTTGCTGCTGAACTTTGACTGTATTTCTGTAACAAGCTCGCAAGCACTTGTATATCTGGGGAAGAGGGTTCAATGGTGCTCCTGATCAGCAGAGTCCACGCTGCATTGAAACTTCCTTCTCAATTAGCCAGGCAGCCATAGGATGGAGCCATGCTTTGGTTTTAACCTGTACGCATAGCTTTCACATATTTGAACCATGAAGTCATCTTTCAATAGATTCATTTTAGGGGCATTGTTGTTCGATAAATACTAATGAACTATTTCAACAGGTGAAGGAAAAATACTTATGCTTGGTGATTACCTTGGTGGAGCTCTTAACAAAGGTCACGGAACAATGATGAGCCATTTTTCAGGTGGATAACCTTTCCGATTAAACGAGTAGTCAAATTGTTTAATATCATTTACTGGATCATTTGCCTCCTTTCTTGTTTGATGCTCCTTCCGATCTTGTTTAAGCGATATTATATGCTTTTTGTGATTTGTAGCGTACATGTTGTTTTGAAGTGATTGAAAAATGAAAATTCAACTTTATTTCCAAGTATTACCTCCATTCCGCAATTTCTGTTTTCAACGGCTAACTTTATGTTGCAGTGAGGTCAGATGTAAATTTTGAACCTAGCAAGTCAGTTGCACCTCCTGTCCAAGAAGTGACGCTGTCTAAGGATTGGTATTTCTCAAGTATATACTAACAAATTGGTATAGGGTGGTAAACTTGAAGTTACTAATAAAAAGGGACGTGTGTTGCACGTAGTAACGTTGTTGGTATAGTAAATTTGTTGCACGTAGTAACGTTGTTGATGTTATTTGTCATTTTTTCAAGTAGATTTTAAGTGGTCTGAATTTCTAAATCCTGCTCGGGTGGGGGGGATTTTGGTTTCATGCATCGCTTTCTGAATTCTGCGTTGGCATAGAAAATGCATTCGGACGGCGATAAGTAACATTTTTTGTCATTTTACAACCAGCAAAGGAAGAGTTGATTCAAATAGTTGATGGTCTTGGCAATGTTCGAGTTAAGCAGATTGCAGCAGGAGCGGAGCACTCTGCCATTGTAACAGGTGTGTTCCTATCTCCCCGCAATCTACTTTTTTTCTTAGTATTGTTCCTTGGATATCTTCCAACTCCTTCATTGACTAACTTTCATTGCAGAAAATGGATCAGTTATGACTTGGGGATGGGGTGAACATGGTCAGCTTGGCCTGGGAAATACAGCTGACCAAACTCTCCCCCAGACAGTGCAAACAGCTCAAAGGCTCAGTCGAACAGAAATTTGTTGTGGTAGTGGGTTCACTTATACCATTAATACATACTCCGGGAATAATCAGATCTGATGGAGCTAGAATACCATCTTCATGTTGTACTTTTGAGTAAGATACGCTATTAGGCGTATGCCTTCTCATCTTTAGACTTTTGAGCCTCTGTTGTAAAATGGATCTTTATTACATGTTTATCTTCCACTTGTGTTGCATAAGATTATAGCAATGACTTAAAAATGAAGTATACTGAAACAAGATTGCTGCAATTTATTAAAGATCAGTTATTGCATTAGTAACAAATTGTACATCTTCTTTACAACATATCCTCAAAGAACTGCCAAGTACACTAAAATCAGCCAGCCTGTTTGCTGCATCTACCTATGATCAACTTGGAGCGACATTCCGAAGAAGATGAGAATTGAGAACGGGGCTGGATACCGATCAAGGAGCGAAAGAAGCTGTATACACATCAACATTGTTTGTTAATAATAGGATGAGGAAGAATCCAACACCTTCACCAATGATACGACAAGACCAAAACGATGTAGTCCGTAGGTCTGCACTAACATTGATGTTCGAATATCCTTGCATGACCACGAGCTCTGGGGATTTCTCATTATGTGATAATGAGAAGATTATTTTCATATCCATTATTGTGGACTACAGGTAATAGAGGATCAACGCGCCATATGCCATCAACGATAAACTTTATCTGCAAATTTCAGTTATCCCATCGATATTTGCATTACATAGGGTGGGGAGAGTAATTATAACTGAAATTGAAGCTATCGGTAAGGTGGTAAACATACCTCATATCTGCCAGGATACAGCTTAAGGAATGCACAAAATATTCCAGAACTAGATTTTTCCATCTTTCTCTACAAATTATATACTATTGAATGAGCATAATAGATCCAAAAGGCAAAGAAATGACATAGGCAAACACATCAAATCATCTACAACTGAACTTGGCAAATTTTAGGTATCGGGGACAAGGGGTACAGAATTTTATCAGGCAGATGACTTAGGTAAATCCCTCTTTCATGTATCATGTATACTAATTATAAATCCGCAACAATGATGGGAATTAGACACAGAAGCAAAGGCCTTCATTATAAAATGAGAAGTTGAACATTGAAACAATAGCAAACAAGCACTAATATATAGCTAATAACTTCAGGCGAACCTGACTTATCCAACCATCATAAGAACCAGCTAACAGAACCTCGGAGGCAGAATTATGCCAGACAATCGTTGTGGTCCGAAGAAGTCGTAAAGCCTTCCGACCACTCTCAAGCCTTCTTTGATTCAAATTCTCCATGTTTTTGGATTCACTGCAAGATGGTTAAAACTCTAAAAACTTGACGTAAATCTATCCCATCCATATTAGAAAGAGAAAATGAAGCCAGACATTACCTTATCCATAGGGAACTTTTCCCTTCTATTATAGCCAGCTTCGCACGTATTACTCTCAACTGCTCCTTGGCATGCATGACCTCGTTCTCTTGAAACTCACATGCATCATATAGTTTCTTTAACTCGTTGGAAGAGCTGACATTTCCCTGAAAGATGACAATGATACACATTCAAGGTGAGTTTAGTAAGAGAAAAAAAAGAGAGAATAATTAGGTACAAAAAAGAGTAGTGAAACAGAAGGAAGCCCACAATCAGGCAGTTGCAAAATTACGAACATCGCATCGTAGCTTTCAGAATTTTCTTTAGTAATGAAGGAAACATCAATATTTTGTGGATTGAACAATGGAAGTATACTCATTCATATTTTGGGAATACAGAATAAGAAAGAACAAATAGAAGTCAACAAAAAATAAAGTAAATAGTTGTTGTCTTAATTGACCTTGAAATTTTATTACAGAATTAATCCTTTTATTTTTATATTACTTGTTTTTTATTTTTCATACCAAAAATTTGTTGCCCGAAGTCTGTACACTGAGAATTCATTGTACTCAAATTTGGACATAGATTATGAAGGGGTGTGCTACATTCAAGACAACCCTTTTGTCATTATCCACAGATTGCATTTCCTTGATTCTAACTTTGGTGCTTAAAGATCAGGATCATTACCAACAATCATGTTTCCTAGATAAAGACGGCTCGTATAAATTTCCAATCTACATCTTTCTCATTTTGCAAATCTGTGAGAATTTTCTGGGCTTATTTTATCATAGTGATTTATTTCCTGTATCACATAAAATAAGCATTCTGTAAATAAGTGGAAGGATATAAAGGAGGCCAAGAGGGTAAAACATGCTAGGTGTTGTGTCATGTCTATAAGGTAGATTACTATTACAGCTGTGCAGCTTGTGTTAACTCATTCATATCACACCCTAATGGCATCTATTGAACTTTATGGCCTGCGATCCCGTCCAAGTAAATATTGTAGATATGAACAAGTCTAGAAGGTAAAGTCAGTTAGAAAAGAAACAAAAGAAGAAAGTCAATCGACTTATTTTGAAAACCATCATATCTGTTGAAGAAAGTAAACTTATCCAGTTTAGCTAACTGTAACTCAGTACATAATTGCTAATTCTGGAAAATAGAGATTACCAATTTAACGAGATTTTGTTTCTAGTAAGTAAGATGCATATGAAGTTTTCACTAACTAACCCAAACTAAGCCTTATCCCTTTTAAGTGTGGTCTGCTACATGGAGTTCTAATATTGAACATCTTCGATTAAATAAGATATTTTTTTGTGAAACAGAAGAACAAGAAGAAATGTAATTTGAATTCCCGTCAAGCTGACCTTTATGGGAGATCCTTCTTTGACATCTCTAAGTGAGTGAAGTGCAGAGGCAAGTTCAGATTCAAGTTGTTTAAGACGAGTTTGTATTGAGTCTTGATTAGTCTCCTTTACTACGGATAAAGATTGAGATGGTGCAACGTCATCATTGTCCAAAGAAGCCTGTTCATTTTCCACATTTTTATATGAAAATTCTGCAGCTGCATATAGTTGAGAGGAAACTTCAGAGAGCAGCCTTTAACACGGTCAAATATTTAGGCATCAGGTCATCGAATTAAATTACATTAAAGAAATCCCACCTTCAAATCTAGTTATCTGGGAACCTGCACGTTGTATACTCCAAACCTTCCAGGACTCTGGCTTAGTATAATGATCATTATAACTATCTGTATCATATGATGCACCCTTCTTGGTCCCACTGGACACGGGATTGCCATCCTTGCAAGGGCCAATTCTGTCTTTTTCAATGGAAGAATAATTAAGATTACAATTTTGATCAGAGGATGCCTGAAGAGTTTCAATATAAGATTGACTTAACTTTATCATGTCCAAAAATTCTATTAAGCATGAGAATGGACCAGATAATGCAACCCTACCTATCAGTAAACAAGCACCTTCACTAAATGAAAAACTTTCTCACCAGGACTAGTTGAGGTTTGGAAGTTCCAATGATCCCCTTCATCCATGCTCGAGGTTCGAGGTCCACGACCATTTATTCCCATATCAACACCCAATGAATGATTGCGATCTCTCTGTAACCGACTTAAAATACCCTCGACTCCACTCTCTTCCTCACGCGTAGTTTCACTGTGAGTGGTAAGACGAGTATTAAACAAATAGAATGTGAATATAATTTGGAACAAGTAAGCATACAATAGTGGCAATATAAGTTCCTAAACTTCAACGCATATAAATCGATTTTATTAACAAATGTCCTGCTACATCACTTTGAACTAGTGCCCTGATCTTAAATACAAGTTCCTATTAACAAATTATGCAAACAGATGTAGTATAAACTAGGTAGAAACAACTAAAAAGGACAAATTAGACCTTACATTATACCTTCCACCAGATAAAGAACAAAGAGGACAAAATTCTTAATACTTCAAGAACTATAGACAATGCAAACATGACAAAATCATTAATAATTATTGATCAACATTATAAAATTTCCACAGTAATGCATTATACCAAGAAAGTTCCCAACAAAAAAAAAAGTCTCACAATGATCTACCCGTAGAGGAAGGTGAAGGTACACCCTGAGTCGATTCTTCCCCAGAAAATGAATCCCTTACAAAGCTCCCTCCGAAACCTTCCTGCCTCCTCTTGAACTGTTCTATGCCATATTCCACTGCCACAATCTCACTCTCCTCAACTCTCCCGACTTCCCTAGCTTCATTTTCCTTACCCTCCCATCCCAACGAAAACCACCCTCCCCTATCTTGAATTTCTTCCACCAAGTCCAGTCTCCCAGCATTTCTCAGCTCCTCTTTCGTTGGAAATCGCTTAGGTTTCTCAGATTTCTCCATAAATTCCAATATTTTCTCCTCTAGTTCCCTATCCCCTTCACTCATACACCTAGAACACATCAGATTTTCCTTCAATTCACCTCTTTTCATGTCAAAACAGCCAAAGCTCACTCCTTTTTTACCATGAACTATAACAATACACCTAGAACTCATCGAACTTTCCTTACACTCACTTCTTTTCAAATCAAAACAACCAAAGTTCACTCCTTTTTTACCTAAATACGAATGGGTATTAGCCAGTTTTGGATAATCTACACCCCTTTTTCTAGGATTTAGTTTTGAATGATTTATTGGGTATAATGAACAATTCAAATTTGGTATTGGTTTTTGAAGATAAGAGAAAGTTGGGTTTGTAATGAGAGAAAGCATTGTTTAGGCATTTCTTCTTGGACCAATTTGAGGATGTTGCTTGAATTTCTTGGAATTTATTTCATTAAGATTCTTGCTTCTGAGTACGTCGATGATAGAGGAAGAAGGCGGGAGAAGGACAGACGGTCGGCAACAAAGACTTGCTAACGTAGTACTCCAATGTCTCAAAAAGATTGTCCATTTATATCAAAAGTTATAAATTGTTACCGACTTTCCAATCCAATTCTATTTGGATTTTCTATCTAGGTTTTTTATGTGAGGTTTTCAGGCGTTTCGTCGATTTCCATCATTCGCTCAGTGGGATTTTTGAGCATTTTAAGTTAACTTCGGGGATCGAATTTACATCCAAAAAGCGAAGACAGGCATTACGTGGATTGGTATCACGCACATTCAGGAAGCGAAAGTTCATTGTAGCAGCGGTCAGATAAGACAATTTATTTGGAGCTTACATTCTCATTTGCGTAGTTTAGAAATATATTTCATATCGTATGACTATTTGTAACTTCTATCATTTGAACCAAAAAAAAGTTCATTTATAGTCTTTTTGCTCATACAAGTGTGTTGTGTGTATAAAAAATTAGGTTTATTTAACCATAAAATTGAAACTCGTTTTTAAATGTTTTACTTTTTACGTAATTTTCTATAATATTTATAACTAATTGATGATTAAAATCGTTGCTAAGAAAATATGAAGTCTATTATTAACATGAATTGAAAATATTAATGTTTTTTTAGCTTGAATGACATAATTATTGTAATATTAAGTTAATCGTAATCTTACATGATGAAGTGTACACTAAAATCTCTATAAATTAATAAAATTTTTAAGATAATAAATTTTTCAGGACTCGACTTGGAGTAGTTAAAAAATTAACAAAATCGATAAAATAATAAGGTAATACTTTTTCAAAAACATACCTTTATAATATTAGGTCCCACAAAAATTATAAATTAATAATCCTTAAAAATTAAAATAATATTATTACAATTTATTTAAAATATGACTCTATAGTAATTTATGTTTGTAGGATTGATGTACCTAAATATACTTATTTGAATTCAATGTCTCAATAACTTATGGGTAATGCTAAATACGGTACATTTATATAGTACTCCATATTAATTTACTAAAATACCCTTTTAAATTGATGAGAACAAAACTTTCAATCTCATTTATCAAATTTCCTCTCTCTCTAAACTTTAATCTATTAAAAAACCTCTTTAGAACATCAACCATATTCTAGATCTGGAATGGGTAACTCAAAGCTCAAACAATCATCATCTACTCATCAACCACCACAATTTCGTGCGGGATAAGCATCAGGCGTATTTTATACTTCGATACTTAAATAGTGGATTTGATTCAAATCAAAAGTTTGTGTCTAAGAAAGCTATAAATTTTGTTAATTTGGACTTTCGATTTTCAAACTAACAATCTTTCTTGTATGGAGGGAGTATTTGATGTTATTTCTGCTAATAAAGATGTGACCTTTTTGCTCTCTCCTTTATTTTTGTTTATTATTTATTTTGTTATTAGTTTGTGTTCATTTGTTGTTGTAATCATATTTGATTAATTAGTATTTGTTGTCTTGAATTAGTTAAAGATTTAATGAAAACAAACTGTGTTGTTTGAATATGAACATATGTTATATTGATTATGTGAAAAAGTTTGAACTTTTTCTGTTTTTGCAATGTGCCAATTACTTAGTTGTAAATTATGTATGGATTTACCTTTAATTGGGAGATTTTATGATAAAGCTCTTGTCGTGTTCGTGAAGCAATAATCATATAGTCATTAATGGAATTGGTGATCAATGAGAAGAAATTAACAATTTTATATAATTTTTGTAGAGAGAAAAAAGAAACCCACACTTCTAGAGAGGGAGTGATAAATTGCAAATGAATTGAAATTTTTTGATGCTGAAATTTTGTAAGGGCAAATTTGGGAATAAGAGTTAGGGTACTATATATAGGTACCGTATATAACATTTGCGATAACTTATGTATAGTATGTTGATTATATACTAGTAATATCATTTAAACTCTTCTTGTCATTAAACTCTACATATACTTATGCAAAAACTCATTAAATTTATCGATAAGTTAATAACTCTCTAAATTAATAAATTTTATCAATCCTGACATTATTAATTTATAGAGATTTTACTGTATTTAGAAATCAATTAGTATACGACGAGTCGACGAGTTCACAAATTCATGTATATTTACAATTGTTCAGGCTCAATTAATGGGAGTAGTCACTTTCATTTATTGATGCATATATCACTAGACCATTTTCAATACTTCGTAGATAGCTCATCAACCATCTCTAAAATATTTCAAATGTTACCATTTTTCTTCTTCACCTTATCAAATATTCTTAACAATATTCCATTATCATAGTGATCTTGCATTACATTTTAATGTCATTTTGAGTTTTGACGATCATTTTAATTCGTAAAACCGATCAGAAACACCCTCCCTATGTTTTTGACTACGCTTAAAATCTTTCCAAACGACAACGGGTAAGTTTTTACAATGCTCGCAACAATAATATATTCATCCATGTTCATGTTATATTGTTCGAAGCTACCTACGAGCCTACGACGCGTTCCAGTTGATGTTATTGATCCATTAAAACCCACTATCATCACAAAATCGCGATACAAGAAATTTCTTACATGTTGCATCTTCATGCACATCCCTCGTCTCCAATTGATCCTGTAAGTCCTTGGCAGACTCCACATTATGGTATGTGTCGAACGAGTGTGACATCTTGTTGAGAATGTGCCCTCGGCACACAAGCTAATCATTCTCTAACTTGACCCGGGTTCGGGACTGAAGTAGAGTATCCCTCGCTCATTCTGGTGGTTGTGAATTTGTTAAAACATAGGCAACCTTCAAAGATATCAAAAAGAAATGTATCTTCTCTTGCCATCTTCTTAAATCTCCCAAATCAAACCTCTCAGTTTCATGAAGTTAGATGTTATTTCTCTCGAACTCTCTACTATGAGAATAGTCTTAAGACCGTTAGAAATTTAAATGTGATAAAGAGAGAAACCACGAAACTATGTAAATAACAAGGTTCTTCAAGCACTCAAATGTGTTGCCCTTAAGACTATTTTGCTACAATAAATATGCTACAAAGCCGAATCGAATGTCTCTGAGATAGACATAAGTAACATAAGTACGCTCTTGCTAGTGCACAAATTAATCAAGAGAAGCTTTGTATCAAAATGATGTTACCTTTGAAAGAGAATGAAAGGTTATGTAGAGATAACCTTTTTTTCTTTCAAAAGCCACATTAAGATCTCAATAATATTACTAAAAACTGTCAAAATATGGTTCCAATCATGACCACCCCATCAAAACAACAAAAAACGATCGGTTTCAATCGTGATCCACACAGGAAACTCCACATACTTGTGCTTACGGCACATGGATAACCATACTAAATTAATTAACAAAAGGTAAAGTGATTATCTTACAAATGTACAGGCGTGTTCTCCACAATATATATGACATTTCATAGACTGGGTCCACAAATCGCTATTATCTTCTTCTACCATTTGATGGAGGAACCCAGAGGTTAATCCCTGATGAACTTTGCTGCAGAAGGGGTAGAGATGAGGTGTGCCGAATAGTAGGAAAGTTAAGTGCAGGTACCTGGTTCTGCAATTGTACAAGTGATGCATTTCTAGGAACTGAAGTGAGAGGAAGTTCATTCCTGTTATATGCACTCGCATGTTGAACCTGTGTTTCCCAAGTATGCACCAATGGAACTACTCTTCCATCCCAAGCTCCTGGAGGAGGTTGCTGTGGAGCTCCCCATCCAGTTACAGGTTGGTGCTGCTTCATAGCTATAGGATATTGTCCCCAACTTGCGCTGATATGTGTCCTCGCCTGTTGCTCTGCTACCACTGGGGCTCTAATGAAACTACCTGTTGGTGGATGTGTCCATGTTTGTTGCTCTACAACAGCTGGTGGTCTACTCCAACTACTACTAGTTGTTGGATGTGTCTGTGTCTGTGTCCGTGTCTGTATCTGTGTCTGTTGCTCTGTCACTGCTGGTGGTCTAACCCAACTACCTGTTGGCGTGCCTCGTGAACTGTCAACTGGACGCGGCCTCTTTACCAAGATGGAATTGGACACGATGGCCTGTCGTTTTTTACCTCTCCCTGAGGTCACTCCTGCCGTATGAGTAATACCAGTTACAACAACAGCAGGTGTTGTGTTGCTGCCAAATAATAGTTCCATCAATCTAGATCCTTCAATCTGGCCATCCAAGAAAGCAAGGAGATGCCGAACTGAGAGGTGTATGCACTTATAAATAGTTTTCACTTGAGATACCCCCACAGCCCGTGCGACATTTTGGGATCGATCAGTGAAATCTTCTATCTGTATAAATAGATAATCAGCTACTGACTATTGTACGTAAAAAAAAAAGTATGGAAAACAAGTGCTGCTCGATTGTAATTACACTTATGATGCCAACTTTAGAACCCCAAGTTTTGGATACCCAACTCCCTTCATATGCGCTAGCACAAAGACCTTTAGGCCACAGTATTTCAACTGCAGATAACTGCCATAAAAAAGTGATGGTCAATTTAACAATAAATGTGAAATGTCTTATCCATGCTTGCATTTCCTTAATGAATAAAAGTTTGATTTTGAACCCTTTTACCTTCACTAATAGAGAAAAAAAGAGCTCAGACAACGTCTCTTTATTGTTTCTACCATAGCCCACAAAATTCCTACATAGCTTCTTCACAGATTCAGCATCGGAACCGTCTGACATATAGAACAGTTTAACACTTAAGTTTCCACCTTAAACATATTGGCAGTCGGATGAAAACATGTTGAGATATCGTTGGTCAAACAATGAAATTAAAAAACTACTAGAGCTTAATCATCATCCTTTTATATGTATGGTACAATAATCATGTAATCATATTATACTACGCAATAATAATCATCCTTTTATATCACTAAGAAGTATCATGTATGGTACAAAGCACGGATGCGCTCAGCTCATATAAAGGGAAGCCATAACTTATATTTTAAGCATTGTCCAATAGTCTTATTTCACATTTCAAATTCAAGTAGTTAATTCAACTTCTCAAAATTAATTAGTTTTCCAAACATTCCAAAAAGACATTTATTCTACAGGAAAAATTTCAAAGAGTAGTTATCAAACCTTTAAGTAAAGCAGAAAATGGAGGTAATATTGGTGGATTTCGCGTCTGAAAAAAATAAATTATTAGATTCCTAATAGCAAGCAAAATATGGACCATGCAAGTGAAGTTTCATGAAAAGATATTATTCATTGGAAAGTTTTTCGCAATGCTTCCCATATGTAGATGGTTTGTGCATTCTGACCTCCCAGTCTCCCACCCTTGCCCTGCTTAGGTGGGAGCATTTTTGGAGGCATGTGGCATGTTGTTGTTATTGGAAAACCTTAAAACTCATAGAAGATCTTTTTTTCTTATGAGCTTTGCATAAAATAAATTTTAACTGAGCAAGCATTCCATGAGTAATTAATAACTATAATTTTTATATCCACAAAGAAAAGACACTAAAAAATTATAGACGTAAGATTATGAATTTATGTCATACCTGCATATGAAAAGCAACCAAAAGCACTATAGATAAAGAATTCAGGGTCTTATCCTTGGAGCTGTTGATGTTTTGAGCTTTTCCCCACGCTTTCATCTGCAGAAACCAGTGACCATAGCATTAAACCTGAACCCTCTAGAAAGCACAACTAAAGGTGACCAGCAAAAATTAAAACACTAAACGTAAAAAAGAGCCACATAGCTTTATGAGTAAACATCAGAAGAGCCAAGATCATAATAGAAACATGTGTATGGTGCTCCAAGGTAGTTAATTGCCTCAAGTTTCAGTACTCAATCAATTAGCCAAGTTGAATTTTTTTTCTGTTAATGAATCTAGGCTTTCAACTCGAATCTATTAGCCAAGAAAAACAGAGCTATTAACCGTACTGCATACGCAGAGATACAAACAAAATATACAGGCAAACATAGATCTCCTCACTTCCAACAGACTATCAAACAAGCTACAATTGCAAAGTTCGATACATGAATCAACAATTACAAAGTTTTAAACTAGGATACAAGGTGATCTATGCAAAGGAATAACTTGACACACAAGTACCATTACCACTAAATGATGAAATACAAAATTACCAGAAAGCTTAGCTTTGAAAATCTATCATCAATAGTTGAGATCAAGTTGATTATCTGTGACTTCAAAATCCCATCCCAATTCTCAATTGAGATATCACACTCGACACCGGTCCCACAATCAACAACTTTTAAGATAGGCACTTTGGCAGATATAACTGGAAGGACACGAGTAACATGTCCACTTTCTGACAAACAATAGTACTTCATTAAAAGCAACCCCAAAGAGTCCATAGAAGACCATAAACTACTTCATGTTGATCAGTGAAATATCACAAAAAACTACAAAATCGATCAGACTTCAATCCAAATATTCCATATCATAGCCGTTAAAATTCATACAATATCATAGTGGTTCATTAGTAAACTAGGATTTACATGCTAGGTAAAAATTCGCTTCGTTTAATATCGCTACAATATTTCTTCTTAGGAGCTTATGTACGAATTTGTTATAATAGTCCCCAACTTACTTCTGTCGATTATTTTCTTATCACAAAAAGGGATCTGGCTATTAAAATCCTCACAACGATTTTCAAGGTATGTATATCAAGAATTAATTCCATCTATGAAAGAAGAAAAAAACTTATTTTATCTCTCAGATATACTTGAAGAAAGAAAAATATTCATGTGGCATTTCTTCCATGCCGTTAATCTAGTTAATGTCAGATCAAGATATTTACTCTGGAGCACATAGAGCTTTTGAGCAAACTTTCTTAGAGCCTTAATTTTCTTCTCACGTGGAAGCTCGACAGAACCATTTCCAAAGTTAACCGAAAGATCCAGATCACTCTTGGAGTCAAATATATCCATTGAGAATGAACCAAAAACCACCACGGAAGGAATATTGGAATTTCCTGAAATCAGATTAAACCATAAATCATGAATCTAATTAGGAAAGATGACTTGATAATTTAACCTCAACATAAAATATGGTGTATATGCATTATTCCTGTTCATATGATGCCGTGTGATGAGGATGCAATACTGGATCATTACCATATAGTTCTTTTGCTATTTCATTGAATATACGAACCAAATCCTTCCGGACATCATAATCACTTGGGTTAGGACAACGAGTAGTATACACATTGTAAAGCATTTTATCGAATGCGGATATCCGTGCGGGATCTAAATTATGTTTTAGCTCCTCTTTCTTCTCTGCCTTTGCTGCTTTCGTCCGTAAGGCTGAAATAAAATTTCTACCACTGAAGACTCATAAACCATAAAATAAATAAAATCTAAAACATAAAATTAAGTCATAATTTCGATTGTCATCAGAAAAATGAGCATGTCAATGAAATATTGATAATGCAGAAGCAATTTGATGCATGTAGAATTGAAAAAGTTTGTTCCATTCCATCAATGAAGAGTGGCAAAGCTATATTAAAACAAATAATCATATTTAGTACTCATCAATCATGAATTCACTACCCTACAACCATTAACGTTGTCCCGCACTACACTCTAATCAATCATGAATACAAAAGACTACTAAATATTACTTCCTCCATCTCAAAAAGATTATCTAGTTACAAATACTGACGGCAATCTTCTTCAATTTTGATCTTGAAGTATCTTTGGATATGGTATTCCGAAACATGGTATTTTCACCCTATTTTTACTATTAACACGATATTTTACATGCAAACGAGATTAATTGTGTCAACTAAAGCCGCAATTTGTTAATTTTAACTAATGGAAATCAAACCATACAATCTTTTTAAGATGGAAGGACTACAAGGAAAGAATTTTGATGACATAAACAAACAAGAAGCACCAATTAAACCATACAAGCATAACAACACAAAAGGGACTTACTCTTAACCCTTAAAGCCATATTGAAGAATTACAAGACCAAATTATCAGCTCAAATCTGCAAAAAATGAAATTAACTTATCAAGAAATAGAATTTATACAAATTAATAGCAAGAAGCATCATAAAAATGCAATCTTTGAGACTTCTATTAAATAAAATTACCAGAATAAAATTGAATATTATATGCAATTCAATTGAAAGTGATTCTTGTTTAGTGTTAGGGCATAAAAAGAATGAACGAGGTAAATTTCTCCTGTCTTTTGGGGTTCCTTTTATCTTCAAAAATACATTATTTCAGCAATGTTTTATCTCGTACTAGAATTTTTTATGTGTCCAATTTAATGGAATACTGGGGTAATAATAATGCAGGGGAAATGAGGAGTTTTGTTGGAATTTGTTTTTATCATTATATCTATTCATCTTTGCTTGGAATTTGTATTAAGTGCACGCTATGAGGTAATCTTTCTTTTTCTTTAAAAAATAGAACGTAAGCAAAAATATGTATTACCTCCATTCTTTTTGTCGCGAATTGAACCAAAAATCTCTTGAACAAAGGTAGTATAAAATACTATTTTATCGAGAATTGAACAAAGACCTCTTGAAATGCGGCTCAGTCTGAATATGCTAATTACCTTGGGTTATGAGATAATTCTTAAAGCACATTTATATTGGTAACTATTTGTACAAATATAGAGGGAGATCCATATAGAAATATAGAGGGAGATATTTTATTAATACATATACTTATATTTATAGGTAAACATCAAACTCAATCTAATACTGGGCTTATGGGCTAGGGTTACTTGTCCATTAGGCTAACACTATTGGAACTTGGTAATCTGTTGTAGGGTAGGAACTAAAGATTTTTTGGAGAGGCTGACCATATATTCTTGATAAAAAACCTTTGATATTTATAAATTGACCCGACCCAAGAATTATTTAATCCATTATTTTTTTGAATTTTCGAGTCGAGTCGAGTGGGCGGGGTGATCAGGTCAATGTAAATATTTATAAAAACAACAATTAAAAATATTGTGATTATAACATGTTTTCGATTTACTTATAGAGAAAAAAGAATATGACAAGTTAGATTAATATTTTTGTAGCTTAAATGGTACCCCCTTTGTCTCAAAATAGTCGATACATTGCCACTATTAAATATTCATAATCATCTAGTAATATGCACTATTCATTAAATATATTAATTAGGAACATCCTTATAAAATTACACTATTTTTTAATAACTGTACAAATTGCTAGAATCTGACTGCTATAATGTGACGTACTTCCCATAAAAACAATTACTAGGATGGTGGTAAGAAGAGTTCAAACTCCTTGTTGTGGGCAATAGTTGATGGTGAGTAGTTAATTCTAAGATGGTGGTAAGAGTTAAAGTTGAAGTTGATAGTACTGTTGGATCTCTACTGATATTGGATGTTTTCTTAATCTTAAGGATAGTGGTAAGAATATCACTGTAGACTTCACATCAACCAACAAGAGACCAGAAAAGATCAACTCAAAGCAGATAACGCGATGGTGTAATTTCTTGGTCGAGCAAGGAATTTTTCTCATTGAGTTTTGGTAAGAGATTTTTCTCATTGAGTAAGAGTCCACAAATGATATTCTTGAAATCCCAAAAACGAGAGACTCCAAGTTTGGTGCCTCTTCCTTTCTTAGGGTGGTGGCTAATGTGAATGTGATATCAAGAAAAGTGGCTTAACATAGATAATAAGTATTTAACTAAAGGTTTATTAGTTGAAAGGTGATGGTGACTTACACTTATGGGATGTTTTGTGGGCCTTTCTATAATTTCTTTGTTTGTGTGGATAATTATTAAAAATAAATAATACTACTAAATAATAAATGGTGGAAAATAATTTCATCATCTTATATACAGTTATTTACTGATAGGATATAATAACAGTTGGTGTATGAATTATGATCAAGCTTAATTTATCATTAAGAAATATTGTCGTTTTAAATGATAAAATCATGTTTTATAGGGAATGGAATTATGTTTTATATAGAAAGAAGTCTAATTATCATCAAAGCAGGCTGCCAAATGTCCATTAAAGCAGGCCTACCGTATGAGATGTAATTATTAGAAACGTATCTTTAAATAGAATGATATTTATTCATAATAAAAAATACTCCATATAAGTTTGTTATATTTGTAACGGTTTTTTAGATAGTGTCCAGGGCACAAGTTAAGAATTTAAGATGTTAACAAATAAGAGTATTTGATATATTCATTTATATGCTTTCAAATGTTCAATATTTTATTTATATATTTACTCCTTAACATATGTTTTCTGGCCATGTTTTTGAAAAACTACATTTCTAAATATGTTTACTCCTTAATCGAATAGCCTAGTGGAAAAGGTTATTGATGACCAGAAGGTTTGGGAATTAAGGGTTGTTATAATTGTGGCGATTAATTGTTGTTATAATTGTATTACTATATGGAAAATATGTGACAATTAATTGTTGTTATAATTTAGGGTTCTTGGTAGGGATTTTGTTCATAAAAAGAGATGGTGTAATTTCTTTTCATTTCTTGTTTTCGTTTTTTTAATTGTGAAAGGACTAATTTGCCCTTACATAAGTCACGTGTTTGCCATGTGCCGGGTAGTTGGGAGAATTCATGTCGGAAGTAGTGAATTTATCATGTTGTAAAACTTCAGCGAGCGAATGAGACCTTTTAATTCATAGAGGAGCGAATATGGACTTTGGCTAAACATGATTGATGGTTCATGCCTTTTGCCCTATTATCTAATACCACCCTCTAAAACAAATGAGTCAAATGAATTTTCTGCATCAACAAGCTCAAAGTAAGGCTACATTTTGACATAATAGAGTAATGGCATGTAAATATACAACGTTGTATTGAGAAGTCACATCCTTTATTGATAAAGCTAAACCGTTAATAAGGTCACGTGCTAGTCCCCGTTGGTAATATATTCTTAACATCATATCATAATCAACACGACTCATCCCGCAATAGATATGTCAATAAGGAAATGGTTTTATATGTTTAATGTTTAACTAAAACTTACCGGTGGACCATATTGAAGACGTTTTGCAAACTATGGAGCAAACTTCGACTCTTCAGCTGATTGAGTAGAAACCTTTGTATCGAATTATAAACTCCGGCAGGAATGTCGGCCGGAGGTGCTTAAACTATAGCACCTCCGGCCGACATTCCTGCCGGAGTTGACCCTATCTCTACACTTTCATAACTAGCACAGTGACGTTTGCCATGGCACTGGCGGTCAGGTGGTACCTCTGCAGATGTCCTAACACCACTTTTTCTGAACTGGTTTCGAGTTGTTGTTTCGAACACAATAGTAGTGAGACTTTTGAGACACTAGTAATTGGAAACCTGTAGAATAGAAAGAAAGAATATTTACATATTTATACGAGGTACTTCAAAGTTGCAATATTATTTTTAAAACTATTCGAAAAAGATACCTTATCGAAATAGCACTCCCTCATTGAGGAGAGTCTAGATCTCGCATTTGTACAATTTTTACAACGTAGACATATATTATTTTGGAGCATGAACTCATTCAAAAGCTTGGTAATTTCATCCAAGACCACTTCAGAACTTAGTACATCATCACAATTGAGGTCTGAATCTTCGAATTGTTTTTCCTGCGCTTTGGCATTTTTTGCCAACTCAAGGAGTTTCCGGTCTACCTCTATTGGCCATTCTTGACCCGCGAAATATTTAGGCATTTTTTACATAATGATTCACAAGCTTCACAAGTTAAACCGAAGAGTCAACCATCGGAATGATCCTAATTATTAACATAATTAATATAAATAATCAAATACGTAAAATTGTCAAGGTGTTTAATTTCTTAAGGCCTTTAGTTGATTACAAAAATAGATGTAATGTATATATCATAGACCAAAAATTTAGTAGTTGTAGCAAACCTAACTCCAATGAAGATCTCTTCGAAGTTTAGATTATCATATACATCTCTAAATACCAAGTTAAGTCTTGAGTTGTTTAATTTCTAAATGGTTGCTCTATGAATATAACCTTCACACTTTAACATAATTTCATTTTCTAGTCATGAATAAAAATTATAGCAGATAAGAGAATACTCGAATTAGAATCTTATCTATCTAGGGACACGGCAGGACAATGAAATGGTTGTTGAACCTAAATAACTAAATAAGTAAAGGCATGCTTCACTTTTATTTGTACTAGTGAGTTAAGCCAATTTAATATGGTTTCACTTTATAAAATATCTGATAAGATCTTTTATTTGCATAGGGAGTTGAGACAATAAAATGGTTATTGAACTTAAATAAGTAAAGGTATACTTTACTTTTAATTGAGACTACTTTTAGACCGTCCACAACAAAGGTTGAATTAAACTCACCTTATTCAGTGCCACGTCAGCTTTAAACCCACTTACACCCTCAATTGAATCCAGTTTTCACATCAAAGTTTTATTCAAGATTTTATTCACTTTCTCTCCCTTCCACATCACCTTATCCTATACCCCACCATATATTTACTTATCTAATTATTTATACATATGTTATTATTAAAATTATAGTCTTTATAATAATTAATTTTTATAATATGATAAATATAATTTAATTTATTTGGAAATAATTAATTAATTACAATAAAAATTAATAATAAAATAAAATAAAAATGAACATTTTATTAAAACAAGACACAATATTATTAATTACTCGGTAAATCGAAACATACATAGATTATTGAAAACTTGAAAACAAACAATAAAAAGCACACAATAAACATTGATAAACTTGAAAAATAATTTTGTCAAACTGTTGTTCCAAATTTACTCCATATGTGCTCAACGAGAGCAGCCTTCAACTAAATATGTTGTGCCTTATCACGTAGTTCAGCTCTAGTATGAATATTTGATTCAGATCGGCCTTGGACGTGCACTTCAAATTGAGGTAATACTTCTATTTGACATTGAACGATGAGCTAGACCCAGAGCTATCCGATTGCTCGAAGTCAACATTTTCCCAATTTCGTATATATGTATCTCATTCATCCTCCACAATCATGTTATGTAAAGGTAGGGCTTCACTTTACATCCACAATAGAAGTTAAAGTTGGGGTTAAAGTGGAGTTGAAGTGGTGATTTTCATAAGCGGGAGGGGTGCAAGTTTTGGGGTTTAAGTGTGAGTGTCAAATATTGATGTTAGAGTTTTGGGGTTTAATGGGGTCCCGCAGGTGCAAAAGCATCCAATGGCTGCTTTTCATCTTTTTCTTTTTTTCTTTTTCTTATTTACTGAATGTATTATTTGCCCAATAATTCATCAAAAAAATATTATTATTTTTTATTTTTCGAGATCTATAAATGGAGCAAAGGTTTGTTTTATTAGGACACAAAAAAGAAACGAGTTTTTTACACCTTTTTTCATTCCTTCGTTGCAATAATTACAAATGAGTTAAATCTCATTTATTATAGGGTTAATGGCCGGGGACATCACTTACCTTTCCCCAATATCACCAGTTGATCACTTACCTTTTAAAAGGTCCCAGTTGATCACTCACCTTTCAAAATTTGTCTCAATTGGCATATTGGCCATTTTTTCGACTAGTCGACGCCTGATCAACGCACATGATGACCATTATTATGGGAGTTTTTGTTTCTTTCATGCCAAAATTAAGTTTTAAAAAATTGAAAATTAGAAATAAACTCAAAATCAACCCTTAATTTCGACATGAAAAGGTGAAAAAGCCCTTAATAATGGTCATCGCAGGCTTTGATCAGCCGAAAAAATGGCCAATAGGCCAACTAACACAAATTTTAAAAGGTGAGTGATCAACTGGAACCCTTTAAAAGGTAAGTGATCAACTGGTGATATTGAGAAAAGGTAAGTGATGTCCCTAGCCATTAACCCTTTATTATATTATAAATATTAATTATTATATAGATTATAATTTTAATAATAATATATGTATAAATAATGAGATAAGTAAAAATATGGTGGTGTATAGGATAAAGTGATGAGGAAGAGACGACTTTACTTGAACATGATCTGTTCTATAGGCTCGTACCTCTGTATCCTTGAGTTCTAAGGAGACGAGAAACCAAGTCTGGTGAATAAATCATAACCATGAGACCAGAGCGTGACTAGCAGCATTCATGATCTGGATCAGATCTCGGTGTAGCAGATGATCGTTCTCAGAACCCTCAGTGGAACTGAGATGGTCTTGTGGTTGTCTGACAGACTCAATACAAATTTAAAAGTGATGAGGAAGAGATATAAAGTGAATATAATCATGAATAAAAATCTGTTGTGGAAAATGGGTTCAAATGAGGGTGTAAGTGGGTTGTAAGATGATGTGCCACTAAATAAAGTGGGTTTAATTAAACTTAAATTGTGAATGATCTTAGAGAACACTATAGTTGTGCCAATAAATTGCATCTCCACCCAAAAAGCTACATTTTATATTTTCTCTCTCCTATATGTCATGCTTTTTACTCATGCTTTCCATCTTCTCTATCCTATATTAGTGATGAGACATTATTTTATTATTTTTATCTTACCATATATAATGTGGGAAGTGTGTAATTACAAGTTAGAAATAATGAAGTCCCATGTTCTCTTATCTCCTTAAATGTAGGAGGATAAGTTATTTTTAATTTTTAAATAAATAATTTCATAGTTGATGACTCAATAGCCTAGTGGTATCCAACCCAACCTTTAATGTAAGAGGTCATGTGTTCAAACGTTGTTGGACACAACTCCAGTTAAAAATTTATGTATTCACTGTTTGTAATATCATTGTAATCATAATTCATCGCTAATTTACAAAAAAAAAAAATAGTTTCATATAATCAATCTATATACGTACCTATATATAATATATAATTGGTGAAGAAGGAATTAGAAATTGTTTGAGGAGGATAAATTATTTTAATATAATTATTTTATTTCATATATATTTTTTACAATAACTATCCATTTTTGTTATAAAAAATATTGACCTTCATTTTACAAAAAGATTTCTTCTTTCTTATATTGTTTTGCACATTAAAAATAAATTTAATTAAGATGGAAAATAACAGTATGAAATAGAAATGTTATATTATAAATGAATAAAAATTCATATATTATAAATATGATGAATTAATTGCACAAGCTAAACTGTATACACACATCTAATTGATAATAAATAGGGTGTGAAATAAGAAAAATGAAAAAATATATAAATTAAACTAGTTTTCAAAAATTGATAAAAATAATAAATAAAATTTTAAGGATAAATATTAGGTTACTACTAGTGTGAATGTTCTCTTGTTCAGTCTTCACTCTTCACCATCAATCTTCTTTCTTTAATACTCCATCATTATGAATTAAGCAGCATATATGCATTTATCAGAATTCTCTGAGTGTTGATTTAATGGCGTCTCTAACATATCTATCTGTCTTTCCAACAACCAAACTTCCATTTGTTTGGTCTTCATTACCAGCTACTCAACAACCAAACTCACCTCCCAAGACTCGCTCCTCAAAATCCACCAATATCATTTCTCCTCAACCACTTACACCAACACTCAAAAAGGTATTCTTGTTTCTTTTTCTTTTACATTTATCCAAAAATAAATTTCAATAATATAAGAAAGGGTTCAAAATTCAATCTTTTTTGTTGGGTTTATTGCTTTTGTGTGCCAGGTTCACTACTTGACTTTTCAGACCAGATTGCCTAGTTTTGTAGTACTCCCTAAATCCCAAAGAGATTGTCAATTTTCACATTTTAGAGGCTTTCCAGTGACCTAGAGTCCTGTGTTTGATTCTCATTATAAGGGGCGGTGGTTGGGTTTAAAAGAAAAAAATGTGTTGAAACTGGACAATATTTTATTTATTTGATACTCCTAAATGGAGGGTGAGGTAATATACGTAGAGGCAGATAGTGCACAGGTAGGTGATGGAGGCAGATAATTTTCCCCCCATTGCTAGGAGCCTCGCCCTCTTGACTTGATATGCCAACAAGTCCGAACAGGCCTGGATAAAAAAGAGAAGCTCTCGCTTTCCTTTGCCACTTAAATGTACGACATCTGCCGTGCTTAGGCTTAAAGGACTCACTATTGTAGATAAGTTCTCCTTGGCTCACGAGGTGGCAACAAGTGATAGGGGATTTTTGCCTAAAGGATTAATAGGAGGGATGGGGTGGGGGGGGGGGGGGGGGTTGTGTAAATAAAGTTCAATACGATAGGGGAAGGCTTCCAGCGAGGCCTTATGGGCGCTTGCTAATGTATAAATAGAAAGAATTAATTTTTAAATCTATCAGCTTTATTTAGAAATTTCAAGAAAGGGCAGGTAAATATAGAGTCTGTTAAAAGAAGGCGATATTTTTTGATGGGGTTATTGACTTAGTTTGCCTGATTGACTGTCGAGATTAGATAATGCTTTTTTGCTGAGACTTTATTGATGCATTTCTATAGTACGGTGAGAATTGACAATCTCTTAGGTTGAAGGGAATTACATGAGTGATAAATGGCGAGTTTGTAGGTGTTGGTGCCAGTTGGATATGGAACGGAGGAAATGGAAGCTGTGGTAATAATTGATGTTCTACGTAGAGCCGGTGCAAGTGTGACTGTTGCGTCAGTAGAGGCGCAATTAGAAGTTGAAGCTTTTGGAGGCACCAGACTTGTCGCCGATACACCAATTTCTGATTGTTTTGATGAAATATATGATCTTATCGCGCTGCCAGTAAGTTAGTTTCTCATTTTTAACACCAGTTCATATTTGGAAGCAGTTAGTTACATATATATATATATATATGTATAGTAAGTATAAGAGTGCTACTGTACTACTGTAGGGAGGAATGCCTGGCTCAGCACGCTTGAGAGATTGTAAAGATCTCCAGAAAATCACGTGCAAACATGCTGAGGAAAATCGGTTATATGGCGCAATATGTGCTGCCCCAGCTATCACACTTTTGCCATGGGGGCTTCTTAAGAGGAAACAGGTGTCAGATTGATCTATTGTCTAGCCTGCTAAACTCATACTTATCTTTATAGTTTGTATGGATTTATTGCTAACTTGAAAGTTATGTTTTCTGCTAGACAACTTGTCACCCTGCGTTTATGGACAAAATCTCTTCATTCTGGGCAGTTAAATCAACTATTCAGGTCTCTGGCGAGTTAACAACTAGTCGTGGTCCTGGCACTTCATATCAGTTTGCGCTATCATTAGTTGATCAGCTGTTTGGCGAGTCTGTTGCCAAGAATATTGCAGAATTACTGGTATGGTTTAAAAAATGTGGAAATTTTTGGCATTTACATGACACCAAAGCCATATAAATTATAAAGGCATCATGATTTAACACGAAAAGTAACCTCGAAATGTTGATGCATATGGATGAATTGGGATGTTCCAAGAGAGAAATCTTCATCTATTTCAATTTTCATTTGTTTATTCTAGCTCATAATGAGATTCAAACTTGTAGCTCGTATCTCTTGAGAGGTGGCTTACCCAATGCTAATGCTGTTAGAATTTCTTATTATCAACGCAATGGCATGAGTTAATATGCTTTGATCGGTATGGTAAATAATGTTGACGATTGATGGATATTCTGAACTTTGTAGAAGAGATAGTTTATATGATTATTGAAAAAGATACATTCTCTGTCTGTCACGTGCTTATATGTTATTGTTGCCCCTTACTTAATTTGCCATATCTTAACATGCTATGTTAAATGAGGATATTTTTGACAGTCATCCTTTAATTTGTGTAGATGATGAACCTCGATGATACAAGTTCTAGAAGAAAAGAATTCAATGAAGTTCAGTGGACTCTTGATCATATCCCCAGAGTAATTTATTTCTGAAGCTTAAATATTACCCACACCCCTAATCTATTGACTTCTTTTCAACGATCTCTAGATATTAAAGTAATTCTAAATTTTAATGTGAGTGTATCTGAAGCCTATTTGAAAAAAACAAGGCGCCAAATTTTGAATTTTGATGGTTGACTTTTTAAATTTTGAAATCACATATATTTTTATATGTTGTATAATAGTTGAAAATAACGTGTCAAATGCTGGTATTTTGATACTTCAACATTAACATAATAGTTTTGATAAATCAAAGCTACATTTGGAGCTACAAAGTTTGTTAATCTTGACCATTGAAAATCAAAGTGGACAATCTTTTTGAAATTTAGGAAGTATATATGTCATTATTTTTGTGATATTAAAATTCAATATTATCAATTTTAGGTTCTCATACCTATTGCGAATGGATGCGAAGAAACTGAAGTGGTCACCATTGTTGATATCCTACGGAGAGCCAAGGCGAATGTTGTGGTGGCTTCAATGGAGAAATCAAAACACATATTGGCATCGCAAGGAACAAAACTTATTGCAGACAAATTGTTCAATGAAGCTGCAAAATCACTATATGATATGATTATCTTGCCAGTGAGTCCCTGTGTTTATTTTCTTTAATGGTTATTTATATTTTGCAACCAACATAGCTTCTCCTCATCCTACGGCTAGAGAAGGGGATAAGAAATTGACTTCAGTTGTAGTTTTAAGCTCCTTTTTGCACCTTAAGTCATTTGGACTTGTGACTATTCCATTTACTCTGGTGTTTTATGTAAACAGTAGACACTTTTGTTATAGATGCACTGTGAGACTGAGGTGAACGAAAAAATATATGTTGCCCTTTTTCCCTTGCTCCCCTTTGGTATAGAATCAGTAGAAGACGACAACGTTTATTTTGGTAAATTCTACAATTAAGTATGATGATTATGTTGCGCTGTTTTTTATTATTTGATATACTATTTGTATTTTAGGGAGGAATTAATGGAGCAGAACGGATGCAAAGATCGAGGGTTCTCAAGAAATTGCTGAAGGAACAAGAATCATCAGGGAGACTATATGGTGCAATTTGTTCTTCATCTTCAATCTTGCAAAAACACGGGTTACTAAAGGTAAGTTGGAATGTTGTCTTATTCTTTTTTGTTCACTTAATATTCCTGAGTTTTATCATTTGATATAAGCAGGACAAGAAATCCACAACTCATCCATCCATTATCAACAAGCTGGATGACGAGGTTGATGGTGCGGGTGTAGTTATTGATGGTAGATTGATCACTAGCAAAGGACTTGCTACTGCAACTGATTTTGCATTGGCTATTGTGAGTAAACTCTTTGGGCATGCTAGAGCAAGGAGTGTTGCAGAGGGTCTTGTTTTCGAATACACCAATAGCTAAGGATGCCCCTGCTTTATATAATTGGAGAACGACCAAACATAGAGAACTTACGTTTTCAGAAGGCACGTTATTGGTATGAAATTGGACGTGGTTCCTCTTGGCACAATAATAATTGAGGAAAGCATGTAGGTAGTGCGGAGACTATAGTGTCGTCCATGTTGATGTTCAATGATCACTCAGTGGAGGTCTCTCATGTTGCTGATGCTCTTTAGTGTATATCCTAGTATTGTTTAAAACCTAAGTTGAGAAAAGTGCAGTATCCAGGAGACTTGTTGGTAGCTCATAGGAGGCTAGTAGTTTTTAGAATTGAATTGTAAGTAATCACATTCTCTTGAACTAATTCTGAAAGCTGAAGTATAAAAGTACGAAACAATGAGAAAAAAGATCGTGATATATGGCTCCGCTCCCTTATATTTTCCTTCTCCGAGCTTAATTTCATTGTAAGGGGTGTTGGTGGGGTTCTTTTTAGAAAAAAAAACTTAAGAGAAATCCTACAAATCAAACATATAATCTCTTTATTCAATCCCTGAGATCATTTCAACTTCATAGAAGTTGAAATTTATATGTCCTACCTGCAAATCTGACTGCTATTTTAAATTAACCATAGCAACTCCTGTGAATAATTTTCTTAGACATCATATTGTTAATTCCGAAAACGATCAATAAAAACTCTGAAACTGTCATACTACAGTACACAGAGCAGAGCAGGTGAATCGTGGAATGTGTCGCACCAGATCAGAAGATTGAAGCTTGTATGTTAACTACCTCGAGACAAGGCTGCTAGTATTTTGAACTCTAATTCTTTATTAGTTGGCCAATATTTCGATCGAAAAACAAAACAAGTTTATATCTATATTCACACATACCAAAACGATAATAACTACTACTTTTCTAGCCTCGTTGTACCCGGCTCGAGCCTCTTTCTATAAGAGCCTAGTTGATCCGGCTCCAATCTCAGCTAGTAATGGCATCTTCATCCCCTCCCAAACAACCCCTTCCAAATGAAGTTTTCATCAGTTTCAGAGGAGAAGACACTCGCAACAACTTCGTTAGCCATCTTCACTCTTCCCTTAAGGACAAAGGTATCCGAACATACTTCGATGAAAACAGTTTACAAAAGGGTCAAACAATTGGAATCGAACTCGTGAAAGCAATTGAGGAATCCAGCATTGCAATCGTTGTATTGTCCAGAAATTATGGCTCCTCTACTTGGTGTTTGAATGAGTTGGTGAAGATAATGGAATGCAAAAATAAATCAGGCCTAATTGTTTTTCCTATCTTTTATCATGTTCACCCATCTGATGTCCGCAAGCAGAAAAAGAAATTCTCTGAAGCATTTGCAAAACATGAGGTCGAGTTCAAGGATGATGGTGAAAAGGTCAAGATTTGGAGAGAAGCATTAAGACAAGTATCAGATCTAGCAGGAGAGGAGATTCGTCGACAGTAAGCTCAACTTTTAGTTTTTTTTTGTGGTTTTATGGATTTTTTTGCCCCAGAAAATCCGAAGTGATACTTTCAGTTTTTCTGGAAGTAGGTGAACGGAAATCGAACCGACCTGCAAAATACAGTTGGTTCGATTTTCCGGATTTTATGTTAGATTATTCGAATTTTTAAGAGCAAATTGATGAAATGGTCTTGAAAGTAGGTTCAGGTTGCTTTTGGTCATCGAAAGTACAAATGTTGCACCTTAGTCCACGATATGGTGAAAAGATTGGGTGCATCAATACTTCTATGCATCAGGTGCATCAGGTACCCATTTAAAGGTTTGATGTGGGTATTGTACCCACTTGAAACTTCATCATTGATACTTGTACCCTTGATAAATATGTGGTATTGTACCATTGTTATAGTACAATTTGGGTACAAGTACCAATGATGAAGTTTCAAGTGGGTACAGTACCCACGTAAAACCTTTAAATGGGTACCTGATGCACCGAATTATTGATGCACCGAAACCGGACTCCACGATATGGGCCAAAGGTTGTAGATTGGTCCAAAATTTAGTTAAGGCGTTAATTTTTAACGCCCAATAGAGATTCTAGTTCACTCGTAAGATAATTCTATTATTACCGTTCTAACTTATTAACAATGCATGTAACTCACGAGGCGCGTGAGCCGTTAACATTTAACATCGTCGTTAAATTTTGGACCAATCTGCAACAGTGAGCCAATATCATGGACTAATTTACAACTTTTATACTTTCGGGACTAGAAGGCAACCTGAATCTATTGCGGGGATCATTTCATCGATTTGCTCAATTTTCAAATTAAACAATTTGATTTTATGCATATCTTTTGTTGTTAGAAATGAAGCATCGTGTATTAAGGAGATTGGTGATAAGATCTTAAAGCAGTTACCTGTGAAAGCTTCTGAGTTTAGAAAATCTTGTGTGGGAATAGAGTCTTGTATATTAGAAATAAAGAATTCGATGGATCGCGAACCCCATGAAGTTCTCTTCAAGGGGTTATGGGGAATGGGCGGTATTGGAAAAACCACTATGGCAAGAGCTATATTTGAAGACTGTAGAGAAGCGTTTGAAGGTAGTTGTTTTCTTCCGGATGTGAAGGAGAAAAAGAATGAAATCCACATTTTGCAAAAGCGCCTTCTTGATGCTGTTTTGAAGACAGATTTGGAGGGTATACATGATGTGGTTACAGGAACTAGCATGATTAAGGAAAGGTTGAGGTTTAAAAAAATTCTTTTGGTCATTGACGATGTGGATAATATAAAACAGTTAAAGGCTCTAGCGAAGCAATGTGATTGGTTTGGTAAAGGGAGTCGAATTATCATCACAACCAGGGATGAACACTTGATTAATGACGTTCATATTGAAAAATTCAAAGTTCATACGTTGCCTAAAAATGAAGCTCTTCATTTATTTAGTCTTCATGCTTTCAAGAATGATCATCCACAGGAGGATTTCAGAGATCTTTCACTTAAAGTATTGAGTTATGTTGGTGGTCTTCCATTAGCTCTTTCAGTGTTAGGGGAATATTTGCACGGACAATCTAGACCTTTTTGGGAGAGCACATTAAGTAGGTTATCCCAAAATGATCATGAAGATGAAATTATAAACAAATTACAGATTAGCTTTGACGGGTTAAGTGTGCTTCAACAAAACATATTTCTTGATATTGCTTGTTTCTTTAGAGGGCATTTAAAAGACCATGTGGAAGAACAACTAGAGAGTCTTGGGTTGCACCCTATGGAAGGGATTGATGTGCTTAGTCAAAGGTCTCTTATTGATATGAGAATTGTGGGCACTGCAACTGGTGGTGACATATATGATATTGAAATGCATGACTTGCTTCAAGAAATGGGTTGGCATATTGTTCGTAAAAGATCTGAGGGAGATGTTAGAAGATACAGTCGTCTTTGGCTTGAAAAGGACGTACTAGAGATTCTCTCATGTATCACGGTAAGTTGCACCATATTTGAGCATACACATATGAGATAACTTTCAGGTTACAATTCTAATTCAGTTGTTAACATGATGAATTGTACAATTATAGGTACCTTGCGAAGTCGAACGGTTAGTTACCCATGTTAATCCCAAGGGTCGTATAAAGCCTACTAATTTAGGATGGGAGGTAACCTTCACAAACATGAGTAAACTGAGTTACCTTGAAGTTAGTGGTGACTTTTTTAAGGGAAATTATGATGCCAATGTTACTCAACCATTTTGTCAGTTCGGCAATAAACTTCGATGGTTTTCTTGGTCTGGTTACCCAGGGGAATTTCTACCAAAAGGCTTCCACCCTATGAACCTTGTCCAGCTTCATATGGAATTTAGTCAAATTAAAGAAACACCAGACTTTTCCCATATGCCAAATTTGGAATTACTAAATTTGGAGAGGTCAGAAATGTTGGTATATGTCCATCCATCTCTTGGAAATCACATGAATATAAAGAATATAAATTTGTTAGGATGCCAAAATCTGAAGGAGTTTCCAAGGATTTATGGAATGAAATCCCTTGAATTCATGGATCTCTCATATACAAATATACAAAATTTTCCAGAAATATGTGGGAACTTGGATTCTTTGAGAAAACTAGAATTGGAGGGGACACCTATCAATGGCCTACCTAAGTCGATATTGGGAATTGTAAGTGGTCTTCCAAAGTTGAAAATTTACTGTGGTTCCACACACAAGGAAGATTTCACAAGCCTCGATGTAGTTGGAAAGAGTTTTCCGGGACTAGTTAGCATCGTAATAAGAGGAAGTGGTATTAGTTCGACTTTGGACTTCTCTCTTTTGCCATATTTGGAGAAATTGGATCTATCATTTTCAAGAGAGTTGGTACAAGTTCATCCATCCCTTGGCGTCCATAAGAGAATTAAGTCCATAGATTTATCAGATTGCTCAAAACTCGAGGAGTTCCCGCGAGTTGTTGACATGGAATCCTTGGAAAAACTAGATCTCTCATATACAAGGTTACAAAATTTTCCAGAAATGAGAGGAAATGTGAAACGTCTAGTGGAACTTTATTTGAACAATACACATATAGCAAGTTTGCCTTGGTCGATTGGGTGCGCCACTAGCCTTCAAATCTTACGTATAGAACACTGTGAATACTTACTGCAACTACCAATCACCATTCTAGGTCTTCAACTGGAAGAAATTTACATTAAAAGTGGATCACTCAAGTATTTTATGGAAAATGTAGATGATGACGTTGGTTTTTCGAGAAGAAAAAGACTAAGACAATGGCTTGGTCGGCAGCCTTCTAGGTCACGTATCTACTTTAGAAATTGCAAATGCCTGGAAGAGCTACCTGAATCTCTATTATCAAGAATAGAAATTCTATACATCGAAGATTGCCCAATCTTAATGAGTTGGATTTGTTTGAATTTAGTGGATCTACTTGACAAATATGAACATTTGTGTAGCTTAAGATTTCATCTAGAATGTATGGATGATGGAGGTTCCACACACGAGTTTCTTCGAGCCTTCTCAGAATGGGTACGTATACAATGTTTGATCTCTACTATGTTTACCACTATTCATTCATTATCTTATAGCTAATTTTGTTGTTGTAATGATTAAAGGAGGTGATATGCAACATGTTGCGAAAAAGGGAAAGACCTTTCAAAGTTTGTGGTCCAGGAACAAAAATACCAAGTTGGTTCCAGTACCAATTCAGTCATGGGTGTTCCATCACGGTGTACCTTCCTCCATTACCTCATTGGTATACAGACAAACTCAGAGGATTTGTTCTAGGTTATTTAACTTATGGTGTTCACACTGAGGACCCATCGATTGAGCCAAGGTCTAGCAATGCGTTCGATTCCAATGATAAGTCTTGTTATATTGAGAAGTTGCATCTTTTTCTGAGGTATATACCTATTGCTTATGTCAGTGGGATTATACGAGACTGGAATGGGGAAGATGAATGTACTCTTTTTGAGCAAAAATTCGAAACTTGTCCTAGCTTAGGGTTCAGTCTTGTGTATAGTGAAGGTGAAGTCATTGAATCTCCCCCACGCCAAGTAACTATTGTAGAAGATGATTATTATTGTCCTCCAGGTTTTCCTACCACGTTATTCAGAGTTAAGATTGCGCAAAGATAGGATGGAGAAGTTGTACATGGATAATTATTTTCAGGTAATTATTTTGGTCGCACTTCACGTGTTGATAACGATGCTCCATTTATAGTATAAAAGTGATTTCAAAATCACAAAGAAATGAACTGCCGATATCAAAAATCGGTACCTCCTCTCTTTCCGAATCATCCTGGTTTATATATCAGATTTCACTAAAAATCTGATTTCAATTTCAAAACTTGTAATATTACTTTACTTTAATTTTTCAAATTCTCATTGAAATGTTTTCAAAGATTCTGAAGTTATTGATTATGATATTTTTTTGTCATGATTTGTATCCTCTTTATTTGGAAATGACTAAATACCATAACACATTCTTTTTTTTTTCTTTTTTTCCATAACACATTCTTATGCAGTGATATACCCCCTCCAGTTTCATACTAGTATTTTGCTGTTGAGCTTTGTTTGGCCTTATTTTTGGTTAATACATATATATAATTTGAATTATGTTCCTTAATCTACCCACAAGAATTAAAAGAATAATATAATTTGATAGTTTAGTCATATTATTATTTTTATGAAATTTAATTTGATTATTCTTTAGCTCACAGACAAGTTTTATGTGGCTACATCCATATTTTTTTTATGATTTTGCACTGTTAATAAGCATGTATCTATAGCTTTGTTTGCAAAAATTTTACTAGAAAAATTCTGATGTCAATTATGACATTTCTGAATCAAAGACTGATAGCTATAAGGTATGGAAAGAAAGAGTGCTTCTACATTTAGGGTGGATAGATATTGTTTATGCAATTCGTAAAGACTAATCACTGGAAATAACTAAAACTAACATAATAGTTGAGATAGATCTTTATGGAAGTGGGAGCAATCTAATCGCTTATTTGTTATGTTCATAAAGACCAAAATTTGTGACTGTATTCGGGATTTCGTCACTCAGCATACTAACAGCTAAAAATCTCATTTTTATCATCGATGAGCAATTTGTAACTTCTGACAAAGTTTTCGCCAGCGCCTTAATTATAAAATTTACATCCATGAGGCATAATGAGTGTGTGTGCTTGTACGTGTCATGCACAAGAGAAATATTGCGGCTAACCTAGAGGTTGCAAGTTACCATGTAGGACTCTTTCCTAGTGCATTTCATTCTAGGCGTTCTTCCTCCACATTATGGCCCCTTTAAGATGTCTTACAACATACATATTAATGGCCAATTGATGAAGTCATGACTATCCGCAATCAAAAGGAGGGTCGATTCTCGATGGAAGAGGCAGAAAGGTGAACCTTATGACATCTTTTTCAAAAAAGAAAAATGATTTCTTTGAGGAAAGGCATACAGGAAAGATTCATCTATGCAAGTCATCAAGGAGTCGATGGGTTTCCTTTGTAAAAAGAAGAAGCACATGAAGAAATATCGTATTAGGTTTAAAATTGGCTTCAAAAGAAAGGTAATTTTCTAGCGTATGTCAAATGAATCTAATGTGGTTAATATTAATCATAATACATGGTGGATTGATTCTGGTACTACGATTCATGTTCGAGTAACTTAGAAGTCATGAAAAACTTATGGAAACAACAAGAAGTGAACAATACATCTATTTAGGTAGCCAGATGAGTGCACATGTGAAGTCCGTTAGTACATGCCTTTTAGTTTTAACTTTTAAGTAATGTTTTAATTTGCATTTTGAAAAGACGATTCATGTACAAGTTGGCAGGTTTCACAAGAAATACAATTTCATCTTCAAGGCTTGTACCTTTTGGAATTTTGTTTAATTTTTTCAAAATCTCATTTAAGTATTTTCAAAGATTCTGAAGTTATTAGTTATGGTATTTTGTATGATGTTTTATATTGTCTTTATTTGTAAACTGACATCACACAGTTCTATACATGTTAGTGAAGCTTAACATGACGAGTTAAGGGAACGAGATAAATCTTGCATTCATTAAAATTTATATTTATTATAGTTATCCTTTTTAAAATCTTTGTTTTAAATTTTGCATAGATTACATCATTGCAAAAAATGTATGATAATACAATTTCCCAATAACTTAATCGTAAAATGACATAACTCATAATTCTATGCATGTTAGTACATGATTAAAAAGAGGTACTATAAGTGCGAACTCATTTATTTTATGGCATCAAAGATTGTGATATATCTTCATTAAGAGGGTTGAGAAATTGGTGAAGAATGGAGTACTTGGTACTTTAAACTTTATTAATTTTGATACTTGTGCTGATTGCATTAAGCAAACTAACCAACATAAAATTGATGTCAAGACGAGTTCAAACCTATTAGAGATCGTACAAAATCATAAGCACACATAATTGTTGGTATGATCTGAATGTTAATGGTCTGACCGCACTATTTTGCTGCCTCCAATAATTTGAGCTGACCATTTAACATTGATGCTCAACTGCCTAACTAACTGATCATATCTCCAAACCTAACAAGCTCATAATGTTTGCCTAATGTTCTTCTATGTGTTTTATGTACTGGATACTTGATGGATATTCATTAATGTTAATAAGGCAAACTTTTGTATACATATTGAGTTACTTTTTCGTGATTCATGAATGAAAAATAAGAGAATTACTATTTTGATTATTTGAGAATTTGATTAATAATAGTCGTTATATAACCAACATATATCATTATGTGTAAATAACTAAAACGATAAGTAAAAATAAATCGAAAGAATATAATTTAATTCTTGAGCTATAAAGGTAACATAACTGTAAACCACTAAAATGCATGAAATGAATATATGAGAACGTGATCTGACTAGCTAATTCTTTTCCTTTAGTTTAGTTGTTTTTCCATCAAGAACAGAACTGCTCATTTCTTGTGAAAAAAAGATATTGATGCTCACATGCCCTAACACATCATGCATGTCAATAAAGCTCTCAGCAACCCACTTTCGAAATATATATATTAATATATATACTCTATATAATTTCTAGCTACCTCACTTATTTTACGTTTAAAACAAAAAGAATTATTCCAAACAATTAACAATTGCTTACAAGAATTACTACTTCATATCCGACACCTACAATTGAGCTCGAACGGATCCAATTAAGGATTTGTCTTTCTAACCATTTGCTCATAAGTTAGTGGACTTTATTACTTTTTGAAATACAATTTTAATCATCAATTATTTTTTACACACTAAAAAAAGTTACAAAAAAAATATTATGAAAATATATCCTTAAATAATGAAATCTACGATATCCCTTTTATATTTTTTGAATTGATATATATTCTCTCCATTTTTCATGTCTTTCTAGCCATTTGTACATAGGTTAAGGAAAATAAGAATTAGTTAAAAAGTACATTGGAAATATAAAATGACAATCAATTTAAATTATATAATTGGTTGGTTGATAACTCCATAAAAAAATCAAAAAATATATTGAAAATGTAACTTTATAACTGATTATGCTAGATCAAGTATTTAGAAACAAAAAGTTATAGCTAAAAAACAAATAAAAAAAATGGAGAAAGTGAAAACAATTTACAATCAAAGTTCACAAATCTTAAAAAGGTATATTAATTTGAGTTGGTGGAGGTATTTGTTCAAACAACACCAACAATAAAAACAAATATAATAAATAAACTAACTTTTTCCTATTTGTGGGATATGTGGTAATGGATGAGCTCATTTAGCCCCTCTTTTTATTTTTCACTATAGTCTTCCCCTAGAACAAAGTCATGTTGGCATAAAAACAAAAAATTATCACTTTATTTGGACTAAAAGAACACAAACAAATCCCATTATTGCATCCAACCTATCCATGGCCACCATTATACACGTTACACAATAATGTTTTTTTGGGTGTGAAATTATCAGTTTACTCTGTCCAAACTTTCTCACTATTTCACTCCTAAAAAAGCTACCTCTCTATTCCTTTATTTAATAATATTCATTTACTTTTACATAAAATTAAAAAAAAAAAAACAAATTCATCTCACAAATTTAGTTTCCCCTTCCAACTTTTCTTACTTAATTAGATAAAATGATACTTAAAATGAAATTTCTATTTTTGAAATATGGTTCTTAAATAATAAGACGGAGGAAGTATTATTCTTGAGCATGTACAGATCAACATATTTATACATCGGATCTGTTATACACACCAGAATAATGAATTTAAGAGTAAAACTATTATTTTATCCCCCTATTTGAAAGTGTAATAATTGGGATATAAATGAGGGGCAAAATTGTAATTTCAGGTGTGTATAGTGTTGCCCATATTTATACATGCACATACACATAGACAGAGACATACATTCATCATAAATACACAACCAACTCTATCTGTTGTCTGGTTACTCATCACCAATTTGTCCAACTTCACTGCTTTCCTTTTTTAACCACTCAGATTTTCTCATTCTCACCCACAGATAAGCATTAGTCAACCATGTTACACTTTGACATTATTGCTCAACTTGTCCCAAAACTAAAGTCCATCTTCTTCTTATCAACTTTAAATGACTATCAGAATTGTCAAACATCATCACCTATTCAACATTTCTTGATGCTACTGCAACTTGATATATAATGTAAATAAACTATATTTTAATGGTAAAGAGGGTCCTATACTATTATTAGTACTACTACTATTAATAGCTACGCAATTTCAGATATGAACTAGTTCAAGATCAGATTTACCAAAATTGCTGCATGTAGCAACTCCCAGTTTGATAAATGGAGTTTGTTCTTATCAAGATTTGGATTTTCTACATAGTTGTGTTGTTTTTTTGCCAGTGTTCTTCACTCCCTTTATGTACTGATTTGAGTAAGTCTCTTTGTCTGCATTTTTGGAAAAAAAAAAACAGATTTTTATACTCCATTTCTTGATTATGCCACTCGACTCGTTTTTATTTTTCATCCACTTTTGAACTAAAAGTGGAGTGCCATTATGAGTGGTTTGAGGGTAAAAATCTTTTTTTAAAACCCCACCCACCATCCCTTACAATGAGAATCGAACCAGGATTCTTAGGTCACTGAAAGTCCACGTAACCACTAGGTCATTGGATGTTCTCTTTGAGTGTATAAGAATCATTGGCCGAATAAAAGGATTTGTGTGTTTTCTTGTGTCTGATGATGTTTGTGGTGATGTTGTAGGAGAACCAATTACACTGAATAAGCCATTGGAGTTTTGTGAATACAATGGAACAATGTGTTGTACTTCATCTCAAGATTCTGGGATTGAGAAACGTTTTCAGACTATGAACATTTCTAATGATTCATGTGGTGCTCTTATCAAATCTATCCTTTGTGCTGTAAGAAACTTCCAAATGAAGATGAATATTTAAAGTTTATTTAAAATTTGTGATTAAACTAAAGAAATTATGAGTTTTAATATTGTTTGTGGAATCATATATATGCAGAGTTGTGATAAGTACTCAGCAGAATTGTACAAAGTGAAATCGGGGGCTCGGCCAGTGCCAGTTCTTTGTGAAGCCACTGCCCCTGCAGTGAAGCTCACGTCGATATCGAATCCTGGAAATAGCAACTTCTGTTCAGAAGTTTGGGATTCTTGTAAGGATGTTTCGATTTTGAATTCACCATTTGCCCCCTCTTTGAAAAACAAAGCTGGAGTGACACAAAATTCCTCTGCCTCCAAGTTAGTAGACTATTGGAATTCGAAAAGCGAGTTTTGTGGTACTTTTGGTAGCCCGTCTGGTGGTGATTCTCTTTGTTTTGATGGAAAACAAGTCACGCTCAACGAGACAGAAAAGGTTCTTCCTCCGGAGGGCATGTGCCTTGAGAAGATTGGCAATGGAACTTACCTTAATATGGTTGCTCATCCTGATGGTTCGAATCGAGCTTTCTTTTCTGATCAACCTGGAAAGATATGGTTGGCTACAATACCTGATAGGGATTCAGGAGGGGTTCTTGGACTAGATGAATCTACTCCGTTTGTGGATTTAACTGATCAAGTTCGCGATGACACTAATTTTGGGATGATGGGGTTGGCATTTCATCCAAAATTCGCACAAAATGGTCGTTTTTTTGCATCCTTCATCTGTGATAAGGAGACTAATCCAGGATGTTCTGGGAGGTGTTCTTGTAACTCTGATGTGGGTTGCGATCCTTCGAAATTTGATTCTCCAACTTCAAGTCCTCCTTGCCAATTACATACTGTTGTGGCTGAGTACTCGGCCAATGGAACATCATCATCTCCTTCTACGGTAATTATTGGATATTCCACAATTTAGCGAATCCAACATACAAATGCCTTGGAAGAGGCTCCTGCTTAAGTAGGGGAGGGTCGGATACTATGCAGTCTTACCCCTGTAAACATACCACCATTTAAATCTGAATGAACTATTTATATTTTCTATTTTCTCGATGTAATTAAGATTTCTTGAAATCCAGGCAACAAATGCAAAACCAGCCGAAGTGAGAAGGATATTTACTATGGGGCTCCCATATAAGTCGCCAGCCGGTGGCCAAATTCTATTTGGACCTGCAGATGGGTATCTCTACCTGATGATTGGAGATGGTGGAAACAAAGGCGACCCTTCGAATTTTTCCCAAAACAAGAAGTCTTTGCTAGGGAAGATATTGAGGCTAGACGTCGATAATATGCCAAGTAGGTTTGAACAACACATCCATTTCCATGACATCTGAAAAGTCCTAATGTATCTCCTCTGAGATCTAACTATCATTTATTGTTTGATCATTATAGGTGACAAAGAGATCGATGATCTTTCTCTCTGGGGAAATTATTCTGCCCCTCGGGACAATCCTTACGCAGATGATAAAAATATGGCCGCTGAAATATGGGCATATGGACTGCGAAATCCTTGGCGTTGCAGCTTTGACTCGGAAAGGCCTTCATATTTCTTCTGTGGCGACAGTGGACAGGTTTTAATTCACATTCCAAAGAAATATCTTCGCACTACGTGTTTTTAACATGTAACGGAAAAATCAAGAATAAAGCTCTAAGCGATTAACAATCATGTCGTCCTAATTACAGTAATAGCTCACAGTGATTTTTAATCGTGCAGAATGCTTATGAAGAGGTGGATATCATTACGAAAGGAGGGAACTACGGATGGCGAATGTATGAAGGCCCTCTCCCTTTCACGCCTGAGGACACGCCCCTCAACACCTCAGCTGCATCGAAAGACAACCTGATCTTCCCTGTAGTAGGATACAGCCACTCAGAAGTGAACAAGAAAATAGGCTCTGCCTCTATATCAGGTGGCTATGTCTATCGATCAAACACCGACCCCTGCCTCTATGGAAGGTAAACACATTGACCAACGACCAATAACCAACATGTACATATAATCTTAGCTATAGTAGTGAAAGGTGTAGCTACCTCGATCCAACCGATTATAGTGAAATTCGAACATAGGTCTAAGTTATTGATAGCGTTAATTTAACCCGAAGCATTTGTTAAGTTTATGAAAATAACTTTGAACTGGTGTTCACAGCTACCTATATGGAGATCTCTATGGTGAAAACTACTGGACAGCAATGGAGAATCCAAAAGACAGTGGAAAATTCACATCAGCAAACCTCCCATTTGCCTGTGCTCGGGATTCACCAATCCAATGTGCTACGACGCCAAACAGTCCACTTCCTGCCATAGGCTACGTATTCTCGACGGGGCAGGATAACAAGAAAGATGTGTACATTTTAACAACCAGTGGTGTTTATAGAGTAGTCCGACCAAGCCGGTGCGCTTACACGTGCTCGAAGGAAAATGCAACCACCAATGCAGTAGCTAGCCCCCCAGCTCCAGCATCAAACAGCCAGTACATACATCCCTATATGGTGGTTTTGATATTATGTTTCAGCTTGTTTATGTTGTAAATACTAGTACTTCTTCCTAGCCTGGCCTGGTGGAACTATTAAAGCTTCATAATTTTGTAACTTTGAGCCAATAAAAAGTCATTTTCTCCATTAAATACATTTTCTTTTCCTTTTGTAAATTAGCGATAGAGTTGAATTTCGAATGCATGACCCTCCAATCACTAGCAATAGCCTTTTCTACTAGGTTACTCAATTAACTCCTTAAAATACATTCTTAATCATCACTTTTCTTAGCTTTGAAATTTGATTTTCATACACATATTTAGCAGCTTCCCTATTATTCACAAAGTTGAAATACATTTAATAGGTCTTTTAAGGGTAAAATACATAATAAATGGCACCATCGATCACTCACGTTTACTAGAATTCTGCGTTCGATTACTATGGTTCAACTTTGTATGTTTTCGATCACCGACATTTGGTATTGTGTACAAAACAACTAAACAAGTCACTCACGCGTTTTTTGACAAAATTTAATTTTTGATGTATTTTTACAAGGGGAATATAGTCATTTCAATATCGTAAACGTGAGTGATCGATGGTGCTATTTGCCCTATATTATATCTAATGGATCGTTTTTGAAACAAACACTTTATTTGATCAATCTTTAATAATTAATTTTCATTAATTAAATAACAAATATAATCAAAATATCATTTTCATCCTTACACAGTTACACCCTATCCGCACCCTTCAATGTTCATCCCTACTCTTAATCTATCTTTTTTTTCTTGCCAATTTTAGCTGCATTTTACATATTAGCTTCTTTTGTGAGTGCTCTTGTTTTCTTTTTATTCATTAATATTTCTAATTTGATTATACCTTAACCTATTTCAGATAGTTTGTTTCCTTCCAAATCTGATTACTGTATCAATTATCTCTTGTTTTGCATAAAGATTGCTTCTTTTTTCCAAACTTGTATGTTTATTTGTTTATCCTACTAGTATTTATTAATTTATTTGATAATTTTTTACCAAATTGGATAACTACCATGCCAGCAACGTATTTCAAAGGAACACAATCTTAGGTAGGTTCGTACCCTACTCGTTAACTATCAAGAGACCTATCAAATCGAGTGCGAGTCGGATGCTCAAACTTACCCAACTTCAGTCACCACTGGGCAATGTTAGTCAATATTTGACAAATGAAGTTATTGTTGTGAATGTGGAATGAGAAACTTCCATTGAACAGAAAAGAATCAAGTCATGGCTTCTAATGATGACATTATTTTGTCATCAATATGAAATGCATCTTAATGTGAGATCCAAAATTATGTACATTTGCAGTAAAAATCAAACAGGTAACTAAAGAATGAATCTTCCCAAAATTATTATGTAGTTTCCTAAGTCATTTATTCATCTGCCTAGAAGAACCTTAAAAGATCAGCAGCAAGATATGTCTGCGAAAGTCTCTTTTGTACTTGCATATCAGATAGATCTTTGCACCTGCGTATAAGCAACACTTTTAGGGCACCTGGTTTCTCTATCTCGTACTCCCGCTCTTAGAAAAATATTGTCTAGTTTCGACTTTTGATGATTGGCCTTTTAAAAATTCAACTCAAATATTGTGTTGTACTCTATTTGGAGAAAATGTAAAGAGTATTCTTGTTCAGAAAACTTACGTGTATCTAACTGTTTTGGTGAATTTCATATATCAACTAAACAATATCTAATGGCCTCGCTTGACTGAGAGACCATTCGAAAGCTGACCGATGGAGGATGTGTGAAGATAGAAAGTTACCCTTCTTTTTCTCATCCTGTACATAAAATCTTCAGACCCACGATTGTAGGAAACCTAAGTCAAAAACCATTGACAAAGTTTAGCATCCTGCAGGTGTTCTATTTGATCCAAGAAATCCTTAACCTGTTCCACTACATTACGAACTCGAGACTCTATAAGAATACCTTTGATGTGCTGACATTTATTATACTTTCCAAGCCATTGATCAATATGACTCCATTCATAACCTCAGAAAGTACATTATTTGCATCCCCTCGTGAATTTTTTCTCTTATTCCTACCAATTCGAGCAACCATCAGCAACAGATAAAGACGCATATTCTGAAGAGTTTAGCTTTACCTCTTCAGGTATATTCCACGTTTCTCCTCCTTCCGAACATCAGAACATAGTACATCACCATAAAGATAAACAGAAAATTTTGGGTCCATATAAACAGAAGCATCTTCAGGCTTATCATGCTCATAGTCCATTAGCTGTATGGACAACTGCAGTGGTTTCGATGACTGAGGCACAAAAGAGCAATAGTTAGGCCACTTCTCCACATGGTGATCAACTGGTTTAAGAAAGAGAAT